>CM021248.1:5722465-6408601 GCA_010577795.1 Isatis tinctoria | reverse complement strand
GGAGTCCGAATATGCCTGAAGAGTCCCTGCGTTTTATCCCCTTTTGGATTCAGGTTCGCGGCATCCCATTACAATTCCTTACGAGGGGAATGATAGACTACATTGGTCGCACCTTGGGTCCAGTACTCGATATCGACTTCGACGAAACATCCACTAGAGTTGACTTTGTTCGTGTACAAATCAATTGGGATATTGCTAAGCCTTTGCGCTTCCAACGTGCTTTCCAATTTGGTGGGGAAGAGAACACAATCCTCCGATTCTGGTACGAACGACTGAGGAATTTTTGCAATCGCTGTGGAATGTTGGATCACGAAGTTAAGGATTGTCCCCTCGGTGATGTGAAAGATGAAGATATGAACCCCCCCTGACCACCATGATGAAGATGACACCACTGCTCTCAACCAACCAACTCAGCATCCTAACACCGAGAATCTCAGTGAAACCAACACTTTTGAAATGATGTATGCGGGGTTTGACACATCAACTGATGATCTGCCGACTCCAACACCAGTGCATGAGAATGATTTGGCTACAGAAACAATCCGTTACTTACAAGCAAAAATGGCAAAGGGTAAAAGTATCGACTCTGACTTTATGACTAAGTTTGCAGTTTACACAGAACAGGAGGAGAACACCAATTTCCTCAATCGCAAACGACATGATCTAGAAGAGACGCATCCGACTCCTTTCCGCAAACCACGTGGCAGGTTGGTCCTGGGACCTGTGGCGACCCACTTACTTGACACTGCATCTCAAGCTTCTTGCTCGGGATATGCTCCAATGGACAGAGGCGCGGGGGGCCCGGTACCCCCATGGTTGCCCCATGAAGATCCTCCAATGGAATCTACAAGGCCTCGGTCCTGAGAGGTCTCCCACAGAAACCCGGCTGAAACACTTATGCAAGACCTACAAGCCGGATCTCTTATTTCTTATTGAAACAAAACAAAGGTGTGATGTTTTAAGAGATTTATGTGTGTATCTTAAGTTTGATTCTGTTTCTACAATCCCTCCCCTGGGTAGAAGTGGAGGCTTAGCAGTTTTATGGAATAAAGATGTTGCTGTTACTAAGATTTCAGAAGATGTAAGGATGATGGATATGTATGTTAATCATAATGGTATGGCTTTCTACTTGTCATGTGTCTATGGTCATCCTCAACAACAATTTCGATTTGAACTGTGGGATCGCTTAAAATCAATACATCTTCAACGACAAGAACCATGGCTTTTATTAGGGGACTTCAATGAAATTTTATCTAATCGTGAAAAAGAGGGGGGACCTCAGCGAGACGAACGAAGCTTCTATGACTTCCGCAGACTTTTTACTACTTGTGATTTTTCTGATATTCCAAGCAGTGGCAATCGATTCTCTTGGTTGGGGAAAAGAAGAACCCATACAATCAAAATCTGCTTAGACAGAGTTATCGCAAATAAAATTGGCTTATTAATTATCCAGCTTCTAAAGCCGAGTTCTTGCCTATCTATGCTTCTGATCACAGTCCCGTGGTGACACAGATTCGATACAGCGAACATCCGATTCGACAAAACTTTCGCTTTGATAAACGCCTCTTACAAGTCCTAGATTTTAAAAATTACGTTAAGGCTGGATGAAATTCTGCCAAAAATGGCAACACCCCTCTCATCACCGATAGAATTCGGGAATGTCGCAGAGTTATTTCACGGTGCCGCAAAAACTCTACGACTAATGCTGCAAAAAGAATTGAAATTTTCACTCTTCAATTAGAAAATGCTCTGGCGTCTCCAACATCGACTTTTGAAGATATCCAACAAATTCAAAATAAACTGGTTGAAGCTCATCGTGATGAAGAAACTTATTGGTACCTAAAGAGTCGTAATTCGTGGCTTCGTGAAGGAGACCGCAATACTGGTTTTTATCATGCTTCCACGAAAGCACGTTATGCCCGCAACCGTATAATGTCAATATCTGATGATAATGGCACTCTTTATACTGGCGATATAGAAGTCGGCAAACATGCTGAAAATTTCTTCACAACAATCTACACGAGCAATTCATGCTCCCCTTCACTCGACATCTTCCAAGGTTTCCAACCCTCGGTAACTGAGGACATGAATATCCAACTCACCCGTGAGATTATCGATGCTCTTACATCCATTGGTGCAGACAGAGCTCCTGGCCCTGATGGCCTTACAGCACGTTTTTACCAATCCTGCTGGGATGTGGTTGGAAAGGATGTGATTAAAGAAGTTAGAGAATTTTTCACCACGTCCAATCTGAAAAAAGAGATAAACAGAACAAATATCTGTATGATTCCCAAAGTGACACATCCAAACACACTTTCAGAGTATCGCCCAATAGGACTTTGCAATGTCCTTTACAAAATTATATCCAAAATCCTCGTTCAACGACTCAAATCTATTTTGTCACAAATCGTCTCGGAGGAACAAGCAGCTTTCATTCCGGTAGAATGATTACCGATAATGTGCTAGTTGCACATGAACTAATGCACTCTCTTAAGGCTCGGAAGAGAGTCTCAAAAACATATATGTCTATCAAAACAGACATCACTAAAGCTTACGACAAAATTGAATGGCACTTCTTGGCGAACACTCTGCGTGCTTTTGGCTTCAATGAAACGTGGGTTAATTGGATAATGCAAACCGTAACGACGGTGGAATACTCTGTTCTAATTAATGGGAATCCGCAGGGACGAATTATACCGCAGAGAGGTATCAGACAAGGAGATCCCCTATCTCCCTATCTTTATATTCTTTGTGCGGATGTGTTGAGTCGTGCTATTACTTATAAAGCACAACAAGGAATTCTCCGTGGCATACGTATTGGGAATGGAGTACCACCCATCACACATCTTCTCTTCGCGGACGACTCTTTATTCTTTTGCCAAGCCAATTCCCGGAATTGCAGAGCTCTCAAATCAATCTTCGCTCTATATGAACAATGCTCAGGACAATGTATCAACCCTACGAAGTCAGTGTTAACGTTTGGCTCTCGAATCCCGGGCTCCCAACAGGACCTTATGAAACACATCCTTGGTATACCTAATCATGGAGGTGGAGGTAAATACTTGGGACTTCCAGAACAATTTGGCAGAAAAAAGAAGGAAATGTTTGAAAACATCATCAACCGAGTAAAACAAAGAACTTCTAGTTGGAATGGACGGTTTCTCACCCAGGCTGGAAAGGAAATTTTAATTAAATCGGTGGGGCTTTCAATGCCCGTTTACTCAATGTCATGCTTTAAGCTTCCAAAAACGATCACTGATGAAATAAGCCAACTACTTATGCGTTTTTGGTGGGAAAAGAGTGGGGTAACAAAGGAATACCATGGATAGCCTGGAAGCGTCTTCAATTCTCCAAAAAAGATGGAGGACTAGGTTTCAGAGACTTAGAAACATTCAATGATGCACTTCTTGCAAAGCAAGCTTGGCGTTTGCTAAAATTCCCAAACTCCTTATTTGCCCGAGTCTATAAAGCCAGATATTATAAAGACTCTTCAATTCTGGCTGCAACATTTCGTAAAGGTCAATCTTATGGCTGGAAGTCAATTGTTACTGGATTACAAATAATCAAGAAAGGAATGAGACACTTAATTGGAAATGGCGAAAGCACTAAAATATTTTCGGATCGATGGATTCCCAAACAGGAATCAGGTTCGGTCGAAGTCAAAAGAAAAGGGGGAAGAACTAAGTGTGAAAATGAAAAAGCAAAGAGAGTCTCTAGGGAACTAGTGTGAGAAAAGCTCTAAGTCTAAGATCATTAGAAAAGAAAGAACCCTTTCTTAGTGTTTAAAAGAAAAATCTTTTAAAAAAAAAGAAAAGGGGATAAAAAGAATAAAAAAAATAGAGAAGGGATGAAAAGAGCTAAGTAAAAAGTGAGTTAAGAGTTCCCTAGTTGACTAGCAATTCAAAAGTGAAAGTTCATTTGGTGAGATTTGGTTTCAGGAAAGAGTTTGGGATGGTGAGTGAATTAAAAAGAGTGGACATTGGTTTAGAAAAGGTTTAGTTGCTAAATCATTTTAGGTTTGGATATAACAATGAGGATCAAACTTTGTATGCATGAATTATTCCCTTTCTTAGATAAATTTTGTGTAATGTCATATTCTCCTTGTTTTGAGAGATAGCCAGCCATTATCCCTTAACCAAATAAGAGTGATCAGCTAATAAAGATGAAGATTTCAACACTTTTTTCCTAACGACGTGATCCACCGACCAGAATTAGGTCGCTATGTGCACGGCGACCTGCCATAGCGACCTAATCACCCGAGTGCAGAACTTTGATGGGAGTTTACTCTTTTTCTTTATCCCTTTTAGTTGATTTGGCCCAGTTTGTTGGACATAATTTAGAGTTTTTCTTATGCTCAACTATAAATAGGTTGAAAACCTAATCTTTTAATCTATCTTTTGAACCCTAAACAAACTTGTAATATTTTGGTAATTTTTGAAGTTTATTGCAATTTTCTCTTTTAATCTTTGTTATTCTCCTTGATTTCTTTCTTTCTCCTTGTATTGTCTTGATTATGCACATATCCATCATGGCTTTGTGGTTATCAAGATGATTAGTGAGTAATCACTTCTTAAGTTTTTTGGTTAAGTAGATTAGGGTGGTTGAATATTGATTAGTGATGCTTAGGGCTTAATCTAGAAGATCCTTGCTTGTGGGTTTAATGCTAGATTTGACTTGATCTCTCATAATCTAGACCTTAGGTTTTCTCAGCATTGAAAGTGTTTGTTGAAATGCATGAATGAAACCCTTAAGTGTTTAGTTTGCTTAACTAATGAGAGTTGATGTTAGGATGCTTAGTGACTATTGAGAACTGTTTGAATGCATGTTATTCTTGTGATTAACCAATGAGAATTGATGTTGATTGCTTGATAGCATAGGTTTAATGCCATGAGAATGGGTTAGCTAAATTAGTGACCTTAGGTATATAGATCATCATTTGTTTGTTTATGTTAGCATCATTGATTGGCATTTGATCACCCAAGTCAATAACATTAACCCAAGGGCTTAATCTTTTATACTTTTGATCAATTTCTAATTTTTTTTGTTTACTTGCTTGTTTTTGGTGTTTGATATCACTTGGTTTAATTTTGTTTTGTAGGTTGATAGCTAGATAACTCTTGAATCTCTTGTTTGCATTTAGATTAGGCAACTTCTTTGGATTTTTAGTTAGTTAGTGATAAACAGGATTTATCTATCAATCTCTTGTAGTACAAAGGGTGTCAAATCCAACTTGGGAATAAATTAACACACAAGAAATGCAGATGAAAGCTTAATCTAAATATAATCAGATTTTGAAATGGTTCAGTAAACTAACAACCTAACAACTGAAATGCAACAAGAAACAAAGGGGTAAGGTTTTGAGGTAAAAGTATTTGCGGAATGGTGATGATTAACGATGATTTATCATGGAATGGTGGAGAGAATGAGTTGATTAGCGAATGATTATGGGAAGAACATGAGAGAGAACGAGAAAGAACTTGAGAGAAAACATTTCATTATTGTGAGAGAGAGAGTGATTACAGAGAGAGAGCTTTGCTCGGTACATAAAGCAAAAACAAGTAAAATAAGACAAAGTAAAATAAGAATGAATAAAGAACCGAAAGACAAAAGTAAAGGTGAAAGCAATTTGGACAGCAATGCTTATCATTAAAAGGCTAGTTCTAGGAGTGTCCCACTTGTCTCATATCCTCTCTAGGCAATTAAACGCATCACTCTCTTCGATCATCTTATGCTTGTACAGAAAGCCTTCATTATATATGAACTCGTGCTAGCTTGGACTCTCAATAATCATAAGAGCATATGAACAGACCAAATATGAGGAAATGGCTCGACCTGACCGTACATACGGTCATGTACGGACCAACCTACACATCAACACTCCCCCTCAAGCTTAGCATTCTAGAATCACCATAGAACGCAAGCTTGGATTACTCATGGACTCCTACCTCATTAAAAACCCCAACAAGAAAAACCACTTGGGATAAAACCTTGTTAGGTAAAAAGAGTGTAGGATTCCATGAGCGAGGGGAGTACTATGGTCTAGCCAAACTCACAAGGCCAAGTTTGCTGAAGATGTGATCGCAAACCTTGGCTCTGGCAGCTTTGGTAAAGATATCAGCAAGCTGATCTTGACTCCGAGTATAGCATGGCAGAACGGTTCCATCCAAGATCTTTTCTCGAACCTTATGACAATCTACCTCAATGTGCTTCTTCCTCTCGTGGAAAACAGAGTTTGATGCGATATGAATAGCAGCTTGGTTGTCACAGTGCATCGTCATAGGTGTGGTTTGGTGAATTTCTAGATCCGCAAGAAGTCCCTTCAACCAAGGGAGCTCGTTGGTCAGTTTCCTCATTGCACGGTACTCGGCTTCAGCTGAGGAGCATGCCACCACTTTTTGCTTCTTGGTCTTCCAAGTCACCATATTCCCTCCTATGAATGTGCAATATCCAGTTGTGGACCTCCTGTCCACTCTATCTCCAGCCCAATCAGCATCACAGTATCCCACTATTTCAGTGCTCTCGTTCTTTCCCATCCAAATCCCATGGTCCAAACCCCCTGAGGTATCTAAGGATTCGGTCCACCATGGTCCAATGGTACTTGCTCGGAGTCTTCATGTGCTGACTAACCTGGTTCACAGCAAAGCACAAGTCAGGTCTAGTGAGTGTTAAGTATATCCGCAAGAAGTCCCTTCAACCAAGTGAGCTCGTTGGTCAGTTTCCTCATTGCACGGTACTCGGCTTCAGCTGAGGAGCATGCCACCACTTTTTGCTTCTTGGTCTTCCAAGTCACCATATTCCCTCCTATGAATGTGCAATATCCAGTTGTGGACCTCCTGTCCACTCTATCTCCAGCCCAATCAGCATCACAGTATCCCACTATTTCAGTGCTCTCGTTCTTTCCCATCCAAATCCCATGGTCCAAACTCCCTCTGAGGTATCTGAGGATTCGGTCCACCATGGTCCAATGGTACTTGCTCGGAGTCTTCATGTGCTGACTAACCTGGTTCACAGCAAAGCACAAGTCAGGTCTAGTGAGTGTTAAGTATATCAACTTACCCACTAGCTTTCGGTATAAGGCAGGATCTTCAAACGGCTCATCCCCTTTCTCCCCCTCTCGATTGACCTTGTAGGCCTCCTCAAGTGGGCTCATAGCCGGTTTGGCCTCCATTGCACCTGTCTCATCCAAAAGATCAAAAACATACTTTCTTTGCGAAAGAAAGATGCCATCAGAACATCTGCACACCTCAATTCCTAAGAAGTACTTAAGCTCACCAAGGTCCTTAATCTCAAGCTTGGATTTAAGGGAGGTTTTGAGATTTGCAATACCTTCCTTGTTGTCTCCAGAGATTATTAAATAATCTACATAGACAACTACCACAACAATACCTTTGGAAGACTTATGAGTGAAAAGGCTATGGTCAGCTTCTGATCGCCTGAAACCTTGGTCCCAAAGCGTATGGCTTAGCTTGTGATACCACGCCCTTGGTGATTGCTTAAGGCCATAGATTGCCTTTCTTAGTCTAAGTACTTTCCCGGGAGCTATAGTGTGTTCAAGACCGGGTGGACGACGCATGTAGACTTCCTCTTCAAGGTCGCCTTGAAGAAAAGCATTCTTGACGTCCATCTGCCACAAATCCCAAGAAAGATTAGTAGCTAAGGCAAGGACAACTCTTACCGTAGGAAGTTTGGCAACCGGAGAAAAAGTATCTTTGTAGTCGTTGCCATATGTCTGAGTGAATCCTCTAGCCACAAGCCTAGCTTTGTATCTACTAATGTCCCCATTGGTCTTGTATTGATAGTGAACACCCACTTAGATGTGACAGCTTTCTTGCCTTTTGGAAGATCGGACTCATCCCAAGTGTGATTCTTCTCCATGGCACCAACCTCATCACCAACCGCATCTTTCCACTCTTTCTTGGTCACAGCTTCTTCATAGGTCTCGGGAATATAGTGCTGGGCAATCTTGGCCAAGAAAACTTGATGATGAGATGGCAAGAGGACAAGCGAGCAGACAGCTTCTATCTCAGGATGAGCAGCGGCTTGACTATTGTAGTACATGTCTTGGTACATCCAGGTGGATGGATCTCTTCGAATCCTATTGCTTCGTCGTAAAACTATCGGCTCTGGCGCCGGTTCTACCGAGGCGTCTGAATCCTCATGGTCCAATTCATCTATGTTGGCACCATGGTCATTCACCGCTTGATTGGTTGGAGTAGGTTGCACAACCGGAACAGGGATGGGGCTAGTAGCTGTAGTAGTCCCACTAGACCGAGCCGGTTCAGAGTTCCCAAGATGATCTAACAAGTACTTCAAGCTTGAAGCAATCCGAGAAGGGGCTTTTGTCAGATCTTGTAACTCAGTCCAATCCTTGTTGACATGATAACCCTGGTCCTCAAGAAATTTGACATCCCGGGAGACATACAGCCGATTGGAGGTTGGATCAAAACATTTGTAGCCCCTTTGGGTAGGAGAATATCCAAGAAACATACACCTGACACTCTTGGCATCCAATTTGGTGCGTTGTTCTCCTGGAGTAAACACAAAGCAAAGACATCCAAAGACTCTTAAATGATCTATAGGAGGCTTTTTCTTATTTAAAACTTGGTATGGAGAGATATCACCTAGAACTCTTGTTGGTATCCTGTTGATGAGATAACATGCGGCCATGACAGCATCAGCCCAAAAACGCTTGGGAACATTCGTGTGAAACATCATTGAGCGAGCTACTTCCATGAGATGCCTGTTCTTCCTTTCTGCAACTCCATTCTGCTGAGGAGTGTAGGGATAACTGGTTTGATGCAAGATGCCATGTTGAGATAGATGGTCTTTGAACCGCGCACTCACATATTCCCCTCCATTGTCTGTTCTTAAAATTTTCAACTTGGCATTAAACTGATTAGTGACATAGGATTGAAATTTTAGAAATGCATCAAAGACCCTATCTTTAGTTGGCAATATTGTGATCCAGGTGTACTTAGATTTTTCATCAATAAAGCTAACAAAATACTTGTTGTTATCTCTAGATTGACAAGGAGAAGTCCAAACATCTGAATGCACAAGATCAAAACAGTTCTCATAGATAGTAGTCGACTTTGGAAACACAGTTCTACAATGTTTGCCTAAAATACAAGCTTCACACTTTGAATGATCAAAAGTAACTTCAGGCAACATCAACTGAAGAGCACGCAAATGCGGATGACCTAGCCTAGCATGCCACAATTTATTCAAACCAACAGAAAAACAAGAAGCAGTAGATAAAGCGGTGCTTGGTGAGGTATCCTCTAAGATATATAGATCTCCTTTAGTGCCCCCTTTGCCAAGCAATCTCATTGTATCAATATCCTGAAAGTGAACATTGTTAGGACCAAAAATAGCATAGCAATTTAGATCAGTTGTGGCTTTCTTAACAGACAAGAGATTGGATTTGAACTTAGGCATATAAAGAGCTTTGGAATGTCTATCAAACAACCTAAGATTGCCAATACCACTAACCGCAACCTTATCTCCATTAGCTATTTCAACACTACCTAGGGCCGGTTCAATGTTGCTAAGTAAATCAGGGTTGCTTATCATATGATGAGAAGCACCAGAATCAATAATGAGAGATTGACTTGGTCTAGAGGATAGCAATGAGATACCAGACTCTTTGAGGGTAGCGATGGACTTGATGAGTGCAGCCAAATCTGATTTCCTCACAATGTCATCACCTGAAGAGCTTGCACCACCAATAGCATTGCCGTTCATACCCACACCATTATAAGCCACCATTGCGAGAGCGTTTTTATCCACTTGTCCATTTGGGGAACCATGAGCGTCGGTGAAGTTCGCCTTGGAGTCCTTGATGAATTTGGCCGGCTTGAGATGAGGGTGAAGTATCCAACATTTTTCCTTAGTGTGTCCCTTCTTTTTGCAGTGATCACAAATCACACTCTTTTTCTCATCCCGTTTGTAGGTACCTTTGTTAGCAAGGAGAAGATCGCCTTTAGAACCAAACAAACCAAGGGAGCCTTGCTCCTTCTGGATTTGACAGCAAACCTCATCCAAGCTGGGAAGCTTATCAGCCCGGAGCATGTGCTTTATAAGGTCATTGTAAGACGGGTTAAGACACATGAGCAAGGCAAAGACTTTGTCCTGTTCACGGCGAGCATTGAGTACCAGAGGATCGATGGTTGCTGGTCGAAGCATCTCCAACTCAGCCCAAAGAGAGCGAAACTTTCCAAAGAACTCAGTGAATTCCATGTCCGCTTGACTGAGTGTGTTGATGGAGCGTTTGACCTCAAACACGCGTGTAAGGTTAGAAACATTACCAAACACGGTTTTCAGAGTGTCCCAGAGAGCTTTGGCATTGGAGCAGTATGAGTACGCCTCAAGAACAGATGGAGACAAGGATCCTTGGAGGATGGCAAGAACAGCCTGATCCTCTTGAAACCATTGGCTCTTGAAACCGGTGGAGCATCCTCCTCCTGAGAACACTCATCATCATCCGGCTCACCAATATGAGTCCAGACCCCACGGCAATAGAGAACAGCCTTGACGGTTCTGGCCCAGAGTAGATAGTTGTTTCCCCCTTTAAGAATAACCGGCAAAGCCTTCTTCTCAGAGGAAGAATCGTTTATGCTTTCCATGATGGCTAATGACTTGAAACGAAGAACTTTGGGCAGAAAACGCTTTAGATTGGAGAAAGCTTGAACTTTGAACTGGTACAAGCGTTCGTCTTGAGCGGATCTGTCTGAAAAAAAACAAAACACGAGCCTTTGGACCGAACTGTTTTGGAAGAAAAATGTGAACCTTTATAAGGAAAGCGTTGTTCTTGAACAGATCGGACTTGAAAGGAGTGAGTTTTATGAAGAAATTGGCGGAAAGTACACAACTTGGAGCAGGAAACAAGTATCAACCGAAGACACGGTGAACAAGAGAGAACAAAGCTTGGATTGTTAGGAACGGGCTTAAAGGTTCGAGCTTTAAGCTTGCGTATAACAACCAGAGTGAGTAACACGGACGAACAAAGCGAAAGAAGGAGAATGATGAAGAACGAACTAAAAGAAAAAAATTGGAGTGATGAAGAATGATCAAAGCTCTGATACCATAAAAGTATTTGCGGAATGGTGATGATTAACGATGATTTATCAAGGAATGGTGGAGAGAATGAGTTGATTAGCGAATGATTATGGGAAGAACATGAGAGAGAACGAGAAAGAACTTGAGAGAAAACATTTCATTATTGTGAGAGAGAGAGTGATTAGAGAGAGAGAGCTTTGCTCGGTACATAAAGCAAAAACAAGTAAAATAAGACAAAGTAAAATAAGAATGAATAAAGAACCGAAAGACAAAAGTAAAGGTGAAAGCAATTTGGACAGCAATGCTTATCATTAAAAGGCTAGTTCTAGGAGTGTCCCACTTGTCTCATATCCTCTCTAGGCAATTAAACGCATCACTCTCTTCGATCATCTTATGCTTGTACAGAAAGCCTTCATTATATATGAACTCGTGCTAGCTTGGACTCTCAATAATCATAAGAGCATATGAACAGACCAAATGTGAGGAAATGGCTCGACCTGACCGTACATACGGTCATGTACGGACCAACCTACACATCAACATTTGGGCTAACAAAAGAGTGGCAAAAAGGAGAAAGATAGCCCAAATATGTATGTGGTATCCATGAGTTCAAACAAGAATGCACAAGTATGATAATTTATTGTCAAGATTAAGGTTCAAATTGATAGGATGAAATACAATTCATGCCTGCTTCAGATAAACCAAGGAAATCCAGACAATTGATCCAAACATGGTGCATCCTTACTTTCTAACCAGCATCAAAAGCATCAAAGAACCACTAACTAGAGCACCAAATTCATCTCAAATGACAATGCTCTACAAGGAAAACTCATCATAGCTCCCTATGCAAATGCATGCTCATGCAATCCTAAATGATATGGGACTAGACTCAATCCTAAAAATGCAAAAACAAGTATGAAGTACATGCATTTATTTTTTTCAAAATTTTTCAAAATTTTTCAATTTTTTTTTGGTTTTTTGTAAAACATATCTATCTACAAATGCAGTGCAGACTCAAATAAAAGAAAACAAAAGAGAAAACAAGGTTAGAAACTTGGTCTCTCCCCCAAACTTATCTCACACTGTCTCAGTGGGAAACAAATTTGAAGGAGAAACCGAAAATAAGGGAGAACAAAAGCAAGACAAATCAAAAAATATATACAAAGTGTGCAAAGAGGTACCTCAGAACTGTTGGGAAGGAGAAGACTCAGTGGAGACTGACTCATTGTCCGAGTCTGGAGGTGGAGCAGGAACATATTTGCGGGCTGCTGCTCGGCGGCGCTCATAAGCTGAAGCGCATGGAGGCTCTGAAGATCCAGCCTGATCGCGGCGACTGTGGTAAGAATGACGGCGCTCTGCAGAAGGCCCGGATGCCTCAACCATCTGATGATCAGTAGAATGTGGTGCATTACTGCTCGAGCTGGCTCCCTTCAGGAGCTTCTTCAGTGTCTTGACCGTGTTGACCAATTTCCCAATTGTCCGATCTTGCCACTTGTTCCAGCGCTGCAGCCGACGAATCTGAGAGTGAGCTACGCGGAGGGGACCATCCGGAAGTGCAGCTGATGTGGGATGGAAGTGGTACCGCGCACTGCCGTACACTGGGCTCGGCGGCGGAATAGGATATGCAAGGCCTTCCTCATCTTCGGGTCCAGAAATCTCCACAGTCGTCGTCTTTTTTGTCTGGCGGATTTTCGGCTCAGAGGTAGAGGGATAGAGATGATGGATGTTCGGGAGGAAAGCTATGTTGCCTGGCAGCGTGATGTTCGTGAGGGCCTCATTGGGCAGCAAAATGGTACTCATCTCATCTCTTGTGCGGAAGAAGGGATAACCGAACTGAACGTCGAGTCTGCCTTGTAAGAACCCGATCCTAGCCAAGTAGCGGATGTCGATCTTCTCTGGCTCTAGCAGTGGTCCAATAAGAGCAATGTCCCACGCGACGAGGATGGGCGTGATCAGACTACCAATGCTCAACTGTGGTGTCTTATCTGTATGAGTATATGCCCAATCCTGACAACACAGCAGTCGTCCCATGAGGAAACCCACTAGGCTGAAATCGTAGCTATCAGGTAATTCTGCTCTGTCCGGGAGCCATGATCGGAGACCCCAAGCCATAAGCCTCACCTCTTCCTCGTTGATTCCGCCGGTTTCGCGTCTAGCGAAAAGAGTATGGGCAAGATTCCTGTGGATGTACCTGATCGCAGGATTCCTGATGTGTGTGGGCACTCCTGTTGTGCCCTGGTTTGTAGTCTCCAGCAATGATTCCCCATAAAAAGGAAGCAGTGTTCCCATCTCCCGGTGGACTGCATCTGATACCATCTCTCATCTGATAAATCTCGCCCAGTTCCTTAAAACCAATCCTATAGCTTCTCCCTTGGACTGAGAAGGTGATGTACCCAAACCCCTCGTTGGACGACTTGTGACTGTGCTGTGTCACTCGCAAAGAAGCCAGGAACTCACATGAAGGCTCTGGATAAGCTGAGTACTCCTTGCGTAGGAATACGTCAAGTCCTCCCATCTCTGTAAGAATAACTCCCACATCATTATGAATCCCAAGTTTCTTCAACGAGTCTTGGTCTGGAAAGCGCGTTGGTACCCAATCAATGCTCTTAATCTTCTTCAAGAGCTGTGCATATGTTGGTGGAGCCTTTTCCTTGCCCCTTGGCCTCTTTGTGCTTTTCCTAGGCTGCTCAATGGGTATGTCTTCTGGCTCTCTCTGCTGCCTCTTGCTGCCTTCTACTGTTGTTGGTTTTGAACTGATTTAGACGAGGCTGCCGTGATCGTAACAATAGCAGCATTGGCTCCCATCGCTCTTGTGATAGTGCATATTGATCCAGTAAGCCTCGGCTCAAGCATGTATGAATCTGTTAGCAATATGCTGTCATCTCTACCGGGGGAAAATGCATGCAAACTCTACGACCAGGACTGGTGGTGGTTCTTTTTGGAATGTTTGTATGATTTCTAAGTTTGTCTAGCTGATGTAATCCGCACTAGTTAAACTTGTTACGATTCTGTCCCGTTCTTCTTGTTAAACTCTACTGGAAATGGAATGTTTCGAAAGTATGCTCTTGCTACAAACTAAATCATGAGGTATTGCGTAACCCTTCAAAAGCTGAAGTCTGATTTGTTTTTAAATGAATAATGGCTGGTGAGACATCATCCATCTTTTAACTATTAAGTGAAGTACATTTGATAAAATAACTTTATCTCATGTATTATATTACATACATTGACATTGGAATTATTTGAAATTTATTAAATCTCATTAATAACACGGACCATTTGAAACACAGAGTCGACTCAAACTTCTGTGTCTTAAACATCAGAACCAGCGTCCATTTACTCATATGTGGCAAACATGAACCTGTCTAAACTATAAATTTTGCGTCCACCCTGGGTTATATATGGCTTCTTCCTTCCATTTTGCTTCTTCCTTCCATTTCCAAGTTGATTTCGTGTCCCGAGTGCAACCTGCTCATTACCCACAAGTTGATTTCGTGTCACTCTCTCTTGCCTCACATAGGCCTTCAATGGCTTCTGATGAAGCTGTAGTTGACCGTCATCTTCTGGTTCGCTCCCGTCTATTCCGGCTCGTCGAGAGACTGAAAAGAGGGGAATATGAAGGCTGTAAACTCTGAAATGTATCATATTGATCCAGATTATTTTGCTCGCGAAGTACTAACGAATGTGATACACGAGTTTTAAACCCTTATTCCTACTGCAAGTGCACAACATACGAAGTAGTATTTAGGGGTCGATCCCACGAAGACCAGTTTTCACACTTTGATATATTGAGCTAAATTAAAAGCTAAGACAATTAAAATATGTTTTTGGTTTTTTAATAACTAGTAATGAAAGTGAAATCGGTTGTAAGATAATTTTAACAAGCGTTAGGTCAAGGAATATCGCAGGAGATTCAGAGCAACGGATCAAACAACTATTCAGGCAATGATTAAGCATAGATCTAGAACTTAAACACTAAGATAATATCAATCCACTCTCGTGGTACCAATATCTTTGTCTATCAACCTAGAAATCCTAACTCTCGCTGGTACTAGAAATCGTAGACAAGCATTAAGGATAGGTTTAATATGTTCACAATTCTCAATACATCTACTCTCGCAGGTAATGGTTAAATTGCTCACCAATGTTCTTTCTAGCAACCTAGCAACTCTCGCTGTCTAAGTTAAACCAAATTTCATAAGATCAAGTGATCAATTCGATCTAAGCATTAAGAACAACAAGGGTGAAGATATTGATTTGAATAGCCTATTTGTGTTTAACCCTAAAGCTCATGAATTCCTTTGACAAACCTTAACCTAACTAAGAGGTCTACTCAGACATGATTAAAGAAGAAAACAAAGAGATCATAGAGTTCATAATAAAAGCTTGAATAGATAATGAAAGTTGAAAATAACTTAATAAGAACTTAAGTAATGCATAAATATAAATAACTGAAAGTATAGCATAAATATAAGACTTAAAAGTAAAGCATAAATATAAAGACTGAAAGTAAAACTTGATTAAGCATAAAGATAAGAACTGAAAGTAAAGCATAAGATTAAAAACATAAGATTAAAGCTTAAAAGAAACTTAACAAGAACTAGATAAAAGCATAAACATAAAACTTAAAACTAAAGAAGAAGCTATGCTTTGAAGCTAGAGAAGAGAGGAGGAAGAAGAAGGTGTGTTTTAGAACATCAAGAGTGAGTTCTATATATAGGCCAAGGTGTAGGGGAGTAGGTAGGATGGGGAACGACCGTTCTGGAGGAGAACGGTCGTTCTGAGTGGTCGATCGAAGTAGGTGGGTGTTGGTGAGTCGGGGAACGGTCGTTCTCCATGGGGAATGGTCGTTCTCTTCCTTTTTTGTCGGTAGAGTAGGTGAGACGGAGAACGGTCGTTCTGTTGGTAGAACGGTCGTTCTCTTGGTCTTGTCAGCAAGTGATAGGACTATGGGAAGCAGCAAAGACATACGCTCATTGTTCAAAGCATATCTTCTAAACCACGAGGCTTCTAGGCATGAAACCACTTGGAAAATGTTCTCAGCTCAATTACAAAGCTCCTCATAGAGAATCAGATCAATCAATCGTATATATGAAGGAGTTGTGCCATTTACAAGTTGGGTGTTTTGCAGCTCACGCGAATGGAGACCTCCGAGCATTCAATCAAGGATTCTGATCAGACCAGATGGAATTAGGCTACAAACCGAATTGTTCTACAACCCTGGTCCTTTTCTCGTGTTTTTCCATATTAACTCGACTCGAACATGTCCGTAAACACCAAACTCCATCGGAACTCCATAAAATCTGTAAAAGACTCAAAACAATAGAAAAGACTCGAAAAACCAACGAAAGATGCAAATCAAAACTCAAACCGAATACTAAAAACGAATCAAAATACGTTAAAAACACGTAATATCAGAATGTTACTCCCATGCACCCTTCAGCGATTCAGTGATTCGCGCAACGCCGATTATATCAAAGTCTTCTCTCAAATCTGCTTAGCCGTAGGAGATTTTGGAACAGTGAGAATAAATGCGGCAGTCTCCTAGCGCCGATTATATCAAAAAGAAAAATAATTTGGTACATTACGATACGTTTCAGAGTTTACAGCCTTCATATTCCCCCTCTTTTCAGTCTCTCGACGAGCCGGAACAGACGGGAGCGAACCAAGAAGATGACGGTCAGCTACAGCTTCATCAGAAGCCATTGAAGGCCTATGTGAGGCAAGAGAGAGTGACACAAAATCAACTTGTAGGTAATGAGCAGGTTGCACTCAGGACACGAAATCAACTTGGAAATGAAGGAAGAAGCAAAATGGAAGGAAGAAGCCATATATAACCCAGGGTGGACGCAAAATTTATAGTCCAGACAGGTTCATGTTTGCCACATATGAGTAAATGGACGCTGGTTCTGATGTTTAAGACACAGAATTTGAGTTGACTATGTGTTTCAAATGGTCCGTGTTATTAATGAGATTTAATAAATTTCAAATAATTCC
Organism: Isatis tinctoria; assembly: GCA_010577795.1. Lineage (NCBI taxonomy): Eukaryota > Viridiplantae > Streptophyta > Magnoliopsida > Brassicales > Brassicaceae > Isatis > Isatis tinctoria. The sequence goes on along the minus strand of CM021248.1, from coordinate 6,391,546 downwards.
AATGTCAATGTATGTAATATAATACATGAGATAAAGTTCTTTATCAAATGTACTTCACTTAATAGTTAAAAGATGGATGATGTCTCACCAGCCTTATTCATTTAAAACCAACCAGACTTCAGCTTTTGAAGGTTTGATGCTGCGTATTTTCGGGTGTGAAAACAACAACCAAATGTTATTTTATCGATCCACGAGGAAAGCAAGAATAGGCACACCAAGAGTACAGGATTCTAATCGAGCTAAACGAATCAAGATTGTTTTTGTTTTTGGTTTTTATAAAAAAATAATAAATCGGTTGTAAAATCGGTTGAAAAGATAATATTAACAAGCGTTAAGTCAAGGAATATCTCAGGAGATTCAGAGCAACGGATCAAACAACTATTCAGGCGATGATTAAGCATAAATCTAGAACTTAAACACTAGGATAATATCAATCCACTCTCGTGGTATCAATATCTTTGTCTATCAACCTAGAATTCCTAACTCTCGTTGGTACTAGAAATCGTAGACAAGCATTAAGGATAGGTTTAATATGTTCACAATTCTCAATACATCTACTCTCGCAGGTAATGGTTAAATTGCTCACCAATGTTCTTTCTAGCAACCTAGCAACTCTCGCTGTCTAAGTTAAACCTCATATCATAAAATCAAGTGATCAATTCGATTTAAGCATTAAGAACAACAAAGGTGAAGATATTGATTTGAATAGCCTATTTGTGTTTAACCCTAAAGCTCATGAATTCCTTTGACAAACCTCAACCTAACTAAGAGATCTACTCAGACATGATTAATGAAGAAGATAACAACGAGATTATAAAGTTCATAATAAAAACTTGAATAGATAATGAAAGCTGAATATAAACTTATAAGTACTTAATTAAAGCATAAATATAAGAACTGAAAGTAAAGACTGAAAGTAAAGACTGAAAGTAAAGACTGAAAGTAAAGACTGAAAGTAAAGAACTGAAAGTAAGAACTGAAGGTAAAAATGATAGAACTTGATTAAAGCATAAATATAAAGCTTAAAACAAACTAAATAAAACTTAATAAAAACATAAACATAAAAACTAAAAAAAAGACTAAGAGCAAAGCTCTGAAGCTAGAGAAGAGAGGAGGAAGGAGATGGTGTGATTTGTGATCAAGAGTGAGTTGTATTTATAGGCCAAGGTGAGGGTGGTAGGTGAGACGGGGAACGGTCGTTCTAGGTGGAGAACGATCGTTCCCGATGGTCGATCCGTAGTAGGTGGAATGCGGTGTCAAGGAACGATCGTTCTTGGTTGAGAACGGTCGTTCCTTCGTACTTTTGTCGGCGAACGATCGTTCTAGTGGGTAGAACGGTCGTTCTCTTGCGTTTTTGTCGGCAGGTAGGTGAAGTGTGGAACGAGCTGCATGGAATGGAACGATCGATCTACGTGTGTCGGCAAGGTTGGTGAAGGGGAGGAACGATCGTTCCATAGGGGGAACGGTCGTTCTGTTGGTCGTTCTGCCTCCAAGAACGGTCGTTCTTCATGGTTGGTCATTTCCTCGTGTTTTCCACGTCAACTTGACTCGAACATGTCCGTAAACGCCAAACTTCTTCGGAACTCCATAAAATCTGTAAAAGACTCAAAACAATAGAAAAGACTCGAAAAACCAACGAAGATGCAAATCAAAACTCAAACCGAACACTAAAAACGAATCAAAATATGTTAAAAACCGATAATATCAACTCTCCCCAACTAAAACCTTTGCTTGTCCCCAAGCAAAACCAGATATTTTACAAAAGGAGAGGTTAGAAAAATGTGTGAAACTTGTAAAACTTATAGGACCATACTCTAAATCAATTGCCCGTAAACCGCATTCGCAAAGTTCAGATCAAACCGTACTTCATTGTACTTCTCCATAACCGTAGTAAATGAGTGAAATCTCATGATCAAGCAGAACTCAATATTTAACATTCATTATCAAATGCGTGTACTCTCACAAAGGGAATATCTAACATGTTATGGTCTAGGTATCAAGGTTGGTATTTGGTGGCTCAAGTGTTTCGGTTTCTTTTAGCAGTATAAACAGATGCAAATCATTATGCAAAATCACCGTGAGACACAGACCAATTAGGAGGTACACAACTCTCCTTAACTCTAATCCTTCTACCCCTTTTTAACTGAGTCACAAACAAGAACATGATTTCTTTTAACTTTTATGAAATTTAACGATATTACCTTGACTTTACCGGTTCCTTCTGTTTTCTTTTTCTTTCTTTTTTTTTATTTTCTTTTCTCTTTTTTTTTTTTTTATTTTTCTCTTTTTTTATTTATTTTTTTTAAATCGAAGAATGGAACCGGTTAGTCTTAAATCTGCATCAAAAGAATTTCAACGATGTAAGCTTATTTCTTGAATGTAAACTTCTACCCATTTAAAGTTCATCCTCTTTTGAAACGAAATTTTCGATGAATATATCCAAAAAGAGATACTTTTCTAGACACATCCCATGAGTTTAATCAGAAAGAGACCACCTATCTAGACACAGTCCTAAAAAAAAGTTGTGTCGGTCCGTATACTCCATAGTTTTTGCACATGAATGCAATGACAGTAAACGAAAATAAGTGGGTTTCAACATGGAAATGGTAAGGATGTGGTACTGACTAAGATAAGTCTAGCCATTTGGAATTAGCAAAGATTGGTAAAAATGATGCAAAGAAAATTCCAAATGTAAAATCCAATACATGATTATCAACCCCCTAAGTGAGATAAATTAAGTCCATATTAAGTTCAAATAATTCAATTAAGTTCAGATGATTTGAGAAATTCACTAAATGATCAAGTTATGGATTTTTCTGCGTTTCCAAACTATCCTCAAACAACGCTAAACCCTAAACAGTCCTAAGGCAATGACATCGAACATGTTGCAATTCCAAAAAGTTTAACAAGTTCACACAATATTTTTGACTCGATAAAAAATTTTTTTATTATAATTTTTTTTTTTTTTTTTTTTTTTTTTTTTGAAAATATAAACACACTAAAATAAAACCAAAATAAAACATAAGAAATAAAAATCCATAAAACACACACCGTTAGTACACAAATGATTCCTCCCCCAGACTTGTTTTTAACCGTCCCGGTTATAACAAAACCGAAAGAGAAACCCGCAAACTGATAAATAAAAGTGTCGTAAAATAAAAATAAAAGAAAAACACTTACCAGTGGGTTGCCTCCCACCAAGCGCTTGTTTTAAGTCTTTAGCTTGACTTCTGAGCACAAGTGCTAATCATGCGAATCAAAAGGCTGAGCCAATGCACCTTTGGTCCTTCTCTTAATGGGACAAGAAACAAAGTGCGCAAAAAGGCATACAATTGTCCAAAGGAAATAGACAATATTCTCATCAAGGAAGTTTACTACAAATGTAGAGTGTATCTTCAAATATTCCTTGACAGTGATTGTTGTTGAGAATCAAATGCATTCGATGGAAGATATAATCAACTTTAGCTTCAAACGAGTTTGTCACAAAATAGTCAATTTTATCTCCATCAATCTTATAAAATACCACATTCTCATTTTCATCATCATTCTCAACCTTAGGGTTCTCTATCTCATCCAAGATCTTATCCAAATCAAATTCATCACCTAGGTCATATTTTTCAAGAAGCGATCTAGATTCCTCTAGCATTAAAGAGTTAAGCTCGAGATTATGATCATTCAAAGCACAGAGAATACTAGTATCAAAACATATTTCATGATAATCTCTAGCAAACTTTTCTACGCTTAAGGCATCTAGTCTTTGAGTCTCACATATCAAATCATAGCATTCATCAATGAGTATGGAGGAAGGTGAATCATAAGCTACATCTTCAATAGAAGGCATGTGACTATCCTCAAAATCTTGAAATTCAAAGGCTAAATCGGATGTACCTTGTAATTGGAATGGTGAATGGGCTACCATTATCTCATCAAACGTAAGCTCTCTTCCTTCTAGTGCTGCCTGATGTGACATGAGGTTCATCCGGATCATTATTGCTAGGTCACTCCTTGTCAGCATTGGATTTTCCACAGAAAGTTTATCCAACTCCACTCTTTGTTTTGGCGTAAGTATGTTCTCATCAAAAGACTCATCTTGAATGTATTCTCCAAACATGTCCTCCTCTTCTTGTGGCCAATCATTGTAGTCCCTGGCCATCAAAGTTAGTAAAACCTCAGAAGTTTGTTTTTTTTTTTTTTTGTAGAGTAACTAAAATTTAGACTCGGTAGATTCCAAATCTCAATGGCTATTGCTAATGCCTTCCCCGGCAACGGCGCCAATTTGATGCTGCGTATTTTCGGGTGTGAAAACAACAACCAAATGTTATTTTATCGATCCACGAGGAAAGCAAGAATAGGCACACCAAGAGTACAGGATTCTAATCGAGCTAAACGAATCAAGATTGTTTTTGTTTTTGGTTTTTATAAATAAAAATAATAAATCGGTTGAAAATCGGTTGAAAAGATAATATTAACAAGCGTTAAGTCAAGGAATATCTCAGGAGATTCAGAGCAACGGATCAAACAACTATTCAGGCGATGATTAAGCATAAATCTAGAACTTAAACACTAGGATAATATCAATCCACTCTCGTGGTATCAATATCTTTGTCTATCAACCTAGAATTCCTAACTCTCGTTGGTACTAGAAATCGTAGACAAGCATTAAGGATAGGTTTAATATGTTCACAATTCTCAATACATCTACTCTCGCAGGTAATGGTTAAATTGCTCACCAATGTTCTTTCTAGCAACCTAGCAACTCTCGCTGTCTAAGTTAAACCTCATATCATAAAATCAAGTGATCAATTCGATTTAAGCATTAAGAACAACAAAGGAAGATATTGATTTGAATAGCCTATTTGTGTTTAACCCTAAAGCTCATGAATTCCTTTGACAAACCTCAACCTAACTAAGAGATCTACTCAGACATGATTAATGAAGAAGATAACAACGAGATTATAAAGTTCATAATAAAAACTTGAATAGATAATGAAAGCTGAATATAAACTTATAAGTACTTAATTAAAGCATAAATATAAGAACTGAAAGTAAAGACTGAAAGTAAAGACTGAAAGTAAAGACTGAAAGTAAAGACTGAAAGTAAAGAACTGAAAGTAAGAACTGAAGGTAAAAATGATAGAACTTGATTAAAGCATAAATATAAAGCTTAAAACAAACTAAATAAAACTTAATAAACATAAACATAAAAACTAAAAAAAAGACTAAGAGCAAAGCTCTGAAGCTAGAGAAGAGAGGAGGAAGGAGATGGTGTGATTTTTGTGATCAAGAGTGAGTTGTATTTATAGGCCAAGGTGAGGGTGGTAGGTGAGACGGGGAACGGTCGTTCTAGGTGGAGAACGATCGTTCCCGATGGTCGATCCGTAGTAGGTGGAATGCGGTGTCAAGGAACGATCGTTCTTGGTTGAGAACGGTCGTTCCATCGTACTTTTGTCGGCGAACGATCGTTCTAGTGGTAGAACGTTCGTTCTCTTGCGTTTTTGTCGGCAGGGTAGGTGAAGTGTGGAACGAGCTGCATGGAATGGAACGATCGATCTACGGTGTGTCGGCAAGGTTGGTGAAGGGGAGGAACGATCGTTCCATAGGGGGAACGGTCGTTCTGTGGTCGTTCTGCCTCCAAGAACGGTCGTTCTTCATGGTTGGTCATTTCCTCGTGTTTTCCACGTCAACTTGACTCGAACATGTCCGTAAACGCCAAACTTCTTCGGAACTCCATAAAATCTGTAAAAGACTCAAAACAATAGAAAAGACTCGAAAAACCAACGAAAGATGCAAATCAAAACTCAAACCGAACACTAAAAACGAATCAAAATATGTTAAAAACCGATAATATCAAGGGTTACGCAATACCTCATGATTTAGTTTGTAGCAAGAGCATACTTTCGAAACATTCCATTTCCAGTAGAGTTTAACAAGAAGAACGGGACAGAATCGTAACAAGTTTAACTAGTGCGGATTACATCAGCTAGACAAACTTAGAAATCATACAAACATTCCAAAAGAACCACCACCAGTCCTGGTCGTAGAGTTTGAATGCATTTTCCCCCGGTAGAGATGACAGCATATTGCTAACAGATTCATACATGCTTGAGCCGAGGCTTACTGGATCAATATGCACTATCACAAGAGCGATGGGAGCCAATGCTGCTATTGTTACGATCACGGCAGCCTCGTCTAAATCGGTAATGTCCTTCTTCAACAAAAGGAAGTGCTACTTCAAGCAGTAGAAGGCAGCAAGAGGCAGCAGAGAGTGAGCCAGAAGACATACCCATTGAGCAGCCTAGGAGGAAAATCACAAAGAGGCCAAGGGGCAAGGAAAAGGCTCCACCAACATATGCACAGCTCTTGAAGAAGATTAAGAGCATTGATTGGGTACCAACGCGCTTTCCAGACCAAGACTCGTTGAAGAAACTTGGGATTCATGATGATGTGGGACTTATTCTCACAGAGATGGGGGGCCTTGATGTATTCTTACGCAATGAGTACTCCACTTACCCAGAGCCTTCTTCTGAGTTCTTGGCTTCTTTGCGAGTGACAGAGCACAATCACGAGTCGCCCAACGAGGGGTTTGGATACATCACCTTCTCAGTCCAAGGGCGAAGCTATCGGATGGGTTTTAAAGAGCTGGGCGAAATTTATCAAATGACAGATGGTAGCAGATGCAGTCCGCCGGGAAATGGGAACACTGCTTCCATATTATGGGGGATCATTGCTCGAGACTACAGAGCAGGGCACAACAGGAGTGCCCACATCAGGCATCCTGCGATCCGGTACGTGCACAGAACTCTTGCCCAGACTATTTTCGCCAGACGCGAAACCGGCGGAATCAATGAAGAAGAGGTGCGGCTTATGGCTTGGGGTCTCCGATCATGGCTCCCGGACAGAGCAAAATTACCTGATAGCTACGATTTCAGCCTAGTGGTTTCCTCATGGGACGACGGCTGTGTTGTCGCGCAGGACATCGCTCTCACTGTACCACTGCTAGAGCCAGAGAAGATCGACATCCGCTACTTGGCTAGGATCGGGTTCTTACAAGGCAGACTCGACGTTCAGTTCGGTTATCCCTTCTTCCGCACAAGAGATGAGATGAGTACCATTTTGCTGCCCAATGAGGCCCTCACGAACATCACGCTGCCAGGCAACATAGCCTTCCTCCCGAACATCCATCATCTCTATCCCTCTACCTCTGAGCCGCTCAGAAAAATCCGCCAGACAAAAAAGACGACGAATGTGGAGATTTCCGGACCAGAAGATGAGGAAGGCCTTGCATATCCTATTCTGCCGCCGAGCCCAGTGTACGGCAGTGCGCGGTACCACTTCCATCCCACATCAGCTGCACTTCCGGATGGTTCCCACCGCGTAGCTCACTCTCAGATTCGTCGGCTGCAGCGCTGGAACAAGTGGCAAGATCGGACAATTGGGAAATTGGTCAACACGGTCAAGACACTGAAGAAGCAGGTGAAGAAGCTCCTGAAGGGAGCCAGCTCGAGCAGTAATGCACCACATTCTACTGATCATCACATGGTTGAGGCATCCAAGCCTTCTGCAGAGCGCTGTCATTCTTACCACAGTCGCCGCGATCAGGCTGGATCTTCAGAGCCTCCACGCGCATCAGCTTATGAGCGCCGCCGAGCAGCAGCCCGCAAATATGTTCCCGCTCCACCTCCAGACTCGGACAATGAGTCACTCTCCCTAGGAGACTCCACTGAGTCTTCTCCTTCCCAACAGTTCTGAGGTACCTCTTTGCACACTTTCTATATATTTTTTGATTTGTCTTGCTTTTGTTCTCCCTTATTTTCGGTTTCTCCTTCAAATTTGTTTCCCACTGAGACAGTGTGAGATAAGTTTGGGGGAGAGACCAAGTTTCTAACCTTGTTTTCTCTTTTGTTTTCTTTTATTTGAGTCTGCATTGCATTTGTAGATAGATATGTTTTACAAAAAACCAAAAAAAATTTGAAAAATTTCGAAAAAAAAAAAAAATGCATGTAGTTCATACTTGTCTTTGCATTTTTAGGATTGAGTCTAGTCCCATATCATTTAGGATTGCATGAGCATGCATTTGCATAGGGAGCTATGATGAGTTTTTCTTGTAGGGCATTGTCATTTGAGATGAATTTGGTGCTCTAGTTAGTGGTTCTTTGATGCTTTTGATGCTGGTTAGAAAGTAAGGATGCACCATGTTTGGATCAATTGTCTGGATTTCCTTGGTTTAGCTGAAGCAGGTATGAATTGTATTTCATCCTATCAATTTGAACCTTAATCTTGACAATAAATTATCATACTTGTGCATTCTTGTTTGAACTCATGGATACCACATACATATTTGGGCTTTCTCCTTTTGCCACTCTTTTGTTAGCCTAAATAGCTGATTCCCATCTTTGGAACAGTTTCACCACACCCTCAACCAATCCTTCTTTCAAGCCAAAATTATTCTTGTGTGATTGTGAGGCCTTTTTCTTGATTGAACTTAGCATAAAGTGTTAGGTTTGGGACGACAGGGTTAGGCTTTCATGTAGATCCAGCTCTCTCATTATAGAGCTTGGCATAGGCTTAGGATAATTAGGGTGAAAGTCCGGGTTATGTGCTGAGAATTCAAGTGGTTTAAAAGGGAAAGAAGTGGGGAATAGTTTGAATTGGTTGGCCAAGTGCTTTTGAAAAGAAAGCTCTGAGTGAAAAAGTGAATTAGGTAGTGTTTCTCTCTAAAAAAAAATAATAATAAAAAAAATAGAAAGAAAGTGGATAAGCAAAAGAGCCAAAGTGGTCAAAAAAAAAAAAAGAAGAGAAAAGAATGAGAGAAACCTACCTAGGAAGTGAAGAAAAGAGCTAAGTGATATGCTTTGAGAGCCATATCAATCACTATGAAATGGTGTAAAAAGGGTAGAATAGAAGAAGCTTTGACCTGGGATTAAATTGATAGGGTATCACATTTGGGGCATTTGGGTAGATGAAAGTCTAGTCTTGTATGCACCACTTGTCCTTTACCTTTAGCATTATGTCAAAGTTCAATCCTTCATGAGAGATCCCTTGCCTGAATTGAAGCCCTTTGATTGAGGTCATTTTTACCTCAAAACCTTACCCCTTAAAGCCAAATGAGTTCATTCAAGTCTGCATAAGTGTGATCCATGGTTTTGAACTTAATGAATGTTAAAGGATGGATGCTTGTAGTGCTTGTGTTAGGTTGGGCCTTGGATTGAATTTTATATTGTGATGAGCATGGCTAACTCTTTTGGAGTAGACTGGCATCAACTGCATTATAGAATCAAGAACTAGAACATCAATTTGATCTCTTTTGATGATGTCTGTGGATCTGAGCCCCCACCTTTAAACCTCTCTTCCTTTCTTTCTTTAGCTTTTCTTGAGGACAAACAAAGGATAAGTTTGGGGGAGTTGATATTTATGCATTTTCATTGTTTTGATCATGTCTTATTAGATTCATTTGCATTGTTTTTCTTAGCATATAGGCATTTTAGGTTGCATATGTGCATAGGTACTCTTTTTCAGGTTGCTGAATTGAAGTTGAGGGCATTTGAGGAGACTTGGAGCTGAATTGGGAGCAGAATCAAGAGGAGGAGCTCGAGTAGCAGCTAGCGGCCTTGAGGAGGTCGCTACGCACATACGAGGATCCTAGCGACCAAATGAGGGAAGCCTAGCGGCTGGTGGAGGTCGCTAGCGACCGATCCTAGCGACCTTGAGGAGGTCGCTACGTGCAAGCGAGGAAGCCAGCGACCAAGCCTAGCGGCTTAACACAGGTTGCTAGCGACCAAGCCTAGCGGCTGATGGAGGTCGCTACGACCAATCCGAACCAGAAAAATGTTGACTTTCTGGGAACCAACTTTGACTTCTCTAATTTTTCCTGGTTTAGCCCAGGTTTGTTGGGTGAACCAGGGTTTCTTTTAGGAATAGTATAAAAGGCCTTTAAACCTAATTTTAGAGATCATCTTGTTATCCTTTGTGTAAACCCTTAAACACTTGTTCTTCCTCTTCTTCTTGAATCAAGTACTATTTCTTATTTTGTTAATCTTCTTTCTTTTCTTTTTGCTTAATCTTGCTAATCTAATGATTATGCATCTATCCTTTATGGGTTTATGTGTTTTCACCATGATTAGTGAGTAGTCTCTTAATTAGACTCATGGGTTAGGTAGATCTAAGGTGATTAGGAGGTGATTAGGGATTGTTATTTACTTATCTGTTAGTTTCCTTCTTTTAGGGTTGATCTTAATGCTAGATTAGAGGCAAAATCTCTGTTTCTAGATCATAGGTTTTTCATAGCCCAGAAAGTGTTTGATGAAATGTCTGAACCAAATCTTTAGAGAGCCTTGCATGTTTAGCCAATGATAGTTGATGCTAAGATGTTTGGTTTGCTATTAGGGTTTAGTTTAATGCATGTTTAACTTGTCTTGGTCCAATGAAAGTTGATGATTAAGCTTGTTGGCATAGGATCAATTCCATGAGAGTGGATTGGTTTTCTTTTGTTCTTTAGGCTTAGAATGGAGTTTCTTTGTGTGTTTAGCATTTCCTAGTTACCAAATAATCATCTGAAAATCACTGACCATATAGCCCATGGGTCTAATGCTTTTATTATTTGATTTTCTCCTGTTTTTGCTTATTGCTCTCTTCTTGTTTCTTGCTTCTTGTTTGCATTTTCTTTGTTTCTTGTTGCATTTCAATTGTTAGGTAGTTAGTTTACTGAACCATTTCAAAATCTGATTACATTTAGATTAAGCTTTCATCTGCATTTCTTGTGTGTTAATTTATTCCCAAGTTGGATTTGACACCCTTTATACTACAAGGGATTGATAGATAAATCCTGTTTATCAGTTAGTACCTTAGGCATGGATTGAATCCCACTGCTACAATGATATGTGTAGATAGATAATCGAGAGTGATTAAATAAACCTACTATCATGCAAGTCTCTCAAAATGATCAGCCTATTTTCTGCTCAGAAAACGTTCATAAATGCATAAATGCATACCTCAGAAAATAAACCTAGTATTATACATGTTAGTTAACTGAAGGGTAAAGTTCATAAATGCATACCTCAGAAAACGTAAATGCATATAAACAGATAGTTTCCTATGTATAATACTGATTACAGACAGATATTACCTTTTTTCTTGTGACTTTTGTCTCTACAGTTCAATTAGTCCGACTCTTTGGACCACGGGTACAGTTCATCGCGACATCGGTTACATCACCTTTGTTTCTGAGGAGATAAAATAGCAAGAATAGTCAGATAAAACGTTAACCATGTTCATAGAAACCGTTGAAACAATTTAAGCAACCTAAAACAAAACTAGAAGCAATAGAAACATAAGAAGGATTAGACGCACTCTAGCATAAGCTTTGCCATGTCAAGACACTAACTAACTAGAGGACTTGTGAGACATTAATACAAGAGAAAGAATTTGAGAGGTTACCAAGGTTCAACACACGTATAGCCTACATTGAGAGCAAGACATAAAGCTGAATGAAACCATTTGGGATTCCTGAAATCTAAGATTTAAACACAAAGCTATGAATGTAATGAGAAGATACGGATCTTATCACAGACCTTGACAGAGAAAGGGACACACTGTGCACAAAGAATTGTTTCGTTCCCATCTATTTATTTCTTGAGAGACATCAAATCAAAGCTAATGAGGTGATTATACATGTTTTAGTGTTGGATCCCATCGAACTGCGAGAAACAAACAAAAGATCAATCAAACTATAAAGAAAAGTGGTAATTATAAAAGAAGCTACGAACAGGATATAAAGATCATATCATGCCTTAGCAAATTCACTAAAACAGAACAAAGGTAGTAGAGAATTTAACTCGAGACAATCCTTTCACATGGCGTCAAGATTTGGAAACAAAAACAGAAAAGAAACCAAATCACAATCTCTGCATAATTAAACTTTAACAAAATTAAAAACCCTTAACACTAATTTGCGATCGTAAGAGCGATTGAAAACACAATCTATTTATTCCTTAAACACAATCTCTGAAAACAATCGTATCACACGGAAAAAGAAACCCTAACCACGATCTCCGCAAAACTTAAACTTTAACAAAATTGAAAAAACCAAGCACAAATTTGTGATCGTAAACGATTACACGAAACTTAGAGATCTTCAAAAAAAAAAAAAATCACGATTTACAGAGATCGAAACACTTACTAATCTGAGAATGAAAACGGATTTTCCGTTTCTGCAAACTGTGGAAGAATCGATTGATACAATTCCTCAAAGAACAAAAGAAAACGAGTTTTTGAGAAGAGCTGTGGAAATAAAATGATTTGGAAGAAAATGTTTTATTTTTAATGTAAAATAGCGTTTGGTAAAATAGCGTTTGATAACACGCCTTTCCTAACGGTTACATTTCAAATTCGATTTTGATCGAGACAATTCTTCAACGGTTATATTTTAAATTTAGGTCGATTTTAAATTCTGTAAACGAACCGGTCCTGCATTCTCAAAAACTACCTGAAACCAAACCGGGTCTTTGGCCACCATGACATGTCTATCTAAATATAGACGTCGTCGTTTTCATGTCTCTGTATTTGGCGATTTCCATTTTTCTTTTTTTTTTTTTTTTTTGTTTGAAAATTCATTTGAATCTAAGAACTTAACTTACATGTCTATACTCTCGGCTCAAACCGCAAGATGAAGACCAAAGTTTTCATGTTGCTTTGGGAAGATTATTCAAAGGGACAAGCAGATTTGCTGATTTCACACCAACAAATTTTTCATTTCAAACATGTTCACAACATCACATCTCTCCAAATTTGAAGACTCCAAAATGTTGAAAGGCATCACCGAATAATCATTTTCCTATTTTAAAGTCTAGCAAATGTTTATCTTTTTTCTTACTTATGAAAGTAAAATTTAATGTCTACAGATATTTGGCAGTGATTTTAGCAGTCCAATCTTATTTCTTCCCTTAAATCCTGTGACAGCTACATATGTACCTAGCTAATTTAAAATTGTCGTGGATATCACTTTAAAGAAATTTGGTACCCTTCCCAATACCTACATTCATCATTACCCTTTAAACAACTACTAATATTTTTTTTAATGCGAAAAAGGTTACTAAAGATTAATTCACACATTTTAATTTTTTTTTTAAAAAAAAAATCAATAAATCAGAAACATATTAAAAGAAATTATAAAAACAACACAATAAAATATATAAAAGCTAAAAATTAATAGAATTTGTTATTTTTATAAGTGTATAAAATTCTATAATTTTAAGATAAAAGAAGGAGATTACTATTTCAAAACAAATCAACATTCAAAAATGTAAGTAAATAAACGAGTATAAAAAAAAATAATAATTGTATAACATTTCATGCTCACATTGCTTGTATATATTATTACAATATAATAAAGAGATAACTTAAAATATTGACAAAAAAAATTAAATAAGTAATTATCTGTATTGTCAATTGTCAAACTCAAGATTTGGTGTTTGGTTGATACCAAGATAAGTGGTAGATGTTTCGATAACCATTATTGCTGGACGGCTATACCAGTAAAATAGTGATAGATAGCGAAACAATTTCAGACCTTTAAAACGATCTATTTCCCCACGAGAAATATCTAAAGAGGAAAAGAAAACTCTGATATTTTGTGAAATAATCTTATTTCCGATGATTTAGATGATGAGTATACATGTGCTTATATAGTGCTGTAAACTGGGTGTTATGGTGGAGCACTAGATAATAGTGGAGCAATAATAGTGGAGCATTAGATAATAGTGGAGCATTAGACCAATAGTGGAGCACTAGAAGGTGATCTAATATCACTTACACTTCCCCTCAAACTTGACGTGGGTGAAGCGTAAACGCCAAGTTTGGCTCTGAGATAAGTGAAGGACCGTCGCGGCAATGGTTTGGTGAAAGTGTCAGCAAGTTGCATTGCTGCAGGAATGTGCTGTGTCTCGATCAGTCCAAGAGCCACTCTTTCTCTGATGTAGTGATACTCTGTGTCGAAGTGTTTGGACCGATTATGCAAGGCAGGATTGGCTGACAGATACACAGCTGATAAGTTATCACAGAACACTCGAGTAGCTTTATGTTGGGTAATACCGAGGTCACGAAGCAGAGACGAGATCCAAGTGATTTCTCTGGCAGTGGATGTAAGGGCTCGATACTCTGCTTCGGTAGAGGAGCTCGAGACAGTGGGTTGTCGTTTTGCTGACCAAGAAATCAGATTGGAGCCAAATAGTACGCAAAACCCAGAGGTGGACCGTCTTGTTTCTTTGCATCCAGCCCAATCGGAGTCACAGAATGCCGATAGTACAGGATTGTTGTGTTTCTTGATCGGAAGTCCCAAGTGTAGTGTGCCCTTGATGTATCTCAATATCCGCTTTAGAAGACCAAAATCAGATACAGTCGGAGTGTGCATTCTCTGACAGATAAAATTTACTGCAAACTGAATGTCTGGCCGAGTTATTGTCAAGTACTGTAGTTTCCCTGCTAGACTCCGAAAGTATGTCGGATCTGAGAATGGTTCAGAGGCGAGATTGTCCATTTGTTGCGGAAGAGGAGTGGGCATGGGATTGCAGTCACTCATCCCTGCTTGGTGAAGAATGTCTGATGCATAAGATGTTTGATGAAGAAACAGCCCATTGGAATATGCTTCAATCTGAATCCCCAAGAAGTATTTCGGATGACCAAGGTCTTTCATGGAGAATCTTGTGTTGAGAGCTTTAAGAAGTTCTTCTAACAGTTCCGAGTTACTTCCGGTGAGAAGAATATCATCAACGTACAGTAACAACACTATTGTTTCTTTGTTGTGATGCCACACAAAGAGAGACGGATCAGAGGTGCTGCAGACGAAGCCAAACTCAAGTAGAAAGCGGCTAAAGGTGTCGAACCAGGCCCGTGGAGCCTGTTTCAGGCCATACAGGGCTTTGGTCAAACAACAAACATGATCAGGTTTCAGGGGATCCACAAACCCACTCGGTTGTTGCATGAAGACTGGTTCCTGCAACTCTCCATGAAGAAAAGCAATGGAGACGTCTAGTTGCTTGAGAGGCCATCCTTTGTTGGTGGAGACGTCAAGAACTAAGCGAATCGTAGCTGTGCGAACCACTGGGCTGAACGTTTCAAGATAATCAATCCCTTCTTCTTGATTGAACCCTTTGGCAACTAGACGAGCCTTGAGTTTGTCTAGAGTGCCATATGGATTAAGTTTCGTCTTGAAGACCCACTTGGATGTCAAAATATTCATATCCGGTGTGGGTGGGACTAGGTGCCAAGTTCCCAACATATATATGCGCCTCATTTCCTCAAGAACAGCTTCACTCCAACCAGGATGATTCATTGCTGAGACAATAGATTTAGGTTCATCAATAACAAACTTAGAGGTAATGAGAGCATACCGAGCGTTTGGTTTGTATATTCCAGCCTTTGATCTTGTTGTCATGGCATGAGAATTGTTTTGAGCTGGTTGAGCAACCTCTGCTGCTTCCAGCTCAGCTTGCTCAGGTTGAACATGGTCTGGTTCAGGATCGTCTTCGGGAGCAGGGACTGGCACAGGAGGCGCCTCCATTACAGGCTTCGGAAGAAGCTGTATTGGTGGGACTTTTTCTGTAGGAGGAGCAACTGAAGTTATCTTTTGCCAGGCTTGAAGCAACGGAGTTTTGTATTGTGGCACCAAGGAACAATACTTATCTTTGAAAGGAAGGAGATGTTCATCGAAGATTACGTGTCTGGAGATATATACTTTGCCAGTGGGAGGATACAAGCAGCGATAACCCTTATACTGACTGCTGTACCCGAGCAGAACACACTGCAATGATCGAGGATCAAACTTGGTTTCAGTGACTGGTCGCAAGCACGGATAGCAAGCAGAGCCAAAGACACGAAGGGCTGAGTAGTCAGGCTTCTGGCCAGTGAGAGTTGCAAGAGGACTTTTATTTTCCAGAACAGATGACGGTAACATGTTGACAATGTGATTGGCTGTATAAAATGCTTCCACCCAAAACTTTAGAGGAGTATGGCTATGGAAGAGCATAGATAACCCGAGTTCTGTTAGGTGCCTGTGTTTGCGCTCAGCAGTACCATTTTGCTGTGGCGTATGAGGACATGAGATTCGATGGTGAATTCCATTTTTGCGGAAGTGATCATTCAAGACATTGTTTACAAACTCTCCTCCTCCATCACTCTGAAAGACTTTGATTTTGGTGTTCAACTGATTTTCAACCATTGTTTGAAACGAGATAAACACAGATGCAAACTCTGATTTGGTACGAAGAGGATAAAACCAAGAAAATCTAGAGAAGTCATCAATTAAAACAGCATAGTACTTGAATCCTTGATTCGATATAACAGGTGAGGGACCCCACAAGTCACAGTGAACACGATCAAGTGGCTGTAATACACGAGACTCAGAACCAACAAAAGGTAATCTAGAACTCTTCCCCATCTGGCAAGGCTCACAAATGGAGGTTGTGCTGCTCTTATTAACTTGTATCTCCTTGCTGTGTAGAAGCTGCTGAAGAACTTTGGTATTTGCATGTCCAAGTCTGTGATGCCATACTTCTTCTGTGGCTGCACATTGACGATTTGAGTAGAGAGCAACAAAGCCTGAATTCTCCAGCATATAAAGCCCTTTAGTGCGAGGCCCTTTGGCCACCACTTTCTGAGTATTTAAATCGATCACACACACCTTGTTAGCATCAAAGTAAACACCACATGGATAGTCCTCACACAACTTGGACACCGAGAGCAATGATTTCTGAATGGAAGGACAAACTAAGACCTCGTTTAGAGGAAGAGTACCTTTGTTAGAAGCGATGGTGGCGGAGCCAACATGCGTGATTGGGAGATAAGTTCCATCACCAACCTGTACTGTATCAGCACCTTCATAAGGAGTAGCAGTTTGCAGAGCATCTGTGGAGGCTGTCACGTGAACAGATGCTCCTGAGTCCGGATACCATTCCTTGCCGGATTCCTCTGAAACACGAAGACTGGAGAAGGCAACCGGCACTTCTGTTTGATAGTTATTATCAAACCGGTTGTAACATTTGATTGCAGTATGACCAGTTCGACCACATATCTGACAGATGGGTCTCTGTCCCGAAGAAGGTGGCTGAGATTGATGCTGAGAAAAACCTCTACCACGAGTGGAGTAGCCTCCTCTGCCTCTGTTTTGGTTTGAGCGACCACGACCACGTTGATTGGGGTTGTAATGAGGAGGTCTGGTGTCTGATCTCTCAGTATGGAACGCAACATGTGGAGAAGCTGGCACAACTTCTTCGTAGGACTGGAGCTTGGTGTCAAATCCTTGCACTTCAGAGACAACATCATTAAACGTAGGTGGAGAGAGCTTGCTCAGAGAACTTTGAATAACGGTTGTGATGGGATCATATTCTCGTCCGAGACCATTGAGGAAGCCAAAGATCTTCAAGGATTCATCTATTGGCTTACCAATGGAGCTCAGAGAGTCGCAGATGGCTTTGAAGTCACGGTAATAGACAGAGAAGGTCTTCTCTTTCTTGGAGAGAAGCTGGAGACTGCGGCGGAGGGAAAACTCACGAGCAACACTGCTCTTGTTGAAATTTTCAGCAAGAGATATCCATATCTGATGAGACGTGGAAAGACTGTGGACATGACCCAACACTTCTTCAGACAGGGTACCAAACAGCCACGACCTGACTAGTTGGTCGGTGCAGAACCAAGCCTCGTACTGAGGGTTGGGAACCTCGGTGGTTTCTTCACCATTGACGACTATGTTGGTTTTGGATGGAGCATTGAATGAACCATCGACGAATCCTATGAGTTTTTGGCTCGATAAAAGGGACTCAAACTGTGTTTTCCAAAGAAGATAGTTACTATCTGTCAGCTTGAGAGTGACAGAGCTAGTAACGTGGACCTTAGACGGGAAAGGATAAGTTGTTGCCATTGAAGAGACCTGTTAAGGTTTACAACAGCTCTGATACCATAAAGAGGAAAAGAAAACTCTGATATTTTGTGAAACAATCTTATTTCCGATGATTTAGATGATGAGTATACATGTGCTTATATAGTGCTGTAAACTGGGTGTTATGGTGGAGCACTAGATAATAGTGGAGCACTAGATAATAGTGGAGCATTAGATAATAGTGGAGCATTAGACCAATAGTGGAGCACTAGAAGGTGATCTAATATCACTTACAATATCGTATAGCATAAGATGTCCACCAAACTATGACATCATCCCAGATCTCTCTGGAACGAAAGTTAAATATCTATTTCTCCCTGAAAACATAGTTCGAAATTTGTATCTCCTCAAAAACAAATTTCAAAATTTGTAACTCCACAGATGTCCATTTTGATGGTTTACTGCTTATATCCGAAACCAAACCATCCTTAACCAAAACTAAACCAATTAAAGACCCGAATCGTGTTATCATCAACCCATATCGATCCATTACTGTTTCGAAGCCTTCAAACAATAAGATTCCAGATTTGAGGAGGAGGTGTATGTGTTTGCCGACGACTCATCCTGGATCGTTCCGATGCAGTCTACACAAGAACTTGACGATCCACACGGTCAAAGTGCAGCGAAGTATCCGACCAACAGTTTGAATATGCGTCGATCGGCGATGACAAATTCTCTGATGAGAATTGGTGGTGTCGAAGGTGAAAGGTTATTGCTTCCACCTTCAGTCCTTCACCGTTGTTGGTTCCGTCAACGTTCTCCACTACCGTTGACCCGTTCCGTATGCCGTTAACCATCGTCGTGTGTCCCGTTATATGTTCCATTATAATTCCCAGGTATGCGTTGTTCGTCGTGTGAGGTATCAGATGTATCCTTTATTCCTTTTTATTTTGATTAATTTTGTTTTTGTTTTTGTTTTGTGAACGTTTGATCTGTTTTTTTTTTTAAGTCTTTTTTAGGTTTCATACGATAGGGGAGAAGATGACTTAGGCTAACCAGAGATCTAAGATTTTGTAAGGAGATTCGTTTTTTGGAAATTTTTTATTTGGAAATTTTTTGATCTGGGAAATTTTTGGTCTTGGAGTTAGTTTTTGGGGATTTAAACCGGTTTAACTTTTGAAATTGGGTAAATATCTGGTTTTAATGGTTTTAATATGGTTTAATTTAGGTTTAGGTGGTTACTTAGGGTTTGGTATACAGTAAACCATCAAAATCGACATATGTGGGGTTACAAATTTCGAACTTTGTTTTCGGAGAGAAATAGATATTTAACTCTCGTTCGAGAGAGATCTGGGATGAGGTCATAGTTTGGTGGACATCTGATGCTATACGATAGTTTTCGTGGGGAAATAGATCGTTTTCTGAACTTTAAACTCATCTAGACAGGTGTGCTTAATTAACTGTTCATCTCATCAAACTCCAAGTCATAATAAGTCATAATATATGCATGCAGCTTTTACTCTCAAGCCTTGGAAAATTGGAGCCTGTGAAGTCAGAAAGGGATTTTGGATAATAATATAATAATTATACCATCTCAGCTATTTATTTATATGGGTAGACTAGTGAAACACTGAAACCCATTATATTTTCATTTGGTGCTAGGCATATCGATATGGAATGTGACTCAAGCAAAAAAGATGGTTCCAGCAAAATCCATTTGCAAGTGCGCTCGGCGATGGTGAATTTTGATGTTCTTGATTGTCCTATTTGCTTCGAGCCACTTACTACTCTTATATTCCAGGTTACTTTATAAATATTGATTTGTTTCCTTAGATTGCTTCTTTTTTTTATTTTCTTTGTGTGTCAAACTCTGAGTATGTAATATGATATTTGGAATTGGGATTATTTACTAGGTGTTAAGACCTATATTTGTTACGTTTACAATTGGGTTTTGCTAAATGTTTTTTTTTTTTCTCTCTCTCTCTTCATACTCTTGTTGTTCTGATGCTTTGTGAACAATCATTAGTTTAGTTTTCTCGACTATAGCTTCAACTGTCAATAATTGTTTTGCATTTCAGTGTGAAAATGGGCATTTAGCTTGCTCTTCTTGCTGTCCCAAACTGCGTAATAAGTGCCCTGTATGTGGTTTGCCTGTCGGCCACAATCGATGTAGAGCAATGGAGGCTGTTGTTGAATCAACTTTTGTCCCATGCCGAAACGCCAAGTTAGGTTGCACCAAAACTGTCTCTTATGGGAAAGAGTCAACTCATGTAAAGGAATGCACCTTCACTCCTTGCTCCTGCCCTGTACTCGACTGCAGCTGCGCTGGATCATACAAGAATCTCTACTACCACTTCGACTCGAAACACACGATTGTGCCGCCTTATCCAATTTTGTTCAGTTGTGGAACTTCCTTTAGCGCAAAGATAAACATCAGTGATAGGATATTAATTGTAAGGGAATATCAAAAGGAGCTGTTGTTTGCAGTGCAGTGTTTCAGGGAGCCGTATGGTGTTTATGTAACTGTCAACTGTATTGCACCATCTGCTCCAGAAGTAGGAGAGTTCTCATATCACCTTTCATACGCTTTCGATGAAGACACTATGACTTACGAATTTTCAGAAGTGAAGAGGATTCTTAAAGTGAGCTTTGAAACCCCTCAAGATAAAATCATGTTGATCCCTCACAGTTTCTTGCGAGGTGAATTGTTGCACCTGAAGCTTTGCATCAAGAAGTTGAACAAGAGAAAGAAGGTTAATGGGTGATGTTTAGAAAAAACCTTTTATTAATGTTTCTATATTCTATCTCGTCTGGTTGTATAGACTCTTATATTTCCTTCTTTTTTTCCATGTAGAATTTATATATAAGGTTGAGTATCTCTTCGAAAGTGTTTACAGACATATCCAAGTTACAGAGCAATACCCGCATACAGATCAGAGAAATGTCAAACAAACAAAGACTTATATTTCCATATAAAAGATTGTGGTAGATGGTTCATTTATAGTTATCGCTACACCATATAATAATTGGTCTAAAGAACAATGCGAAGGAGATTATGGTAGATTGTTTATTAGTCATCATCACTCTTTGTTAGGTATTATTTCTTAGTTACAGGTTTGATTGCATTCCGTTTGGTTTTGTCCTTTCAGACTGCAATACACTGATCAGCTTCATTTGTAAGTATTGTATTAAGAAACTATTGAGTGATGAATCATGTCGTTGGAGATAGGCTTTGCATCACTGATATGAACCAAGAGCACTAATAAAAGATGGTTTGGTTTATTGAAGGAAAGAGCCGAGTATCCAGGGACTGAACTATCTGGTCCAAGTAAGAGGGTCTGGATTTGGAACTTCAGTGTTTGGAACTGATATTTCTTATTTTCTGCTTAATCTTAATCTGAATACAGAGCATATACGATTTTATGCATGAGAGATGAAAACTACTAAATACATCATAGCTGGCCATCATTGACACGTCGCTGGTGTCTATAAGTATCAGTCGACTTTAAGCATGCCAAGTGATATATTTTTAGGTTCATTGATTACTGCATACTTAAATTTAAATCAATTATAAAAAAAAATTGAAACCCATTAACAAGATTTTGAAAATATGTTGTATAATTTTTTTAGAAAAATGCAAGTTTCTGAAATTATTAGAAGTAAGAAAAAAACATTTTCCTACTAATCTAAAAATGAAAAAAAATCTAATAAATAAAATATTGTGAATGCTAATTGAATAAAAATTAATTTATAAAGTGTTTTTGTAATAGTATGTAGCCCAATCAAAATCAAAGCAAACTAATTAATTTGCATCGAACCAAAACTCAGTTAAGATTTAAACCGTTTCCTAAATTTCTAAATCCAAAACCTGAAAAAAACATAACCCAAACCAATAGGCTTGGTCGGTTTAGTTGATACAGAGATAATGGTAGATGATTTGTTAACCATTATTATTGCTACACGGCTATACGCCTATACCAGAGAATAATGACAGGTAGCGAACAATGTCAGAATTTTAAAGTCATCTAGATACGTTTGCTTAATTAACTTGTTTCGTCCCATCAAACTCTTCCAACTCCATCCAAGTCATAATGTAAATGCAGCTTTTACTTTTAAAGTCTTTGACAATCGAGCCTGTGACGCCAGAAAGGGATTTTGGTTAATATTATAATTATAACATCTCTGTTATTTATACGTTTAGTGTAGACTAGTGAAACCTATTCAGTTCCAATTACATTTTCATTTGGTGCTACGCATATCGATATGGACTGTGCCTCAGGCCAAAAAGATGGTTCGAGCAAAACTCATATGCAAAAGAGGAAACAAACAGACGATAATGTGCGCTCGGTGATGGTGAATTCTGATGTTCTTGATTGTCCTGTTTGCTTCGAGCGATTAACTACTCCTATATTCCAGGTTACTTTTGAAATTTTGATTTGTTTCCTTAGATTGTTTCTCTTTTTTCTGTCTTTCTGTCTCAAACTCTGAGTATAAAATATGATATTTGGAACTGACGAACTGTGATTATTTTCTAGCTACGTGTTAAGACCTCTATTTGTTAAGTCTACAATTGGGTTTGGTTTCATGTGAAAAGTGATATGTTTAGTTTTCTCGGCTGTAGCTTTAATTGTTAATAACTGTTTTGCATTTCAGTGTGAAAATGGGCATTTGGCTTGCTCTTTTTGCTGTCTCAAACTGAGTTATAAGTGCCCTGTGTGTGGTTTGCCTGTCGGTCACAATCGATGTAGAGCAATGGAGGCTGTTGTCGAATCAGCTTTTGTCCCATGCCGAAACGCCAAGTTAGGTTGCACCAAAACTGTCTCTTATGGGAAAGAATCAACTCATGAAAAGGAATGCACCTTCTCTCTTTGCTCTTGCCCTGTACTCGACTGCACTTACGCTGCATCATACAAGGATCTCTTCGACCAGTGCATCCTTGCCCACCAGAACATCTCTAACGCTGCATCTTTGTTCAGGTTGATCACGTGTGGAACTTCCTTTACAACGAAGATGAACATCAGTGATAGGATATTAATTGTAGGGGACTTTCTTAAGGATCTGGTGTTCGCAGTGCAGTGTTTCAGGGAGCCGTGTGGTGTTTATGTAACTGTCAGCTGTATTGCACCACCTGCTCCAGAAGTAGGAGAGTTCTCGTATCATCTTTCGTACACGTTCGATGAACACACTATGACTTACGAATCCCCAAAAGTGAAGAGGATTCTTGAAGTGAGCTTTGAAACCCCTCAAGATAATTTCATGTTGATCCCTCACAGTTTCTTGCGAGGTGAATCATTGGACCTGAAGTATTGCATCGAGAAGTCGAACAAGAGGAAGAAGGTTAAGGGTGATGTGAAATAAGATCCGTTTAATTATGTAATGTTATTATATTCTATCTCATCTGGTTGTTTAGACTCTTATATTTCCATATTAAAGATTGTGGTATATGATTCATTTATCGTTATTGCTACACCATATAATAGTTGGGTTAAAGAAGAATGTGAATGAGATTATGGTAGATGGTTTAGTCATCACTCTTTGTTATGTTTCATTTCTTGGTTACAGCTTTGATTGCAATCCGTTTGGTTTTGCGTTTCAGTGTTTCATTTGTAAGTATTGTTTTATGAAAGTACTGAAAGCAGAAGTTTGATGTAAGCTTGCATATAACTAATATCAATAGAGTCGTTAACTGATGTTTTATTACTATTCCATCAATGTTTTGATCAAATTCTATCTTTAACTTAATCCCTGGAAAGAAATTACCTCAAGAGAATTTCATGTTGATTCTTCCGGCCAAGTTATTGCGTGTGGTGAATTGTTGAAGATGGAGCTTGCATCCGGAAGTTGAAGAACAAGTATAACAATCTCAAGTTATCATTTCATACTCACTGTTTGTTTATATTATTATAATATAATAAATAATTTAAAATATCGACAAAAATAATATATAATAGAATAATTAATTATGCTATTATTCTTTCTAACTTAAATAAATAGTATATCCATAAAATATTTTGAATACTTTTTTTAAAAACGAAATATATTGTATAAAGTATTTTATAAAAATGCAAGTTTCTAAAATTATTAGAAGTAAGAAAACAAAACCTTATCCTACTAATCTAAAAATGAAAAAAATCTAAGAAATAAAATATTGAGAATGCTAATTGAAAAAAGGTTATTTAGAAAAGTGTATTTGTAATAGTATGTAACATAACATAATTTGAATAAAAGGTTCTAAAATAAATATATTATTTACTTTATTTTAATTTATTACCAAAACGGAACCCAACCAAAATCAAACCAAACTGATTAATTAACACCGAACCAAAACTCAGTTAAGATTTAAACCGTTTCCTAAATTTCTAAACCTGAAACCTGAAAAAACAAAACCCAAACCAATAGGCGAGTTCTCCATGTCAATTGTCAAACGCAAGATTTGGTGGGTTTGGTTGATACAGAGATAATGGTAGATGATTTGTTGACCATTATAGCTACACAGCTATACCAGAGAATAATGACAAGCTAAGTAGCGAAACAATGTCAGAACTTTAAAGTCATCTAGATAGGTTTGCTTAATTAACTTGTTTCGTCCTATCAAACTCTTCCAACTTCGTACAAGTCATAATGTATGGATGCAGCTTTTACTTCGAAGTCTTTGGCAATCGAGCGCCTCTGACGCCAGAAAGGGATTTTGCTTAATATTATAATAATACCATCTCTGCTATGTATACGTGTAGACTAGTGTAACCTATTCAGTTCCAATTACATTTTCTTTTGGTGCTAAGCATATCGATATGGACTGTGCCTCGGGCAAAAAAGATGGTTCGAGCAAAATGCATTTGCAAAAGAGGCACGAACAGATGATAATGTACGCTCGGTGAATGTGAATTCTGATGTTCTTGATTGTCCTGTTTGCTTCGAGCTACTTACTACTCCTATATTCCAGGTTACTTTCTTAAATTTTTATTTGTTTCCTTAGATTGTTTCTCTTTTTTTTTTTCTCTGTGTATCAAACTCTTGAGTACAAAATATGAGATTTGGAATCGTGATTATTTACTAGCTAGGTCTTAAGACCTATATTTGTTCAGTAAACAATTGGGTTTGGTTTTATGTGACATCTTTTCCCTCTTCATACTCTTGTTCTTCTGTTGATGTAAAGTCATGTGAAAAATCGTTTGTTTGGTTTTTTGACTATAGCTTTAATTGTTTTGCATTTCAGTGTGATAATGGGCATTTGGTTTGTTCTTCTTGCTGTCCTAAACTGAGTAATAAGTGCCCTGTATGTGGTTTGCCTGTCGGCCACAGTCGATGTAGAGCAATGGAGGTTGTTGTTTGATATTATGTGTTTTTAACGTATTTTGATTCGTTTTTAGTATTCGGTTTGAGTTTTGATTTGCATCTTTCGTTGGTTTTTCGAGTCTTTTCTATTGTTTTGAGTCTTTTTACAGATTTCATGGAGTTCCGAAGGAGTTTGGCGTTTACGGACATGTTCGAGTCGAGTTAATGCGGAAAACACGAGAAAATGACCGAGTGAAGAACGACCGTTCTTGGAGCAGAACGACCAACAGAACGACCGTTCCGCCAAGGGAACGATCGTTCCCCATTTCACCAACCCTGCCGACAAAGTAGAGGAACGACCGTTCCATGAAGAGAACGACCGTTCTCGACCTCACCAACTCCACCAACAACCAAGCATGGAACGACCGTTCTCCTTCTGGAACGATCGTTCCCCATCTCACCAACACCCACCTACTACGATCGATCATTGGGAACGATCGTTCTACACCAAGAACGACCGTTCCCCGCTTCACCTACTCCCCTTCACCTTGGCCTATATAATGGACTCACAACATCAATCTCAAAACACACAATCTTCTTCCTTCTCTCTTCTCTAGCTTCTAAACATTGCTCTCTCTTCAGTTTAAGTTTTATGTTTATGCTTTTATTAAGTTTTATTTAGTTTCTTTTAAGCTTTATACATTTATGCTTATGCTTTAAGTTTTACTTTCAGTTCTTATATTTATACTTATGCTTTAATTAAGTTCTTATAAGTTTATATCCAGCTTATGTTATATATTCAAGTTTTTATGATGAACTTTATAATCTCGTTGTTATCTTCTTCTTTAATTATGTCTGAGTAGATCTCTTAGTTAGGTTGAAGTTTGTCAAAGGAATTCATGAGCTTTAGGGTTAAACACAAATAGGCTATTCAAATTAATGTCTTCACCTTTGTTGTTCTTAATGCTTAGATCGAATTGATCACTTGATTTTATGATATTGGGTTTAACTTAGACAGCGAGAGTTGCTAGGTTGCTAGAAAGAACATTGGGGAGCAATTTATTCATTATCTGCGAGAGTAGATGTATTGGAGAATTGTGAACATATTAAACCTATCCTTAACGCTTGTCTACGATTTCTAGTACCAACGAGAATTAGGAATTCTAGGTCGATAGACAAAGATATTGATACCACGAGAGTGGATTGATATTATCTTAGTGTTTGAGTTCTAGACTTATGCTTAATCACTGCCTGAATAGTTGTTTGATCCGTTGCTCTGAATCTCCTGCGATATTCCTTGACCTAACGCTTGTTTAATATTATCTTACAACCGATTTCGCTTTTATTATTTAATATTTACAAAAACCAAAAACATATTGAATTGTCTTAGCTTTTGATTTAGCTCATTTTATCAAAGTGTGAAAACTGGTCTTCGTGGGATCGACCCCTAAATACTACTTCGTATGCTGTGCACTTGCAGTAGGAAATAAGGGTTTAAAACTCGTGTATCAAGTTTTTGGCGCCGTTGCCGGGGACCAAATGTTCACCTTTGGTTTACGGCTGAATTATTAGTCTAAGACACTAAATGTTACTAACTTTGATGGCCATGGACTACAATGATTGGCCACAAGAAGAGGAGGACATGTTTGAAGAAAACATTCAAGATGAGTCTTTTGATGAGAACGTACTTACGCCAGAACAAAGAGTGGAGTTGGATAAGCTTTGTATGGAAAATCCAATGCTCACAAGGAGTGACCTAGCAGTAATGATCCGGATGAACCTCATGTCACATCGGGCAGTACTAGAAGGAAGAGAGCTTACGTTCGATGAGATAATGGTAGCCCACTCACTTAAGGAGGTAATATATTGGGTTCCACCATCCCAATTACAAGGTACATCCGATTTAACCTTTGAATTTCAAGATTTTGAGGATAGTCACATGCCTTCTATTGGAGATATAGCTTATGATTCACCTTCCTCCACACTCATTGATGAATGCTATGATTTGATATGTGAGAATCAAAGACTAGATGCCTTAAGAGTAGAAAAATTTGCTAGAGATTATCATGAAATATGTTTTGATACTAATTATCTTTGTGTTTTGAATGATCATAATCTCGAGCTTAACTCTTTAATGCTAGAGGAATCTAGATCGCTTCTTGAAAAATCTGACCTAGGGGATGAATTTGATTTAGATAAGATCTTGGATGAGATAGAGAACCCTAAGGTTGAGAATGATGATGAGGATGAGAATGTGGTATTTTATAAGATTGATGGAGATAAAGTTGACTATTTTGTAACAAACTCGTTTGAAGCTAAAGTTGATTATATCTTTCCATCAAATGCATTTGATTCTCAACAACATCTCACTGTCAAGGAATATTTGAAGATACACGCTACATTTGTAGTAAACTTCCTTGATGAGAATATTGTCTATTTCCTTTGGACAATTGTATACCTTTTTGCGCACTTTGTTTCTTGTCCCAATAAGAGAAGGACCAAAGGTGCACTGGCTCAGCCTTTTGATTCTCATGATTAGCACTTGTGCTCAGAAGTCAAGCTAACGACTTAAACCAAGCGCTTGGTGGGAGGCAACCCACTGGTAAGTGTTTTTTTTATTTTCTTTTATTATTGATTTTTGGTTTTGTTTCTCTTTGTTTCAGTTGAAAAAAAAAAAATATTTTCGAGTCAAAACAGTGTGTGATTTTGTTAAACTTTTTGGAATCGCAACATGTTCGATGTCATTGCCTTACGACTGTTTAGCATTGTTTGAGGATAGTTTGGAAACGCAGAAAAATCCATAACTTGATCATTTAGTGAATTTCTCAAAACATCTGAACTTAATCGAAATATCAGAACTTAATATGGACTTAATTTATCTCACTTAGGGGGTTGATAATCATGTATTGGATTTTACATTTGGAGTTTTCTTTGCATCATTTCTACCAATCTTTGCTCACTCCAAATGGCTAGACTTATCCTTAGTCTAGTACCACACCCTTACCATTTCCATGTTGAAACCCACTTATTTTCGTTTACTGTCATTTGCATTCATGTGCAAAAACTATGAAGTATACGGACCGACACAACTTTTCTTTAGGACTGTGTCTAGAATAGGTGGTCTCTTTCTGATTAAACTCATGGGATGTGTCTAGAAATGTGATCTCTCTCTTTGAATATATTCATTGAAAATTTTCGTTTCAAAAGAGGGTGAACTTTTAAAAGGGTTGAAGATTTTATTCACATTCAAGAAATAAGCTTACATTGTTGAAATTCTTTTGATGCAGATCTTAGAGACTAACCGGTTCCATTCTCCGATATGTAAAAATATATAAAAAAAAAGAAAAAAGAAAGAAAAAGAAAACGAAAAAGAGAATAAAAAAATAAAACAGAAGGAACCAGGAAAGTCGTCAAGGTAATATCTTTAAATTTCATGAAACGTTAAAAGAAATCATGTTCTTGTTTGTGACTCAGTTAAAAAAGGGTAGAAGGATTAGAGTTAAGGAGAGTTGTGTACCTCCTAATTGGTCTGTGTCTCACGGTGATTTTGCATAATGATTTGCATCCGTTTATACTGCTAAAAGAAACCAAAACACTTGAGCCACCAAACACCAACCTTGATACCTAGACCATAACGTGTTAGATATTCCCTTTGTGAGAGTACACGCATTTGATAATGAATGTTAAATATTGAGTTCTGCTTGATCATGAGATTTCACTTATTTACTACGGTTATGGAGAAGTACAATGAAGTACGGTTTGATCTGAACTTTGCGAATGCGGTTTACAGGCAATTGATTTAGAGTATGGTCCTATAAGTTTTACGAGTTTCACACGTTTTTCAAACCTCTCCTCTTTGTAAAATATCTGGTTTTGCTTGGGGACAAGCAAAGGTTTTAGTTGGGGGGAGTTGATATTATGTGTTTTTAACGTATTTTGATTCGTTTTTAGTATTCGGTTTGAGTTTTGATTTGCATCTTTCGTTGGTTTTTCGAGTATTTTCTATTGTTTTGAGTCTTTTTACA
The DNA here is from genome assembly GCA_010577795.1 of Isatis tinctoria. NCBI lineage: Eukaryota > Viridiplantae > Streptophyta > Magnoliopsida > Brassicales > Brassicaceae > Isatis > Isatis tinctoria. The sequence goes on along the minus strand of CM021248.1, from coordinate 6,362,380 downwards.
GATTTCATGGAGTTCCGAAGGAGTTTGGCGTTTACGGATATGTTCGAGTCGAGTTAATGCGGAAAACACGAGAAAATGACCGAGTGAAGAACGACCGTTCTTGGAGCAGAATGACCAACAGAACGACCGTTCCGCCAAGGGAACGATCGTTCCCCATTTCACCAACCCTGCCGACAAAGTGGAGGAACGACCGTTCCATGAAGAGAACGACCGTTCTCGACCTCACCAACTCCACCAACAACCAAGCATGGAACGACCGTTCTCCTTCAGGAACGATCGTTCCCCATCTCACCAACACCCACCTACTACGATCGATCATTGTGAACGATAGTTTTACACCAAGAACGACCGTTCCCCGCTTCACCTACTCCCCTTCACCTTGGCCTATATAATGGACTCACAACATCAATCTCAAAACACACCATCTTCTTCCTTCTCTCTTCTCTAGCTTCTAAACATTGCTCTCTCTTCAGTTTTATGTTTTATGTTTATGCTTTTATTAAGTTTTATTTAGTTTCTTTTAAGCTTTATACATTTATGCTTATGCTTTAAGTTTTACTTTCAGTTCTTATATTTATACTTATGCTTTAATTAAGTTCTTATAAGTTTATATCCAGCTTATGTTATATATTCAAGTTTTTATGATGAACTTTATAATCTCGTTGTTATCTTCTTCTTTAATTATGTCTGAGTAGATCTCTTAGTTAGGTTGAGGTTTGTCAAAGGAATTCATGAGCTTTAGGGTTAAACACAAATAGGCTATTCAAATCAATGTCTTCACCTTTGTTGTTCTTAATGCTTAGATCGAATTGATCACTTGATTTTATGATATTGGGTTTAACTTAGACAGCGAGAGTTGCTAGGTTGCTAGAAAGAACATTGGTGAGCAATTTATTCATTACCTGCGAGAGTAGATGTATTGGAGAATTGTGAACATATTAAACCTATCCTTAACGCTTGTCTACGATTTCTAGTACCAACGAGAGTTAGGAATTCTAGGTCGATAGACAAAGATATTGATACCACGAGAGTGGATTGATATTATCTTAGTGTTTGAGTTCTAGACTTATGCTTAATCACTACCTGAATAGTTGTTTGATCCGTTGCTCTGAATCTCCTGCGATATTCCTTGACCTAACGATTGTTTAATATTATCTTACAACCGATTTCGCTTTTATTATTTAATATTTACAAAAACCAAAAACATATTGAATTGTCTTAGCTTTTGATTTAGCTCATTTTATCAAAGTGTGAAAACTGGTCTTCGTGGGATCGACCCCTAAATACTACTTCGTATGCTGTGCACTTGCAGTAGGAAATAAGGGTTTAAAACTCGTGTATCATTGTTGAATCAGCTTTTGTCTCATGCCGGAACGCCAAGTTAGGTTGCACCAAAACTGTCTCTTATGGGAAAGAATCAACTCATGAAAAGGAATGCACCTTCTCTCTTTGCTCCTGCCCTGTACTCGACTGCAGTTACACTGCATCATACAAGAAACTCTACGAACACTACCGCTTGAGCCACCGAATATTGATTTTGTTCAATAGGTTCACTTGTGGAACTTCCTTTAGCGCAAAGATGAACATCAGTGATAGCATATCAACTGTAAGGGAATGTAAGAAGGATCTGTTGTTTGCAGTGCAGTGTTTCAGGGAGCCGTATGGTGTTTATGTAACTGTCAGCTGTATTGCACCACCTGCTCCAGAAGTAGGAGAGTTCTCATATCATCTTTCATACACTCTCGATGAACACACTATGACTTACGATTCACCAAAAGTGAAGAGGATTCTTGAAGTGAGCTTTGAAACCCCTCAAGATAGTTTCATGTTGATCCCTCACAGTTTATTGCGAGGTGAATTGTTGGATCTGGAGCTTTGCATCAAGAAGTTGGAACAAGAGAAAGAAGGTTAAGAGTGACGTAGAATAAGATTCTTTTATTAATGTTTTTATATTCATATGGAGACTATCTATCTCGTCTGGTTGTTTAGACTCTTTGTTAGGTTTCATTTCTCGGTTACAGCTTTGATTGCAATCCGTTTGTTTTTTTCCTTTCAGCTTCTTCCACTAGACCGAGCTTCATTTGTAAGTATTGTGTAAAAGAAAGTATTGAAGACAACACGAGGATTTTGATGTAAGCTTGCATCTAACTGATATCAATAGAGTAGTTGACTGATATTCTATTATTATTCCATCAATATTTTGATGAAAATCTATCTTTAACTTAATCCCTGAAAAGAAAGTACCTCAAGAGAATTTCACGTTGATCCTTCCGGCAAAGTTATTGCATGTGGTCACTGTGGAAAATGGATCTTGCATCCGGAAGTTGAAGAACAAGTATAACAATCTCACATATTGCCAAAGCTATGGCTCCTTCACGAAGTTTAGCTTCACCTTCTTTCAGATTAAATCATTTCTTACTTTAGAGAGTTTCTCTTTTGATAACTAGAACAGATTGTGCAGCCTCTGAGATGTGGGTCTAACTCTGCATTAGGAAGAGAATAGTTTTGACAATGAAGTTGTTATTGTCCCCATTATTTGAAGATATGTTAAAGAAACTTCATGTTTACATAGTATAAATGAAGAATCATTCAGGGAGAGAACATCCTCCTTAGTGGATTCTCTATACGGAGCATATTTATCAACGGTTGAGATTTTTTTAGCTTTCATTTAGGATCATGTACTGACACTGTAATAGTTCTAAAGTTGGAAAATCTTCCAAAGTGAAAATTCTTTTGCTAGGAGAGTTCTCATATCATCTCTCTTACAATGAGTTGCTTGATCCCTGTAAGGACCCTAACAAGTTTTTGAGTGATGAATTATATCGTTGGAGATGAGGCTTTGCATCAATGAGTTGGACCAAGAGTATTGATAAAAAATGGTTTGGTTTATTGAAGGAAAGAGCCGAGTGTCCAGGGACTGAACAATCTGGTCATATCTGGTCCAAGTGAGATGGTCTGAATTTGGAACTTCAATGCTTGGAAATGGTTCTTTTATGGTGCCATAATGAAAACTAGAACCGGACCCGCGCGTCGGCGCGTGGGATTATATTTTATTTCAAATTGAAATTTTTCAAATTTTAAATTTAAAGTTTATGAATTATATATATAATTATAAAAGGATGTGTTTTACTTAATAACATTAAGAACAAACATTAAGAGCAGGACGATATTATTTAAATTGTAATTATACGAATCTTGTCAATTTTAGAGAGGTTTTTTATGGCTTTGTTAAAAGTCGAGAGTATGACTGTTGTTTTAAACAGGAAAGAGACCTGGACACGTGCGTCAGCGCGCGGGATATGATTAATATTTTTTAATTAAATACATAAATTTATGAATTTATAATAAATTTTGATATAATTATAATTATAAAATTATGAAAAGAAAACAATAATATTGTAAATAATTTTTAACACTATACTTTAAAGTTGTGGCGTGAATTATTTTGAGAGTTTTTTTTATGGCTTGATTAAAAATTTAAAAAAAAATAATTTTAAACAAAAAAAATAGATAAACAGCAAAAAGTAAAGAATTACATCAATGTAGTTAATAAGAAAAGATGTTTTTGTAAACTTTTGGTCATCTAATGTAAGTCATTTTTGTTAATTTTATCTAATTAAAATAAAACTTTTAATTGTTATTAATATTGTTTATCAATGAGTTTGGTCATTATTAACACGCGGGTAAAAATTGTTTTTTACTCGTTTCTTTATTGATTAGTTTGGTCATTATCTTCTAGCCATATGTCCTTCTCTCACGCTTCAAATTTCCCTCTTTTTCTTCAGTTTCATTTTGTGACATGCAAGAATTTGCTTTGCCACTCGTAATTTTTTCAGTCTCTCTCTCTCCCACACACAAATTTGTCTTTGCTCGATTGCATTCATCTTCTCCTTCACGCGAAGGTCGAATTGTCCAATCGATCACTGGATATTCCGGGCGTAATCGGGAAATCCAATCGATTAGGGTTTTTGCCCAGTATATTGCTCATTCTTTTTCTGTCTCTGGAATACATTCCGATGACTTGCCCGGAAGATGAAAAAGCGATTCTTGGGCTGCGGATGAATGCCGGAAACGACGAATTTGAGAAAGGGTCTTATGTGAAACTGAGTGAGGGTTTAGAGAATGGTGAAGAATCAGGGCAGGAGAAAGAAGAATAAGAAGAAAAAGAGGCTGCTTCGTTGCCGTTTTGGTTCTCCGACAAGCTTGCTCTTTTATTCGTTTTTATCAAGGCCTTGGCCTTCGTTGGTTATAGATGGGTCGGTTCTTTAAGCATGGATAAGGTTTAATTTTATTACTTCCATCAATATTTTTTTTCTTTCCATGGCTGAGTCTCTCTCTCTCTACTCTTTAGAAAAAGCATTGCATGTCCCTTATCTCATAGAATTCGTTGTTGAATTAGTGTTATCATTTGAGAAAAGTTCATCTTTCTCAACTCACAAATCATGATCATTCACTCTTGAAGATTTTGAGGTTTTAACTTATGTTAGCCTAGTGTTTGCCACTGTAGAACATAGATATACTTATTCGCTTTAATCGATATTTTTTCCTTGTGTATTGCCTTGATGCTCATAGTCTGGAAGTGGAAGTTAAATAGATTTTGAGGTTTTCTGTTGTTTTAATTATCTCAACCATGTTCATGTCTCTCTCTCTCTATCCATGCACGATCCTTATGTCGTTTGGTACTAAAACAAATCCAATAGTTTTTGCTTTATACACGATCATCTATGTTCTTTCTCTTGTCCTGTGCTGTTCCTAACAACGGTAATTATCCCTTTGTATTGTTTTGCAGGAGCTTTACCCGATTATAAAATGGGAGATAAGGACTTTCACACATCCCGTATACGGTCTTATTGGACTGTAAGTTCCTGAAACTACCAGTCTAATCAAAGTCTTTTTGTCATGTGCTTCTATTTTTTCCTTACATATCTCAATGTTACTCACGGTAGCAAATCATTTACAGAGTGATGCATATCAAGCTACCGGTTGCTACATCTTCTTTGCTCAGGTTTTATTCTAATCAGCAGCGACATAGCAACCGGAGCAAGCATCTCTCCGGTCTCTGAATATCTTAACTTGCAGTATGATATCAATATTCTGATCATATAAAAGGTATGTTAAGCGGCAAAGAGAATTGAGAAAGAGATGAGCTTAAGTGCAATTATAGATTTGTCTTTTGGTCTATGAAATGCAGGAACTATTAGTCTCACTAAAGCATGTACATGACAGATTTAAGAGGTGTTTATTTCGTCCTATTGAGGTTTTTCGCCTATCTAAATTTTAAACTTTTACACCTGTCTGTGTCTGAAATCTGTCTTTTTGTATTAAGTACACCTGTTACATCTCACCTGCCGAAGTATATATCAACAAATTATGATAATGTTATATATTTGCTCTTTTTGTGTCAGGGTTCTAGTAGGAACGGGGCATGCATGCTTTGAATCTTTGAGACCTTTGGCTTTGAGCGGATATGTCCCTTTCTCAGGTTCAATTCCCGTTATTTCTGTGCAATTTGTTAACTTCTTTTTGTTTTCTTTCTTTTTTATTTTCTGTTTTTGGTTATTTGTTTAGCATTCTTATCGCCTGAAAAAGTAAACATTTTGTTAATATTGGTATTTTGTGACAGTATCTTCCATGTTTTGCTACAATTTGTTTAGCTGTCACAAAATACCAATATTAACAAAATGTTTACTTTTTCAGGCGATAAGAATGCTAACATTCCGGGATCAAGGGATCAAGTCTTGCGATAGACATCAGTGGTAATTTCTCTGAGAAGGCTGGCCACGATTAAGGTTTAATTAGGAAGCATGAATCTTGATTCCCTGTTCATTAACACAAATATAAAACGTACATCAGTTTGTACATTTGTAGTCATTATGATCATATGATCATTACTGCATATATACCATAAACTTACACTTTCATCGGTTAAGAGCAGCTCATAGGTCTCTCCTGTCATTGCAGTGTATTATTTCCAAGCATAAAGAACTTTTGTTTCAAATCTTGAGGTAAGTAATTATGCTTTGTGAAACCATTTTTTTGGTCAATGTGTATTTGATAGAAAGGAGAATGAATAGGTCACTCCAATAATATGGCAGTGTTTAAATAGAGTCGAGATAGAGGATATCTGCATCAATCTGTTTTTATTATCTTTATTGGGTGATCTAGGAAATATAGAAACAATATATGTTCTCTAAATATGTATCTTTTAAACACAAAATATTTTGATATCAAAGTGGTTAATTAACAATCTTTGAGGTAGATTTAAAAAAAAAAATCTTTTGAGAAATCTCGGGATGTATCATTTAGGAGGATCACACCGTGCAAAATATGTTTAAACAGATTTTCAAAATTATATTTAAGTATGATAGAATTTGTTAATGGTAATGATATATATTCGAAGATTGGATTGGAGATTATCTAGTCTAAGATTTGGGGGTAAATAATTTCCAATATTGAATCTCGGAAATATCTCAATTATGAGAGAGTATAATTGGAGAGTAGTTATTTTGCTAACAACCAATTATGTAAAATTTTATAATATGTAACAATCAAATAGATTAACAATATATTCGGTTTTAAAAAATATAGTATGTGTCAATTTTAGATTAGTGTTTGTTATTACTCGATGCATATTTTATTATATGATATATGTTATCAATTTTTTTAATTTTTTTTTTCATAGGTTGACTTAAATTCTAATATAATATCTAAAATGAAATATGAAAAAAAATATAATACGACTCTAGATTTTAAAACTTGAATTGTAATATAATATGTAAAATGTAATTTTTATTCTTAACCAAACATTCAAATACAACTATGTTGTTTTTGAATAATATGAATTTATACGGTTAAACATATAGTTTTTTAAAAGTTTAGTGTAACATATAGTTTAGTGTAAGATATTTTTGTAATGGTAATATATAATAATATGTAAAATAATATAGGTTTGGATAACCGGTTCGCTTAGGCATAATATAGGTTTTGAATAATACGATTATCTACTATATTTATAAGACTATAAGGAAATAGTATATTTCCTGTACCAATGAGAATGCCAAATATGTAAAGAGATCATATCTCCTGTACCTATATAACGCTTGTACATCTGAATAGAAAGACTCACGGAGTTTATTCATCCTTCATGGTATCAGAGCCGTCTAGCAAAACCCTAAACCTACTCTGTTTTTGCTAACGCTCTCGATCCAGCCTCTGCACTCTTCATCCTCTCTCTACACTATTTTTCTTCTCTCCTTCTCTTCTTCTCCGATCTTCTCTCATCTTCCCTTCTCTTTCTTGTTGCGATGGCAAATCCCGCACATACTCTGTCTGACAAAGACAAGCCCTTTGGTATCTCTCAGATCCGGGCATATATCCCGATTCTTCTTGACTTGAACAAGATGAACTATGATGTTTGGCGCGAGGTTTTTGAAACGCACTGTCTCTCGTTTAGCGTTTATGGACACCTCGATGGCTCCTCTCCCTTGCCAACTGATCCCACCAAAATCAAAGAATGGAGAGAACACGACGGCCTTGTCAAGATGTGGATCTACGGCACCGTCTCTGAACAACTCCTCGACACCATCCTCAAAGCCAAAGCCACCGCACGCGAAGTTTGGCTCACCCTAGAGGACCTGTTTCGCGACAATAAGGAAGCTCGTGCTATGCAATGTGAAAATGAGCTCCGCACTCTCCTCATCGGTGATTTGAGCATTCACGACTATTGCCACAAGCTCAAGTCTCTTGCCGATCTTCTAGCTAATCTCGACTCTCCCATCTCGGATCGCACACTTGTGATGCATATGCTGAATGGTTTATCTGACAAGTATGATAGTATCCTTAACGTCATTCAACATCAGACTCCGTTCCCTACGTTTACGAAGGCTCGTTCGATGCTTCTGATGGAGGAACAACGACTTGCTAAGCAAGTTCAACCGGTTGCTGCGGTCCCTGCATCCTCGTCTTCCTCGGCGGTCATGTACACCTCATCTGATCAGCCTCAACACCAGCAACCACGTCCACAATATGGATACAATCGCAACAACAGGGGACGTGGTCGTGGCGGTCGCAACAATCATGGTCGAAGCCGTGGCCACTACAACAACTACGGTCCAAATCCGTATGCTTATTCGCCATGGTCGTATGGTCAGTCCTCATGGCCATATCCTCCATCGTACCCACCTCCGGCGTATCCTCCTCCGGCTGCGTATCCACCTCCGCCGTACTACTCTGCTCCTTCGCAGCCACCACCTACTTCTCATGGCTCTGGCGGTGTTCTCGGCCCGTATCCTCAACAACACCACAGCTCTGGCGAGGCTCATTACACGCATCACCAGCCTCCACCATCATCTGCGGGTAGCTCTGCCAGCTACATTCCGGCTGCTCTCACAAACGCCTTCAACACCATGAGTGTTCAAGATCCATCGGATCACACGTGGTATATGGAAACAGCGGCGACGAATCACATAACAACTCAGCCAGGTACGCTACGTTCCATTTTTAATACGAGCAACTCTGTTCCTCATGTCACTGTAGGTAACGGTTCAGCCATACCCGTCACTCAAACCGGTCACACTACCCTACCCAACACCACCCCTCGCCCACTTCACCTTAAACATGTGCTTGTGTGCCCCTCTATTATCAAGAACTTGGTTTCAGTGCGCCGATTTGTGACTGATAATGATTGTTCTGTTGAGTTTGACCCATTTGGTTTTGTTGTTAAGGATCTTCGAACTCGGACCAAGCTCCTCCGATGTGATAGCTCCGGTCCTCTCTACTCTGTCACGCCATCATCATCGTCTTCCATCAATGCGCTTTTATCAGTTTCGGGTTCTTTGCTGCATCGCCGTTTAGGTCATGCTAGTTCTTCTACTATGAAGTCTTTAGACTCATCAGGTGTTTTACATTTTAATAAGGCCGACTTGACAAAATTGTGTCATGCGTGCCAATTAGGCAAACACGTTCGATTGCCCTTTTCTTTATCCACTTCGCACACTTTAAAACCTTTTCAAATAATTCATTCTGATTTATGGACGTCTCCAGTAATGAGCGTTAGTGGTTTTAAATATTATCTTATTTTTCTTGATGATTTTAGTCATTACACATGGGTGTACCCGCTAAAGAAGAAGAGCGAAGTTTATGGATGTTATCTCCACTTCTCGGCTTTGATCCGAACCCACTTTGGCACCACCATCGTCTCTCTCCAATGTGACAACGGACGTGAATATGACAACGCTCAGTTCCGGTCTCTGTTCGCTACCATGGGTACCACGTTCCGCTTCTCATGCCCGTATACATCTCAGCAAAATGGAAAAGCTGAACACATGCTTCGCACCATCAACAATGTTGTTCGTACACTTCTCATTCATGCCCACATGCCTCCGTCGTATTGGGTCGAAGCTCTACTTACGGCGGTTCATCTCATCAACTTGCTCCCGTCATCATCAATCTCCAACGCCATCCCCTTCACACGCCTGTTTCACAAACCGGTTAGTTATGATTATCTTCGAGTTTTTGGGTGTCTTTGCTATCCAAACCTTCTACCCGTTACCGGTCACAAGCTCATGCCGCGTTCAAAACCATGTGTCTTCTTGGGATATCCTACTGATCATCGTGGTTATCGGTGCTTGGATCTTGCTACTAATAAGGTCATGCTATCTCGTCATGTTACCTTTGATGAGCAAGTCTTCCCATTTGCATCTCTACCTTCGCGTGATGGTCCTACTCCGCCTGCCCTCTTACCATCACCACTTCCTATCCCACGACCTGTGTCATCTGTTGCTCACGCACCAGACCCTCCAACACCACCACCTCCGGCTCCGAATGACAACACCCCACCTACAACACCACCTACAACACCAACACCACAACCACCTCCACCTCCTCAGCCCGCACCTCATCATCCTATGACAACTCGGGCTCGTGCTGGGATTGTTAAACCAGTTAACCGTCTGTGTCTTCACACTACTGTCGTCTCTCCCCTACCCTCCTCCCATGTCCAAGCCCTAAAAGATCCTAACTGGAACCCTTCTGCGACTGAGGAATATGATGCTCTTATTAAGACTGGAACGTGGTCTCTTGTACCACGGCCAAAGTTTGCTAATGTGATTAGTTGTTTGTGGTTGTTCAGGCATAAATTTGACTCTACAGGGAAGCTCGCGCGATACAAAGCTCGGCTCGTGGCGAATGGGAAATCACAACAACAAGGTATTGACTGTGACGAGACTTTCAGCCCTGTGGTGAAACCGGCAATGATCCGCGCCGTTCTTGGTGTTGCTGTTGCTCGTGATTGGCCTCTTCATCAACTGGATGTCAAAAATGCTTTTCTCCATGGTGATTTGGAAGAAACCGTTTATATGCACCAACCACCTGGTTTCCGCGATCCATCCAAGCCTGATCATGTCTGCTTGCTTCGAAAGTCACTATACGGCTTAAAACAGGCACCTCGGGCTTGGTACACACGCTTTGCTGTGTTTGCTCGTCGCATCGGCTTTCACCAAAGTGCCGCAGATCACTCTCTCTTCATCATGGCTCGCGGTTCCGAACGTGCATACCTTCTACTCTATGTTGATGATATCGCACTTACTGCCTCTTCCCAGTCCCTCCTCACATCCATCATCACATCTCTGCACTCTGAGTTTGCGATGACTGATCTCGGACCACTCCATCACTTTCTTGGTATTTCTATAAGTCGTAATGCTCAAGGCTTGTTCCTACATCAACAAAACTATGCTGCGGATATTCTTCATTGTGCTCACATGACAGGCTGTAATCCCTGTCCCACACCGGTGGATACCAAGCCGAAACTTGCTGCAGATGCTGGTTCGCCGATGAAGGATCCCACCTTATACAGAAGTCTGGCAGGTGCGCTTCAGTATCTCACCTTCACGAGACCGGATATCGCGTATGCTGTTCAGCAAGTGTGCTTGTTTATGCACGACCCTCGGGAGGAGCACTTCCTTGCTCTGAAGCGCATCCTTCGGTATGTCAAAGGTACAATCTCTCAAGGATTACAACTCTACCGATCATCATCTACTTCTCAGCTCACCGCATACTCTGATGCTGACTGGGCTGGCTGCCCTACTACGCGACGTTCTACCTCTGGATTCTGTGTTTTCCTAGGTGATAACTTAATCTCATGGTCTTCGAAGCGTCAACGAACGATCTCCAAATCCAGTGCCGAAGCAGAATATCGAGGCGTGGCTAACGCAGTTTCCGAGTTAACATGGATTCGCAATCTGTTTGTTGAGCTCAAGATCCCTCTTCAACGCACCTCTGTGGTTTATTGTGATAATGTCAGTGCTATCTTCATGTCTGCAAACCCTGTGCAACATCAGCGGACCAAACACATCGAGATCGACATACACTTTGTCCGTGAAAAAGTGGCTTTTGGTCAGATCAAGGTCATACACGTCCCCTCTGATCAACAATATGCCGACATATTCACCAAAGGTCTGCCTACCCGGTTGTTTCTCGATTTTCGATCCAGCCTGAGCGTCCGAGAACCTCCCGCTCCGACTGCGGAGGAGTATAAGACTATAAGGAAATAGTATATTTCCTGTATCAATGAGAATGCCAAATATGTAAAGAGATCATATCTCCTGTACCTATATAACGCTTGTACATCTGAATAGAAAGACTCACGGAGTTTATTCATCCTTCAATATTGATTTCCAAACTGGTACTGGTTTTGGTAACCGGTTGTGAGTGCATGTATTGAAATCGTGTGTTTACTTTGTGTTAGATGATTTATATTTTCTTGGCATATAATTAAGTGAGGATAATATATTTTGGAAGGAAAATACCATGACCATTTTACCCTTAATGAATTTTTTTTGGAATCAAAGGAAACCAATGGCACAAAAAGTAATATGCCATGATCCTTTTGTCTTTTTTATATAAGACTCCTGTTTTAATATAGTAGATGTATTTCTTATTTAATTTCTTCTCAATCTTATTTGAATACAGAGCATATACGATTTTATGCATGAGAGAGGAAAACCACTAAATACTAGCTGGCCATCATTGACACGTCATATTATTCGACTTTAAGCATGCAAAGTGTCATATTTTATTCGACTTTACGCATGCAAAGTGTCATATTAGCTTCATTGATTACTTCATATTTAAATTTAAGTAATTTTTTTAAAAAAATTTGAGACCCATTAACAAGATTTTCTTGGTAAATGTTGAACTTAAGTTCATTTCCGAAGTCTGTTTGGACATTTCGTCTTCCTCTTCTTTTATAAGTAGATAAATATGATAGTGTGAGTAAAATTCTTGCAAATGTTTTCTTACTTATGAGAGTAAAATTCTTGCAAATGTTTTCTTACTTATGAGAGTAAAATTCCATACTTACATAGATTTGAGCACTCAAATCTTCTTTCTTCCCTTATTATCTGTGACAGCTACTATTCGTAATGAAGCAAATCTGAATCAATAGAATCTCGTGGAAATCACTCTAAGGAAACTCTAGTAAGATATGTACATTTGATATTATGCGTTTTTAACATATTTTGACTTGTTTTTAGTATTCGGTTTGAGTTTTGATTTGCATATTTCGTTAGTTTTTCGAGTCTTTTCTATTGTTTCGAGTCTTTTACAGATTTTATGGAGTTCCGAAGAAGTTTGGCGTTTACGGACATGTTCGAGTCGAGTTAATGTGGAAAAACACGAGAAAAAGACCAACTGAAGAACGACCATTCTTGGAGTAGAACGACCATCAGAACGACCGTTCCCTCATCAGAACGGTCGTTCCTCACCTCACCTACCTTGCCGACAAAAGCCAGGGAACGACCGTTCTCCACCAAGAACGATCGTTCCCCATCTCACCTACTTCACGATCGACCACCTAGAGAACGACCGTTCTCCACCAAGAACGATCGTTCCCCGACTCACCAACACCCACCTACTACGATCGATCACTCAGAACGACCGTTCTCCTACAGAACGGTCGTTCCCTGCTCTACCTACTCTCCTACACCTTGGCCTATATATAGAACTCACTCTTGATGTTTCAAAACACACCATCTTCTTCTCCCACTCTTCTCTAGCTTCAAAGCATTTCTCCTTCTCTATTTTATGCTTTCATGTTTATGTTTTTATTAAGTTCTTATTAGTTTCTTTTAAGCTTTAAACATTTATGCTTTAATTAAGTTTTACTTTCAGTCCTTATTATCTATATTTATGCTTTAAATAAGTTCTTACTAGTTTATTTCCAGCTTTCATTATCTATATTTATGCTTTGTTCAAGTTCTTATTAAGTTATTTTCAGCTTTCATTATCTATTCAAGCTTTTATGATGAACTCTATAATCTCTTTGTTTTCTTCTTTAACTATGTCTGAGTAGATCTCTTAGTTAGGTTAAGGTTTGTCAAAGGAATTCATGAGCTTTAGGGTTAAACACAAATAGGCTATTCAAATCAATGTCTTCACTTTTGTTGTTCTTAATGCTTTATCGAATTGATCACTTGATTTTATGATATTAGGTTTAACTTAGACAGCGAGAGTTGCTAGGTTTCTAGAAAGAACATTTGTGAGCAATTTATTCATTACCTGCGAGAGTAGATGTATTGGAGAATTGTGAACATATTAAACCTGATTCTAAAGCTTGTCTACGATTTCTAGTTCCAGCGAGAGTTAGGATTTCTAGGTTGATAGACAAAGATATTGATACCACGAGAGTGGATTGATATTATCTTAGTGTTTGAGTTCTAGACTTATGCTTAATCATTGCCTGAATAGTTGTTTGATCCGTTGCTCTGAATCTCCTGCGATATTCCTTGACCTAACTCTTGTTTAATATTATCTTTACAACTGATTTCGCTTTTATTATTGCTATCTACAAAAACCAAAAACATATTTGAATTGTCTTAGCCTTTGGTCTTCGTGGGATCGACCCCTAAATACTACTTCGTATGCTGTGCACTTGTAGTAGGAATTAAGGGTTTAAAACTCGTGTTTCAAGTTTTTGGCGCCGTTGCCGGTGACCAAATTTTTCACCTTTGGTTTACGGTTGAATTATTAGACTAAGAACTTTACTGAACCTGTTTTCTTTTCTTCTTTGTTTTTGTGTTTCAAGTGCATGTCCACAAGGAGCACAAGGAGCAAAAACAACAAAGACTTTCTTACCTTGACAAACGACGAGCTAGCAAGGATAGAATGAGGAAACAGAAGACGCAACACACTCGTCAAAGAAGCAGAAACGTCTGACACCGCCAACTCAGAGATGGGCGGACAAATAGACATCGCAGCTCAGCTGCAACAACTTCAAGCAGCCATGGAGCAGCTTCGTTTGCAACAGGAGAGGCAACTCGTTGCACAACCTGCTTTCGAGGACAAAGATGCGGCTCACACATACTACCAGGATCGATCTGCGATCGTTACCCCGACCATCCATAGGCAAGATTACGAGATCAAACCTCAAATGATCGGCCTCGTGAAGCAACACCTGTTCCACGGTCTGCCTGCTTAGATTCCGATGGATCACATCGAGAACTTCGAAGAGATCTGTAGCACAACCGGCTCCAATGGTGTGCCTCCAGATTTCTTGAAGTGCAAGCTTTTCCCCTTCTCTCTTACGGGAAAAGCATCACGGTGGTTAAAATCTTTACCACCAGGCTCTCTACCGACTTGGGCCGATGCACAAGCAGCCTTCTTGGATAAGTTCTACACCAAATCCAAGACCGCGGCCTTGAGGAACAAGATCTCCTCATTCGAGCAACAGTCCGGCGAATCCTTCAATGAAGCATGGGGGCAGTTTAAGGAGTACAAGCGTGAGTGCCCTCACCATGGGTTTAGTGATGAGCAGCTGCTCAGCACCTTCTATGACGGAGTAGATTGGGACTACAGAAACGCCCTGAATGCAGCTAGTAACGGTGACTTCTACACTAAGTCAAAGGAAGGAGCTCTGGAGCTGATCGAGAACCTAGCCGCAAGTTCCAGCAACAAAAACCCGGAGTACGACAGAAAGAAGGTCAACAGTGTGGACTCCAAGAAGATTGATGAGCTCTCGGCCATGGTTAACCTTTTGCTAAAAAAGAACCAGAAGTCAGTCCACTTTGTGGACGAGAATGGGGAGGCACCTATCGCTCAAATCCATGAGGAAGAAACCAGTGATGATCGGAGGGAGGTCAATTATGTGAACGGGCAAGGATTCGGACAGAACCGCGGTTTCAACACTCAGGGTTTCAATACCCATCCGAACCTGTCCTATAGGAGTACCAATGTGGAGAACCCGCAGGATCAGACCTATCCTAAACAAGGAAATCAACCACAGATGGGGTTTCAGAAGAACTACTCCAACAACTACCAGAACCGTCCATTCGTTCCTAATCAGAACCGTTTCCAAGGAGGGAATCAGCCAAGGCAGCCTTTCACAAACTCGCAGCCTTCATCTTCAGCAACCGGCTCCCAAGACGAGCTGAAGAACATGATGCAGCAGTTAATGGCAAGTCAACAAAAGGCGGCAGCAGAGATCAACTCCAAAGTTGACACTATGTATGTTATCTTAATGGGAAGTACGAAGCAACATGGACTCACATGAAGCAGCTTGACACTCAGATTGCACAAATCGCTGAATCCGTTAAGAAGACACCAGGTACTCACGCAGAGGTGAACTACGTGAATGAAGGCTATGTGGAGAATCAGAGCTTGCAAGCTCCGGTGTCTAACTCTCAAGACGAGCTGAAGTCTCTTATACACTTGGTTCTACTCAACCAACAGAAATCTGCTCCGTCAACGAGTGAGCACCCCATCTCTCTGACAGAGCACCTGCTTGCTACCCCAGAGCACATACTCCCCCGAGATGCTCCCACCAAACCTGCAGAAAATCCTCCAGCAAGGGTTTATATTCCTAAAGTGCCTTACCCAGTTCTACCTAGAGATCAGAAGGAGATTAGGGCGGTCTTTGTAGAAGCAAGGAGTACACCACCAGCATTAAGGGTATGGCCTAAGGTTGAACATCCGGGAAAATTCTTGGTCCCATGCTCCATTGCTGGAATTGAATTCAAGGACGCTCTTGTGATTCCGGGTCTACTGTTAATCTCATGTCAAAGGCAATTGCAGAGAAGTTGAAAATTTATGAGGTAAAGCCTAGCCATATGACTCTTCGATTTGCAAACACCTCCTCAACAACATCGTCTGGCAGCATTCACGATCTACGTGTCCGAATAGGGGATTGCCTAGTTCCAACTGATTTTCAGGTTGTGGAGATGAGAGAAGGTTATGGCATGCCCTTACTTCTTGGAAGACCATTCATGGCAACAGTGGGTGCAATCATCGATATGACGAATAGGCAAGTCTGCTTTTCCAAAATTGACAAGATGGCTTCTACGAAGCCGTTCCCATAGGAACAATCACACGCGCCTCTTGCATCTCAGCAGTGGATAGAGAGGAAACACGTGCTCCGATTCCGCAAGCACCTTCTCCACCACCCGGAAAATTTTGGGAGAAAACAAGGACGCAGGGAAACATGCAGTGCAAAAAGATGACGGTAGGTCCTCAAATGACTTTGATCCCTCAAGAATATGATGGAAACTCGGTTGACTACAAGATGAAGTGCAAAGGTCGTCCTAAACCTTTCTCTAGAGTTAGAGCTATTCTTCCATCAGAGTTGAAAGAGAAGGGTATTGGTGTTGTGAATGGAATGCTGAGTAGAGTTCTGAACATAAGGATGTCTGATTGCGGAGCCTGTTTTGGAGCAAGCTCTCAAACCCAGCCTAACTGACACATGGCACCAACGTCAAGCTTAGCGACGTAAAACAAGCGCTTTCGTGGGAGGCAACCCACCAGGTAACATGTAAATAGCGTGAAATTTTTCGTTCTTGTTTTATTTACGTCTCTTGTTTTATTTGAGAATGTTTTTGCAGGCTTTTATTTAGTGTTCAAGAAACCACTCTGATCTTGGAGTGAAGAGATCGATCGTTCCTTACAAAGAACGGTCGTTCTACAAGGCAGAACGATCGATCCCGAAGAAGAACGGTCGTTCTGTAAAGCCATCCGTCGTCTCGCGTTTTATGACAGAACGACCGTTCTCTGCCTAGAACGGTCGTTCGATTCATTTATCCACGACGGAACGGTCGTTCCTGGGTAAGAACGATCGTTCCCAGGTTCGATTTCTCCTCCAAATTCAAATCTAAACCGGTTTTAACTTAGATTAAACCGGAAAAAACCTTGTTTATCAACGAGAACGATCGATTTTGTTCCATATTTTGCTTCTTCATCGTTCTTCTTCTTCTTCCCAAGAACAAAACCTAAAACAAATTTTTGAATCAATCACAACTCTCTCAATTTTTGGGGGTTTTTACCAATTCTTGGTGCTAATCCACTCAAATTTTCGAGCTCTTTCTGATTATGGAAACCATTCTAACGATTAACAAAGGTATGAGTTCGAAAATTCTGGAAACCAATTCGCCATTGTTGAAGAAAAATTGCTTGTCTTTTATGTCCATTGTTGTTTGATGATGAATTATTGCTAGATTCTTGTCTAGGATGGATATAGGAGCTTGATTTTAGGTTGAATTGATGGTTTCATAGCAAAAATCGAAATTGAGTTTTGGTTGTTCAAAAAAAAAATCCGACCAAGTAGTAAATAATTGAGTTGTGCATTCGAATTAAAGGCTTTGAAGAAGATTGATTCTTGTTTCTATTGATATAGGAACTCATTTTGACAATACTTGATGAATTTTCAATGAAAAGTAGCTCATGAATATTTTTGTGCAAATTTGCTAAAATGGATCGAAATTTGTCGATTTTGTAGGATGAGCGGAGTTCAACGAGAAGTGGGAAGCTCTAGCAACACGAGCAAGAAGCGTAAGACAACGCGTGACAAGAACCCACTCAACAGACCAATAACCGGAAAGTGGGATGCATACGACACCAAGTATTGGCGGACTTGCGACAAACGAAACTTATGCCAAACCGGTTGGGCAGTGAGGCTACATTGGAGGCATTGGGTCTGAAAGAGGATGTGGAGACTGTG
This sequence comes from Isatis tinctoria, assembly GCA_010577795.1. Classification (NCBI taxonomy): domain Eukaryota; kingdom Viridiplantae; phylum Streptophyta; class Magnoliopsida; order Brassicales; family Brassicaceae; genus Isatis; species Isatis tinctoria. The sequence continues at coordinate 6,344,400 of CM021248.1, read as the reverse complement.
TTCGAGAACATTGGGCTCGGACGGCTGTGGAAGATCAACATGCCCATCTATCCTAAGTTGGTGAAGGAGTTCCTCGCAACTTGCCGTCTCACCTACGCCAATCCCGAAAAACCAAAGGCGAGTGAGGGTACTCTCACCTTCTTCCTCAACAAGCAGCACTACGAGTACAGCCTCTTCGAGATTTGCGACATCTATGGTTTCCACAAAGGAGAAGACGTCAAGTTCTCCAAGTTCAGAAAAGAAGATGCGGATGAATTCTGGGGGATCATTGCTAGTGGGGAGTATGTTCCACGAAACGCTAAGATAACCGCGAACAGGAATCCGGTTTTGAGAGTCGTGGTCAAGATCATAAGAAACACCTTCTTCTGCAAGAAGGAATCAGGAGCTGTACGAGATGATGAGTTATGGATGCTCTTCTATGGAGTGAAGCATCTCATCCCGTTGTACGCAGAGACGGACGGTCCTACCGAGAACTATGCTGCTGTGTTGTGTGACATGTTGGTGAAGATCAAGACGAGGCCTCCGAAGATAGCATATGTAAGCAACATCCTCACGCCTATCTTCCAACACACGCAGGTTGATCTGTCCGGAGAGGAGGTTTTGAACAAATGGGAGAGTATTGACATCGACCATCTCATCCGTTGCACAGTCCTCAACAAGAAGGACGTCTACCAGTTCTATGGGCGCGACGGAGTGGCCCGTTTTTGTAGACTCCTGAACAGAGGTATCACTTCCCTCATTGATCAGGACAGTTTGGAGTTTGATATTTGATACACGAGTTTTAAACCCTTATTTCCTACTGCAAGTGCACAGCATACGAAGTAGTATTTAGGTGTCGATCCCACGAAGACCAGTTTTCACACTTTGACTTAATGAGCTAAATCAAAAGCTAAGATAATTCAATTATGTTTTTGGTTTTGTAAATAGCAAGTAATAAAAGCGAAAATCGGTATTTAGAGATAATATTAAACAAGCGTTAGGTCAAGGAATATCGTAGGAGATTCAGAGCAACGGATCAAACAACTATTCAGGCAATGATTAAGCATAAGTCTAGAACTCAAACACTAAGATAATATCAATCCACTCTCGTGGTATCAATATCTTTGTCTATCAACCTAGAATTCCTAACTCTCGTTGGTACTAGAATTCGTAGACAAGCTTTAAGATCAGGTTTAATATGTTCACAATTCTCCAATACATCTACTCTCGCAGGTAATGAATAAATTGCTCACCAATGTTATTTCTAGCAACCTAGCAACTCTCGCTGTCTAAGTTAAACCCAATATCATAAAATCAAGTGATCAATTCGATCTAAGCATTAAGAACAACAGAGGTGAAGACATCGATTTGAATAGCCTATTTGTGTTTAACCCTAAAGCTCATAATTCCTTTGACAAACCTTAACCTAACTAAGAGATCTACTCAGACATATTTAAATAAAAGGAAAACAAAGAGATTATAGAGTTCATTATAAAAGCTTGAATAGATAATGAAAGCTGAAAATAACTTAATAAGAACTTGAACAAAGCATAAATATAGATAATGAAAGCTGGAAATAAACTTGTAAGAACTTATTTAGAGCATAAATATAGATAATAAGGACTGAAAGTAAAATTTAATTAAAGCATAAAGATAGAAAATAAGAACTGAAAGTAAAACTTAATTAAAGCATAAATGTTTAAAGCTTAAAAGAAACTAATAAGAACTTAATAAAAACATAAACATGAAAGCTTAAAATAGAGAAAGAGCAATGCTTTGAAGCTAGAGAAGAGTGGGAGAAGAAGATGGTGTGTTTGTAAACATCAAGAGTGAGTTCTATTTATAGGCCAAGGTGTAGGGGAGTAGGTAAGACGGGGAATGGTCGTTCTAGGTGGAGAACGATCGTTCCCAATGGTCGATCGTAGTAGGTGAGATGCGGAGTCGGGGAACGATCGTTCTGATGGGGAGAACGGTCGTTCCTTAGTACTTTTGTCGGCAGGGTAGGTGAGTGTGGGAACGGGCACATGGGAGAGAACGATCGATCCATAGCACATTTGTCGGCAGGGTAGGTGAGGTCAAGAACGGTCGTTCTCTTCAGGGAACGGTCGTTCTCCTGACTTGAGCCAGAACGGTCGTTCTTCTCAAGAATGGTCGTTCTCTTGATTTGAGCCAGAACGGTCGTTCTTCTCAAGAACGGTAGTTCTTCTCAAGAACGGTCGTTCTCTTGTGTTTGGTCCTTTTCTCGTTTTTCCGTCTTAACTTGACTCGAACATGTCCGTAAACGCCAAACTCCTTCGGAACCCCATAAAATCTGTAAAAGACTCAAAACAATAGAAAAGACTCGAAAAACCAACGAAAGATGCAAATCAAAACTAAAACCGAATACTGAAAACGAATCAAAATACGTTAAAAACACATAATATCAACTCCCCCCAACTAAAACCTTTGCTTGTCCCCAAGCAAAACCAGAGATCTTATAAAGAGGAGAGGTTAGAAAAATGTGTGAGACTTGTAAAACTTATAGGACCATACTCTAAATCAATTGCCCGAAAACAGCATTCGCAAGGTTCAGATCAAACCGTACTTCATTGTACTTCTCCATAACCGTAGTAAATAAGTGAAATCTCATGATCAAGCAGAACTCAATATGTAACATTCATTATCAAATGCGTGTACTCTCACAAAAGGAAAATATCTAACACGTTATGGTCTAGGTATCAAGGTTGGTATTTGGTGGCTCAAGTGTTTTGGTTTCTTTTAGCAGTACAAACGGATGCAAATCATTATGCAAAATCACAGTGAGACACAGACCAATTAGGAGGTACACAACTCTCCTTAACTCTAATCCTTCTACCCTTATTTAACAAGTCACAAACAAGAACATGATTTCTTTTGACGTTTTATGAAATTTAAAGATGTTACCTTGACTTTACCGGTTCCTTCTGTTTTCTTTTCTTTTCTTTTCTCTTTTTTTTTTTTTTGAAAATATATCGGAGAAAGGAACCGGTTAGTCTCTAAGATCTGCATCAAAAGAATTTTAACGATGTAAGCTTATTTCTTGAATACAAACTTCTACCCATTTAAAAGTTCTTCCTCTTTTGAAACGAAAATTTTCGATGAATATATTCAAAAAGAGATAACTTAGACACATCCCATGAGTTTAATCAGAAAGAGACCACATATCTAGACACAATCCTAAAGAAAAGTTGTGTCGGTCCGTATACTCCATAGTTTTTGCACATGAATGCAATGACAGTAAACGAAAATAAGTGGGTTTTAACATGGAAATGGTAAGGGTGTGGTACTAGACTAAAGATAAGTCTAGCCATTTGGAGTTAGCAAAGATTGGTAGAAATGATGCAAAGAAAACTCCAAATGTAAAATCCAATACATGATTATCAACCCCCTAAGTGAGATAAATTAAGTCCATATTAAGTTCAAATAATTCGATTAAGTTCAGATGATTTGAGAAATTCACTAAATGATCAAGTTATGGATTTTTCTGCGTTTCCAAACTATCCTCAAACAATGCTAAACAGTCGTAAGGCAATGACATCGAACATGTTGCAATTCCAAAAAGTTAACAAATTCACACGATGTTTTGACTCGATAAATATATATATATTTTTTTGTTAAAAAAAATATAAACACACCAAAGTAAAACCAAAATAAAACATAAAAAATAGACATCCATAAAACACAACGTTAGTACACAAATAAATCCCTCCCCGAGACTCGTTTTTAACCGTCCCGGTTTAAACAAAACTGAAAGAGAAACCCGTAAAATAAAATAAAAGTGTCATAAAATAAAAATGGATATAACAAGGGTGATAGAAATAACCACAGCTCAGTGGTCGCTGGTGGAGCTATCGGTGCTGCTCTCTATCCTTGGGATCGATCGTTCTCCCGTATAGAACGACCGTTCTTGTTAGGAACGATCGGTCTCTTCGCTCCCAGCAGAGCGGTTTCTTGAACACTTAATAAAAGCATGCAAAAACAATCTCAAACAAAACAAGAAACGTAAATAGAACAAGAACGAAAAACTTCACGCTATTTACATGTTACCTGGTGGGTTGCCTCCAATGAAAGCGCTTGTTTTACGTCGCTAAGCTTGACGTGGAGAGTTGATTATGCTTGAGGAGGCTCGGTCAAGGGAGTTTCTTCCCCGTCTCCGAGTTGTGTGTCGGCAAGATATGGTTTCAATCGCTGTCCATTGACCACAAACTCTTCTCCTTTGTTGTTGAACAAGACGACAGCTCCATATGGTCGCACTTCCTTTATGGTGAAGGGCCCAGACCATCTCGATCGTAACTTCCCGGGAAACAGCTTCAGCCGAGAGTTGAAGAGTAGAACCTGGTCGTTGGGGGCGAAGTTACAAGCCAGGATGCGCTTGTCGTGATATGCCTTGGTTCTCTCCTTGTAGATTTTGGAGTTCTCATAGGCGAGATGCCTAATCTCCTGAAGCTCGTGTAGCTGCATCATGCGTCGTTCGGAAGCCGGCTTAATGTCGTAGTTGAGCAGCTTGACAGCCCATGCGGCTTTGAATTCGAGCTCAACGGGAAGGTGACAGGCTTTTCCGTAAACAAGGTGGAAAGGAGTGGTCCCGAGAGGCATTTTGTAGGCGGTCCTGTAAGCCCATAGAGCGTCGTCTAGCTTGGAAGACCAGTCCTTCCGAGTTGTACTCACAGTCTTCTGAAGGATGCTCTTGATTTCCCGGTTAGATATCTCAACTTGCCCACTCGTTTGTGGATGGTAAGGTGTTGCGACCTTGTGTTTTACACCGTTTTTGCGCAATAGATTCTCGAAAATCTTGTTGATGAAGTGAGAGCCTCCATCGCTGATGACAACACGCGGAACTCCAAACCTCGGGAAAATGATAGATTTGAACATCTTGATCACCACCCTTGCATCGTTCGTAGGACTCGTCAATGCCTCAACCCATTTAGACACATAGTCAACAGCCACAAGTATGTACTCATTCCCGAAAGAAGATGGGAATGGTCCCATAAAATCAATCCCCCATACGTCAAAGACCTCCACTTCGAGAATGAAGTTCTGTGGCATCTCATTGCGCTTGCTGATGTTGCCCTGTCGCTGGCATGAATCGCATCTAGAGATAAAGCGCTGAGCGTCTTTAAACATTGTTGGCCACCAATACCCAGCTTGCAGAACCTTGGAGACTGTCTTGAAAGTAGCGAAGTGTCCGACATAGGAAGAGCCATGACAGTGAAACAGAATCTCCGATATCTCCTCATCAGCCATGCAACGTCTGAATACTCCATCTGGGCAATGCTTGTACAAGTACGGCTCATCCCAGAAGTAATGGCGGATATCTTTTAGGAATTTCTTCCTTTTGTTGCCCACAAAACCGTGAGGTTCTACATCAGCGGCTAGGTAATTTGCAATCTCGCCAAACCAAGGAATCTGAGGATGGTGGCTGCTTTCGATTTGGTTGCAGAATTCAGACTGAGCAGGTGCTCGCTGGGTGGGAGCATGTGCTTCCTCGATTTGGAATACTCGAGTAAACTTGTTCTTCGGGGAGGCTGTCGTTGAGTGGGACGTCTTCATCAATTCTCATCCTAGATAAATGGTCGGCAGCTCCATTATCTATTCCCTTCTTGTCTTTGATTTCCAGGTCGAATTCTTGAAGTAGGAGAATCCACCTAAGTAGCCGCGGCTTAGCGTCTTTCTTAGTCAGCAGATACTTGAGTGCTGCATATGATCAGTATGAACTATAACCTTCGATCCAACGAGATAGGACCGAAACTTCTCAAAGGCGAAGACGACGGCCAGAAGCTCCTTTTCTGTCGTAGCATACTTGCACTGAGCATCATCCAATGTGCGACTGGCGTAGTAGATAACGTGGAGCTTCTTGTCTTTCCTCTGGCCGAGAACTGCACCAACAGCATAGTCGCTAGCATCCGTCATAACCTCGAAATGTAGGCTCCAATCTGGTGGCTGCACAATGGGTGCGCTGACCAATGCTCCTTTGATCGTATAAAAAGCCTCAAGACAGTCGCTGTCAAATTCGAATTTCACCTCCTTGCACAACAGCCTCGTGAGGGGTCTAGCTATCTTTGAAAAATCCTTGATGAACCTGCGATAGAAGCCTGCATGCCCCAGAAAGCTGCGGATTCCCTTGACTGAAGTAGGTGGTTGTAGTTTCATCATAACCTTGATCTTAGCCTTATCCACTTCGATGCCATCTTCTGATATGCGGTGCCCAAGTACAATCCCATTCCTGACCATGAAGTGACACTTCTCCCAATTTAGAACTAGGTGTTTTTCCTCACATCGCTGAAGTACCCTGCATAGATTAGATAAACAGTGAGAGAAAGAGTCTCCATACACCGAGAAGTCATCCATGAACACCTCCATTATGTCTTCGATCAAGTCGGAAAAAATGGACATCACGCATCGCTGGAAAGTTGCCGGAGCATTGCACAATCCGAATGGCATGCGCCGGTAAGCGAATGTGCCATAAGGACATGTGAATGTTGTCATCTCCTGGTCGTCCGGATGGATGGGAATCTGAAATAAACCTGAATAACCATCTAAAAAACAGTAGTATGGATGGTTAGCAAGTCTTTCAAGCATCTGATCAATAAAGGGCAAAGGGAAATGATCCTTTCGGGTTGCAGCATTCAGTTTACGATAATCTATGCACATTCTATGGCCGGTTATGGTCCTAGTCGGTATCAGTTCATTCCTATCATTTTTTATTACAGTGATTCCTCCTCTCTTAGGAACTACATGAACTGGACTAACCCAAGTACTATCAGAAATAGCATATATTACACCGGCTTCTAGAAGTTTCATTATCTCCTTTTTAACAACATCTTTCAGATTCGGATTCAACCTCCTTTGATGTTCTATAGAACTCATTGATTCATTTTCTAGATGTATCCTATGCATGCAAAGATCAGGGGAGATTCCAGTGATATCATCAAGTGAATACCCTATAGCCTTTCTATACTTCCTAAGTTTGCATAAGAGTAAAGCTACTTCCACATTATTCAAATCAGCATTCACAATCACCGGGTAAGTAGAGTTCGTTCCAAGGAATGCGTACCTTAGCCCGGCTGGAAGAGTTTTGAGTTCCAGTTTGGGTGCTTTCAATTCGCTCCAAGGGCTGTCTATCGGGTCAAGTGGCGGAGTGGATGCTTTCTCTGTTTCTCCCAAGTTCTCCTCATCATCTAGGCTCGTGTACGCTACCATTTGCTCCATTCTTTGGCTGGAATCTAGCATCTTGGCAAAGCTGTCAGCATCCTCGCTCAGGAAACCATGCTCTCTTTCAGCTAGAGTTAGAGCGGTTCCAAGCGGATCCGGCCACAGAAGCTCTTCAGCTGCCTCATCATATACATCATCCACGCCTTCCACGGTGAAGGTCTGTCCATCCATCATCGGTTTCTTCAACAATTTATCCATCTCGAATGACATTACCATGTCGCCTAGCTGAAGGTCGATCACTCCATTCTGTACATCGATTATTGCACCAGCTGTGCATAAGAATGGCCGGCCAAGAATCAGAGGGTCTTTCGGTTCTTCTTCAAGCTCTAGAACCATGAAATCAGCTGGGATGAGTGTGTCTCCAATTCACACATGAAGATCCTCTAACATACCCACCGGAAGCTTTGTTGATCTGTCTGCGAAGACCAATGAGATGCGCGTGGGTTTGAAAATGGTGAACCCTAACCGTTTTGCCACAGAGTATGGCATAAGGTTGACACTGGACCCAAGATCGCACAAAGAGCATGCGAATGTCATGGGGCCGATCTTGACTGATAAAACGAATCTGCCGGGATCGCTTCTCTTCTTAAGGACCTTGTTCTGCAGAACAGCACTGCACTCTTTGGAGACTACCATCACGTTTTCCTCCTCAGCTACTTTCCCGGAGACTAGAGTTTTTACATACCGTTTGAGAGCCGGTATCATCTGAACGGCATCCGTGAGAGGTAGCTTCACGGTTAGGTCTCTGAGTATATCTCTGCATTTGGCATCCTCTAAATCTTTGCGAGACTTCTTGGGTGGTACAGGGTATGGGACCTTGGTTTTATACACCCTTGCTTCCGGATTGCTGGCTGAAGTTGTTGGAGTTTCTCGGCTGAGCATGTTCTCGGTTGGCGGACCAGGGTGCTCGGTTGTCGCTTCTTTTCCTTTTTCCGATTCGGAAATTGTTTCCGAATTCAATGTTTTCCCGCTCCTTAGCTCGATGGCGTTGACAAATTCCTTCCTCGGTGCTTCAGCTTTTCCAGGCAGAGTACCTGGTGTTCTTTTTATAGACTCGGCGGTTTGTGCAATCTGAACATCCAGTTGCTTCATGTGGGTCCATACAGCCTCATACTTCCCATTAAGATCAGCATACATAGTTTCAACTTTGGAGTTGATCTCTGCTGCCGCCTTTTGTTGACTCGCCATCAACTGTTGCATCATGTTCTTCAGCTCGTCTTGGGAGCCGGTTGCTGAAGATGAAGGTTGCGGATTTGTGAAAGGCTGGGGCTGCGAGTTTGTGAAAGGCTGCCTTGGCTGATTCCCTCCTTGGAAACGGTTCTGATTAGGAACGAATGGCCCGTTCTGGTAGTTGTTGGAGTAGTTCTTCTGAAAGCCCATCTGCGGCTGACTTCCTTGCCTATGATAAGTCTGATCCTGCGGATTCTCCACATTGTTGCTCCTATAGGACAGGTTCGGATGAGTGTTGAAGCCTTGGTTGTTGAAACCGCGGTTCTGCCCGAAATTTTGTCCCGTCACATAATTCACCTCCATCTGATCATTACTGGTTTCTTCCTCATGGACTTGAGCGATAGGTGCCTCCCCATTCTCGTCCACAAAGTGGACTGACTTCTGGTTCTTTTTAGCAAAAAGGTTAACCATGGCCGAGAGTTCATCAATTTTCTTGGAGTCCACACTGTTGACCTTTTTTCTGTGGTACTCCGGGTTTTTGTTGCTGGAACTTGCGGCTAGGTTCACAATCAGCTCCATAGCTCCTTCCTTTGACTTAGTGTAGAAGTCACCGTTACTAGCTGCATTCAGGGCATTTCTGTAGTCCCAATCTACTCCGTCATAGAAGGTGCTGAGCAACTGCTCATCACAAAACCCATGGTGAGGGCACTCGCGCTTGTACTCCTTAAACCGCTCCCATGCTTCATTGAAGGATTCGCCGGACTGTTGCTCGAATGAGGAGATCTTCTTCCTCAAGGCTGCGGTCTTGGATTTCGTGTAGAACTTATCCAAGAAGGCTGCTCGCGCATCGGCCTAAGTCGGTAGAGAGCCTGGTGGTAAAGATTTTAACCACCGTGATGCTTTTCCCGTAAGAGAGAAGGGGAAAAGCTTGCACTTCAAGAAATCTGGAGGCACACCATTGGAGCCGGTTGTGCTACAGATCTCTTCGAAGTTCTCGATGTGATCCATCGGAATCTCAGCAGGCAGACCGTGGAACAGGTGTTGCTTCACGAGGCCGATCATTTTAGGTTTGATCTCGTAATCTTGCCTCTGGATGGTCGGGGTAACGATCGCAGATCGATCCTGGTAGTATGTGTGAGCCGCATCTTTGTCCCCGAAAGCAGGTTGTGCAACGAGTTGCCTCTCCTGTTGTAAACGAAGCTGCTCCATGGCTGCTTGAAGTTGTTGCAGCTGAGCTGCGATGTCTATTTGTCCGCCCATCTCTGAGTTGGCGGTGTCAGACGTTTCTGCTTCTTTGACGGGTGTGTTGCGTCTTCTGTTTCCTCGTTCTATCCTTGCTAGCTCGTCGTTTGTCAAGCTAAGAAGGTCTTTGTTGTTTTTGCTCCTTGTGCTCCTTGTGGACATGCACCTAAAACACAAAAACAAAGAAGAAAAGAAAACAGGTTCAGTAAAGTTCTTAGTCTAATAATTCAACCGTAAACCAAAGGTCAAAAAATTTGGTCCCCGGCAACGGCGCCAAAAACTTGATACACGAGTTTTAAACCCTTATTTCCTACTGCAAGTGCACAGCATACGAAGTAGTATTTAGGGGTCGATCCCATGAAGACCAGTTTTCACACTTTGACATAATGAGCTAAATCAAAAGCTAAGACAATTCAATTATGTTTTTGGTTTTGTAAATAGCAAATAATAAAAGCGAAAATCGGTATTTAGAGATAATATTAAACAAGCGTTAGGTCAAGGAATATCGTAGGAGATTCAGAGCAATGGATCAAACAACTATTCAGACAATGATTAAGCATAAGTCTAGAACTCAAACACTAAGATAATATCAATCCACTCTCGTGGTATCAATATCTTTGTCTATCAACCTAGAATTCCTAACTCTCGTTGGTACTAGAATTCGTAGACAAGCTTTAAGATCAGGTTTAATATATTCACAATTCTCCAATACATCTACTCTCGCAGGTAATGAATAAATTGCTCACCAATGTTCTTTCTAGCAACCTAGCAACTCTCGCTGTCTAAGTTAAACCCAATATCATAAAATCAAGTGATCAATTCGATCTAAGCATTAAGAACAACAGAGGTGAAGACATCGATTTGAATAGCCTATTTGTGTTTAACCCTAAAGCTCATAATTCCTTTGACAAACCTTAACCTAACTAAGAGATCTACTCAGACATATTTAAATAAAAGGAAAACAAAGAGATTATAGAGTTCATTATAAAAGCTTGAATAGATAATGAAAGCTGAAAATAACTTAATAAGAACTTGAACAAAGCATAAATATAGATAATGAAAGCTGGAAATAAACTTGTAAGAACTTATTTAGAGCATAAATATAGATAATAAGGACTGAAAGTAAAACTTAATTAAAGCATAAAGATAGAAAATAAAGAACTGAAAGTAAAAGTTAATTAAAGCATAAATGTTTAAAGCTTAAAAGAAACTAATAAGAACTTAATAAAAACATAAACATGAAAGCTTAAAATAGAGAAAGAGCAATGCTTTGAAGCTAGAGAAGAGTGGGAGAAGAAGATGGTGTGTTTGTAAACATCAAGAGTGAGTTCTATTTATAGGCCAAGGTGTAGGGGAGTAGGTAAGACGGGGAACGGTCGTTCTAGGTGGAGAACGATCGTTCCCAATGGTCGATCGTAGTAGGTGAGATGCGGAGTCGGGGAACGATCATTTTGATGGGGAGAACGGTCGTTCCTTAGTACTTTTGTCGGCAGGGTAGGTGAGTGTGGGAACGGGCACATGGGAGAGAACGATCGATCCATAGCACATTTGTCGGCAGGGTAGGTGAGGTCAAGAACGGTCGTTCTCTTCAGGGAACGGTCGTTCTCCTGACTTGAGCCAGAACAGTCGTTCTTCTCAAGAATGGTCGTTATCTTGATTTGAGCCAGAACGGTCGTTCTTCTCAAGAACGGTCGTTCTCTTGTGTTTGGTCCTTTTCTCGTTTTTCCGTCTTAACTTGACTCGAACATGTCCGTAAACGCCAAACTCCTTCGGAACTCCATAAAATCTGTAAAAGACTCAAAACAATAGAAAAGACTCTAAAAACTAACGAAAGATGCAAATCAAAACTCAAACCGAATACTAAAAACGAATCAAAATACGTTAAAAACACATAATATCAATATTGGTCAGGAGTTTTTAATATCAGATCCAGCGGGGCAAGTCGCACATGTTTCGCGACCTCGCAAGATACTCAGACCACAGCGCGCACCACAGCCTGACGAAGAGAGTGATGATGAGATGGCGGAGGGTGGAGATGATATCGAAGAAGAAGAAGAATCACAGCCACAACAACTCCTACCACACAGCGCTGACAGATACCGCTTACCACCGAGCCCTCCAGCAGATGACACCGCGCAACAACTCCAATGGATCATCAAATCGCAAAAGAAGAACAACTACATGATGAGGAAGATCTGGGGAGCGATCCAAAAGATTCGACCTTGTTCTTGTGCATCAGGTTCGCAGACACGAGGAGATGACAGCGACGACTCCAGCGATGACCACGAGAGGAGGACCAAGGCGAGACAAGATCGGTTGAGCGGATGAAGGCTAGAGAGCAGCACCGATAACTCCACCAGCGACCACTGAGCTGTGGTTATTTCTATCACCCTTGTTATATCCATTTTTATTTTATGACACTTTTATTTTATTTTACGGGTTTCTCTTTCAGTTTTGTTTAAACCGGGACGGTTAAAAACGAGTCTCGGGGAGGGATTTATTTGTGTACTAACGTTGTGTTTTATGGATGTCTATTTTTTATGTTTTATTTTGGTTTTACTTTGGTGTGTTTATATTTTTTTTAACAAAAAAATATATATATATTTATCGAGTCAAAACATCGTGTGAATTTGTTAACTTTTTGGAATTGCAACATGTTCGATGTCATTGCCTTACGACTGTTTAGCATTGTTTGAGGATAGTTTGGAAACGCAGAAAAATCCATAACTTGATCATTTAGTGAATTTCTCAAATCATCTGAACTTAATCAAATTATTTGAACTTAATATGGACTTAATTTATCTCACTTAGGGGGTTGATAATCATGTATTGGATTTTACATTTGGAGTTTTCTTTGCATCATTTTTACCAATCTTTGCTAATTCCAAATGGCTAGACTTATCCTTAGTCTAGTACCACACCCTTACCATTTCCATGTTGAAACTCACTTATTTTCGTTTACTGTCATTGCATTCATATGCAAAAACTATGGAGTATACGGACCGACACAACTTTTCTTTAGGACTGTGTCTAGATAGGTGGTCTCTTTATGATTAAACTCATGGGATGTGTCTAGAAAAGTGATCTCTTTTTGAATATATTCATCAAAAATTTTCGTTTCAAAAGAGGATGAACTTTTAAATGGGTTGAAGTTTGTATTCAAAACTTTTAAATGGGTAGAAGTTTGTATTCAAGAAATAAGCTTACATCGTTGAAATTCTTTTGATGCAGATCTTAGAGACTAACCGGTTCCATTCTCCGATCTATAAAAAAATAAAAAGAAAAGAAAAAGAATTAAAAAAAAAAAAAGAGAAAAGAAAAGAAAACAGAAGGAACCGCGAAAAGTCAAGGTAATATCGTTAAATTTCATAAAACGTTAAAAGAAATCATATTCTTGTTTGTGACTTTGTTAAATAAGGGTAGAAGGATTAGAGTTAAGGAGAGTTGTGTACTTCCAAATTGGTTCGTGTCTCACTGTGATTTTGCATAATGATTTGCATCCGTTTGTACTGCTAAAAGAAACCGAAACACTTGAGCCACCAAATACCAACCTTGATACCTAGACCATAACATGTTAGATATTCCCTTTGTGAGAGTAATCGCATTTGATAATGAATGTTAAATATTGAGTTCTGCTTGATCATGAGATTTCATTTATTTACTACGGTTATGGAGAAGTACAATGAAGTACGGTTTGATCTGAACTTTGCGAATGCGGTTTACGGGCAATTGATTTAGAATGTGATCCTATAAGTTTTACGAGTTTCACACGTTTGTCAAACCTCTCCTCTTTGTACGATCTCTAGTTTTGCTTTGGGACAAGCAAAGGTTTTAGTTGGGGAGAGTTGATATTATGCGTTTTTAACATATTTTGACTTGTTTTTAGTATTCGGTTTGAGTTTTGATTTGCATCTTTCGTTAGTTTTTCGAGTCTTTTCTATTGTTTCGAGTCTTTTACAGATTTTATGGAGTTCCGAAGGAGTTTGGCGTTTACGGACATGTTCGAGTCGAGTTAATGCGGAAAAACACGAGAAAAGGACCAACTGAAGAACGACCGTTCTTGGAGTAGAACGACCATCAGAACGACCGTTCCCTCATCAGAACGGTCGTTCCTCACCTCACCTACCTTGCCGACAAAAGCCAGGGAACGACCGTTCTCCACCAAGAATGATCGTTCCCCATCTCACCTACTTCGCGATCGACCACCTAAAGAACGACCGTTCTCCACCAAGAACGATCGTTCCCCGACTCACCAACACCCACCTACTACGATTGATCACTCAGAACGACCGTTCTCCTACAGAACGGTCGTTCCCTGCTCTACCTACTCCCCTACACCTTGGCCTATATATAGAACTCACTCTTGATGTTTCAAAACACACCATCTTCTTCTCCCACTCTTCTCTAGCTTCAAAGCATTGCTCCTTCTCTATTTTAAGCTTTCATGTTTATGTTTTTATTAAGTTCTTATTAGTTTCTTTTAAGCTTTAAACATTTATGCTTTAATTAAGTTTTAATATCAGTCCTTATTATCTATATTTATGCTTTAAATAAGTTCTTACAAGTTTATTTCCAGCTTTCATTATCTATATTTATGCTTTGTTCAAGTTCTTATTAAGTTATTTTCAGCTTTCATTATCTATTCAAGCTTTTATGATGAACTCTATAATCTCTTTGTTTTCTTCTTTAACTATGTCTGAGTAGATCTCTTAGTTAGGTTAAGGTTTGTCAAAGGAATTCATGAGCTTTAGGGTTAAACACAAATAGGCTATTCAAATCAATGTCTTCACTTTTGTTGTTCTTAATGCTTAGATCGAATTGATCACTTGATTTTATGATATTAGGTTTAACTTAGACAGCGAGAGTTGCTAGGTTGCTAGAAAGAACATTTGTGAGCAATTTATTCATTACCTGCGAGAGTAGATGTATTGGAGAATTGTGAACATATTAAACCTGATTCTAAAGCTTGTCTACGATTTCTAGTTCCAGCGAGAGTTAGGATTTCTAGGTTGATAGACAAAGATATTGATACCACGAGAGTGGATTAATATTTATCTTAGTGTTTGAGTTCTAGACTTATGCTTAATCATTGCCTGAATAGTTGTTTGATCCGTTGCTCTGAATCTCCTCCGATATTCCTTGACCTAACGCTTGTTTAATATTATCTTTACAACCGATTTCGCTTTTATTATTGCTATCTACAAAAACCAAAAACATATTTAAATTGTCTTAGCTTTTGATTTAGCTCATTAGATCAAAGTGTGAAACTGGTCTTCGTGGGATCGACCCCTAAATACTACTTCGTATGCTGTGCACTTGCAGTAGGAATTAAAGGGTTAAAACTCGTATCAACATTCATCATCACCTTTCAAAATTCTAGTAAGAAATCATTCACACAATTTATATTATTATTTTATATTAAAAAATCAATAAATCAGCAAAAAATTTTTTATAAAAAACACAATAAAATATAAAATTAAATAAACTAAAATTTCAAATCAAGTTTTGATAAATATAAAATTAAATAGTAGTAACTTTAAATAAAGTTAATAGAACACAATTTGCTAAGATTGTATATTTTTGGGATATAAGAATGAATTCACTATTTCAAAACAAATACACATTCAGAATTTGATATTATATTTTATGGTATTAAAGTAAAAATTTATCTTAGAGTATTAAAAATATAGTAATTATATATCATTTCATACTCTTTTTTATAAATTACTATAATTTAATAAATAATTTAAAATATTGGAAAAAAATTATAATTTATAATAAAATAATTAATTCAGTTAAGATTTAAATCGCTTCCTCAATTTTTAAATCCGAAACATGAACAAACAAAAGCCAAACCAATTGGCGAGTTCTCCATGTCAATTGTCAAACGCAAGATTTGGTGTTTCGTTGATACAGAGATAGTAGATGATTCGTTAACCATTATTGCTACACCAGAGAATAATGACAGGTAGCCAAATAATGTAATAACGTTAAAGTAATTTAGATACGTGTGCTTAATTAACTTGTTTCAGCCCATCAAACGCTTCGAACTCCGTCCAAGTCATAATATATGCATGCAGCTTTTACTTCAAAGTCTTCGGAAACCGGAGCCTGTAAAGCTACAAAGGGATTTTGGTTAATTAATGTTATACCATCTTCTATATATACGTGTAGAGTGTAGACTAGTGAAACCTATTAATTTCTAATTACACTTTCATTAGGTACTAATCGTATCTATATGGAGTGTGCCTTAAGTGAAAAAGATGGTTCGAGCAAAATTCGTTTGAAAAACAAGCAACGAACAGAGGATAATGTGTGCTCGGCGATGGTGAAATTTGATGTTCTTGATTGTCCTGTTTTGACTTGTTTCCTTAGATTGTTTCTCTCATTATTTATTAGGTGCTAAGACCTATATTTGTTACGTTTACAATTGGGTTTGGTTTCATGTGTCTTTTTTCTCTCTCTCTTCATACTCTTGTTGTTCTGATGGTTTGTTGTTGTAAAGTCATGTGAACAATTGTTTGTTTAGTTTTATCGACTATAGTTTCAATTGTTAATATATAATTGTTTTGCATTTCAGTGTGATAATGGGCATTTGGCTTGCTCTTCTTGCTGTCCCAAACTGAGTAATAAGTGCCCTGTATGTGGTTTGCCTGTCGGCCACAATCGATGTAGAGCAATGGAGGGTGTTCTTGAATCAGCTTTTATCTCATGCCCAAACGCCAAGTTAGGTTGCACCAAAACCGTCTCTTATGGGAAAGAATCAACTCATGTAAAGGAATGCACCTTCACTCCTTGCTCCTGCCCTGTACTCGACTGCAATTTCGCTGCATCATACAAGGTTCTCTGCCACCACTTCGGCATGAGTACCCACCCGAACATGCCTCTTCCAATGTTCAGTTGTGGAACTTCCTTTACCGCAAAGATGAACATCAGTGATAGGATATTAATTGTTGTTGGTTTTGTGAGTGTTTGTCTCACATAAGAAGAAACACAATCAACTTGTGCTTGGTTCTTCATTAACCAAATGAACTCACTTCAACAAGAAAACAACTCACTAGTTTGAGGCATAATCCCATTCAGTATCAACAACACTTAAGGAGCTTGTGTACTAAGAGAAGAGGATTAGAATCAGAAATTTAGTGCTTAACTTAAATAAAGAAGAGTTTAAGGAGAGTTTAAGACAAGTAATAGGCATCCCTTAAGGGCAGACCCAACACATTTAACTCCTTCTCTCTACATTGTCAATGATAAACAATAACACAAAGTAAAGTAGAATGAGCTAAATGAGTATATTATAAGAATTTGTCTATTAATTTATGTATATATTTACAAGTGATAATGTGGTCTTTATATAGACACACACACGCAGATTTGAGCTTCATACAAAGACCAAGACTGAAAGTGACATCTAGGGGAGAAAGGGAGACAAGGCTAATAATGAGATAGTGACATCTCTTCAACAGATCTTTTATTTGAATTCCTTAGCTCCTCAGGTGAACTTCCCTTCCTCTTGCAGCTTAATTATTTTATTTATAATTCAAATTGCTTCTAGAAAGAAGTGGTCCACACACAGCCATAAGCCACACGTGATTCAGGTTGGCTCTTATAATTCAAACACTAATCCTTCTCTTTGTGCGCCAACTTCAGGCTCTTGGGTTTGGGCCTCTCTTCTTCAACAAGGAGCACATTGGGCCTTTGCAATATCAACACATCTTGGACTTGTCTTTGAGTGATGTCCAAGCCCAGATTGTACGGACTGCCTTGGTGTAGAAGGTAATGGCGGTTGCTTCTCAACCGCTGGTTCCAGTCGCCATCTTCATGGCGTTTGATGTTTGGTCGCCAGCTTCAACCGCTAGCTCCTTTTTCACTTCATGTGCTTTCTTATGCAAGCCTGAGTTTCCTTGTAGCACAAGTCTTCTTTACTTGCAACACACTTCATGACTTCACAGCCTCCTTTTCTTGTGTACACATGGTTTGATCACTCCTTTGGTGTCTTGGTTATGTGTTTACTTCATTTGAGGCTTGGTCATGGCTTGACTCGACTCTTCTTCTTCAGTTTGATGTGGAGATGCTTGGCCTTCACTTCCTTTGTTTGGCCTTCACATCTCCTTTGCTTTGCTTCAGTCTAATACCCTCCCTCAAGCTTGGACTGCGGAAGCCATTGGAAACCAAAGGCCAAGTTTGGAACCGAGTAGGCTACCTCATTAAAAACCTTAGAGAGAAAACCACTTGGGACAAAACTCAATAAGGGAAAAAGAGTATAGCCTATCCCCAGACCATTTGGGATATCATTGACCTTGGTTTGAATGAACTTGAAACCGGCTTCTATTTTCATTCCTTACTCCT
Organism: Isatis tinctoria; assembly: GCA_010577795.1. Taxonomy (NCBI): domain Eukaryota; kingdom Viridiplantae; phylum Streptophyta; class Magnoliopsida; order Brassicales; family Brassicaceae; genus Isatis; species Isatis tinctoria. The sequence goes on along the minus strand of CM021248.1, from coordinate 6,326,430 downwards.
TCATGACTTGATTTCTCTTCATATGAATCCTTTCTTGGCCATCTCCTTTGAGGCTCTTCAGCTTTTGAGGCTCTCATTGATCTCTTTGAGAATCTTATGGTCTTCTTTTCCCTTAAACAAGAGATAAAGAAGAAAAGATTAAGTATTGCCATAAGGAATATCAAATAATCATATGAGGAATATCAAAGCCTAAGGAATATCAAGGTTTAATGTTGCAATTCAGAGTTCAAATGAGTAAATAAACAAGCAATTGAACTAAGGTAATGAAATTAGCAAATAATTGAAATGGGAGATAAGGTTTAGAAGACAGCCTTTCAATTGAAGAAGATTGGTCTCTGAATGGAATGAATGAGGTTTTACTCCATCTTGGAACCGCCAAAAGACTCATGGTTTGAGCCATGATCTGAACTGAGAATGTGTGTGCTTTGTTGATCTTCATACTCAAGAGCACACCAATCTTCTGTTAACACCAAGTTGAAGGACGCTTCTTCATGCTTTTGTGAGCTGCGTCTTCTTCATGCTTCATCATGAAGCTTAGAAATCCTGGTGCAAACATCTTGCTAGCGAGCTGATTCATCACCTTCCACCAGTCTTTCCTCTCCACTCCTTAGTGGCAACTGTTCTTGGTGGCCATTGGTTCTAACTCCAAGCCTTGAGCTGATTCAACACATTCCATTGCCTTGGCTTAAGGAAAATGGCCATTGGTTCTAGCTTCAAGTGTGTTGCGCCTTTTGATCCATCAATCTTGTTGCTTCTCCTTTGAGATAGCTAACAAGCTCTTCACCATCTTTTGAGAAAGTGCCTGAAACATTTCTTCACAAAGTATGGTGAGCAATATTAAAGAGTAATAGTATAGATAGAGAATAATAGAGTATAGTAGAGTAGAGTATATGAGAAGTATATGAAAGAGAGAATGAGAGAAGTATAAGATAGAGTATAATATAGAGTATATGCGGAAGTGGTGGAGAATAGAGTTTTGGGCTCAAGAGTTCCCATGGACAGAGTTTTGCTCTGTTTTCTTGAGCTTGTGCGGAAGCATTCTCTTCAGTCCATGGCCTTCAAGCTTCATGGCTGAGCAACAATGCTGGTGAAGCCTTCAGCTTCCCACCAGTCTTTCATCAAAGGGTTTTAAGGACAACTCCTTTCAAGGGTTTCCTACAACCTCAGTCAACAAACATTAGAGTAATTCACATTTAAGTGATTTCTGAATGTTCAAATATTTTGTTAATGGATCAAAACAATTTGTCCATCAACCACAAAAAGCCATTCAAGGCCAAAACATTTTCAAAATATTTTTCCAGAACATTTCACTTTTCAAAAGGATTTTTCAAAGACTTTTTTATTTCAAGGATAAATTGCAAAAAAAATTTGAAAACAATTTTCCAAGAATTTTAAAACTTTTAAAATAGCTTCTCAGAGCCAAAATATCCTTGAGAATAAGTCGAAATATTTTTAAAAATATTTTTCTTGATTTTAAAAATATTTTCCCAAAACCTTTTCAAAGGGATTTTCAAAGAGGAATAATTTTCTAAAATCATTTTCAAGGTTATAAAACCCTTTAAAATTCTCAAAACATTTTTAAAAATATTCTGGACCTTTTTAAAACATTTTTCAAGGACAGATTAATTTTAAATGCTTTTCAAAACATTTTTCAAAATTCAAATCCCTTTTTTTTCTTAAAATCAATGTTCTTCAGATCACTATCACTCTCTCTCCCTCCATCAAGTCTTGGCTTATTCAGATTTTAAATCCTTCAACCAACCTTTTAAATGAGATAAATGAGGGGTTGAGATGAAAAGTGTTTGAGAACAAAACCAAAGGTCATTAGGAGGCTTTGGACGAGGTTTGGAGTTGCTGGAGCCTTTGGAGTAAAAAAGAACCAGAATTGAAGAAAAGAAGGTGAATCTGTGAAGAATTACAAATTTCACCTCGGAGCACCTGCTCGGCATCCCGCGAGCACCTGCTCGCCGTCTAGGAGAAAAATAAGGAAGGACGATTTGACTTAATTCTAATCATGAAAAAAGAGGGACCAGCCGCCTATGAGGACCCGATTATATATACTCCCTTTAGTTTTAGGTTTTTAATAAATTTTTACATCATATTCTTAATCTTTTATCCTTTAGCTTTAGTTTTTCAAGTCTACTAAGAGCTTTGTATTATTTTTGAGAGAAGAATCTCTGCAACATCTGGAGAAGAATTATGAACCCTCTTTATTTATTTTCTATTTCATTCATGGATTTCTCTTCATCTATTGCTATGTTTTCTTATTCCATGTCTGAGTAGATCTTTTAGTTAGGTTAAGGTTTTTAAAGGATTTCATGAGCTAAAGGATTAAACATAAATAGGCTTATAAATCGATAGTCTTCATCTCTGTTGATCATATTGCTTGAATCGATTTGGCCAATCTATTCATGATATTAGGTTAAATCTAGACAGCGAGATTTGCGAGGTTGCTAGAAGAAACATTGGTGAGCAATTTATTCTATGCCTGCGAGAGTATTGTGTAGGAGAATTGTGAACAAATCAAACATATCTTTAATGCTTGTCTGCGATTTCTAAAACCAACGAGAGTTAGGATTTTAGGTTGTTAGATAAAATTATTGATGCCACGAGAGTGGATTGATATTATCTTCGTGTTTGAGTTCTAGGCTTGCGCTTAATCATAGCCTGAATAGTTGTTTGATCCGTTGCTCTGAATTACCTGCGAATTGCCTTAACCTAACGCTTGCTTAATATTGCTTTTACATCCGTTTTAGATTAGTAACTTGCTACCCAAACAATCTTGATCTGTCTTAGCTTTAAATCTAGCTTATAAAACCATAGTGTGATACTTGGTCTTCGTGGGATCGACCCCTAAATACTACTACGTTTGCTGTGCACTTGCAGTAGGAAAATAGAGTTTAAAACCTGTATATCACTGCTGTAAATTAAGATCGAAGAGAAGCTTGAGTCAGGCCAAGGGAAGACACCTTTCCGTCGCTTGAGTCAGACCAATCTTTCTAGAGGTATTCTTCTATAGCATGTATTAATCTAATTTCCTTATACAATTCATATTTTCTTTTCGTCAAAACATGACTTTTGACCCGTGTCTTTAATCTTTTGTGCAGTCCTTCATCTTAATCTTTCTAGCTGAATGGGGCGACCGTAGCCAGATTGCTACAATGGCTGTAAGAGAAAAGTCCCTTTCATCTCTAACATTATCTAAACTTGTTACAATGCTAAGATTTGTCTCTTGTTAAGTTGGCGACACACAAGAATGCTGTAGGAGTGGCCATAGGGGCATCAGTAGGACACACGTTTTGTACATCACTGGCGGTTGTAGGAGGAAGCATGTTGGCTTCAAGGATCTCGCAACGCACCATCGCAACTGTTGGAGGTTTACTGTTCCTTGGCTTTTCAGGCTCTTCTTATTTATATCCTCCTATATTGTCTCTTCTTTCTTTTACTTGCGAAAATGGGTGTTAGAGACATTATCTAAGTAAAGTATCTCTCGTCTTTTTTTTTTTTTTTCTTTTCTCCTTTGATTTTTGTATGAGTTCGATGGTGAAACCAAAGAATCCAAAGCCAATGCTTTTGCTTCAAGTGTAACGAATCTCGTGTGATTGAATTAGATTTTTTCTTTTTATGTCAACTATAACCATGTATTAAATTAAATTCGATCTATATTCTGAAAATTATATGAAATTTCGTATAAATTATATAACTTACATAAGATAGTTTGTGCTTTCGTCTTTAGCAAGGGAATCAGTACAAATATATTGATTACGAGAAATAAGGTATAGGCTACAATCCTCAAGTGATGCTCTTAGAATACAAAGGTAATCTAATTTTGATTTATAGGCTGGGGTCAATCCATGAGTTCTTCAATCATCTGAATTGTTCTAATCCGTGTCAAAGCTAACTGTTTTGTTCCCCTTATCTCGAAGATACATCATTGTCCAAGTGAGTTCGTCCATCTCTGAATGTAATGGTGAAAGACTCCTACCCAGTTGTGATATCTCCCATGTTATCCCTAAAGCACCATCAAAATCTACTAAACAGTTCATGATAAACTCAAGAAGCCATCCCGAGGGATCTTGTGCGATTTCGAATCCCGATCAAAGCTCAAACCCTCACGACCTTAGAACACGAAACAGAACGAATACAGAGTAAAGGAAAAGAGACGAAACGAAGCTTTGTTGACCCGGTGTTCGCTCTCTCTGCCACCTTGGGAGAGAACTACGTCACCGGAGCTGGATTGCACCAGCGCTTATACTCAATCAAAGAATGCACCAAAGTGTTACAAGATCTCTCGTTCTCTCTCGCTCTCGATCTCTCTCTCTCTAACTTGAAGAATGTGATCTAACTACCTAACGACCTCAAGTAACGACTTTATAAGCTAAGCCGTTACTTCGGTTAAGTCACAAACCGACTAAAACCGGATCTAATCTAAATACAAGATTAAACCAAGATCAACACCGAGACAAAACCTTCAAATCTCCACCTTGGCTTGAACTTGATCAACTCTTGAACCCGAGATGAACCTGAACTCCACCTCTTAGCTTATGAACACACCTCGTCCATCTTCAAATCCAAACACCTCGAACTTGAACTTCCTGAGTAAACCCACTCAGTTTCTCTTCTGATATCCTGAGCAAACTCGCTCAGCCTCTGCTCCAACCGAGCAGAACGTCTCTAGTTCTTAGAAACTCTAAGGAACTCCAAAGCATCTCTGAACTTCCTTATTGGTAACGTCTTGGTGAGTATATCAGCTGGATTATATTCTGTAGCAATCTTCACGACTCGAATGTATCCTTCACTGATCAAATCACGAATGAAATGATACTTGACTGCCATATGCTTCGTTCTTTCGTGAAACACAGCATTCTTAGCTAATGCCAAAGCGCTCTGTGAATCACAATGAACCGTGACTGCTTCCTGTTTGAATCCAAGTTCATTCATGAACCCCTTCAGCCACATCGCTTCTTTTGATGCTTTTGTCAACGCAATGTATTCAGCTTCTGTAGTTGACAAAGCTACAACCTTCTGCAAACTAGATCTCCAGCTTATAGCATTCCCTCCAGCTGTAAACACCATTCCAGATATTGAACGCCTCTTGTCCAAATCAGCCGCATAGTCAGAGTCACAAAACCCTTCAATTAAAAACTCTCCTTCTTTGCGATAGCACAACTTCACACTTGACATCTCTTTCACGTATCTTAAGATCCATTTCACTGCAAGCCAGTGCTCTTTGAGTGGTTTACTCATGAATCTGCACACTAACCCTACAGCATAGGCCAAATCCGGACGAGTACCAACCATAGCATACATAAGGCTCCCTACGACACTTTGATATGGTACTGTCTTCATCCTCTCTGCTTGTTCTGCAGCTTCTTTCTCTGTAGCTGACCTTAAGGCGAAATGAGCTCCCATAGGAGTTAGAACTCCTTTTTCCTGATCTAAGCCGAAGTTGCCAAGTACTTTTTCCAAGTACCCTTGTTGAGAAATAGTGAGTGTACCTTTCTGTCTATCTCTCGTGATCTCCATTCCAAGAATCTTCTTTGCATCACCAAGATCTTTCATCTCAAATTCTGTACTGAGCTCACTTACTAGCTTCTTGTCTTTAGAAGCTATTAGTATGTCATCGACATAGAGTAAGAGATAGATGTAACATCCACTCTGCCTTTCCCTATAGTAGACACATACATCATACTCGCTCCTTGAGTATCCATTTGTAACCATGAAGTCATCAAATCTTCTATTCCACTGTCGTGGAGACTTTTTAAGACCATATAACGACCTCTTGAGCAAACAGACCTTATCCGGATGCTTCTTATCCACATAGCCTTCAGGTTGCTCCATGTATATCGTCTCATCAAGGTAACCGTGAAGAAACGCCGTCTTCACATCCATTTACTGCAACTCCATATCGAAGTGTACCACTGCAGATAACAGAAATCTGATAGAGACGTGCTTTGCAACAGGTGAGAAGATTTCTTGATAATCTATCCCTTCCTTTTGTGAGAACCCTTTTGCTACTAGTCTCACTTTAAACCTTGGAGCTTCCGCTCCACTGATGCCTTCTTTTCTCTTGAATACCCACTTACATCCAATTGGCTTTTGAGTTTTAACTCGATCAACTAGAATCCAAGTCTTATTCTTCTTGAGAGAAGTTATTTCCTCATCAGCTGCTCCTGTCCAAAGTTCTGAGTCTGGATCCTCCATTGCTTCTTGAAAGCTCTTTGGTTCTGGTCTACCTTCATCTTCTATCATGAGGTAAGCGTATCCTGCAATAGCTTCATCATTCGCATACACTATGTAGTCATCAAGCCTTACTGGTGCAGGAGTTGTCCTTTTGGCTCTGTCTCTTGCCAATTGATAGTCGCTTAAATCTTCTGAGGTTTCATCTGCACCGTCAGTTTCTTCTTCTGAGTTTTGTTCGTCAGGCTCTTCTTCTGTCAGAGACGCTCCACCTTGAAGTGAAGACTCTCCCTTACTCTGTTCACCTGCAAGATCCAAACTCAAAGATTGATCAGAATTAACAGAATCATCAGAACTTGCGATACCTTCTTTTGCTTTTCCAGCAAACTCCTTGTACACCGTGTCTTCTTTGAATACGACATTACAGCTTATGATGCACTTCTGATCTTCTATAAGCCATACTCAATATCCCTTCACTCCTTCAGGATATCCTGTGAACACACCTTTCTTAGCTCTTGGATTAAGCTTTCCTTCATCTGCATGAATATAAGCTAAACATCCAAAACGCTTAAGGTTAGATAGATCAGGCACGCGTGACGTCCATCTCTCATCAGGTATATCAAAATCAATAGAAGAAGATGGGGATCTATTGATTAGATAAACTGATGTTGCTGCCGCTTCTGCCCAAAATTTCTTGTCTAGGCCACATTCACTCAACATGCTTCTAACTTTGTTCATGATCGTTCTGTTGAGTCGCTCTGCAACACCGTTTTGTTGCGGTGTATAGGTGCAATTGCGATGTCTCACAATGCCTTCTTCTCTGCAAAAACTATCAAAGCGAACATTACAGAACTCTAAACCATTATCTGTACGAAGACGTTTAACCTTTCTTTTTGTTTGAACCTCCACCATCTTTTTCCACTCGGTGAATCTATCAAATGCTTCGTCCTTGGTCTTGAGAAAATAGATCCATGCTTTCCTGGACCAATCGTCAGTAAAAGATACGAAGTACTGACATCTACTTAGACTAAATGGAACATTCGGTGAACCCCACAAGTCAGAGTGAATGTAATCAAGCTTTTCTTTAGTAACATGCTTAGCTGTACCAAAGTTAACTCTGTGTGTTTTACCTAACACACAATCTTCACAGAAATCTAGGTCACTTAGCTTGCTCTTGTCAAGACAACCTTTCTTCGCAAGAACCGTCATTGCTTTCTGTCCTACATGACCCATTCTGTTGTGCCAGAGCTTGGTGTATTCTTTGATCTCTTGATCCTTTGAAGTAGCTGCATTGCAGAGGTTAGCAAGTCTCGCTTTTCCCTGCAAGAAATAAAGTGTATCTCCGGGCTTCCTAATGCCCTTCATGATCACTGTACAGCCCTTCACAATCTTTAAAACACCATTAGCACCTTTAAACTCACAACCTTTATTCTCTTAGGTTCCTACAGAAATTAGGTTCCTTCCTAAACCAGGCATGTATCTAACATCATGTAACAGGAAAGTGGTTCCATCGGCATTTTCAAAACGAATTGAACCGATACCTTTCACCTCGAGGTTGGCGTTGTTGGCAATGCGAACTCGTCCTTGATCTGACTCCTTGAACTCCAAAAGAATGTCTCTTCTTGGTGTCATGTGAAATGAACATCCCGAGTCTAGAATCCACTCATCCTTGTCTGCACTTTCTTGAGATATGTTTGCTTCACAAGCTATCAAGCCTGCAAGATCTTGAGCGTCATCTCTGCCTATTGAGGCTTCTCCCTTGTCTTTTCCCTTGTTTCTTTCCACCCATTTGTAGCATTGCTTCTTGTAGTGCCCATCTTTGCCGCATATCCAACATCCTCCCTTCTTCTTTTCTGAAGACTTTGATCGAGACCGATCATTTTTCTTACTGGACTTGTTGCTTTCTCTTGTTTCAGACCTTCCTCTTGCATAGTGACCTTCTGAAGTTGATCTTGAGCTTGAGCTCCCTTTGTACTCCTTTTCTTTGGACTTTGCAGCCGAAACTACATCATCCACTTTCAATGCTTCTCTAGTATGCTTCAGCGTTTCTCTTAGCTGATCGTATCTTGTAGGTAAAGCACTCAAGAGTAGTACTGCTTGTACCTCTTCCGGGACCTCTATGCTAAGGTTGCTTAGATCATCAATGATCTTGAGAAACTCGTCTGTATTCTCGTCTATGGTGAGCTGCTCCTTCATCTTGAAACAGTATAGCTCGAGCTGTGTATGAACTCGATTGGGAAGATTCTTTGGCATGTACAGAGACTCTAGGAGAGACCACGTTTGCGCAGCTGTTGTACACTTCTCAATCTTCCTAAGAACGTGATCACCAACATTGAGAAAGATGGTGTTCATTGCCTTATCACACCTTTCGAGTCTTGCTTCCTCGTCCTCGATCATCTTTGCCTTCTTCTCGTCATCAGCCTCTTCGATTTCTGTTGATTCCGACTTCACCGGCTTTTCCTTGACAACATCCTTTAGGTAAGCGTACATCCTTCGTTTCCACAATGAGGAGTCTCCTGTACCATCGAACCTATCGATTTTGACATTTGACTTCGTCATCCTTGTCTTCTCCGTGAGATCGGCTTGAATCCTTGAATCGAATCACCTTCTCTTTGCTCCAACCTGGCTCTGATACCACTTTGTACGATTTCAAATCCCGATCAAAGCTCAAACCCTCACGACCTTAGAACACGAAACAGAACGAATACAGAGTAAAGGAAAAGAGACGACATGAAGCTTTGTGAGAGAACTACATCACCGGAGCTGGATTGCACCAGCGCTTATACTCAATCAAAGAATGCACCAAAGTGTTACAAGATTTCTCGTTCTCTCTCGCTCTCGATCTCTCTATCTAACTTGAAGAAGATGATCTAACTACCTACCGACCTCAAGTAACGACTTTATAAGCTAAGCTGTTACTTCGGTTAAGTCACAAACCGACTAAAACCGATCTAATCTAAATACAAGATTAAACCAAGATCAATACCGAGACAAAAACCTTCAGATCTAGATCTGGTGGCACCCATCTCTCTTCCTCATCCTCCTTCTCGTTTGCGGTTCTCCAACTCTGTGCCTCCACAGAAGCATGCTGAAGAATACCAACAACTGAAATGTCTTTTCCTCTTAAGACTTTATAATTTATGGCTTTCCCAATGAATCGTATTATCCAAGGAAGAAGATCCCTTTAAAGGGCTGGAATATTCTTTTCTTTAACCAAGTAAAAAAAAGAAAAAAAATAAGTCTTCATATAGGGATATACTCGAGAAGCAACTCGGAAAGGACATAAATTCTGACAAAGCCCGGATTTGGAGAGATAGGGGACAGTCAAAATTCATGTGATTGATCGTTTCTTCTAGAGCTCCACAACGAGGAAAGCGCTTATTTGTACCCAGCGCTGGTCCAACGAATATGGAGGCCCTAAGCTGAAAATAAAGATGTAGGTCAAAAAACCTAATGACTCTTTCTTCATCAAGCGATGTTTATCTTCGAGACATCCATCAACATGTCGGATAAGGAAAATAACATGTGTAGGCGATCATGGTGATTTCAAATGTGTGTTAAGTATGACATGGCGGTGAGTTTAGAAAGTTAACCTTGAATTGGTGGTCTTAACGGCGGAATTCAGCAATCATGATCGTGGAATGTCATAAAAATTGTGGAGGCCCTTGATGACCGCTTATGTCGCTTATGCCAAAGGCTGGCTCTATTTGTACCTATATGCTGGTAAGAGAGCCGTTGACAAGTTGTCACACATCCCGAGAGTACTTGCTACATAAACTGCAGAAGATTTGGTGGTGCTCAAACCTTCCAAACATGGCTTAGGAGAAACGAGATACTCGGTTCCAACATCGCCACCGGGTTTGGAGCTCCTTTTAGTGATAGAGCTCACTCATATCCTCGTTTTACTAAATAAAAATATATTATTAGCCCAACAATTAAATACGATCCAACCTAAGTTTATCTTTCAGCAAGTTGTACATAATTTACGTTGATATAATCATGCACCTTCAAGCAATCGAGATTGCAAAACGTTTGTTTTTTTTTTTGTGAAGTTTTGATGGGTGGAAGTTTTTATAGACTTTAGTTAACTCAGTTGAACTGAGTGTTGAAATTCAATTTTGCATTCAAATAATTATGCTCATGCGGATTTTAATTAAAACATTTATTTATTTTAAAATTTTACTTGAATTTTACAAAGATGAAACCAGTATAAAAGTTACAAATTGATTACAAAACTACAACAAACGTGAAGCTAACACTTTGAAGTTTCAAGCCTCACTTATAAATGTGTGTGGTGACTGGTGACTACTTTCACGTCCTCTTATTTTTGCTACCAAACAGCAAGGCGAAGTAAAACAAGATCCTAAAGAAGAGACACGAAGCCAACGTAATCCACAAGCAATCCCATTTACTAAATTGAGTGATACCTTGCTGTGCAAGTAAGTTAGACCCAGTCCTCAAGCATGTGGACTCCGTTATCGTCTTCCTCAGAGATCTACTTAGGATTTGAAGAAGCTTAACCTTTCTCGTATCACTCACATATCCGAGAAGAGTACCATCGAATACTTGAACTCCCTTAACAAAGCAACGAGACGGGTCAGCAAACTCATTGATTAATACAGCTTCGTATGGATACTTCAGCGGCGAAATGTAATGAAACCATATCCAGTAGCTCGGTATCCGATCGCGGATGACGTAGAATCCACTCAAGAGTAAACAGTAGGCGACATAGGCAATGGTGACCATGTAACTTAACATGATATTCGGAACAAGACCAGATATGAAAGTAACCACGGAAGATCCGGACCAAAACGAGGCATAGATTATGAGGTAATAGAAGATGAAACCTTCTAACCCGCCATGCAAACCAACCATCCAGAACGTGACCGAGGAAAACACTAAGGAAGGGGCAACTAGCTGAGGCAGGGACACCAGCGAGTGAGACATGACGTAGGAAGTGTAAGAAAAAATATATGTAAGAAAAATATAGTTTTTCTTTCCCATAAATGTGGTCTTATAGTTAGTTGTTTTCTAATGGGATAGTTATATTTTTTATGGACATTTGGCAACCAATAAAATTGGTGACCATTATAATTATAATGGATATTTGAAAACCAATAAATTTCTAATGGGATTGTTAGTGGTATTTCAATGGACATTTGAAAACCAATAAATTTCTAATGGGATTGTTAGTGGTATTTCAATGGACATTTGAAAACCAATAAATTTCTAATGGGATTGATAGTGCCATAGTGGTATTTCAATGGACATTTGAAAACCAATAAATTTCTAATGGATTGTTGGTGTCCTCCCACTTATCACTAATGTGTTCATCTCCACTATGATGGATGGTTGAGATTGAATCAATGTATAAGGAATAAGGTCCTCTCCCCGCCTATAAATAGATGTTTTGCTTCATCACAATTCATCAACAACAAGAAAAGAAAAACAACACATAAAGAGAGAGGTTTATAGGAAGGGGAGAGAAACCTTATCTCCTACCTAAAGAAGTAAGAGTTTTATTGTCTTTAGTTTCCAAACTATTAAAGGAAGCTTCACTTCTAAGGAAAGATCAAAGGAGGCTTCACTTCTACAATGAATGGAGGTATTTATTAAATCATCTTTATGATTCTATTATGTGATTAATTTAGATGATCAAGATCTTGGGGTTCATGTTAAAAGAATAATTTAACATGTGGTATCAGAGCAATTGGTTATGAACATCTAATTAATCCATTAAGAGTAATAGATTTATGGTTTAGATAACTGAAAATTAAACCTTAAAGTTAAGCATGTTGGTAAACTTGAATCTTTGCTTAATTTTCATTTTGTACATAACTTTTGCATGTACATAAGTTGTAGAAATTTTCAGAATTCATAAAGGATTGTTCTTCTCATAAATTGTGAAGAAATTATCATTAAAAAAAAAAACATTTTGTACATAAGTTTTACAAGAAAGATATATATGTAAGAATTCTGAAAGTAAGTTATATACAAAAGAAATTTATGAGATTTTTTTTTAAAGAATAAAGCTTGGTTTTTCATAATGTGCAAAATTAAGATTTTGATATCACCAAAATGGTTTTATCATATAATGAATTGTAAAAGAAAACTAATATATTTAAGTAAATTTTGATATGTTTTATGTATTAATTAGCTACCCACAGGTAGGCTAGTGACATAATACATGATCAATAATTTATAAGAGTATTTGTATATGAGATAATTAAGTATATCCACAGATAACTTAATTAGTCTAATACATATCTCTATAAAAAGTTTCCGAAAGCATGACCTTATGATCGATTATAGTGACTACCCACAGGAGCACTGTAATCCATAGTCATATGCATTCAATAATTTAAGTTAATGTGTTGTTTAAATTAGAAGTCTAATTAAAGCTTGTTATATCTTTAAATCACAGCATCATTTCCCGCTACTTTGTCATCTATGGTTGCTACTGTTCCAATCCTCACTGGAACCAACTTCTCAGAATGGAAAGAGAAAGTTGAGTTCACATTAGGAGTACTAGATATAGATTTGGCGCTTCGTGAAGAAGAACCAAATCCCTTAAGTATAGATAGTACTGAGGAAGAAATGGCTATCCATAAAGCTTGGGAAAAAGCAAACAGATTAAGCATGATGTTTTTAAAGATGACAATAGCTAGTAATATAAAAACTTCCCTTCCAGATGCAGATAAGGCTAAAGATTATCTTGCATCTGTAGAAGAACGGTTTAAGACTGCAGACAAATCCCTTGCAGGGAAACTTATGGCAGATCTTACAACCATAAAGTATGATGGGACAAGGTCTATGCATGAACATTGCATTGAGATGACCAACCTTTCAGCCAAATTAAAGAATTTAGAATGAAAGTGGACGATTCATTTCTTGTCCAATTTATCCTAAATTCACTACCTCCTCAGTACGGACCATTTCAGATCAATTATAATGTAATAGATGAAAAATGGACGTCTAATGAATTGGCTAATAAACTAGTCCAAGAGGAGGCTAGACTTGGCCGTAAAGGTATTAAAGTGGCCCATTATGTCCAAGAAGCTGGATCTCAAGCTGGAAAAAGGCATCATGCGAGCCATAAAAGAGCACCACCCAAAATGAATGATTCTGATCAAGGTAATATGAAGAAAAAGGCAAAGAAAGATTACAGATGCCACTTTTGTAAAAAGGTTGGACACTTTCAAAAGGATTACCCTAAAAGAAAAGAATGGTTTGAAAAGAAAGGTAATCCTATGGGTTCCGTAAGTTTTTTCGAATCTAATCTTACTCATGTTTCTTCGAAATCTTGGTGGATTGATAGCGGTGCTAATGTACATGTAACGAATTCTGTACAGGGATTCATTACGATCCAGAACATAAAGTCAAGTAAGAACTACTTATTGATGGGAAATCGAGACAAGGCGCCAATTGAGGCTATTGGCACCTATCGTCTCATCTTAGATAGTGGATTTTGTCTTGATTTATTTCAGACACTTTATGTTCCATCTATTTCCCGTAATTTAGTCTCTGTAAGCAAACTTGATTTGGCTGGATTTAAGTCTACCCAAGGAGATGGTTGTATTAATATATTTCTGAACTCTAATCGAATTGGTTCTGGAATATTAGTTGACGGTCTTTATATGCTAAAACTTGCTGATCAACCTTATGAAACACATCTCTCCTTGCTTAATGTATGTACACTTAAAAATAAAACATGTACTGATAGTTCGTATTTCTCGTGGCATAAAAGATTGGGACACATTTCCCATGAAAGAATCAAAAGATTGGTAAAAGATGGAGTCATTCCGAACCTTGATTTTACCAATATTAAGATGTGTATAGATTGCATTAAGGGTAAGCAAACTAAGCACACCAAGAAAGGAGCCACAAGAAGTACACAGCTTCTTGAAATCGTACATACAGATATTTGCGGACCTTTTGACGTTCCAACTTTTGGAGGTGAAAAATATTTTATTACTTTTATCGATGATTATTCACGTTATTGTTATTTATATCTGTTGCATGGGAAATATCAACCTGTGGATGTTGTACAAATGTACATTACAGAAGTAGAGAGGCAATTAGATAGAAAAGTGAAAATCATTAGGTCAGATAGAGGTGGTGAATTTTATGGCAGGTATGATGAAACAGGACAACATCCTGGACCTTTTGCCAAACTCATCCAAAAATTAGGAATCGTTGCGCAGTACACAACGCCTGGTTCTCCATGGCAGAATGGTGTAGCTGAAAGGCGTAATCGTACGTACATGGAAATGGTAAGATCCATGATGAGTCATGCTGACTTACCTGTATCTTTGTGGATGGATGCATTACGTACTGCAGTATATATCTTGAATCGGGTTCCAAGCAAAGCAGTTCCAAAGACACCCTTTGAACTGTGGAAAGGCTGGAAACCCAGTCTGTCACATCTCCGAGTTTGGGGATGTCCAGCTGAAGTGAGAATATACAATCCGCATGAAAAGAAATTAGATTTCAGAACGATCAGTGGTTTCTTTATAGGTTATCCTGAGAAATCTAAAGGATATAGGTTTTATTGTCCGACTCATAGTACGAGAATTTTAGAAACCTGTAATGCAAGGTTCCATGAGAATGGCGAGATTAGTGGGAGTGATAAAGTTCAAGATGTGACCATTCAGGAAATTGGGATAAATATCCCTTTACCCTTAGTTCCGAATGTTGGAAATGCTCCCATTGTTGAACCGTTAAACAATGAGGAAAATGCATTGAATGGTCACACACTCCATAATGAATGTACCGCCAATGATAATCATGAAGTACAAGAAGAACCAGCATTAAGAAGATCAACTCGTACGAGAAGATCTGCTATTTCTGATGACTACATGATTTATCAAGTAGAATCTGGAGAATGGAATATTAAAGATCCGGTTTCTTTTTCACAAGCTATGAAAGATGTTAATTCTGATAAATGGATTGATGCCAGTAAAGATGAAATAGAATCAATGGTTAAGAATGAAGTTTGGGACATCGTTCCATTGCCTGAAGGACACAAAGCAATCGGGTGTAAGTGGATCTTTAAGACCAAACTCGATTGTAATGGCAATATTGAACGATATAAAGCTAGACTTGTAGCCAAGGGGTTTAATCAGAAGGAAGGCATCGATTATAGTGAGACTTTTTCACCTGTGTCTAGAAAAGACTCTCTCAGAATTATCTTAGCATTAGTAGCTCAGTATGATCTTGAGCTGCATCAAATGGATGTGAAAACTGCCTTTCTTAATGGAGACTTGCAAGAAGAAGTCTATATGCATCAACCTGAAGGATTTATAATCGAAGGTCAGGAAAACATGGTCTGCAAACTAAAGAAATCATATATGGACTGAAACAAGCTTCGAGGCAATGGTATCTTAAGTTTGATGAACTCATACGAATTCGGTTTCAAAGAAAACATTGTAGATCCATGTATATACCTCAAGATCAGTGGGAGTAAGTTCATATTTTTGGTATTGTATGTCGATGACATTCTATTAGCCAGCAGTGATCTTGGTTTATTATGTGAGACTAAGAGCTATCTCTCAAAGAACTTCGATATGAAAGATATAGGTGAGGCATCCTATGTGACAGGAATTGAAATATTCCGTGATAGATCACTCGGAATTTTATGATTGTCTCAGAAAGCATATATTGATCGAATTCTTGAGAGATTTGGCATGATGATGTGTTCTTCTAACAATGTTCCTATGCAAAAGGGTGATAAACTTAGCCTAAAACAATGTCCGCAGAATGAAATGGAACGTAATGAAATGCAAAAGTTCCCTTATGCATCTCTTGTGGGAAGTTGATGTATGCACAAGTCTGTACTCGGCCTGATATAAGCCATGCAGTCGGGATGTTGGGTAGATTTCAGAGTGACCCAGGACTTGCTCATTGGAAAGCTGCGAAGAAAGTTTTAAGATATCTAAAGGGAACAAGAAACTACATGCTAACATATCGAAAATCAACACATCCACAGATAGTTGGATTTTCAGACTCAGATTTCGGTGGATGTGAAGATTCTAGGCACTGTACTCTCGGTTATGTGTACTTCCTTTGCGGAGGTGCCATATCATGGAAAAGCCAAAAGTCAGATTTGATTTATACATCCACCATGGAAGCTGAGTATGTTGCATGTTATGAGGCTTCTATCCAAGGAACTTGGTTGCGGAACTTCGTGTCAGAGTTTGGGGTTTTGAACTTCATTGACAAACCCCTAACTCTTTATTGTGACAATCAAGCTGCAATCTTCTTCTCGAAGCATGATAGGATATCTAAAGGGGCGAAACATATGGAGCTCAAATATCTATCATTAAAGCAAGATGTTAAAAGAGAAAAGTTTGTCATTGAACACATAGGCACTGAGCTAATGGTCGCAGACATATTTACGAAAGCTTTACCTCCAAAGACATTTATGAAGCATGCTGAAAGTATGGGTCTGGAGGATAGCACTTAATTATGTTGTCTGGTTATGTATTAGCCTATGTTTGACATTTATAAGAGCTCTCTGACTTTTACATCTTATGCATATTCTGTTTCCAACGTGTGCACACAATATGTTAGTTGGAATTATTGATACAGAATAAGTCTTAAGAAAAAGACATAAAAGAGACCATTATGATAACTCCTACTTATGATTATGGTCTAGCTATGAAAGTAATCGATGTAGTAGTACATGGAAGGAATCATGTTGCAAAATAATGGGTGACGCCATGACTCTCATCGATTACTAGATTAGTTAATACTTATGAAAGACCAAATGAAAATATAAACCATGCCGGCCTTCCAATTGAAACTGTACAAGAACTATACTAACGACCAAGTGGGAGAATGTAAGAAAAAATATGTAAGAAAATATAGTTTTTCTTCCCATAAATGTGGTCTTATAGTTAGGTTTTCTAATGGGATAGTTATATTTTTTATGGACATTTGGCAACCAATAAAATTGGTGACTATTATAATTATAATGGATATTTGAAAACAATAAATTTCTAATGGGATTGTTAGTGGATTTCAATGGACATTTGAAAACCAATAAATTTCTAATGGATTGTTAGTGGTATTTCAATGGACATTTGAAAACCAATAATTTCTAATGGGATTGATAGTGCCATAGTGGTATTTCAATGGACATTTGAAAACCAATAAATTTCTAATGGATTGTTGGTGTCCTCCCACTTATCACTAATGTGTTCATCTCCACTATGATGGATGGTTGAGATTGAATCAATGTATAAGAAATAAGGTCCTCTCCCCACCTATAAATAGATGTTTTGCTTCATCACAATTCATCAACAACAAGAAAAGAAAAACAACACATAAAGAGAGAGGTTTATAGGAAGGGGAGAGAAACCTTATCTCCTACCTAAAGAAGTAAGAGTTTTATTGTCTTTAGTTTACAAACTATTAAAGGAAGCTTCACTTCTAAGGAAAGATCAAAGGAGGCTTCACTTCTACAATGAATGGAGGTATTTATTAAATCATCTTTATGATTCTATTATGTGATTAATTTAGATGATCAAGATCTTGGGGTTCATGTTAAAAGAATAATTTAACAGGAAGATGTTCTGTACGCATTGTGAGTTGTCTCTCTCAAGAAAATGTATCGTTCTTGACTTCTTGTATGAAAACGGGAACATTGTCTAAACATAAGTAGAACGTTGTTGGCACGACGAATGCGAAAAAGGTCAGTCGCTCTTCTGCACCTCTTGGAGTGTTGTCCAACTTCCAGTAGACAGTGGCTAATAGAACAGCGGTTACCATAACGATGGCGATTCTTGTTCCTAGTAGCTCAGGCATCCGGATCCAGTTCTTCATGTAACGTTTGGCTAAGATGAATGTTTCGAACAGTGACGGGTTTGCGTATGAAGAGACTGTTTCCATGGAAATGGGATTGGCTCCAGATGAGCCTGAGACTAGTTTGCCTCTTGATACACTTGCACTGATCGCTTCTTTTAAGGATAAGCCTTGGTGAGGTTTGGTGGCTTGAGCGGAGTGGCTGAGTTCGAGCTTGTTTTGCAGCCACTTTTCGTTGAAGTCTACTAACTCTTTGGTTCCTTCTGTGGAGCCTTCGAGGTTTCGAACTAAATCAAGTGCGAACTCGGTGATGTTTTCTTTTTCTCTGGGATTGGATGTCCGAAATGAGACAAGAATCGAGGGAGACAAGCCGGAGATCCACTGAAAACATTCTTGCCGCGAGATAAGATGATAAGACAATCAAGCAAATCTATGATTCGAGCGCTAGATTGATGGATAGACATAACTACGATGCTGCCACTTTGAGCGATCCGTTTCAGAACCTGCACCACCATAAACGCGTTGGTTGAATCCAAACCCGATGTAGGTTCGTCGAGGAACAAGACAATAGGATCATGGACGATGTCGATGCCGATTGAAACGCGTCGTCGCTCTCCACGGGAGACTCCACGGTGTCCTTCGTCTCCGATAACTGTGTCAGCCGCGTTTCTGAGCCCTAGCTGGTCTATTAGGGCTTGAACACCCTTCTTCGACTTGGGCAAGCTTCTAGGGAGACGAAACTCGGAAGCAAACATTAGTGTTTCTTTGACGGTAAGCATCGGGAAGAGAAGATCGTCTTGCATCACATATGCAGATATCACTTTCAAGACTCGAGACTGCAAAACATTCTTAGACTCTCCTTCGCAACACGTCCCGCCAATGCATCGATCAATGTGGATTTTCCAGCTCCGTTTGCACCGAGAACGGCGAGTATATTTCCATCACAAGCCTCTCCAGAAACATCATTGAGTAGAGTCTTCACTGAACCAGAGCTTCGCCGCAACCGCCGGCGAAATGTGACTTTGTATTCAAGATTGTTGAAGGCTAAGACGTACCGCACAGGTCGTACGTGCAAAGCTTGGACATCTATTATGTGATGAGCTGGATCGTCGCTTCTGACCACGACGGAGGAAGAATCTTCCTTCCGGAAACTGTCGCAGTCTTTCAGCAACTCGACGAGCGTAGGTGATCCAACGGGAATGGTATATTCCGGTTCTTCCACAACACGTTGCATCGCAATATCTTAAGCGCCAAGTGATGAAATGGAAAGTTTCTAATATTGATTCTTGTAGTAATGGAAAGAGGTTGTTCGCTACGTTGAGTATTTATAGGTAAACAATAATTATGTTCCCTTCTAAGTTCTAACCAAAAGCATTAAAACAAAAACAAAAAATAAAGAGGAAAATGTTATAAACAGAGGACAGAAAGAGGGGAATTGGTGTTGTGTTATTCCAATAGGTAGAAACCTTTATATAGGAGTACAAGTAGATAGGTAATTAGGTAAAAACTAATGGGCCTTATGGGCTCCTAATAGACATCACATAATATATCATAACACTCCCCCTTGATGTCCATTAAATAAAATATCTCCTAAAGCGCTTTAGATGCTGCCTCATTAAAAACCTTACCAGAAAAACCCAATGGGAAAAACCATAGTTAAGGGAAAAAGAGTGCAGCGCGCATCTACTCCCCCTCATGAAAACATAACTAGAAATTTCGGAGACGATATAATATCATGTGATGAACCGATCTCTTGAAAGTGGAAGGTTGAAGCGCCATGGTGAATAAAGTAACCAATCTTCACTTGACTTGCTTAGTTCTTAGTTATTTGCTTGGACCGGTCCACTTCTTTTGGCAGATTTGACACTCTTCACTGAAACTTGAATATCTTGATGACCGTATCACGGAATGACTTCAAACTACTTGGAAATTGAAGCTAACATCCATATCTATCTTTAGGCACCGGTCTTGCTCTGGTAAGATGAGAATATCGAGCGATATTTGGGATACCAGTCAAAAATGGGTATTCTGAGACAACTTGTACATGTCCCACGAAAACAGACATATCTTGAATTATGTCACCTGGAATGACTTAATTCAAATTGGCGATGGAAGTAGACTCAAAGATCTTTCTCCAGATACCAAGATCATATTTTAATTCCATCAGGAAGGTCTCCTTTGTTTGAGAAACTTTTGACCTTCTATTATGTCTCGCGAATGGAATGTGTCCATGCCTTGATTCTTCTTCAAGTATGATTGATCTTGATCATTCTTATATACTTCTATCAATCTCGAAAATACTTTGGAAGATTGATGATATGTCTCAATAGGTATCTATCAGTTCCGTGTTCTTTGTTGTCTCGTTAAAACCTTGACATGGAAAACCCAATGGGACAAAAACCACGTAAGGAAAAAGAGTACAACCACGCCATCATCATATTTCTCCCCCTGGAAGCATCATCTTTAGGATATGCATTCCAATCATATTTTGGGAATGTGAATAAACTAGTGATTATCATATATAATCTCATAGATCACTGGACTTCTAGTCCTTAACATCTCTTTCACATAAAAAATCATATCTTTCATATTGTACATACTTGTACATACGAGTTATTCTTCCTCTTCTCATAGAAGTTACTAGTTTGACTAACCTTCTTGTCATACGAAATCACATCTTTCAATCATGAAAGAGATCAATAAATTTCTCAGATATCATTTCATATGGTACTCCAAGACCAAAAATTATTCCATGTATATGCTCAATGATGTTATCGAGAACTAGACCTGCTTCTTGCAGTTCAAATCCTTTTGAGACTTTCATACAAATAATATTTTCCAGTGGTTCTCAATTCTTTTTCTTTGTTGCCAGACTAAAGAAACTTTAAAGTTGATGCTTCCACCACATGATGATGTGTTTCTTTATAATCCACTATAGGTCTTTCTGAGAACCCTCGTGCAACTACTGCTTTGCACCTCACAATTTCATATTCTTTAACATAAAGACCCATTTATACGCCACTGGTTTTACACCTTTACGTGTACGGACTACTGGTCCGAATACTCTTTTCTTTCAAAGAGATTTTAACTCTGCATCTATTTTTCCTTTCTCTTTTTGGCCAATCATACTTTGTGTACACTTTTCAATAGATGGCTTATGATCCTCATTCCCATCAACTGCTACATTGCATGCATAAGTATTTACGACGTCGATTTGATATCGGTTCCATATTATTGCAGACATGACATAGCTATTTGAGATTTCCTTATTCTCAGGTACCTGAATTTCTTTCATGTCATGTTTACTATCTCTTCTCGAGATCCTTAATATTTCATTCCTCGTTCCTGCCATTCTCATTCATGCTCCTTTTTTCGAGGATTCTTTTTATTTGGAACCGGTCTATCACGCTTCATGCGCTCTTTAGACTCATTAGTAGTTTGATATTGTCCTTCTGGGACATTCAGCATAACTGGAGCATTTACAGGCGGTACATGTGACTTACTCACTTTCTTAGGGGTCAGTAAATGAGTATGGCAACTCATATACTATTCTTTGTAATAGAATTATCTCCATACATTCTCTTCATTTTGGACTTCTATTCATGATCTTTAGTCCGAGGATCAATGATAATTCATTTCAAAATCATTTTCTTTTCCAGCTGTTTACTTTCTCCCCGAATGTTGGATAAACTGACTCAACCTATTTAATAACTTGAAGGTTATCAGTTAATGGAGATTCACATCCAACATTTTTTCACAACCTCCTCTGAGGTTCCCATCTTTTAGCGGTGTGGTGGAGCAACAATAATATAAACCACTTATCCAAATTTTCTAGATGGGGATCTTTTGGTTCCTGACCCAAAACCAATCACATGGGGAGAGTTATTAATTACTCTTTGGCATTATGCGAATTAATGTTGCTGCATTTTACGTATGAACATTACCTACATGATGTTCAACGAAAATCTCAATAGATTTACAATAATCATCAAAGGATTGTAAGTTCACCAGTATTATCAATTAGTCTCGCAAACACCAGGTTGCGGATCTACGACAAGGATACATACGACCATCTTGTCGATGCATATGGTGGATAATCAGTCCACCAGTGGGTGATCAAGCCCACAAACATCTCCTTGTATAAATAGATTTCAAATCTATTAAACTGGTGAAAATCGCATTCTTAGTTGCCTTGTGAGCAAGCAGCATATATAAAATCATTCGTAAGAATCTCTGGTTCTTCAACGAATGTCACATCATTACTAAACCGGGATGGCATAACCGGTTTGCCAAACATTAAACTTTCAGTAAACTTCTGGTTTACTATAACATTTATCTCCATTTTACTATGTGTAGTACAATCAAATAGAGAATGCATGTAGTTTCTCTAACATACATTTAATGCCTTGGGAAATACTCTTGACTGAATGTATTCAAAATTTCCCTTTAGTTATTGTCTCAATATTTTGAAATCCCTTAGATTATCTCTATAAATGATTCACCGAGTCTATTTTCAGTGTGAACATACCTTCCGGTTGTTCCACTTAAAAAGGATGTGGGATTCTGTAATTCTCCCCCTCTAGATAGTAACACTCCAGGTTATCTATCTCGATGTGAATCTCACTCTAGAATCAACAACATACCCAACTTAGGTAATGTGTTATAACTTTGATTCTTTTCAACCTTTGAGACTTGGGAAGGTATAACACATACATGGTTTCAAATTGCATTCTCATAGGCAAATATGTATCTGCTCTTCTAGAGCTTCCAATAGTCTTGATACTACAAGACATTGTACTCACACTAGTTTCTTTATCCTCACATAAGAGAAATATCTTTTATTTCCTCACTTCTTGTGATATTGTTCTTGAAAGAAACTCATTAGGCTCGACCTTGAAAATATTCATATCCACATTCACGTGGACGACCAGATTTTCAGCCACCTCCCCGGGCAATAATGTGGTATTTCCTTTCTCAATATAAAATGTCACATTCACTTCTGAGAATGGAGCATAATCAAGAAGACGTGATTCTTTATTTTATCCATTGCCTTTCTCTTTTGCTCAGCCACATTGAGACAAAATATAAGCTCAAAGTACTTCTTAATTCACTTTTCATAGTATTGTGTCTCCACGACAACAATAATATTCTCATGAAAAGATAGAACATGTTTTCTCAAACATATTTATATCAGTACTCATTACAGACTTAAAGTCATGTAATCTTAACCAATCAAAATGAGCTTTCAGGCTATACCACAATACCATATTTTGGTAATCATATCTTTCTTTTACATTGTTCCAAAGAACATTTGGATATTTTATATCAAGTCCTCAATATCAAAAGCCTTTTGAAAGTGATGGAAAAACAATGTGATCATTAATTTATGAGCAAACTACACATGCTATAAACAAAGAACGTATTTGATCAATAAACATCATTCACTAATTCGTTATTATCATGCCATTGAACTAGGTTTTTAACCAATCAATCAATATCATCTAACATAAGTCAGATTACATGTACCAATTTGCATGCAAATTATTTTATCTTATCAAGTTTATATTTCTATAAACTCATCACATGGACTAATTCTTTAGTATTAACCATTAGATAGGATTTTTAACCAATCAATCAATTCACTAAACAAAAATCAAATCACATGTGCCAATTTTCATGCTAATTATTTTTTTTTATTTTCTTATCAAACTCTTATTGGCCATGTATTAATATAAAACATAACAAATAAAAATACTTATCTCAATTAGGAGAAGTATAGCGGAGACCGAAGATCTGACATCGAAATTGTATGAGAAATACTTCATGTTTCTCAGCTGGTTAAAATCTTGTACCAAGTCTCATCTTTTATAAGAGAAAAGAATAACCCTGAACTTTCAAATTTTTGCTCATGAAAACATGGCTTTTGACATTAGTAGACATTAATATTTAATACCAAAATAAGTATGCAACATTAGATCAATATATATTGTTACTAATAATCCACTTTCACAAAAGAATAAACAACATTTATTAATCTATTTCTGTCATATATACCATGTAACTAAATTCTCCTTTAGCCGATTAATTTATCCAATAAATTAAAGTATATAATAAATATGCAAATTCCATCATCATAATGATAAGAAGTTAATAATTGTTCAGTGAAACCATAAGGCAAATCCATAAAAACACACCCAATCAAACTGGTATATATATATGCGAAAAAACATAATTATGCAGATCAAACTGAAACGTATATATTGAAGTATGTGTGGCCGTGTGGGTAAACCAATAATTATCATAACCAGGTTAAACCAATAATTTTTTTTTTCTTTCAAAACGACCAATTTAACATGAAATTCAAATAAAAGACTAATAAATCATGATGATAATGCAAACATAAATTCCACCATTCAACATGGACAGATTAAATATTCGATCAACAACAAAATCTAAACTCATCTAATCTCGTGGAATATGCAAATTCATCTGTGTTAATAATTAATGTCTGATTCGACACGTATATGACAAAGAGTTGCATATACAAATTTAATGATTCATGCTCAGTTATAAAGCAATCAAAATTAATCGATCTCATGAATCGTTTCAGTTTAGAAAATTATCTACCTCGTGACATCGGTGACGAGACGGTGTAGCTAGAGAGGTGAAATCTTTTGGAGATATTAGCACACGTTCGATATCTGTAAATTGAACTAAATCAAAGAGAAAAATCAAACACGTATGCTAATGAAAAACAATTAACAAAATATTCTGAATAATATCATGTATGTATTTACACACACGCAAGTCAATCTATAGTTATTATATTATATATAGATCGGACTAGCCCTGGGCGTTCGGTTTTTCGGTTCGGTTCGGTTCGGTTTTTTCGGTTTTCGGTTTTTTCGGTTAAGAGATTTAGTAACCGTTCGGTTAATCATAAAATTCGGTTCGGTTTCGGTTCGGTTTTCGGTTTTTTCGGTTATAGAGATTTAGTAACCGTTCGGTTAATCATAAAATTCGGTCCGGTTTCGGTTCGGTTTTGGTTCGGTTATTTCGGTTTCGGTTCCCGTTTTTCTTATATTTTTTTGGATAATTTGGATAAAAAACCGGATAACTTCGGATAATATCAGATAATTCGGATAATTTCGGATATTTTGGATAAAAACATTTGGATATTTTTGGATAATTCGGTTTTTTTACTAATATTTAGTTAATTTTAATTATTTAGTTATTTTAAATATAAATATAAATAATATTTTTAAGTATATGAATCGTATTTCGGATATTCGGTTATCCGTTCGGTTATCCATTCAGTTTCGGTTCGGTTCGGTTTCGGTTCGGTTATTTCGGTTATCTCAATTCAGTATCCAATAGGTGTTTCATAATATTCGGTTCGGTTTCGGTTTCGGTTATTTCGGTTCGGTTTCGGTTCGGTTTTCGGTTTTCGGTTAAAAGGCCCAGCGCTAGATCGGACAAAGAGCACTTAGCTTGATAAAAGTAGGATGTAGTCGTGTGAATGGAGAACGAGATGGTGGGATCGGACGGGAATTAGAGGAATACGTACGGAAACTGAGACGTCAGTTTCTTAAGCCAGATGAGGGGTTTTTATCGGAGTTGGCGGCTAGGGTTTTGTGGACTACTCAGTGGTTAGGATCTCGTGCTGATAACGTGTTATAAACAGAGGACAAAAATAGGGGAATTGGTGTTGTGTTATTCCAATAGGTAGAAACCTTTATATAGGAGTACAAGTAGATAGGTAATTAGGTAAAACCTAATGGGCCTTATGGGCTCGTAATAGACATCACATAATATATCATAACAGAAAAGTACTATAATTTTTGTGTGAAGCATGAAGGAGCCACGGAGTAAGTTGCTTATGTGTGTGGTCTGTATGAACTCGACAAAATTAATCATCATATCTATTAGGGCAGATTATTTCATGAAGTTTCATTTTCCACATAAATGTTATTGAGGAACCAAACAAAAATCGTGTATCTCATGTTTATTGACTTCGTGATACGTACTTGGAAGAAATGCAATTTGGCTTCTTCTACTCGAGGCGCAATTTAATACCATATAGGGACATACTATTCTAAACTCGGACATGTACCAAATTGTAACGACCCCCACTCATCACCACCCTCCTTTTTCATCATCACTAAACCCCACCTCCCACTTCTTCTTTTTAATATACTGAGTGATTCCCCTTTCATCATCAATCCCACCATTTCACTCACACTCGGGATTTTTTTCCTATAGATAGAAGTCTTCGGTTCTTCATTCTTCACAAACTCAAAACGTTGTTACTCTGCCAAAACCGAGCCGTCAAGTGTGGAAGCCGTCGATCCGTCACCACAGCCTCGTATATCGCCCAGGCCACCGTCAGATTCCGTCGCAGGTAACCGAAAACCGTTTTCCAATCTGGTTTTTCTTTGGCCGAAACTTAAATCGATCGTATCTCTCTAACCGTCGTGTTTCTCGAAAATCGGAGACCACCATCGGATTCAGCTCGACGAATCGACGCCTCACCCCGAAGATCGCCCGCTGCCGCCGCCGGACGCGCCGTCACGCGCCGCCGAAAGTTAGGCGCGTGAATTCCACGCGCGCCACGCGCCGTACGCGCCGTCGTCCACCGACGCGCGTGAGAGTCACGCGCCGCCGTCGCCGCCGGTGAACTTTCCGGTGAGTTCCGCCGACCGCCGCCGCCGGTCGCCGCTGTGACTCGCCGCCGCCGGCCGCCGTGACTCTCCGGAGACTCGGTGACTCGCCGGCGACTCACTGAGTCAACTCGTCGACCGGTTTGAGTCTGGTTTGGCTTAACCGACCGTTTCAATTTCGGTTTGGTCGGTTCGAGTGGTTTAATTCAATTTGATTTCGGTTTGGTTCAATTTCTGGTTTAAATCAATTGAGTCCGGTTTAATCTGGTTTAGTCACTGTTTGATTTTGACCGGTCAGACCGTTGACTTTGACTGGTTTGACCGTTGACCGTTGACTTTGACCGGTTTGACCCGATAACCATTTTTCGCCGTTCGAAAGCCGTTCTCACTCGAAATTTCGTTCTGATTTCAGATTTGGCATCCGTTGAAGCATTCGGAGTTCAGAACCCGCAGTTATCATCCGTTTTAGCTAAGGTGAGAGCTTTTCGCAGACTTTCGTATCTTTCATCAAAAAGCGGCGCCGTACATAAGATTTAGTATTAAATGTGTTCCGTTTCTATGCTAGAGTCTTCTTAAGATTGTTTGTAAATCGGATTTAGGAATAATAGATGATTCAACCCATTGAATGTGCATTAAATTGTTAATTGATTCTTTTATTAATGCTAGAGCTAGGATTAGTTGACCATGTGGGTCGTTAAGGTTTGCGGGGGTACAAAGACGTGACTTCTGTACTTGCATCGCGTGTTGTTTGAGGCGGGGTATTAGCAATTGCTTCTTGTCAGTACCTCAGGCAGATCGATAAATCGTCTACGGGCGGTGTGGTTGGGCACTATCCCATAAGACTGGCCACAGGCTCTGGCCATAGGACATTGGTGGTTCTTTGGGTACTTTAGTTACCGTGATTATGCATGTTTAGTCTATTTCTTATGTATGGCGTGCTATCGTCAGATTTACGTTTTCTGTGATTAGCATCCCATACCTCATTGAGTGACTCCCCTGTTACTCACCCCGCCTTCCCTTTTCAGTTTTTCAGGTGAGACGGACAAGTATTTTACGCTTTGACGATATGGTGCTTCTTTGGGATTTTTACGTTTTCTCCGTATTTTATCATGTACATATAGCATTGAGGTAGTTGGGATATGAGACACTGTATAGTGGGGTATTTTGACGTATGTGACGTGGTTAATGGCACGCCGTTCTCGAGTGTCGAGGAGACGGGTGTTACATTTTGGTATCAGAGCCTGGGTTAGCGTCGTCCCGGTTCTGACCCGGGAGACGGGTAGTAGGAAGCATGATTGCATATTTGGATTTAAACGGTTTCAAAAGAAAAAAAAAAGAATTTTCCGGGACTTGTGTATTTAAAAAAAAAAAAAACAAAGGAGCACTGATTCTGTCTGGTATTAATATATTCTAACTTGGTCTCATTTCAGCCTTAGTTTAAACAGGTTTTCAGTTGCCATCAAGAAAGGTAATTGTTTCGCGCCGGGTTTATCAGCTGGTTGGTCAACTGGTTATGCCCAAAGAGACCAGGTTCAGCAGATTAATCAGAATGTCGTCCGTCAGACCGCTTAAGAGATAGTTAGGTAAGTTTCTCAGGAGTCCATGCAGCAGTTGCATAATAGGCCGCAACAGGTTGCTGCGCAGAAAAATGATCGGATAGTTGTATCGAAATTGATCGCCAGTTCGCTCTTCAAGCAGAGTAAGCATCGCCGCCGTTCAACCGTCACCACCGCATGCACCATCGGTTAAGGTTCAGGGAACAGAGCCGACCCTTAGTAATGCAGAAATGTGGTTGGAGCTTCAGAGGTACCACGAGAGGTGCAGACAGCAGCATGCTCCTTCAGTTGTTGATCTTCCGCCGCCACCACCGCCACCGCCAATATCTGGCAGAGATAGAGAGGGACCCACTTAAAGGAAGCTAATGAGAAAGATGCAGAACAACGGTTTAGATCAGATTGGAAGGACAGTGGAAACTGTCACCGTAGACAATTAAAGGAAGAAGTTGACCGCAATTTGGAGCATAAGAAGTGTACAACAGAGTTTCAGTTGGATCTAACTACTCAATTTCTGAGGGATGACACCTTTCTCTGGCAAAAGGAACTTGTTGAGAGTAGTCATGGCTGTTACGAGTTAACCTACAATCACTCTAGAGTGAGTTCGACAGAACGTTTTTCGTCGTGAAGCCCGGCACAGGAATGCCAATGCTTTTAAGTGCCTTTCTCAAGGCATTAGGATTATCAGGGAGTACGAGTAATTGTTTTGTCGTCTTTGAAGATTTTGCTGGGAGTTTCATAGCCAATAAGGATTTATTCAGGAGGTTCTTGAATGGCAACAAGTGGATACTTGTAACCGTGATGTCGTACGGGTTTACACCGGTCCAATCGATTGGTTGAGGAGAATTTTCGTTCATGAGGCAGAGATAGAGGAGAGCAATATTTCTTCAAGGTGGCTTAGTCAAGCTTGATAAGACTTATTTAGGATATAACAATGTGTCACAGCTGTCGGGATGTCCTTTGTGTTGTTTTCGTTACTACCGTCATCATGCTGGGAAAGCGTGTTCAGTGTTTCATGCAGATGGTTGGATTATGTCATAAGTTACTACCAGTCTATGTTAGTAGATGCGTCGTTTGTCAGTTATATTGCAGCACCAGCAGTTAGACCGAGTTGTTCAGTTGTGGTTAGCATGATCTCATTTTCAGGGATTGTACGCAGTGAGTTCAGGGTTGTTTCTGCCACCACCTAAGCGCCAAGCTATTGTCGCGAGTATTTGTTGTTGGAGACCACGTGATAGTTGAGACTGTTCTTTTTGACGTTGTTGATTTGAGATTGTGGATTTGAGTTTGTGGTTCGAGTATGTCGTTTATGTGGAAACCATTGATTTAGTACTTGTGTTGGTCGATTGTCGCTTGGGGTGGGCAGCTTATACCCGATTGGATATTGGAGCTACTTATAGTTTTGTATGTCGGGCCTAGTCGAGTATTGGTGACCCAGGATGAGTTCGAGCCGAAGAGTAAACAGAGTTAGGCAGTCGAATTAAACAGTGAGCTTGAAGTATTCATCGAGTGGTATTTGTTGTACTCAATGGAGTTGAACTTATCAGGGACTTAGCAGTGATGGAGCTAAAACCACCATGAGGTGACTTTAAGGATGTGTCGGTTAACATGGCATTGAGTATAATTTGGGAACGAGAGTGCATATCCCAGGAGCCGAAAGGGTTATCATTTCTCAGGATATTCAAAACAACATGAGAAGTCTTCGTTAAATTTGTGTTACATTCAGGGAGATTATTATAAGGCCAGCGCCGTTTTCACCAACAATCGCAAATTAAAAAGAATTGCGATTAGCCAACCACTGGTAGTTCTGGGGCGTCAAGAAACAAAAGTTTAGGAGAAGTGACTCGATGGTAAGAGTCTGTTGAGGGAAGACAAAATTCAGGAGGACGTATGTCAGACCGAGACTCAGTTGAGGAAGGAGATCCTCCAGCAGGCGCATCATTCTCAGTTTTCCATTCATCCAGGGAGTAATAAGATGTATCGGGATCTTAAGCGATATTATCCCTGGACCGGCATGAAGAGGGATGTGGCTACCTTTGTGTCGTGTTGTCAGACTCGCCAATTGGTTAAGGCAGAGCATCAGGTACCGAGTGGATTACCGCAGAATCTTCCACTACCCAAGTGGAAATGGGACATAGTGTCTATGGACTTCATCACCGGATTATCGAGGACAATTGGCGGGAAGAATGCCAACTGGGTTATTGTTGATCGACTCACCAAGTCAGCTCACTTCTTAGCGATTAAGAAAACGGACGGAGCAGTACAGCTAGCACAGAGATACATTGCTGAGATTGTGAGATTGCATGGAATACCAGTTAGTATAGTGTCGGATCGTGACCCGAAGTTCACATCGACGTTTTGGCAAGCCTTTCAGAAGGCATTGGGGACTAAAGTCCATATGAGTATGGTCTATCATTCGCAGACAGATGGTCAGTCTGAGAGGACTATTCAGACACTCTAGGATATGCCCAGGGCCTGTGTTTTGGATTGGGAAGGGAGCTGGGTTAAGTACCTACAGTTGGCTGAGTTCGCGTACAACAACAGTTTTCATTCGAGCATTGAGATGGCACCGTATGAGGCTCTTTATGGTAGACCGTGCCGTACACCATTTTGTTGGACAGAGGTGGGAGAACGCCGAGATATAGAACCAGCATTGGTTCAGGAGAAAGTTGAGCAAGTGGAGATGCTCAAGAGACGGCTTAAGGAATCTCATGATCGCCAGAAGACCTATGCAGATAAGCGTCGGAGAGATTTAGAGTTTGAGGTGGGCGACCTGGTATACCTTAAGATAAGGACATTTCAGGGAGGTTCCGAGGCCCGGAAGCTGAAGAAGCTTAAGCCGAGATATATGGGTCTGTATCCTATCATCGAGCGGATTGGGGCAGTTGCATACCGCTTAGCGCTATCAACAGAGTTGGCTGGGTTTCACGATGTATTTCATGTGTCAGTTCTGAGGAAAGTCATTCGGGAGCCAAGGTTCATTCTGCAGCAGCCAGTGTCAGTCTTTGAGCCCCGAGATAGAGTTGTTCAGTGGGAAGTACTACCGATGGTCAGAGTTAGTTGGGAGAAAGACGACATTTAGGAGGTGACCTGAGAGTTAGAGTCTCAGATGAAGTCTGAATTTCCTGAGCTTTTTAAGGATGACGAGCAATTGGCTAACGACTAGAATTCGAGGACGAATTCCTCGTTAGTGGGGAAGAATTGTAACGACCCCCACTCATCACCACCCTCCTTTTTCATCATCACTAAACCCCACCTCCCACTTCTTCTTTTTAATATACTGAGTGATTCCCCCTTCATCATCAATCCCACCATTTCACTCACGCTCGGGATTTTTTTCCTATAAATAGAAGTCTTTGGTTCTTCATTCTTCACAAACTCAAAACGTCGTTACTCTTCCAAAACCGAGCCGTCAAGTGTGGAAGCCGTCGATCCGTCACCACAGCCTCGTATATCGCCCAGGCCACCGTCAGATTCCGTCGCAGGTAACCGGAAACCTTTTCCGATCTGGTTTTTCTTTGGCCGAAACTTAAATCGATCGTATCTCTCTAACCGTCGTGTTTCTCGAAAATCGGAGACCACCATCGGATTCAGCTCGATGAATCGACGCCTCACCCCGAAGATCGCCCGCTGCCGCCGCCGGACTCGCGGTCACGCGCCGCCGGAAGTTATGCGCGTGAATTCCACGCACGCGCCGTACGCGCCGCCGTCGCCGCCGGTGAACTTTCCGGTGAGTTCCGCCGACCGCCGCTGCCGGTCGCCGCCGTGTCTCGCCACCGCCGCCGTCGTGACTCGCCGCCGCCGACCGCCGTGACTCGCCGCCGCCGGCCGCCGTGACTCGCCGGAGATTCGGTGACTCGCCGGCGACTCACTGAGTCAACTCGTCGACCGGTTTGAGTCTGGTTTGGCTTAACCGACCAATTCAATTTCGGTTTGGTCGGTTCGATTGGTTTAATTCAATTTGATTTCGGTTTGGTTCAATTTCTGGTTTAAATCAATTGAGTCCGGTTTAATCCGGTTTAGTCACTGTTTGATTTTGACCGGTATGACCGTTGACTTTGACTGGTTTGACCGTTGACCGTTGACTTTGACCGGTTTGACCCGATAACCGTTTTTCGCCGTTCGAAAGCCGTTCTCACTCGAAATTTCGTCTTGATTTCAGATTTGGCATCTGTTGAAGCATTCGGAATTCAGAACCCGCAGTTATTATCCGTTTTAGCTAAGGTGAGGGCTTTTCGCAGACTTTCGTATCTTTCATCAAAAAGCGCCGTAGATAAGATTTAGTATTAAATGTGTTCCGTTTCTATGCTAGAGTCTTCTTAAGATTGTTTGTAAATCGGAATTAGGAATAATAGATGATTCAACCCTTTGAATGTGCATTAAATTGTTAATTGATTCTTTTATTAATGCTAGAGCTAGGATTAGTTGACCATGTTGGTCGTTAAGGTTTGCGGGGGTACAGAGACGTGACTTCTGTACTTGCGTCGCGTGTTGTTTGAGGCGGGGTATTGGCAATTGCGTCGATCTGTTGTCAGTACCTCAGGCAGATCGATAAATCGTCTACGAGCGGTGTGGTTGGGCACTATCCCATAAGACTGGCCACAGGCTCTGGCCATAGGACATTGGTGGTTCTTTGGGTACTTTAGGTACCGTGATTGTGCATGTTTAGTCTATTTCTTATGTATGGCGTGCTATGGTCAGATTGACGTTTTCTGTGATTAGCATCCCATACCTCACTGAGTGACTCCCCTGTTACTCACCCCTCCTTCCCTTTTCAGTTTTTCAGGTGAGACGGACAAGTAATTTACGCTTTGACGATATGGTGCTTCTTTGGGATTTTACGTTTTCTCCGTATTTTATCATGTACATATAGCATTGAGGTAGTTGGGATATGAGACACTGTATAGTGAGGTATTTTGACGTATGTGACGTGGTTAGTGGCACGCCGTTCTCGAGTGTCGAAGAGACGGGTGTTACATTTTGGTTTTATTTAAAGCGATGTTTTTGTGCACAAACACGCATTTTTAATGACGATAAAATTCAGACCTTATGATAAGGTCCTACTCCTTATCAGCAAGATCAAGCATTTTTCATTATAATTGTTTTTCACGCATACTACTAAAATTATTGATAATTCTAACGTTAGTTTAATCTACCTTTCTAAGCTCTTATAGGTTTTTTTCTTTCTATAAGTTGTATTTAAATGTTCCATCCAAATGGTGTATTTAAAAAATGCATTTGAATGTTGTATGTTTTATTTTCGGTCGTATATATATTTAGATAGTGCATCTGGATGTAACTTTGTTTGTTAAAAAACGTTTGGCTACTTCTCTGTGAGTTAGACATTTTCATCTAGATGCGTGTTATAAGAAAATGACTAAAATGTATATGTTTTAATCTCACACTAGGACTGGATCCGCGCGTCGGCGTGCGGGATATGAATAATTTTTTTTAATTGAATAAATTGTAATCATTTTTTGAATTGTAAATATTTTATGTAGTCTTAATATATGCTAAGAGCAGATAATATTTATTGTTGATTTTTGTTTTTATATTATCTATTTTGGATAAATATATATTTGTGTAAGTCATAATTTGAGAAGTGCTCCTAATTTTATTTTGAAATGCCTATAATAAAATATAATTTATATTAATTTCATATTTATAGTATGATTATATAATATATCTATCGATTTATATATATATATATATATATTAAATTATTTTAATATATGAATATTATAGTTTGAAAAAATTGACAGATCCATTATATATATTTGAATGTAATTTCACATTTAAAAAAAATATGCTAACCCGTTACTTTATTAGTTATTTTTAATTTCATAGAATCAAAACAGACTTTTACAAAATAACTAATATTCATTGGCATTACACGTAATATAACACATGGATAAAAGTTTTTTCAAACTTTAACTTTTTTTACATTTTACATTGATATTAGTATCTTTTTGATGGTTTGATAAAAAAATGAGAAAAAGTAGTTTTAAACAAAAAGAAATAGAGAAACCGCAAAAAATTAAGAATTACATCGCTTAATATTCATATTTGTTAAGATATTGGACTTTAAAAAAACTATTCTTATTTGAAAATAATATCTTCATATTTTATTAAATATACTAATCATAATGTTTTTGTAAACTTTTTTTTAATGTAGCCCTTAATACCAAAATAATAGACATTTAAATATTTTTAATTAGTCCAAATATTAAAATTTACAATTTTAAAAATTTATCCTCCAAATCTTATTTAAAATTTCTTCCAAAACATCTGGGCTCAGCACAATCAAATGTATCTAGCCTTTATTTTCCAAAATACATTTAATAATTTTTTTTTTTGATGAAATATCAAATTGATTAAGAACTTAGAAATAGAGTTATTTACAAACTGTAAGGTCGCAAATAATCATAAGACAGTGAATAAGAATGATCATATCGGATCATCAACCATGTGAGCCTTAAACCAAGTTTGTAAATACCGTGACACTTCGGTTTCTCAAAGTAGCGAGTGGACAACAATCTCGATCTGATTGTTTTGTCAATAATCTTGAATAGCTGTTGCACTGATCTGCTTCTCTGAGAGTGCCGTCGTCCGTTACGTTCCCGCCATATGTAGTATATCGTTGTTTGGAAAGCCAACCTCAACAACTTGAATTCGAGTCTCTCAAACCTATGAGTAGTCATCCTGGAGAGGGTAATCTCCCAGTCGGGGTCTGGAGGAGCACCAAAAAGAGTACCTAGTACCTCAATCCAAAGTGTGAATGTGAAGGGGCATGCGAAAAATAAGTGATCCCGAGACTCTTCCGGCTCACCACAGAATAAAAAAGCTTGTACCTGCCCCCAAACTCGCGTCCTGGTACCCGTGGCGAGTCGGTCTCGAATTGCCAGCCAAGTAATGATAGCAAATCTAGGAACGCCATGAGAGAACCAGACTACCTTGCTCCATGGAACCTTCCCTTTGCGGAGACGAAGCTGATCCCACGTCCGAGCGGTGGAGAAAACGCTGCGATAGTCATCTGCTGCATACCTGCATAGGACCACATCATCCCCTTTAGCCGACATTGGGATTGGCTGCGCTTGAACCTGTTGGATCAACTCTTGTAGACGACTATCTCTACACCGCCGTATCCCCCAGGACGAGTTCATTACTGCTTGTGCAACCGTGGCGTACGGTGAATGCCAGTTTCAGGGGGCCCAAATCGCCTGCTACATCTATAAGACGTCCCATTGGTAGCCACACATCAAACCAAAAAGAAACAGCTTTGCCGTTGTGGACCTCCATACGAAAAAATTGTGCTGCAAGCGGCCGCAGATTTAAGAGCTTCTTCCATATCCATGATGCCACCGAGGTGAACGGCAATACCCAGAACGATCTCTGCTTCAACAAATAACGCTTAGACCAAGCAACCCATAGTGACCCAGAATTCGCAAGAAGCTTCCAAATTAGTTTCATAGCAAAGACTCGAGAGACGTCCCTTAGGCGGCGAATACCTAATCCACCTTCTTCTTTAGGACAACAGATATCTTCGCATGCTACCTTGGCTTTATGATGTTCAGTTGAGGTACCACTCCATAGAAATGCAGAACACATACTCTCAATCTCGGTTATACAGCTTTTCGGTAACTGGAATGCAGCACACCAGAAGTTCGTAATATTGGCTATCACCGATTTGATCAAAAGAAGACGCCCTGCAAAGGAAAGAGACTTGCTCGTCCAAGTTTGAAAGCGAGAACGAACCTTTTCCACTAAGGGTGCGTAGTCAGTTCGAGTCAAGGCCTTTGTTGTGAGGGGAAGTCCCAAGTATTTAATAGGCAATTCTGAGATAGATAGACCCAGCGATCCCGCTTCCTGCTCAAGCAAATGTTTACCTCTACCAGCCGCAAATAAGGTGGACTTAGCAACATTTATGTTTAGACCAGAGACCTCCCCAAAATCTCGAAAAACTTTGAGGGTAATACATTTAATTTTACTATGAATACAATAACAATTATGGTTTTTTTTTTATATATACAAATTTCTAAACAATAGACATCTTCGAAATATATCTTAATTTTTTTAAGTTTTACTACTCCAAATGTATGTTTGCACATATATTTTCTATAAATACTAACTTTTTAATATAAATATCAATAACTTTTTATATATAATAAAACTATTAATTAGTACTCAATAAAACTCTATAAACTCCAATGCTCCTCATGGCCTGAGGATGTTATATTATGTGGCCTGAAACAACAACAAAACAAAGAATGAAATCAAAAACGTAAACTTTATGAAGAGAAAACGTGTTTTTCTTAAAAGTTCTCTTAATTTTATAATTTTTGTACAGCACCACAGTAAAGGACATTAGCAGGCGCTCCAAATTCGGTTTTGTTATTTTCGTCTTGATTAACAACTCTAAACCGTACAAATATAATATGCAGATATATAGTATACCAAAATCTATATTCTATTAAAATAATATTGGAACTAACCTCTGTAAAAATTGATTTTCGCAAATCTGATTAAACAAACAACTAATTCATCACTTGCTTGCTTCTTGGCAAGAAGTAAGAACATGCTCAGCAAATTTCCCCCATAAGCAACATGGAATATGTTGATCACTGCCATAAAATCGAACGTATAATTAGTAGTTAGGTTGAAAACATAGCATTTGCAGAATTGAAAGGTATACTGATGTACGAGTTTTAAACCCTATTTCCTACTGCAAGTGCACAGCAAATCGGAGTAGTATTTAGGGATCGATCCCACGAAGACCAAGTTCACACTATGGATTGATAAGCTAAATTCAAGAGCTAAGAGATTCAATAATGGGGTTGTTGAAATCGTGACTAACAAGTTATGCAAATAAATCGGTTCTAACAAATATAAAGCAAGCGTTAGGTCAAGGCAATTCGCAGGAGATTCAGAGCAAGGTCAAACAACTATTCAGGATTAATATTAAGAACAAGTCCAGAACTCAAAACTCGAAGATAATATTAATTCACTCTCGTGATACTAACAACTTTATCTAGCAATCTAAAAATCCTAACTCTCGTTGGCATTAGAAATCGCAGATAAGCATTATTGATCAGGTTTGATTTGTTCACAATTCTCCAATACATCTACTCTCGCAGGTAATGAATAAATTGCTCATCTAGATCTCTTCTAGCAACCTAGCAACTCTCGCTATCTAGATAAACCTAAGGTCAAGAATAGATTGGCCAAATCGATTCAAGCAATATGAATAACCTAGATGAAGACTACCGATTTTGATTCCTATTTGTGTTCAACCCTAGCTCATGAATTCCTTTGAAAACCTTAACCTAACTAATAGATCTACTCAGACATAGTCATAGATAGAAGAAGCAAAACAGAAGAATTGAAAGAAAGTATCAAATCGATATTAAAAATCAGAAGTACTAGGGTTCAGAAATCTTCTCCAAATTGTAGCTTGAGATCTTCTCCCTTACAAATTAATTCCAAAAGCTAAAAGAATAGATGATCAAAGATAAAAGATAAGATAATAAAACCTAAGACTAAGGAGAGTATTTATATTAGGGGAGATAGGCGGCTGGAAGGAGGCTGGGCTTCTTAAAAGTCGGCGGCAATCATTAGGGTAAAACCCTTCTTTTTGTTTACTTCCGCGGCGAGCAGGTGCTCACTTGGTGGCCGAAATCCGCGAGCATGTGCTCATCGATTGGAGTTGGTGATTCTTCATAAGATTTTCCTTCTTTTCTTCAAATTTGATTCTTTTCTGTTCCAAAGGTTCCAAATGCTCCAAACTCCAATTTCAGCTCCAAAGCTACCTAAAACTCCTAATACACACTCAAAAACTCTAGAAAACAATTAGATAAAAGGGGTTAGAAAGGGTAAAAATCCCAACATATCAATTCCCCCAGACTTAGATATTTGTTTGTCCTCAAACAAAACTAAAATCAGGACATAGAGAAATCGTTGGAGACTCACAAAATCTCAGAAACCAAGATTAGATCAATTTCATCAGACCACATACCTTAGAACAAGAGATACATTGCCTTACCGAAAACCTCAACAACAAAGTTCACCAATCTCAAACCATATGGCTTTCAATCCCAGAAAAATCTAAGTTCAAGACAATAGACTCTCTACATTCAATTAGAGGTGGCGTGAGCTTCTTGCTAAAGACACTAGCTAAGTAAAATGAGGCTCGGTAAGAATCAGGCTTATGATTAATGGTGGAACTTAAGCGTGTTTAGGGTTACCTTTTTTCAAGAGAGTGCAGGATATCGCACAAAACGGCAAAGGAGAATGGACTCATTGATGTCCACAACCTCTAATTCACTCTCCTCCTTAAATCGATTTTCATCTTCATTCCTCTTTTCCTTTCCTTGCTTTCTTGCGACTTACTCATGCTTCGGGACACACATTTTGAGTTACTAACTCGCCACCCCATATCCTTGAGCTACTAGCTCGGTTTTTCTCTTTTCTTTCTCTTTTTTTTTTTTTTTTTTAATAAGAGTTACCTTATGGATAGGGGGCTTTACTTGTGCGTGTGTCCTTTGGCTAAAAGTGATCCTTTTTCGTCCTTATACCCCAGCAGGTCGTTTAGGCTTGTTTCTTTTCTGGACATCGCTGAGCAGGTGCTCTAAATCGGCGAGTATAACGAGCATGTGCTCGTGAACTTTTTCCGGCTTTCTCCTGACATCTTCTTCAACGAGAGTGAATCAGAAGCTGCGTCAGTCCTTTTCTCCCCCGACCTTTTTGCACATATCTGCATAGATGAGAAATAAAAATACGAGTGCATGTGGTATAAATGGATTGTTAGGGTCAGGCTGAGGTACTAACTAAAAGCTAGCTATTCAGGATCAGCAAGAGTTGCAAAAGGGATAAGAAATCCTGAATATATTATGTAACACGTTTTCTAATCCTAATGCCAATAACAAGAAGAATTAAAGTCCAGATTATGTCCATATAAAATAGAGTCTAAAGCCTATCCGATAAACCTTAAAGGGATTGAAGTTTTCTGGCCTGAGGAAGGATCCGAATGTGAGAAGGCGTCGGCTCGTCTCTGTATTCTAAATTCTGCAGCAATGTTCACTAGAAAAGAGGTCATACTCACAAATGGTTAAAACTCATCACAGATTTTGGTCATAATCTCCAGAAGTTGTGATTTGACCCTTATAACAGATTGACTCAAAATAATGAGAATAACAAGAAACAAAGTGCAGACTCGATAATGACCTCCCCCAGACTTACTTCACACCGTCCCGGTGTGAAAATAAACTC
This sequence comes from Isatis tinctoria, assembly GCA_010577795.1. Classification (NCBI taxonomy): domain Eukaryota; kingdom Viridiplantae; phylum Streptophyta; class Magnoliopsida; order Brassicales; family Brassicaceae; genus Isatis; species Isatis tinctoria. The sequence continues at coordinate 6,286,967 of CM021248.1, read as the reverse complement.
GAGGAGCAAGCAAAAGAAAGCGAAGAAAACAAAGAAAGCAAAAAGAGAAAGACAAAGAGATAGAGATGGGTACGGGTCGTCAATCGACAGGTGGGTCCTCTGGGCTCTCGCTCCTGGCTCTGTGATACTTGACTTTTTAGGTCTTGTGACTCAATTCCTCAAGTCAAAAATCATGTCATTGAAGTACAAGAGGTTATCAATCCAATCCATAGGCCAAGGAACACCCAAGATGCAGAAAATTTGCTAAGCTAGGCCTACACATATAAAGGTTTTAATTTCTAACAACCTAAAGCAAGAAATCCAAACAAGAAAATAGATGTTCAAGACTAATGATTAACAAGGTGATTCCAATTAAGAACAAGACTTTCAAGCAAAGATCAATGCATTAACTCTAGGCAAGGACTACTAATCTAGACTAATCCAATCTCTTGGTACTAATCCCTTTGACTTATCACATTTCAAACCCATGGTTAATGGTGTATCTATGACAATCAAGCATTAAATCATAAGGTCCAAAAAGCCTAATAAGCATGCTAGACATCTAATCTCTTAGGCTAGGTTTACTAATCTCTTAAGCAATGGTTCAGATACTAACTCACACTCTCATGCATAATCAGCATCTAAAGACAATTTCCCATCAATGTTATACTAAGCCTTAAGCACAAGTTAAGCAAGACATTACATCAACCAAAACTTCTATCAAGTATTTCAGCAAACACCTTGTGGGCATAACTAAAAAGCCTAGGATTTAGCTTTTCTAACAAGAGGTACTAAGCATTAAGCATAATCACATAAGAAGAGCTATTCAAAGATCTAACACCCTAATCATCCTTAAACATCAAAGGAAACACATTGCTCATCAAAAATCAAGAACTCCAAAACACAAGAACATGAAATTTCGAAAATGAAGAGACAAGAACAAAAGGAAAACAAGACTAAAGCATAAAAGACTTAGATTAAAAGAAGAAGAAAACAAAAACCAAGAGTATATACAATGATCTAATCTCTTATCCCAAAAGGATTTGTACTAAGATCTATGAAGAAACCAAAGCACAAGCTTTGGGGGCAAGAGAAAGGATGAAGAGAAGTGTTTTTAGGTCAAGAGTATTTATAGGAAAACCCCAAATTCGTCCTGTCAAAGTCGTGCAGCGACCTATTTCCTCTCGGTGTATCACGTCGGTGTGTGACAGCGACCTATTTCCTCTCGGTGTATCACGTCGCTGCGTGTCTTCGGACTTGGTTTCTCTCGATTCTTGCACCGATGTGATTTGGTCGCTGTGTCATCCCGCTGAGTCGTAGCTGTCTAAATCCTCTCGGTGTATCAGGTCGCTGTGGGAACAATGTGCTGAAATCTTCATCTTTCTTGGCTCTTATGCTTGGTTCTTCATGTCCACATCATTCACCACTCTCCAAGTGTTCTTTATAGCTCCATTTAGACCTGAAATAGACTCCAAACCATGCAAAATATGCAATGCCTAGTCTAAAACCAAACATCTCTAAGATGAATGCAAAAGTGAACAAAACATGATGAATGAATGCATGAAAGGATACAAAACCTAAACTAAATGCATGCTAAAACAAGGTAAAATGTGAGATTATCAACTCCCCCACACTTAGCTCTTGCTTGCCCTCAAGCAAGTAAAAACATGGTGGAAGAGAATGTTGACTTTGTGATTTCTTTTGTTTGGGGGAGAGGCCTAGTATTTGACTTTGTGATTTCTTTTGTTTTCTCTTTTAGAGTCTGCATATTGCATTGTAGATAGTTATGTTTTATAAAAAACCAAAAAATTTGAAAATTTTTGAAAAAACCAAAAAAAAAAAAAGCATTTAGTATCATGTTTTCTTTCACTTTTAGGATTGAGTCTAGATAGCATTTCATTTAGGATTGCATGATCATGCATTTGCATAGGGAGCTATGATGAGTTTTCCTTGTAGAGTATTAGCATTTGGAATGAATTTGGTGCTCTAGTTAGTGGTTCTCTATTGCATTTGATGTTGAGCTGAAAGTAAGGATGAACCATGCTTGGATCAACTGTTTTGATTACCTTAGTTTGGCTGAAGCTTGCATGGATTGTGTTTTACCCTATCTTATTTGAACCTCTAATCTTGACTTTTAATTATCATGCTTGTGCAATCTTGTTGAAGCTCATGGATACCTTATACATACTAGGGCTTTCTTCCATCTTTTTACCACTCTTTTGCTAGCCCTAGTAGATATCCTCACCCTTAGCCTATCCTTCATTCAAGCCAGCATTTTTATTGAGAGATTTGTGAGGCCTTTTTCCCATATGATTGAACTAAGCATAAAGTGTTAGGATTTGGGACGACAGGTTTAGGCTCTCATATAGATCCAGCTCTTCATTTTTTGAGCTTGGTTTAGGATTAGGTGGATTGAGTTGAGACTTTGGGAAGTGTGATCATAAGTGTAGAAAGAATCAAGAGTCCTAAAAAGTGGAAAGAAGTGGGGGTTAGTTGAATGGTTGCTTGAGTTAGTAAAAAAAAAAAAAAAAAAAGAAAAGCTCTGAGTTTAAGTGTTGTGATGGGAAGTCTCTCTCTAAAAAAAAAGAAAGAATGAATAAGTTAAAAGAGTCCAAAGAGGCCAAATAAAAAAAAAGAGAAAAGAAAAGAAAGAAAGAGTTAGTGAAAGAAAAGAGAGAGAGATTTCCCCAATGAAGTGTTAAGAGCTAAGTGATTAAGTTCAAGAGTAGACCAATCCATTCAACTAATAAGGTTATAAAAAAATGGTAGAATAGATGAACTTTTGGGCTGGGAATAGAAGAATAGGTAATCACATTTGGGGTATAAGGGTAGATGAGAGTCTAGTCCTGTATGCATCAATTGTCCTATACCTTTAGCATTATGCCATAGTTCAATCATTTTCATTCAGTGATCCCTTGTATTTGAAAAAGACCCCTCCTGTTTGAGGTCATCTTTACCTCAAGACCTTAACCCCAAGCCAAATGAGCCAATTCAAGTTTGCAAAAGTATGATCCATGGTTCTGAGTTTAATGAATGTTAAAGGGTGAAATACTTGAAGTGTTTGTGTAAGTTGGGCTTTGGGATGATAATCTTGTTGTGATGGGCATGGCTAACTCTTTTGGAGTAGTTTTGGCATCAAGTGCACTTTAGAATCAATAACTAGAACACCAATTTGATTCCATTTGGTGATACTCTTGGATCTGAGCTCCCACCTTTAAACCTCTCTCTCATTCTTCTCTTTAGCTTTGCTTGAGGGCAAGCAAAGGATAAGTTTGGGGGAGTTGATATATTGTAATTTTAATGGTTTCAAGCATTTATATATAGCACATTGTAGTCTAAAAACTTGCATCTATGCACCATTAGGAGTGTATATACTTGCATTTGTCTATATCAGGTCTTGGAGGTGCTATTATGGAGTTTTGGGAGCATTTGTGAGAATTTGGAAGCATTTGGAGGATGTGAGAGTTGATGATATGAAAATCCAGAAGTCTGTCAAAGGGTAGTCTCACATACACGACTAGGAGTATTTATGCCTTAGTCTTACATGGACGACTATGAGTATTTATGCCTTAGTCTTACATGGACGACTATGAGTATTTATGCCTTAGTCTCACATGCACGACTACGACGGATTCCTGACCCAGAAGTGTTGACCAGCTTTGACTTTTCCGGTTTTTCCTTTGGTTTTGACCCAGAATTGTTGGATAAAACCAGGTTTCGTTTTTTTTAGTATAAATAGGCTAAAAACCTAAATTGGGAGACATCTTATTATCTCTTGATCTTTTTATCCTTTGTGTAAAACCTAAAAACCTTGTTCTATCTCTTCTTCTAATCAAGTACTATTGCTTATTTTGGTTGTTCTTTCTTTCTTCTTCTTGTTTATTCTTGTTAATCTCTTGAATATGCATCTATCCTTCATGGGTTTGTGTATCTTCATGGAGATTAGTGAGTAGTTCCTTAGTTAGGTTTATGGATTAGGTAGATCTAGGGTGATTAAGGGGTGATCAAGGCTTAGCTAGTGTTTATCTGTTAGTTTCCTTCTCTATTGATTGTTCTTAATGCTAGAAATGAGGCAAAATCTCTGTTTCTAGATGTTAGGGTTTTGCATGCCCAAAAGGTGTTTGTTGAAATTCCTGAACCAAGTCTTTAGAGAGCTTTGCATGCTAGCCAATGAGAGTTGATGCTAGGGTGTTTAGTTTGTTTGTTTAGACCTGTTCTTAATGCTTGTTTCCATGATTTGATCCAATGAGAGTTGATGATCAAATCATGGTTTCTTAGGATCATTGCATGAGAGTGTTGTGATTATTGAATTGTCTATTGCTTAGGAAGGTTCTTTAATGTGTTTAGCTAGCCTTTGATCCCCTCTTGGTCACCTGAAGTCATTAACCTTAGTCCATAAGCCTAATGTTTCCTTATTAGTATCACACCCTCAGTTGATAATCTCACATTTTACCTTGTTTTAGCATGCATTTAGTTTAGGTTTTGTATCCTTTCATGCATTCATTCATCATGTTTTGTTCACTTTTGCATTCATCTTAGAGATGTTTGGTTTTAGACTAGGCATTGCATATTTTGCATGGTTTGGAGTCTATTTCAGGTCTAAATGGAGCTATAAAGAACACTTGGAGAGTGGTGAATGATGTGGACATGAAGAACCAAGCATAAGAGCCAAGAAAGATGAAGATTTCAGCACATTGTTCCCACAGCGACCTGATACACCGAGGATTTAGACAGCTACGACTCAGCGGGATGACACAGCGACCAAATCACATCGGTGCAAGAATCGAGAGAAACCAAGTCCGAAGACACGCAGCGACGTGTGACACCGAGAGGAAATAGGTCGCTGTCACACACCGACGTGATACACCGAGAGGAAATAGGTCGCTGCACGACTTTGACAGGACGAATTTGGGGTTTTCCTATAAATACTCTTGACCTAAAAACACTTCTCTTCATCCTTTCTCTTGCCCCCAAAGCTTGTGCTTTGGTTTCTTCATAGATCTTAGAACAATTACTTTTGGGATGAGAGATTGGATCATTTGTATATATTTATTTATGCTTTCCTCTTCTTCAATCTTTAATCTTTTTAGTCCTTGCTTTCTTGTTCTTCTTCTTCTTTTTGGGGTTTGAGACTAAGGTAGATTAAGGGAGTTTTATGTTTAATTGATTGCTTGTGCTCTTAATACAATATTCCTCTCTATTTGATGTGCTTAATACTAGGCTAGCCTTGATAAAGCTTGCTTAGGATTTTAGCTTTCTCTTATGCCTACCAAGTGTTTGATGAAATGCTGATTGGTCATTTAGAGGATTTGTTCATCCTAGCCTAAGAGATTAGATGTTTAGGGAGCATTTTGGCATTATAGAATTGGTTTTTCTTGCTTGTTAGCTATCTAATCACTAATGAGAATTAGTTCTTGGTTAGGTATTTAGCAAAGAGATTTTCACCAAGAGATTGGGTTAATCTATCTTCCTTGAATTCTATGCCTAGGAATTAGCATTGCTATATGTTTTATGAAGCATCTTTTATCATTCTTGGATCTTCCTATATCATTAATTTCTTTAGTCTTGAACCCTGCTTTTGTGTTTGCTTTAGATTGTTAGTTTTCATTTCTTGTTCATCTTAGGTTGTTAGATTTGATTCTCATTTACATGTTAGGCTTAGCTTAGCGAGTTTTCTGCATCTTGGGTGTTCCTTAGCCTATGGATTGGATTGATAACCTCTTGTACTTCAATGACATGATTTTAGACTTGAGGAATTGAGTCACAAGACCTAAAAAGTCAAGTATCAATTTGGCGCCGTTGCCAGTTCATTGTGTTTAAGGCATTTGAGTTTGATTTCTTGCTTAGACTAGGCCAAAAGTCAAGCTTTGTGACTATAAACTAGCACACTTGGAAGGTAGTTCCATGTCTATCCCTTGTATATATTTCTTCCTTATGCTTTTGATTTCTTTTGTTTAGTGTTTCAGGTTTCAAGATGTCTCAAAAGGTTCAACAAAGGTGTGCAAAGCTAAGGAGCTTACAGCAGCTTATTCAAAGAGTTGGTGCATTGATCCTGGCCATAAAAAATTGGTAGGCTACATACTGAGTACAAACCAGACATTTATGCTCAGTTTGATTGTCTGTCCATGCACCAACTTACTCTCCCAATGGCGACTGCACCAAAGGTGAAGATGTCTCCACATTTCCACTCCTCCTCCATTACAAGACCTTGAGGTATACTCCAATACCTTTGCACTTTTCCTATTTTCTTCTTCTCTTAATTTTTGAATTGTTGGCTCCTCTTGCACTTTCATTACACAGTGGATTACACAGGGACTGTGTAATTTAAGTGTGGGGGGGAGGGTGTGATACTAACAATTCTCTTTCAAGTTTTGACATTCATCTCTTGCATATCTCTCATAATTGCAAAAAATTGAGACTTTTTGGAAAAAATTGAAATTTTTAAAAATTTTGAGTGATCATCTAGCTGCATCTTGCACTTTAGGATTGCATCTAGTTGCATTTGCATTTAGGTTTCATGCATTTGAAAATTTGAGCATGATGTTTGCCTTTGAGAGATGTTAATTTTTGAAATCACTTCATTGCCTAAGTTGTTAGTTCTTTGATGTTATGGTCAAGTTTGAATTGAAGTTTGAACCACACTTGGAATTCTTTGCTTGATACTCTTGTCTTGATGAAGCTTGCATGATCTGAATTCAGTCTCTTTACTAGAACCATAATTTGAATATTGAATTATCATGTCTTATGCATTGAAAGTGTTTTCATGGATACCTTACACATACTTGGGCTTTCTTTCTCCCTTCTTTGTCCCCTCTTGCTAGTCCAAGTAGATTTCCCTGCCATTAACCAAACTTCTTTTTCAAGCCAAAAATTATTTGTGAGTGATTATGAGGCCTTTTCTTCAAGGAATGAGCTTAGTAAAAAGTGTTGGGTTAGAACTACAAAGGGACCATTCCATTGTAGAACTAGCTCACCCTCTTGAGCTAGATAGGCTAGGATGTTTTGGTTAATAAGGGATGGCTTTGGGATTTTTTTTTATTTTTTATTGGGTTATCAAGTGAAGAAGGAAAAGAGAAAGCAAAGGAAAAGGAGTGCACATAAGTAACCTTGGGAAGTTTGGCTAATCATTAAAAGCTCTATGTAAATGAAGAAGGTGTCCAAAGCTAGCAAGGAGAACACCAGCAAATTAAAGAAGAGCAAAAGCAAGGAGAAATGGCCAAACCACCAAGAAGATTCAAAGAAGAATCAAAGAAGAAGATGCACCATCAAGGAAGCTCCAAAAAGGAGAAAGAAGAATGAGATCAAATAAGCAAAAAGCTTCAAGAAAAAGGGTAGAATAGAATAGGATTGTTTTGGGGAGAAGCAAGGGAGTTTAGATCACTTATGGGTTTTTTGGGGTAGATGGGAGTTTACTTTTGTATGCATAAGTTGTTCTTTACCCTTAGCATTTTACCAAAGCTCATTCTATTTTCTTGAGAGAACCCTTGCACTTAAATATAACCAGTTTGAAATTGTTTGAGGTTATCTTTTCCTCAAAAGCCTTGTCCTTAGCCAAATGAAACACAAGATTTGCATAAGCATGATCCACTTGGTTGATGAGTTAATTGAATGTTAAAGAGATTGGATGATGTGATTGCTTGTGTAAGATAGGCTTGAGTATTTTTTGTATATGTTTGTGATGAGTGTGGCTAGATTTTCAGTAAGAACAAGCATCATTTGCATTTCAGAATCATTAACTTGGACAATGATTTGATTTTTATTATTGACATCTTTCAAATCAAATAGCTCCAATTTTCAAACTTCTCTTCAACCATGTTCACACTTGCTTGAGGGCAAGCAAGAGCTAAGTGTGGGGGAGTTGATAATCTCACATTTTACCTTGTTCTAGCATGCATTTAGTTTAGGTTTTGTATCCTTTCATGCATTCATTCATCATGTTTTGTTCACTTTTGCATTCATCTTAGAGATGTTTGGTTTTAGACTAGGCATTGCATATTTTGCATGGTTTGGAGTCTATTTCAGGTCTAAATGGAGCTATAAAGAACACTTGGAGAGTGGTGAATGATGTGGACATGAAGAACCAAGCATAAGAGCCAAGAAAGATGAAGATTTCAGCACATTGTTCCCACAGCGACCTGATACACCGAGAGGATTTAGACAGCTACGACTCAGCGGGATGACACAGCGACCAAATCACATCGGTGCAAGAATCGAGAGAAACCAAGTCCGAAGACACGCAGCGACGTGATACACCGAGAGGAATAGGTCGCTGTCACACACCGACGTGATACACCGAGAGGAAATAGGTCGCTGCACGACTTTGACAGGACGAATTTGGGGTTTTCCTATAAATACTCTTGACCTAAAAACACTTCTCTTCATCCTTTCTCTTGCCCCCAAAGCTTGTGCTTTGGTTTCTTCATAGATCTTAGAACAATTACTTTTGGGATGAGAGATTGGATCATTTGTATATATTTATTTATGCTTTCCTCTTCTTCAATCTTTAATCTTTTTAGTCCTTGCTTTCTTGTTCTTCTTCTTCTTTTTGGGGTTTGAGACTAAGGTAGATTAAGGGAGTTTTATGTTTAATTCTTGATTGCTTGTGCTCTTAATACAATATTCCTCTCTATTTGATGTGCTTAATACTAGGCTAGCCTTGATAAAGCTTGCTTAGGATTTTAGCTTTCTCTTATGCCTACCAAGTGTTGATGAAATGCTGATTGGTCATTTAGAGGATTTGTTCATCCTAGCCTAAGAGATTAGATGTTTAGGGAGCATTTTGGCATTATAGAATTGGTTTTTCTTGCTTGTTAGCTATCTAATCACTAATGAGAATTAGTTCTTGGTTAGGTATTTAGCAAAGAGATTTTCACCAAGAGATTGGGTTAATCTATCTTCCTTGAATTCTATGCCTAGGAATTAGCATTGCTATATGTTTTATGAAGCATCTTTTATCATTCTTGGATCTTCCTATATCATTAATTTCTTTAGTCTTGAACCCTGCTTTTGTGTTTGCTTTAGATTGTTAGTTTTCATTTCTTGTTCATCTTAGGTTGTTAGATTTGATTCTCATTTACATGTTAGGCTTAGCTTAGCGAGTTTTCTGCATCTTGGGTGTTCCTTAGCCTATGGATTGGATTGATAACCTCTTGTACTTCAATGACATGATTTTAGACTTGAGGAATTGAGTCACAAGACCTAAAAAGTCGTGTATCACTCTGCCGGTACGTCTACAGCGTCTTGGGTGTCGCTCTGAGGGGCTCGTCGCAGCAGCTGCAGAATGGTGGCAACAGCCACTAGAAAGGTGCGCTAGGATCCGCTGCAGGAGGCTGTTGTTCTTCCTTTGCGAGGCCACCACCCAGCGCCTGTACTCGGTGGTATCTGTCTCGTTGGAGATGGGGGGAGGTCGTACTCACCGGTGGCAGCTGAGGTAGAGGGGCGACGAGACTGTGGGGTGCTGTGGAGAAAATCGTCCTCCAGATGAGGCATAGGGCCGTGAGAAGAGCTGGCAAAGTCCTGGTCGGAGATGGAGCGGCGTGTGCCATCATCCAAGAGAAGTACGGAGTGGATGAAGCGCATATCCTCGATAGAGAAAAGCTGTGTCTTCGCTGGATCGGGGAGGTAAATGTGCTGCGGCCGTCCGTTAAAACTCATGTACCGATAGAGATGCTGATCGGAGCTGGAGGGGAAGAGGATACGAGAGTGGAGCAGGTGCCTAATGTCCATGCGCTCGCCCTTCTCGTCAAAGCTGAAGTGGTGGAGTTGGACGTGGGCGATCTCGAAAAAGGCCGGTCAGGAGGCTGCCAATCCGCTCCGTTTGCTTCGTCTTGCGGTCCTTGATCCTGCATATGAGCTCGGCGAAGTGCATACCGAGGTTGGAGCGGTAAGTCTTCGGGGGTGGTGCTCCAAGGGAAAGGGCATTCACTCCATAAGGTCCGACAATAACGTCACTGCAACCAAGATACAGCAGGATCATCTCTTCCGTATGTACCTTGTTTCCGGCTGGGCGGTTAAACACCATATTGCTGAAGATCCGGGCGCAGATGCGGAGAGCCGGATGCCGGATGCTGGACTGAGCGGCGGTGTTGGAGGAATATTTGCCACGAGCGATCGCCTCCCAGAAGGTGTGTGCTTCCTTGAACCGCGTGGGGAAGTCGAGGCGCTCCACTTCGTGCCTGAAACTGTACATGGTGGTGAAGTCCACCATGGGGATGTCAAAGCGTCGTCCGCCGGCTTTGAACATGAATGTGGCGCCAGCTAGAGTCCGGTTCTCGGGATCTCGGTGAATGATCCGTGCTGAAGCAAGACACTGACGGACAAGCTCCGGATAAAGTATCGACTCTTCAAAAGAGAACGCAAGGCATTGGGCGTTGAAGAGTATTTTGGTGACGGTGTCGTGCAGTCCAAGCATCTCCAATGTCTCGCGGCAAACAAAACGCGTCGGCGCAATAGTGAGCTTCAACATCTGATTGTAGTATGAGGCATCCCGTTGATCCCATACTTCGTCGGATTGAAGAGGCAAGTTGTCGTCCGGTAGGGCAAACGGCGTGTTTTCTGGACGAGGCCACGGGTACAGCCACGGTGAGGGGACTGATTCCTTGCCTTTGCGACTTTGTTTCGGAGCCATTAGTACCTGCGCAAAGCCAAACGAACGAGCATGAGCTCAGGGGGGATAAATCGCAAATCGCCGAAATAAAACTATCAACCAAGCAATCCACATCAAGCAAATTCCATCTAAGGTATAAAAATGTATCATCAAACCGAGAAAGCAAAGCTTAATCCCTAAATTGATAATAGGTTCTAAACCGCCATTAATGGCTCATTCAAGCTTTTTGAGGTTTGCATGCGAAGTTTAAATGACGAAACAGAAGCCAAACAGGTTCGATCGCGATGAATAAATAAAGATACCATCAATCCTAACTCGTTTTTCGCAAGAGAGAGAGAGATTTCGAGACTTCCCTTAACCATGGCGGACTGAAAAATCGAGTTTTGAAGACGTACCTTGCTCGGTTGAGGAAAGCGATGGAAGATTCGAAAAGAGGGCGAGAAGGCGTATGAAATCGACCCAAAAATCGTTTAAATCCGTGAAAAATTGAAAAATCTGGTTTTTTGGGGGTTTTGAAAATCGGCGAGAGAGAAGAAGAAAGAATCGGGGGAGAAGAAGAAAGAAAAAGAAGAAGAAAAAAAAGTAAAAAGTAAAATAAAATAAAAGGAAAAATATTTCTTTTTTTTTTTTTTGGAAAAACGCGGGACTAAAATCCGTTTTGAAATTGCGGAGGACTTACCTGGATCGAGCGGGTGCTCGGAAGTCTCCTAGGATCGAGCAGGTGCTCGTATCAGGTCGCCGATTTTCCTAAACAAATTTTTTTTTTCTTTTTTTTTAGGGAAAATAGCATAAAAAACCCTCAAAGTGGCAGCCACTGACACTTTAAACCTTCAAAGTTTTTCACTAGCAGTTTTAACCTCCAAACTACAAAAGTTATCATTAAAAACCTTGAATTTGACATTTCAATTCGCGCCGCCATTTCAGTTAACGGTGAACAGTAACTTCCGTTAGTTTTTTTTTTTTAAAAAAAAAAATTCAAAAAATCTTAAAAAATTCGAAAACACCTAAAAAATTCATAAAAATTCATTAAAATTCAGAAAAATGCATAACAATTCATAAAAATTCATAAGAATTCATAAGAATTCATAAAAATTCAAAATAAATACATAAAAAATCAACAAATTCAAAAAAATATAAAAAATTCAAAAAATTCAAAAAAATTCAGAAAAAGTCAAACAAATTCATAAAATTCAAAAAAAATCAGAAAAATTCTAAAAAAATAAAAAGTATCCAAAAATTTGAAAATAATCAAAAATTGAAACATATAGTATGTTTGTATGATATCGTGTGTTTGTTTTTGTATCATAGTTTAGCATCACTCCATTCTTTCTCAAAAACACATATAGTATGTTTGTAAGATATTGTATGCTTGTTTGGTACCATAGCTTAGCATCACCCCATTTTCTGAATTTTTCTGATTTTTTTGAATTTTATGAATTTGTTTGAATTTTTCTGAATTTTTTTGAATTTTTGAATTTTTTATATTTTTTTGAATTTGTTGATTTTTTATGTATTTATTTTGTATTTTTATGAATTTTTATGAATTCTTATGAATTTTTATGAATTTTTATGCATTTTCTGAATTTTAATGAATTTTTATGAATTTTTTAGGTGTTTTCGAGTTTTTTAAGATTTTTTGAATTTTTTTTTTAAAAAAAAAAACTAACGGAAGTTACTGTTCAGTTAACGGAACCGTTAACTGAAATGGCGGCGCGAATTGAAATGTCAAATTCAAGGTTTTTAATGATAACTTTTGTAGTTTGGAGGTTAAAACTGCTAGTGAAAAACTTTGAAGGTTTAAAGTGTCAGTGACTGCCACTTTGAGGGTTTTTTATGCTATTTTCCCTTTTTTTTTATCTGAAACAAAGAAAAACAAAACCAACAATTAATAGCAAAAGGAAAAAGAAAAAGATAACAATTACACTTACTAGTGGGTTGCCTCCCACTCAGCGCTTGGTTTAAGTCGTTAGCTTGAATTGATGAGCTGATTAGGCTTGTGGAGGTTCGGTCAGGGGAAAATCTTCCCCTTCCTCGAGTTGTGTGTCGGCAAGATATGGCTTCAATCGCTGCCCATTAACCACGAACTTCTCGCCTTTGTTGTTGATCAAAACAATTGCTCCATATGGCCGTATTTTTTTAATGGTGAACGGTCCAGACCACCTTGAGCGTAGCTTCCCAGGAAACAGCTTCAACCGAGAGTTGAAAAGCAGGACTTGGTCGTTTGGGGCGAAGTTGCGAGCCAGGATGCGCTTGTCGTGATACGCCTTAGTCCGCTCCTTATAGATTTTGGAGTTCTCATAGGCGAGATGCCTAATCTCCTGAAGCTCGTGTAGCTGCATCATGCGCCTCTCTGAAGCTGGTTTGATGTCGTAGTTGAGAAACTTGACTGCCCAGGCGGCTTTAAATTCCAGTACAACGGGGAGATGGCAAGCTTTTCCGTAGACGAGGTTGAATGGCGTGGTTCCTAGTGGCGTTTTATAAGCCGTCTTGTATGCCCATAAAGCATCATCCAACTTAGAGGCCCAATCCTTGCGAGTTGTGTTCACGGTTTTCTGCAGGATGCTCTTGATTTCACGGTTTGAAACTTCGACCTGCCCACTTGTTTCCGGATGATAAGGAGTGGCGACCTTGTGCTTAACACCATTCTTGCGCAGCAAGGATTCAAAGATCCTGTTGATGAAGTGAGAGCCTCCATCGCTGATGACAACTCGTGGCACACCAAACCTGGGGAAGATGATGGACTTGAACATCTTAATCACGACCCGTGCATCGTTGGTGGGGCTTGCAATAGCCTCAACCCATTTGGACACATAATCCACTGCGACGAGTATGTACTCGTTCCCAAAAGAAGAAGGAAACGGGCCCATAAAATCTATTCCCCAGACATCAAATAACTCAACCTCGAGAATGAAGTTCTGTGGCATCTCATTGCGTCTGCTAATGTTCCCCTGTCGCTGGCATGAATCGCACCGCGAGACAAATCGCTGCGCGTCCCTAAACATCGTCGGCCACCAGTATCCTGCTTGCAGTGCCTTGGAAACCGTCTTGAAAGTGGCGAAGTGACCTGCGTACGAAGAACCATGGCAGTGAAATAATATGTCCGGAATCTCTTCTTCAGTTACGCATCTTCGGAAAACTCCATCTGGACAGTGCTTGTACAGGTAAGGTTCATCCCAGAAGTAATGGCGGATGTCCTTGTGAAATTTCTTTCTCCTGTACCCTGCGAAGTTCCGCGGCTCCTGATCAGCGGCCAGGTAATTGGCTATCTCATCAAACCAAGGTGCAGAGGTGTGCTCGTTGTGTGCGACATGTGCGCAGAACTCCTCTCGAGCGTCCTCAATCTGGAAAATGCCGACGGAATAAATCTGTTCCTCCGGGAGACTGTCATTAAGAGGCGTATCAACATCAATCCGCATTCTAGACAAATGGTCGGCAGCTCCATTGTCTATCCCCTTCTTGTCCTTAATCTTGAGATCGAATTCTTGTAGGAGAAGAATCCATCTAAGCAGTCGCGGCTTGGCATCTTTCTTGGTCAGCAAATACTTGAGAGCCGCGTGGTCGGTGTGCACGATGACCTTAGAACCAACAAGATAGGATCGGACTTCTCAAAGGCAAAGACAACTGCTAGAAGCTCCTTTTCGGTTGTGGCGTACTTGCATTGCGCGTCATCCAGAGTGCAGCTGGCATAGTAAATGACATGGAGCTTCTTATGTTTCCTCTGTCCGAGAACTGCTCCAACTGCGTAATCGCTAGCATCTGTCATCACTTCAAAAGGCAGGCTCCAGTCCGGCGGTTGCACAATGGGTGCGCTGATGAGAGCTCCTTTGATCGTATGGAAAGCTTCGAGCCATGCATCATCAAACTCGAACTTCACCTCTTTGCAGAGTAAGCGTGTAAGGGGCCTAGCGATTTTTGAGAAATCCTTGATGAAGCGTCTGTAGAAACCAGCATGGCCTAGGAAGCTGCTGATCCCTTTAATTGAGGTTGGCGGTTGCAAGTTCATCATGACTTCGATCTTGGCCTTGTCTACTTCGATCCCATCCTCTGAAATTTGATGCCCGAGCACAATTCCATTCCTGACCATAAAGTGGCACTTCTCCCAATTAAGAACCAGATGTTTCTCCTCGCATCGTTTGAGTACCCTGCACAGATTAGACAAACAATCAGAGAAAGAGTTCCCGTACACCGAGAAATCGTCCATGAACACCTCCATAATGTCTTCAATCAGATCCGTGAAGATAGACATCATGCATTGTTAGAAGGTCGCTGGGGCGTTACACAAACCAAACGGCATGCGCCGGTAGGCGAATGTGCCGTAGGGACATGTAAACGTTGTCTTCTCCTGATCGTCTGGGTGGATGGGTATCTGAAAGAAACCTGAATAACCATCTAAAAAGCAGTAGTATGGATGGTTAGCAAGTCTTTCAAGCATCTGATCAATAAAAGGGAGAGGAAAGTGATCCTTGCGAGTTGCAGCATTAAGTTTACGATAATCTATGCACATCCTATGGCCGGTTATTGTCCTAGTTGGTATTAGCTCATCCCTATCGTTTTTAATGACAGTGATTCCTCCTTTCTTAGGGACTACATGAACAGGACTAACCCAAGTACTATCAGATATGGCATAAATTACCCCTGCTTCTAGAAGTTTCATTATCTCCTTCTTAACAACATCTTTTAGATTCGGGTTTAACCTCCTCTGATGTTCTATAGAACTCATCGACTCATCTTCTAGATGTATTCTATGCATGCAAAGATCAGGCGAAATACCAGGAATGTCAGCAAGCGAGTAGCCTATAGCTTTTCTATACTTCCTAAGTTCACATAAGAGTAAGGCTACTTCTACATTGTTCAGGTCGGCATTTATAATCACAGGATAGGTAGAGTTTGTTCCCAGAAATGCGTACCTGAGCCCGGCTGGTAAAGTTTTAAGTTCCAATTTAGGAGCTTTCAACTCGCTCCAGGGGCTGTCAATCGGATCGAGAGGCGGAGCAAGTGCTCGCAAAATCTGAGCAGGTGCTCCAATGTTTTCTGCCGGTTTCTCCTCATCGTCCAAACTCATGCACGCTACCATCTGTTCCATCCTGCGGCTGGAATCTAGCATCTTGGCAAGGCTGTCAGCTTCTTCATTCATGAAACCGTGTTCCTTTCAGCCAGGGTGAGAGCGGTTTCGAGAGGATCCGGGCAGAGTATCTCTTCAGCTGCCTCTTCGTAGACGTCGTCTACTCCTTCCACAACGAAGGTCTGTCCGTCCAGCATGGGCTTCTTCAGCAGTTTATCCATCTCAAATGTCATAACCATGTCTCCCATCTGGAGATCGATCACTCCATTCTGAACGTCGATAATTGCACCGGCTGTGCATAGGAAAGGACGACCCAGAATCAGAGGATCCTTCGGTTCCTCGTCGAGTTCTAGAACCACAAAATCGGCCGGGATCAAAGTATCTCCTATCCGCACATATATATCCTCCAGAACTCCTTTAGGAGCTTGGTTGACCGATCAGCAAAAACCAAGGGATGGCGTGGTTTGAACTTGGTGAAACCCAAACGCTTGGCAACCGAGTAGGGCATAAGTTCACGCTGGAACCGAGATCGCATAGAGAGCATGAGAAAGTCATTGGGCCGATTGTCACAGATAAGACAAATCGCCCAGGATCGCCTCTCTTCTTTACGACCTTGTTCTGAAGGACAGCGCTGCACTCTTTTGAAACCATCATTACCTTCTCTTCCTCCACGATTTTTCCAGAAACCAGGGTCTTCATGTACCGTTTGAGAGCCGGTATCATTTGAACTCATCAGCGAGAGGCAGCTTCACGGTAAGATCCTTAAGCATCTCTCTACACTTAGCATCTTCCAAGTCCTTGCGAGACTTCTTGGGTGGCACAGGGTAAGGAACCTTAGGCTTGTAAACCCTTTCTGGAATTGTCGTGGTTTTTGAGGCAAGTGGTGTGGATCGACCGAGCACCTGCTCGGATGAGCCGCCAGGGTGCTCGGTTGAATCATCCTCTAAAATGTCGAATGGTGAAGGTGTTGATTCAGCTTGCGTCGAGTGATTGCTTGTTTCATACGGGTGCACGTAGTTGGTTTCTCCTATTTTGCCTTTGTCCGACCGTGAGGTTGATCTGTCCTGGAGTGTCTTCCCACTTCTCAGCTCAATGGCGTTGACAAACTCCTTCCTAGGCGCCTCAACTTTTCCAGGCAGAGTTCCTGGTGCCCTTTTTATGGACTCGGCGGTCTGAGCAATCTGAACATCCAGTTGCTTCATATGCGTCCACACAGCTTCGTACTTCCCATTGAGATCCACGTACATGGTGTCAACCTTAGCATTAATCTCAGCTGCGGCTTTCTGTTGTCCAGCTAGAAGTTGTTGCATCATGTTTTTCAGCTCATCTTGAGATCCTGATGGGGAAAAGGGGCCGCAGATTCTGAAATTGCGGAGGCTGTGGGTTCTGAAACTGCTGGGGCTGCGGATTGTTGTATGGCTGCCTGGGTTGATTTCCTCCTTGAAATCGGTTCTGGTTAGGGATGAAAGGCCGGTTCTGGCTCTGATAGTTGCTGGAGTAGCCTCTCTGAAAACCCGTTTGAGGTTGGGCTCCTTGCTTAGGGTAGACTTGATCCTGAGGATTCTCTACATTAGTGCTTATGTAGGACAAGTTCGGGTGAGTGTTGAAACCTTGGTTATTGAAACCGCGGTTTTGCCCGAAACCTTGTCCATTCACGTAGTTGACCTCCATCTGATCATCACTTGTCTCTTCTCCAAAGACTTGGGCGATGGGCTCTTCTCCATTCTCATCTATGAAGTGGACCGACTTCTGGTTTCCCTTCAGCAGAAGGTTAACCTTGGCTGTGAGCTCATCGATTTTCTTGGACTCCACGCTATTGACCTTTTTTCTGTAATACTCCGGAGACTTGTTGCTGGAGCTGGCGGCAAGATTCTCAATCAACTCCAAAGCTCCTTCCTTTGATTTGGTGTAGAAATATCCATTACTGGCAGCATTGAGGGCGTTTCTGTAATCCCATTCTACTCCATCATAGAAAGTGCTGAGCAGCTGCTCGTCGCTAAAGCCGTGGTGAGGACACTCATGCTTATACTCCTTAAAGCGTTCCCATGCCTCGTTAAAGGTCTCTCCAGGAAGTTGCTCAAACGTGGATATTGATGCTGCGTATTTTCGGGTGTGAAAACAACAACCAAATGTTATTTTATCGATCCACGAGGAAAGCAAGAATAGGCACACCAAGAGTACAGGATTCTAATCGAGCTAAACGAATCAAAATTGTTTTTGTTTTTGGTTTTTATAAATAGAAAATAATAAAATCGGTTGTAAAATCGGTTGAAAAGATAATATTAACAAGCGTTAGGTCAAGGAATATCGCAGGAGATTCAGAGCGACGGATCAAACAACTATTCAGGCAGTGTTTAAGCACAAGTCTAGAACTCAAACATAAAGATAATATCAATCCACTGTCGTGGTATCAATAACTTTGTCTAACGATCTAGAAATCCTAACTGTCGTTGGTACTAGAAATCGTAAACAAGCATTAAGGATAGGTTCGATTTGTTCACAATTCTCACTACATCTACTGTCGTAGGTAATGGTTAAATTGCTCACCAATGTTTATTCTAGCAACCTAGCAACTGTCGTTGTCTAAATTAACCTCATATCATAAAATCAAATGATCAATTCGATTTAAGCATTAAGAACAACAAGGGTGAAGATATTGATTTGAATAGCCTATTTGTGTTTAACCCTAAAGCTCATGAATTCCTTTGACAAACCTTAGCCTAACTAAGAGGTCTACTCAGACATGATTAAAGAAGAAAACAAAGAGATTATAGAGTTCATAATAAAAGTTGAATAGATAATGAAAGTTGAAAATAACTTAATAAGAACTTAAGTAATGCATAAATATAAATAACTGAAAGTAAAGCATAAATATAAAGACTTAAAAGTAAAGCATAAATATAAAGACTGAAAGTAAAACTTGATTAAGCATAAAGATAAGAACTGAAAGTAAAGCATAAGATTAAAAGCATAAGATTAAAGCTTAAAAGAAACTTAACAAGAACTAGATAAAAGCATAAACATAAAACTTAAAACTAAAGAAGAAGCTATGCTTTGAAGCTAGAGAAGAGAGGAGGAAGAAGGTGTGTTTTGAGAGTGATGTTGTGAGTCCATTATATAGGCCAAGGTGAAGGGGAGTAGGTGAAGCGGGGAACGGTCGTTCTTGGTGTAGAACGATCGTTCTGTCGATCGAAGTAGGTGAAGTAGGTGAGCTCGGGAACGATCGTTCTAGGTGGAGAACGGTCGTTCCGTGCATGGTTGTTGGTGAAGTAGGTGAGACCGGGAACGGTCGTTCCTTGCATGGATCGGTCGTTCCTCTGCTTTGTCGGCAAGGTTGGTGAAATGGAGAACGATCGTTCCCTTGGGGGAACGGTCGTTCTTGTCTGGTCGTTCTTCTCAAAGAACGGTCGTTCTTCACTTTGTCCTTTTCTCGTGTTTTCCCGACTCGAACATCTCCGTAAACGCCAAACTCCTTCGGAACTCCATGAAATCTGTAAAAGACTCAAAACAAAAGAAAAGACTCGAAAAACTAACGAAATGCAAATCAAAACCAAACTCAAACGAATACTAAAAACGAATCAAAATACGTAAAAAACACATAATATCAACTCTCCCCAACTAAAACCTTTGCTTGTCCCCAAGCAAAACCAGATATCTTACAAAGAGGAGAGGTTAAAAAAAACGTGTGAAATTCGTAAAACTTATAGGACCATACTCTAAGTCAATTGCCCGTAAACCGCATTCGCAAAGTTCAGATCAAACCGTACTTCATTGTACTTCTCCATAACCGTAGTAAATGAGTGAAATCTCATGATCAAGCAGAACTCAA
Source organism: Isatis tinctoria (assembly GCA_010577795.1). NCBI lineage: Eukaryota > Viridiplantae > Streptophyta > Magnoliopsida > Brassicales > Brassicaceae > Isatis > Isatis tinctoria. Next base: position 6,267,491 of record CM021248.1, on the reverse strand, counting down.
TATTTAACATTCATTATCAAATGCGTGTACTCTCACAAAGGGAATATCTAACACGTTATGGTCTAGGTATCAAGGTTGGTATTTGGTGGCTCAAGTGTTTCGGTTTCCTTTAGTAGTATAAACAGATGCAAATCATTATGCAAAATCACCGTGAGACACATACCAATTAGGAGGTACACAACTCTCCTTAACTCTAATCCTTCTACCCTTTTTTAACAAGTCACAAATCAAGAACATGATTAATTTCTTTTAACATTTTATGGAATTTAACGATATTACCTAGACTTTCCCGGTTCCTTCCGTTTTCTTTTCTGTAATGCAAAATAATTTTTATTCTTCTTTTTTCTTTCTTTTTCTTTCTTTTTTTTTTTTTTTATATATATATCGGAGAATGGAACCGGTTAGTCTCTAAGATCTGCATCAAAAGAACATCAACAATGTAAGATTATTTCTTGAATGTGAATAAAACCTTCTACCCTTTTTAAAAGTTCACCCTCTTTTGAAACGAAAATTTTCAATGAATATGTTCAAAGAGAGAGATCACATTTCTTGACACATCCCATGAGTTTAATCAGAAAGAGACCACATATCTAGACACAATCCTAAAGAAAAGTTGTGTCGGTCCGTATACTCCATAGTTTTTGCACATGAATGCGATGACAGTAAACGAAGAAAAGTGGGTTTCAACATGGAAATGGTAAGGGTGTGGTACTAGACTAAGGATAAGTCTAGCCATTTGGAGTTAGCAAAGATTGGTAAAAATTGATGCAAAGAAAACTCCAAATGTAAAATCCAATACATGATTATCAACTCCCTAAGTGAGATAAATTAAGTCCATATTAAGTTCCGATAATTCGATTAAGTTCAGATGATTTGAGAAATTCACTAAATGATCAAGTTATGGATTTTTCTGCGTTTCCAAACTATCCTCAAACAATGCTAAACAGTCTTAAGGCAATGACATCGAACATGTTGCAATTCCAAAAAGTTTTAACAAAATCACACACTGTTTTGACTCGATAAAAATATATATTTTTTTTTTTTTTTTTAGTTTTTGAAAATCTAAACACACCAAAATAAAACATAAGAAGTAAACATCAATAAAACACAATGTTAGTACACAAATAAATCCCTCCCCCAGACTTGTTTTTAACCGTCCCGGTTTAAACAAAACTGAAAGAGAAATTCGAAAAGTCATAAATAAAAATAAAAAGTGTCTAAAATAAAAATGGATATAACAAGGGAGATAGAAATAACCACAGCTCAGTGGTCGCTGGGGGAGCTATCGGTGATGCTCTCTATCCGTCATCCGCTCAACACTTAATAAAAACCTGCAAAAACAATCTTAAACAAAACAAGAAACGTAAATAGAATAAGAACGAAAAAAACTTCACGCTATTTTACATGTTACCTGGTGGGTTGCCTCCCACGAAAGCGCTTGTTTTACGTCTCTAAGCTTGACGTGGAGAGCTGATTATGCTTGAGGTGGGTCGCTTAGAGGAAAGGATTCCCCTTGTGTGATGGTTTTATCAGCGAGGTACGGCTTCAAACGCTGACCATTGACAACGAATTCTCTCCCCTTTTCGTCCAGCAATACCACAGCTCCATAAGGTCGGACTTCCTTGATTGTAAAAGGCCCAGACCATCTTGATCGTAACTTCCCGGGAAACAGCTTCAGCCGAGAGTTGAAGAGTAGAACTTGGTCGTTGGGAGCGAAGTTGCGAGCCAGTATGCGCTTGTCGTGGTATGCCTTGGTTCGCTCCTTATAAATCTTTGAGTTCTCGTATGCGAGATGCCTAATCTCCTGGAGTTCGTGTAGCTGCATCATGCGTCTTTCCGAAGCTGGTTTGATGTCATAATTGAGCAGCTTAACAGCCCATGCGGCTTTGAACTCAAGCTCGACGGGGAGGTGACAGGCTTTTCCGTAAACAAGGTGGAAGGGAGTGGTCCCGAGAGGCGTTTTGTAGGCGGTCCTGTAAGCCCATAGAGCTTCGTCTAGCTTGGAAGCCCAGTCCTTCCGAGTTGTGTTCACCGTTTTCTGAAGTATGCTCTTGATTTCTCGGTTAGATATCTCCACTTGCCCACTCGTTTGCGGATGGTAAGGCGTTGCGACTTTGTGTTTTACACCATTCTTGTGCAATAGATTCTCGAAAATCTTGTTGATGAAGTGAGAGCCTCCATCGCTGATGACAACGCGCGGAACACCAAACCTCGGGAAAATGATAGATTTGAACATCTTGATCACCACCTTTGCATCGTTCGTGGGACTCGCCAATGCCTCAACCCATTTAGACACATAGTCAACAGCCACGAGTATGTACTCATTCCCGAAGGAAGATGGGAATGGTCCCATAAAATCAATCCCCCATACATCAAAGACCTCCACTTCGAGAATGAAGTTCTGTGGCATCTCATTGCGCTTGCTGATGTTGCCCTGTCGCTGGCATGAATCGCATCTAGAGATAAAGCGCTGAGCGTCTTTAAACATTGTTGGCCACCAATACCCGGCTTGCAGGACCTTGGAGACTGTCTTGAAAGTAGCGAAGTGTCCGGCATAGGAAGAGCCATGACTGTGAAACAGAATCTCCGGTATCTCCTCCTCAGCCATGCAACGTCTGAATACTCCATCTGGGCAATGCTTGTACAGGTACGGCTCATCCCAGAAGTAATGGCGGATATCTTTTAGGAATTTCTTTCTTTTGTTGCCCACAAAACTGTGAGGTTCTAGATCAGCAGCTAGGTAATTCGCAATCTCACCAAACCAAGGAATCTGAGGATGTTGGCTGCTTTCAGTTTGGTTGCAGAATTCGGACTGAGCAGGTGCTCGCTGGGTGGGAGCATGTGTTTCCTCGATTTGGAATACTCCGATCGAGTAAACCTGTTCTTCAGGGAGGCTGTCATTGAGTGGGAGTTCTTCATCAATCCGCATTCTAGATAAATGGTCGGCAGCTCCATTATCTATTCCCTTCTTGTCCTTGATCTCCAGTCGAATTCTTGAAGTAGGAGAATCCACCTGAGTAGCCGCGGCTTAGCGTCTTTCTTGGTCAGCAGATACTTGAGTGCTGCATGATCAGTATGAACTATAACCTTTGATCCAACGAGATAGGACCGAAATTTTCAAAGGCGAAGACGACGGCCAGAAGCTCCTTTTCTGTCGTAGCATACTTGCACTGAGCATCATCCAATGTGCGACTGGCGTAGTAGATAACGTGGAGCTTCTTGTCTTTCCTCTGGCCGAGAACTGCACCAACAGCATAGTCGCTAGCATCCGTCATAACCTCGAAGGGTAGGCTCCAGTCTGGTGGCTGCACAATGGGTGCGCTGACCAATGCTCCTTTGATCGTATGAAAAGCCTCAAGACAGTTGCTATCAAATTCGAACTGCACCTCCTTGCACAACAGCCTCGTGAGGGGTCTGGCTATCTTTGAAAAATCCTTGATGAACCTGCGATAGAAGCCTGCATGTCCCAGAAAACTGCGGATCCCCTTGACAGAAGTAGGTGGTGTAGGTTCATCATAACCTCGATCTTAGCTTTATCCACCTCGATGCCATCTTCTGATATGCGATGCCCAAGTACAATCCCATTCCTGACCATGAAGTGACACTTCCCAATTTAGAACTAGGTGTTTTCCTCACATCGCTGAAGTACCCTGCATAGATTAGATAAACAGTGAGAGAAAGAGTCTCCATACACCGAGAAGTCATCCATGAACACCTCCATTATGTCTTCGATAAAGTCGGAAAAGATGGACATCACGCATCGCTGGAAAGTTGCCGGAGCATTGCACAATCCGAATGGCATGCGCCGGTAAGCGAATGTGCCATAAGGACATGTGAATGTTGTCATCTCCTGGTCGTCCGGATGGATGGGGATCTGAAAGAAACCTGAATAACCATCTAAAAAACAGTAGTATGGATGGTTTGCAAGTCTTTCAAGCATTTGATCAATAAAGGGCAAAGGGAAGTGATCCTTGCGAGTTGCAGCATTTAGTTTGCGATAATCTATGCACATTCTATGGCCGGTTATGGTCCTAGTCGGTATCAGTTCATTCCTATCATTTTTTATCACAGTGATTCCACCTTTCTTAGGAACTACATGAACTGGACTAACCCAAGTACTATCAGAAATAGCATAAATTACACCGGCTTCTAGAAGTTTCATTATCTCCTTTTTAACAACATCTTTCAAATTCGGATTTAATCTTCTCTGATGTTCTATAGAACTCCTTGATTCATTTTCTAGATGTATCCTATGCATGCAAAGATCAGGGGAGATGCCAGTAATATCATCAAGTGAATACCCTATAGCCTTTCTATACTTCCTAAGCTCGCATAAAAGTAAAGCTACTTCCACATTATTCAAATCAGCATTCACAATCACCGGGTAAGTAGAGTTTGTTCCAAGGAATGCGTACCTGGGCCCGGCTGGAAGAGTTTTGAGCTCCAGTTTGGGTGCTTTTAATTCGCTCCAAGGGCTGTCTATCGGATCAAGTGGCGGAGCAGGTGTTCGCGGGATTGGAGCGGGTGCTCCGTCTGTTTCTACCGAGTTCTCCTCATCTTCCAGGCTCATGTACGCCACCATCTGCTCCATTCTCTGGCTGGAATCTAGCATCTTGGCAAAGCTGTCGGCATCCTCGCTCAGGAAACCATGCTCTCTTTCAGCCAGAGTTAGAGCGGTTTCAAGAGGATCCGGGCACAGAAGCTCTTCAGCTGCCTCATCATATACATCATCCACGCCTTCCACAGTGAAGGTCTGTCCATCCATCATCGGTTTTTTCAACAATTTGTCCATCTCGAATGACATCACCATGTCGCCTAGCTGAAGGTCAATCACTCCATTCTGTACATCGATTATTGCACCAGCCGTGCATAAGAATGGTCGGCCAAGAATCAGAGGGTCCTTCGGTTCTTCTTCAAGCTCTAGAACCACGAAATCAGCTGGGATGAGTGTGTCTCCAATTCGCACATGAAGATCCTCTAACATACCCACCGGAAGTTTTGTTGATCTGTCTGCGAAGACCAATGAGATGCGCGTGGGTTTGAAATTTGTGAACCCTAACCTTTTTGCCACAGAGTATGGCATAAGGTTGACACTGGAACCGAGATCGCACAGAGAGCATGCAAACGTCATGGGGCCGATCTTGATTGATAAAACGAATCTCCCAGGATCGCTTCTCTTCTTAAGGACCTTGTTCTGCAGAACAGCACTGCATTCTTTGGAGACTACCATCATGTTTTCTCCTCAGCTACTTTTCCGGAGACTAGGGTTTTCATATACCGTTTGAGAGCAGGTATCATCTGAACGGCATCCGTGAGGGGCAGCTTCACGGTTAGGTCTCTGAGCATCTCTCTGCATTTAGCATCCTCTAAGTCCTTGCGAGACTTCTTGGGTGGTACAGGGTATGGGACCTGGGTTTGTATACCCTTGCTTCTGGATTGTTGGCCGAAGTTGTTGGAGTTTCTTGGCTGGGCATGTGCTCGGTTGACGGACCAGTGTGCTCGGTTGTCACTTCTTTCCCTTTTGCCGATCCGGAAGTTGTTTCCGAATTCAATTTTCCCGCTCCTTAGCTCGATGGCGTTGACAAACTCCTTCCTAGGTGCTTCAGCTTTTCCAGGCAGAGTTCCAGGTGTTCTTTTTATAGACTCAGCGGTTTGTGCAATCTGAATATCCAGTTGCTTCATGTGGGTCCATACAGCCTCATATTTCCCACTAAGATCACCATACATAGTGTCAACTTTGGAGTTGATCTCTGCTGCCGCCTTTTGTTGACTCGCCATCATCTGCTGCATCATGTTCTTCAGCTCGTCTTGGGAGCCGGTTTTGCTGAAGATGAAGGCTGCTGGTTTGTGAAAGGCTGGGGCTGTGAGTTTGTGAAAGGCTGCCTTGTCTGATTCCCTCCTTGGAAACGGTTCTGATTTGGAACGAATGACCGGTTCTGGTAGTTGTTGGGGTAGTTCTTCTGAAAGCCCATCTGTGGCTGATTTCCTCCTTGCTTAGGATATACCTGATCCTGCGGATTCTCCACATTGGTGCTCCTGTAGGACAGGTTTGGATGAGTGTTGAAGCCTTGGTTGTTGAAACCGCGGTTCTGCCCGAAACTTTGTCCCGTCATATAATTCACCTCCATCTGATCATTCCCGGTTTCTTCCTCGTAGGCTTGAGCGATAGGTGTTTCCCCATTCTCGTCCACAAAGTGGACTGACTTCTGGTTCTTTTTTAGCAAAAGGTTAACCATGGCAGAGAGTTCATCAATCTTCCTGGAGTCCACACTGTTGACTTTCTTTCTGTCGTACTCCGGGCTTTTGTTGCTGGAACTTGCGGCTAGGTTCTCGATCAGCTCCAGGGCTCCTTCCTTTGACTTAGTGTAGAAGTCACCGTTACTAGCTGCGTTCAGGGCATTTCTGTAGTCCCAATCTACTCCGTCATAGAAGGTGCTGAGCAGCTGCTCGTCACTAAACCCGTGGTGAGGGCACTCGCGCTTGTACTCCTTAAACCGCTCCCATGCTTCATTGAAGGATTCGCCGGACTGTTGCTCGAATGAGGATATCTTGTTCCTCAAGGCTGCGGTCTTGGACTTCGTGTAGAACTTATCCAAGAAGGCTGCTCGTGCACTAGCCCAAGTCGGTAGAGAGCCTGGTGGTAAAGATTTTAACCACCGTGATGCTTTTCCCGTAAGAGAGAAAGGGAAAAGCTTGCACTTCAGGAAATCTGGATGCACACCATTGGAGCCGGTCGTGCTACAGATCTCTTCAAAGTTCTCGATGTGATCCATCGGAATCTCAGCAGGCAGACCGTGGAACAGGTGTTGCTTCACGAGGCCGATCATCTGAGGTTTGATCTCGTAATCTTGCCTCTGGATGATCGGGGTAACGATCGCAGATCGATCCTGGTAGTATGTGTGAGCCGCATCTTTGTCCCCGAAGGCAGGTTGTGCAATGAGTTGCCTCTCCTGTTGCATGCGAAGCTGCTCCATGGCTGTCTGAAGTTGTAGCAGCTGAGCTGCGATGTCTGCTTGTCCGCCCATATCTGAGTTGGCGGTGTCAGTTGTTTCTGGTTCCGGAACAGGTATGTTACGTCTCTGCCTGTTCCCTCGTTCTGCTCTTGCTAACTCCTCGTTTGATAAGCTAACAAGATCCTCGTTGTTTCTGCTCCTTGTGCTCCTTGGGGACATGCACCTGAAACACAAAAAACAAAGAAGAAAAGAAACGAGTTCAGTAAAGTTCTTAGTCTGATAATTTAACCGTAAACCAAGGCGAAAAATTTGGTCCCCGGCAACGGCGCCAAATTGATGCTGCGTATTTTCGGTGTGAAAACAACAACCAAATGTTATTTTATCGATCCACGAGGAAAGCAAGAATAGGCACACCAAGAGTACAGGATTCTAATCGAGCTAAACGAATCAAGATTGTTTTTGTTTTTGGTTTTTATAAATAGAAAAATAAAATCGGTTGTAAAATCGGTTGAAAAGATAATATTAACAAGCGTTAGGTCAAGGAATATCGCAGGAGATTCAGAGCGACGAATCAAACAACTATTCAGGCAGTGTTTAAGCACAAGTCTAGAACTCAAACATAAAGATAATATCAATCCACTGTCGTGGTATCAATAACTTTGTCTAACGATCTAGAAATCCTAACTGTCGTTGGTACTAGAAATCGTAAACAAGCATTAAGGATAGGTTCGATTTGTTCACAATTCTCACTACATCTACTGTCGTAGGTAATGGTTAAATTGCTCACCAATGTTTATTCTAGCAACCTAGCAACTGTCGTTGTCTAAATTAACCTCATATCATAAAATCAAATGATCAATTCGATTTAAGCATTAAGAACAACAAGGGTGAAGATATTGATTTGAATAGCCTATTTGTGTTTAACCCTAAAGCTCATGAATTCCTTTGACAAACCTTAACCTAACTAAGAGATCTACTCAGACATATTTAAATAAAAGGAAAACAAAGAGATTATAGAGTTCATTATAAAAGCTTGAATAGATAATGAAAGCTGAAAATAACTTAATAAGAACTTAAGTAATGCATAAATATAAATAACTGAAAGTAAAGCATAAATATAAAGACTTAAAAGTAAAGCATAAATATAAAGACTGAAAGTAAAACTTGATTAAGCATAAAGATAAGAACTGAAAGTAAAGCATAAGATTAAAAGCATAAGATTAAAGCTTAAAAGAAACTTAACAAGAACTAGATAAAAGCATAAACATAAAACTTAAAACTAAAGAAGAAGCTATGCTTTGAAGCTAGAGAAGAGAGGAGGAGGAAGAAGGTGTGTTTTGAGAGTGATGTTGTGAGTCCATTATATAGGCCAATGTGAAGGGGAGTAGGTGAAGCGGGGAACGGTCGTTCTTGGTGTAGAACGATCGTTCTCCTTGGTCGATCGAAGTAGGTGAAGTAGGTGAGCTCGGGAACGATCGTTCTAGGTGGAGAACGGTCGTTCCGTGCATGGTTGTTGGTGAAGTAGGTGAGACCGGAACGGTCGTTCCTTGCATGGATCGGTCGTTCCTCTGCTTTGTCGGCAAGGTTGGTGAAATGGAGAACGATCGTTCCCTTGGGGGAACGGTCGTTCTTGTCTGGTCGTTCTTCTCAAAGAACGGTCGTTCTTCACTTTGTCCTTTTCTCGTGTTTTCCCGACTCGAACATCTCCGTAAACGCCAAACTCATTCGGAACTCCATGAAATCTGTAAAAGACTCAAAACAAAAGAAAAGACTCGAAAAACTAACGAAAGATGCAAATCAAAACTCAAACCGAATACTAAAAACGAATCAAAATACGTTAAAAACACATAATATCAGAAATCTTACTCCTTAAAGCTGCGGTCTTCGACTTCGTGTAAAACTTGTCCAAGAAGGCCGATCTTGCATCAGCCCATGTCGCTAGAGAGCCTGGTGGTAGAGACTTCAACCACCGTGAAGCTTTTCCCGCAAGAGAGAAGGGAAAAAGCTTGCTCTTCAAGAAATCTGGAGGCACACCATTTGAGCCGGTTGTGCTGCAGATTTCCTCGAAGTTCTCGATGTGATCCATTGGAATTTCAGCAGGTAGGCCATGGAAGAGATGCTGCTTCACGAAGGCAATCATCTGAGGCTTGATCTCATAATCTTGCCTCTGAATGGTAGTGACAATCGCGGATCGATCCTGGTAATAAGCATGTGCTGCGTCTTTGTCTCCGAACGCCGGTTGTTGAACGAGCTGCCGCTCTTGCTGCAAGCGCAGCTGCTCCATGGTTGCCTGAAGAGTTCGCAGCTGAGCTGCCATGTCGGTTTGATCGCCCATATTTGTAGAGGCGGTATCAGTTGTTTCTGGATCTGGAACAGGTGTGTTGCGTCTTTGCCTGTTCTCTCGTTCTACCCTTGCTAGCTCGTCGTTTGTCAAGTTCACAAGATTCTCGTTGTTTCTGCTCCTTGTGCTTCTAGTGGACATGCACTTGAAACACAAAGAAAAGAAAAAGAGAAAAACGAGTTTAGTAGGGTTCTTAGTCTAATGAATTAGCCGTAAACCAAAGGTGAATTTTTGGTCCCCGGCAACGGCGCCAAAAACTTGATGTACGAGTTTTAAACTCTAATTCCTACTGCAAGGGCACAGCAAATCGGAGTAGTATTTAGGGATCGATCCCACGAAGACCAAGTTCACACTATGGATTAATAAGCTAAATTCAAGAGCTAAGAGATTCAATAATGGGGTTGTTGAAATCGTGACTAACAAGTTATGCAAATAAATCGGTTCTAACAAATATAAAGCAAGCGTTAGGTCAAGGCAATTCGCAGGAGATTCAGAGCAAGGTCAAACAACTATTCAGGATTAATATTAAGAACAAGTCCAGAACTCAAAACTCAAAGATAATATTAATTCACTCTCGTGATACTAACAACTTTGTCTAACAACCTAAAAATCCTAACTCTCGTTGACATTAGAAATCGCAGATAAGCATTATTGATCAGGTTTGATTTGTTCACAATTCTCCAATACATCTACTCTCGCAGGTAATGAATAAATTGCTCATCTAGATCTCTTCTAGCAACCTAGTAACTCTCGCTGTCTAGATAAACCTAAGGTCAAGAATAGATTAGCCAAATCGATTCAAGCAATATGAATAACCTAGATGAAGACTAAAGAGTTTGATTCCTATTTGTGTTCAACCCTAGCTCATGAATTCCTTTGAAAACCTTAACCTAACTAATAGATCTACTCAGACATAGTCATAGATAGAAGAAGCAAAACAGAAGAATTGAAAGAAAGTATCAAATCGATATTAAAAATCAGAAGTACTAGGGTTCAGAAATCTTCTCCAAATTGTTGCTTGAGATCTTCTCCCTTACAAATTAATTCCAAAAGCTAAAAGAATAGATGATCAAAGATAAAAGATAAGATAATAAAACCTATGACTAAGGAGAGTATTTATATTAGGGGAGATAGGCGGCTGGAAGGAGGCTGGGCTTCTTAAAAGTCGGCGGCAATCATTAGGGTAAAACCCTTCTTTTTGTTTACTTCCGCGGTGAGCAGGTGCTCACTTGGTGGCCAAAATCCGCGAGCATGTGCTCATCGATTGGAGTTGGTGATTCTTCATAAGATTTTCCTTCTTTTCTTCAAATTTGATTCTTTTCTGTTCCAAAGGTTCCAAATGCTTCAAACTCCAATTTCAGCTCCAAAGCTACCTAAAACTCCTAATACACACTCAAAAACTCTAGAAAACAATTAAATAAAAGGGGTTAGAAAGGGTAAAAATCCCAATATATCATATACACTCACTTAGTGTCCCTGAGATGAAACTCAAGTTTCTTTCGATCTTTACCTTGCACTTGAACCGTTTCGATTTGTCCAACATCCACGACTTTTCCAATGACATCTAAAATAGAAAAAGAAATAAGTTAGTTCATACGGTGTATTATATAATAAACAAATCGTAAATATATAGATGTAAAGATTTAGTGTATACATACCAACCAAGAAGCAATTTTTTAAACTCCCACTTGTAATATCATTAAAACTCGCCAAAGATAGAAATTGTTCTGTTGATTTACACTCTGAACGTGTTATTGATGTGTTAGGCAGAAATCCTATCTTGTAAGCATGTATTTTGACACCCTGAAAATACATCATTTAGCATTAGTGTTTCAATGCCAAAAAAGAGATTGATAATATCATAATATGTAAGCATACGTAAAGTACCTAGTTTAATCTGATAATAATCAATGGTCAAAATATAAAGCGCACTCTCCTTTATATCTATACTAGACCCGGACCCGCGCGTCGGCGCGCGGGATATGATTAATATTTTTGCAATCACACACATATTTTTATGAATTTTTTTTTCACTTTTGTGATATAATTAGAATTTATAAAATTATTAAAAGTAAACAATTACATAAAGTTGTAGTGTGTATTATTTTGTGAGTTTTTATGGCTTGATTATAAATTTAGAGAAAAAAGTAGTTTTACAAAGCAAAAAAAATTATGACTTACATCAATGTGATTGAGAGACAAGTCAAAGTTAATTTAAAAATAGAAAATTGAAGATACTAAATTACTAATGTTTCTAAAAATGTTTAGCTTAATATATTCATATTTGTTAAGATATTGGACTTCAACACTAAATTATACTTACTTCAAAATAATGTTACCATTCAAAATTGTTTTAAAGAAACTTTTTCCAATAAAGAAATTTGAAAACACTATCTTTAGTGTCATAAACATACATATAATCTAATAATAAGTTAATCAGTTATTATGTCTTCAATTTACACAAATTTGGAATATTCTTTAATGCGAATTTGTTTTCTAATTTAGAAAGGAGATATATAATCATATCTTTGTCATTTTGAACATGATGTGCTATTTTTGTAACAAAAATATGAAAATATGCCATTTTAGAGAATTGCCCATGATATAATTTATATTAATTTCATGTTTATAGTATGATTATATAAAACATCTATGGATTTATAAATATATATATATATAGTTTTAACTATATTAATATATGAATATTATAGTATGAGAAAATTCACAGGCCCATTATATATAGGTTTGAATAAAATTTCACATTTATAAAAAAATATGCTAACCCGTTAATTTATTTATTATTTTTAATGTCATAGAATCAAAACAGATTAATTAAATATTTAACCCATATTAACAGATTAATTAAATATCTTAACCCATATTATTGTTATTTAAATATTTTAATAATAGAAACTATAAAAACCCTGTAATATATATATATATAGACTTAATTTTAATATTTTCATTTTATCAAGTTAAAATATATCAATCTAATTTAAGAATTTTATTTTTCAAGTTAAATGTTGAAATTTTATAAATTATATTTTATTAATATTATATTCGAATTATTTATGTATGTTTTTTTAATAATTGAATATGTTCAAAAGCATATTTATTTATTTTGATTTTGTGATTTATAAAAATAATTGATATGTTATGTTATTTACTTATATTTATTATTTGATTTAATAATTTAATATGTATGATTTTATTTTATTTTTGTTTTTAGTTAGTAAGTAAAGTGGAACCCATTATTTTATATTGTTGGATACTTATTTAATAGAGATAATGTTAATTTCCATAATCCATAATTAACTTTAATGAAATTTTACAAAATAACTTAATTCAGTGGCACTACATGTAATATAACACATGGATAAAGATATTTTTGATTTTGATTTTTGTTTTTATATTTTCTCTTTTGGATAAAGATATATTTTTGTAATTTGAGAAGTGTTGCTAATTTTATTTTGAATTGACTACAATAATATAATTTATATTAATTTCATATTTATAGTATGATTATATAATCTATCTATTGATTTTATATATATAGTTTTAAATATTTTAATATATGAATATTATAGTTTGAGACCCATTATATATAGATTTGAATATAATTTCACATTTATAAAAATAAATATGCTAACCCGTTAATTTATTAGTTATTTTTAATGTCATAGAATCAAAACAGATTAATTAAATATCTTAACCCATATTATTGTTATTTAAATATTTTAATAATAGAAAATATAAAACCCTGTAATTATATATATTAAAAATTAACTTGTCTCATTATATCATTGAATAATCTAATATATATATATAGACTTAGTTTTAATATTCTCATTTTATCAAGTTAAAATATATCAATCCATTTTTAAAATTTTATTTTCCAAGTTAAAAGTTTATATTTTACAAAATTATATTATATTTGAATTATTTATGTATGTTTTTATTTTTTAATAATTGAAATATGTTCAAAAGAATATTTATTTATTTTTATTTTGTGATTTAGAAAAAGAAATGATGTGTTATATTATTTACTTATATTTATTATTTGATTTAATAATTTAATATGTATGATTTTATTTTATTTTCGTTTTTAATTAGTAAGGAAAGTGGGACCCATTATTTTATATTGTTTTGATACTTATTTAATAGATAATATTAATTTCCATAATATTAGGTAAGACCAAAAATGTTATTAGCTAATGAATAGGTCCAAACAACTTTTTTAGGTAGATGTATCCTCCCTTAATAGTATAGATATTACTCAGTCCAATATAATTTCAAAACGCATATGTGGCATATTCAAAAATATAGTTTGTCAATGATTTTGAATTTATTGCAAATCTAATCAGCGAGATATAGAAACAAATATCTTCGGAAACTAATCTAATCATTTACCTGAAATCTAATGAGCGAGATATTCATTTTTGGTGGAAAAAAAAATCTAATTATCATTTGTAACCATTAATTTTACCATTAATTATATTACTTTATAATAATTAATAAGTTCAACAAAACATTTGTAAAATCTAAATATGAAATGTTAACTTAACCAAAAATATAACTCTTGTTTCTGAATAATAATAAGTAATATAGTAACTCTTGTTTTTGAATAATAGTATATTGTTTTCGATTTATTGAAAAAAGATCTTTGATTATAGATTTGAATTTGGATATATAAAAATGTAAAGAATATCTTTATTGTTTTACAAAATGAGTTTATATATAGATAGCTAATCTTTTAGGTTTACAATAGGAAATTTTAAAATATTGGTGGTTAGAGATCATAAATGTGAGTATATGCTTATCATTTTTTGGTTAAAACGAATATTTTTTCTGGCCGAAAGAATATTGGTTACTCCAAAAATGGTAAAAATATAATCATAATTGGCGTATCTGCCACGATATAATCAATACTAATATTTCTTCGATATGATATGGACAATATATTCGGATTTATAAATTAATATTTAGTGTTAAATATTATTTTAATGATAATACATGGTCTACTAAAAATATAATAGTTTCTGAATCATATAAAGTTTATTTAAAACTTAATATAATAGTATGAATGTATAATTTAAAAGTATGAATAACATGGATCTGTTGTGAACTGAATGTTCTGTGTGTATTATTATGAGGACCAAAGGTCTCTTTATATAGTGGTTACACCATGTAGAGAAAATGTAATTATCCTTTTACTACTCATAACATAAAAAGGAAATATTCCATAAACCTATTCCTTGTCTATAAAGTAAAACATCTAATTATACTAAGGACCGGTTATGTTAATAACCTCTATATGGATCGGTCTATATTGAGTCCATTAACCAAACGGTTCATAACACTCCCCCTTGGACGAAATGACCGAACCCGATGCAACCAAGGATCTTTGTAATACGCTTGGGGATGCTGCCTCATTAAAACCTCACTAAAGAAAAACCCAGTGGGACAAAACCTTAGTGAGGAAAGAGTACAGCACGTATTACTCCCCCTGATTTAGACATCCCTATAAGTCCTTTAATCGGCGCATGCCGATCTGATACACCAGCTTCTTGAGCGTGGAAGTTGGGAGCGACTTTGTGAACAAGTCAGCTGAGTTGTCGCTTGAACGGACTTGAAGCACTTGTATTTCTCCAGCCTTCTGGAGATCGTGAGTGAAAAAGAATTTTGGCAGAATGTGCTTCATCCTGTCTCCCTTGATGTATCCATCCTTCAGTTGAGCTATGCACGCAGCATTGTCCTCATGAAGTACGGTCGGTTCGTCCTTTCCATCTGTCATCCCACAATCTCGTCTTATGTGCTGAGTCATCGATCTCAACCAAACACATTCACGGCTGGCTTCATGAATTGCCAAAATCTCTGCGTGATTTGATGATGTGGCCGTGAGTGTCTGCTTCATGGATCGCCATGAAATTGCGGTTCCTCCGTGAGTGAACACATATCCTGTCTGAGATTGTCCATTGTGTGGATCCGATAGATAACCTGCATCAGCAAAACCAACTAAACATTTGTCGTTATGGTTAGTGTAAAATAGACCCATATCTTTCGTTCCTTGAAGGTAACGAAGTAAATGTTTAATCCCGTTCCAGTGCCTTTGGGTTGGACAAGAACTAAATCTTGATAGGAGGTTCACGGCAAAACAAATATCTGGTCTAGTGTGACTAGCCAAGTATAGTAACGCTTCTATGGCACTTAGATATGGCGTTTCGGGACCAAGGACTTCTTCATCCTTTATTATTGGACCAAACAGATCTGTGTCCGGGCTTATGCTCCTTACGACCATTGGGCTACTCAATGGGTGAGCTGTGTCCATATTAAATCTCTTGAGTACTTTTCAGTATACACCATTTGATGCACAAGGATTCCGTCTTTGACGTACTCAAGTTGTATTCCCAAACAGAACTTAGTCTTTCCTAAGTCTTTCATTTCAAATTCGGCCTTTAACAAATCAACTGTTTGGGTGATTTCTCCAGAGGTGCCGAGGATGTTCAAATCATCCACGTAAACTGCTATAATCACAAATCCACCGTTTGCAAACTTCTTTATAAAGATACACAGACTGATGGGATCATTTTTATATCCGGATTTAATCAAGTACTCGCTTAAACGATTGTAACACATGCGCCCACTCTGTTTCAGTCCGTATAGGGATTTGGTTAGCCTAATGCAGTGTTCTTCTCGAGAACTTTTCTTATCTTTGAGCTCAATACCCTCTGGCAATCTCATATAGATTTCATTATCCAGTGGACCATATAAGTATGCGGTGACAACATCCATTAACCGCAGATCTAACTTTTCTCTTATGGCCAAACTTATAAGGAATCGGAATGTCGTTGCATCCACCACAGGGGAGTATGTCTCCTCATAATCAATTCCAGGTCTTTGAGAGAATCCTTGTGCCACAAGCCGTGCTTTGTGTCGAACAATCTCTCCTTGTTCGTTTCTCTTTCTTACAAAGACCCATTTATGTCCAACTGGTATTATATCACGAGGTGTCCGAATAATGGGACCAAAAAACCTCTCTCTTCTTTAAAGAGTTTAACTCCACGTTTATGGCTTCTTTCCATTTAGCCCAATCAGATCGTTGAGTGCACTCATCTATTGACGTGGGTTCTAGATCCTCATTCATAATCTCAAGTGCTACGTTGCATGCAAATATATCATCGACGTCGATATCTTTTCTGTTCCATTGGATTCCGGACATAACATAATTTATTGAGATCTCATTGTTATCTGGAACTTCAGGACCATGAGGCTCGGCGTCCCGAGCATCATTTGGCGGCTCCTTAGGCTCATAAGTGTCCGGTCCATTAGTTATCTGCTCGGCCTGAATATCAGCACCTTTTCTTAATTTCCGAGGAGTCTTATCTTTGGAACCAATTGGTCTTCCACGCTTTACTCGCGGTTTAGACTCTGTAGCCACTTGCGGTCCACTTTGGACATCAATGCGTATTGGTGCGTTCACGGCTGGAACATACGACTTAGTAACTCTCTGCGGGTCAGCAAAGGAATCTGGAAATTGTATAGCTAGCTTTTGCATATGTATAATCTTTTGAACTTCCAAGTCACTTTCTTGGGTTCGAGGATCTTGCCAATTTATGGATGTTTGATTCCATGAGAGTTCTTTTGTCAGCGGTTTTCACTACCTACAGTTGGATAAACGGACTCATCGAAATGACAATCCGCGTATCTGGCCTTAAATAAATCATCGGTAGTTGGCTCAAGATACTTTATGATCGTGGGTGAATCATATCCAACGTATATCCCCATCCTCCTTTGAGGTCCCATCTTAGTTCTCTGTGGTGGAGCAATAGGCACATAGACTGAACATCCAAATGTCTTAAGATGGGATATGTTTGGCTCTTGACCCGTTAGTAATTGCATTGGGGAAAACCTGTGGTCACTAGATGGCCTGATACGGATTAGGTCTGCAGCGTGTAAGACAGCGTGTCCCCAGGCTGAAACTGGAAGCTTTGACCTCATGAGTAATGGTCTAGCAATCAGCTGGATTCGTTTGATGAGAGACTCGGCTAAGCCGTTCTGTGTATGTACATGTGCCACGGAGTGCTCAACACTTACCCCCATGGACATACAGTAGTCATCAAACGCTCTGGACGTAAACTCTCCCGCGTTGTTCATACGGATGGACTTTAACGGAAAGTCTGGAAAGCGCGCTCTTAGGCGGATTATCTGGGCAAGGAGTCTTGCAAATGCCATATTCCGTGATGACAATAAGCATACATGTGACCATCGTGTAGATGCGTCAATGAGGACCATAAAATATCGGAATGTCCCACAAGGTGGGTGGATTGGTCCGCATATGTCTCCTTGAATCCTTTCCAGAAAGTTTATCGTTTCCTTAGTCACCTTTACTGGTGATGGTCTTACAATCAGTTTTCCTTGCGAACACGAGGCACAAGTGAGACTCATAGGGATCACTTTCCTTTCTTTCAAGGCGTGGCCATTCGTGTTGAGGATCAATTTCCGCATCATTCCCGACCTGGGATGTCCCAGACGGTCGTGCCATAGAGTGAACATATCCGTAAGGGCTTTGTTTACGGTGGCATTGGCCTCTATCATACTGATTTTTATACAGTATAAGCCCGTAGCTATATCAGGTATGGTCTCGTGGACCTTCTTATGGCCGTTGGCGATTTTTGTTATTTGGAGAAATTCTTTCTTCCCTTCGCCCATTGTTTCCACATGATATCCATTCAAACGAATGTCTTTAAAGCTCAATAAGTTACGATTTGAGTCTGGGGAAAACAATGCATCTGGAATTTCGAGATGTGTGCCCTTAGGCATTAGAACGGCGGCCTGGCCGTGGCCTTTTATAAGACTGGTCTGTCCTGCTATAGTCTCTACGATTGCCTTTCTTAGTTTAAGGTCTATGAAGTATCTTTCATCTTTCAAGATCGTATGACTTGACCCACTATCCACAAGGAATACGTCCATACTTCATAAAACAAGAATCATGTCTTAAAGCCTTAAATATTTTATTAAATCATAGATAGAAATCCAAAGACATGAATCCAAAGCAAATCAAAACAAGAAAGCAACATGAAAGTATAAAATCGGAAATTATTTTTCTAGTCAACGTATGAACTGCCCTCACAGTCTGAGCATTCTTCCTCATTGCACGTTTGAGGTTCTGTCATCTCTTTTGAAGGGATTTGTTCAGGTTTTAATCGGATTAAAACAGCCCTAACAACATCCTAACCCACGGATCGTGTTAATTGAATCTTTGATGGATCTCGAACATACCTGGAGATTTGCAGCGGAGGGAGAACAGGTAATCGAGATAATCAAGCGCCTCAAGTGCTGCGCCTCTACAGAAGTCCACACGCACACAAACTGGACGACGGGATGCTAGTACCGGAGCGAACGATTCGCCTTCGGGTTTTCAGAAACGTTTTCTCTGTTTTCTATGAGTTTTCAAGCTTCCAAGAGCTTCACTTGTGTGTTTAACTCGAGCAGCCCTCATATCATATATATAGGCTGGAGTTGCCGACAGGTGTCGATCGACACCCACCATTGGTGTCGATCGACACCCTCACAGAAAGTCAAACATTGAGAAGACGATGCCGACAGGTGTCGATCGACACCCACTATTAGTGTCGATCGACACCCTCATAGAAAAACGATATCGACGTATATCTTATATACGTTGATCATAATCATTACTCTAATGATCAACACCCAATTTATATTATCCAGTTTGCTTAGGTGTGTGACCCTATAGGATCATATGATAATGGTAATGAGTTCATAACTCATAAGTTATAAGCGGCTTCTAGCAAAACATTATAACCGTCCAATATCATATGATTGTCTTATCTCGACATCACGACTCTACTAGAGTAAATACATGTCTGATTTCAGGACATTCCCTTCAATCTCCCACTTGTACTGGAATCAACTATTCCCATAATCCCTTTGTCTCTATATCTCGATCTGGCATAAGGCAAGAACTCGTGTCATCCTTAATCAACCAAACCATGTTTATCGAACTCCGATTTATACTGTTAAAAGACAAACGATTGACATTCAATCCGTTTGAGCGCGGCCACGCATTTCCAGTATCAAATCTTCGATAGGCCCAGAGATATTTATCTCCCGTTATATGGGAGGGACAAATTCCATCTTGTTCCATCCCTGTTTCCTACACACTTCATAATATGCCCAATCAATGCCTTTATAGCCACCAGTTACGGCTGACGTTTGACAAGGTCAAAGCATACCAATTCATATGTAAGAAAACATGATGAACTCAGGTCAAAGGACTATACTCTATAGTCGTAATGAGAAACTCTTATGACACTCATATAACAATCTTGTAGAGTTCTCATTAGCGGGTCATGTCCGATCATGTGTTCTCTAACACATATCTATGTGATTGACTTTAATACTCCTATTAATGACTCCATGAAACTTAGTCATCAGTCACCTCACATACTAGTCTCACGCGGTTATCAATGTCCAACTTTGATAACCTCGACTATGGACACTAATAATTTATGTCATCTATCACTTATAGAGTTTCATGATCAAATCACGTATTTGATGATCTATAAGAATGCCATAAATTACTTTTGGACAATTATTTAATAACACCATTAAATAACGATGAAACAATTTCATTAAATAAAACAACCAAATGTATGTTTACATGAACATCAAAACATAAATATGATAACTCCCACTAAAACAAGATTACTGCTTAAGGAATCTAATGCCTATAGCAGCTGCATGACTCTCATGCTTCGGTCGTGGGAGTGGCTTAGTCAACGGGTCAGCAACGTTCTCGTCTGTCGGAACTCTGCTGATCTTGACGTCACCTCTCTCAATGATATCACGAATCAGATGATATCTCCTCTCAATGTGTTTGGATTTCTGATGTGATCTGGGCTCCTTAGCCTGAGCTATGGCTCCATTGTTGTCACAAAACAATGCCACAGGCTCAGAAATGCTAGGAATCACACCAAGCTCAGTAATGAACTTCCTAATCCAAACAGCCTCCTTCGCCGCTTCAGAAGCAGCGATGTATTCAGCCTCGGTCGTTGAGTCCGCCACGGTGCTCTGCTTGGAACTCTTCCAACTAACTGCACCTCCATTCAGACAGAAGACGTAACCAGACTGAGATCGGAAATCGTCTCTATCTGTCTGAAAGTTGGCGTCCGTATAACCACTCACTACAAGCTCATCACTTCCTCCGTACACTAAGAACTTATCCTTGGTATTTCTCAAATACTTCAGGATTGTCTTGACGGCAGTCCAGTGACTCTCACGGGATCTGATGGTATCGACTCGTCATGCTTAAAGCACAAGCAACATCTGGACGAGTACAAAGCATGGCATACATAATAGATCCTACTGCAGAAGCAAAAGGAATCCTACTCATGCGCTCTCGCTCAGCAGGTGTCGAAGGACACTGCTTCTTGCTGAGAGTAATGCCATGAAACATCGGAAGCAAGCCCTTCTTGGAATCATGCATGTTGAACCTGTGTAGAACCTTATCGATATAAGTGTCCTGACACAGTCCAATTAGCCTCTTTGATCTATCTCTATAGATCCTTATTCCAAGAATATAGGCGGCTTCACCCATGTCTTTCATCGAGAAACAACTTCCTAGCCAGTCCTTTACTGACTGAAGTCACGGAATATCATCTCCTATGAGAAGTATGTCGTCTACATACAATACGAGAAATGCAACTGTGCTCCCACTAGTCTTCTTGTAAACGCAAGGTTCCTCTTCGTTTCTGATGAAGTTAAACTTTTTAACTGCTTCATCAAAACGTAGGTTCCAACTCCGAGATGCTTGCTTCAATCCATAAATGGATTTATGAAGCTTGCATACTTTCCCAGCAGCATTAGGATCAATGAAACCCGGAGGTTGTGTCATGTACACATCCTCTCCAGAATCCCGTTAAGGAAAGCTGTTTTCACATCCATTTGCCAAATCTCATAATCATAATGAGCGGCTGTTGCTAGGAGAATCCGAATAGATTTAAGCATAGCGACTGGGGAATAGGTTCATCATAGTCAACACCTTGAACTTGTTTGAAACCTTTTGCCACCAACCTAGCTTTGTAAATCTGAACGTTTCCATCCACATCGATCTTCTTCTTGAAGACCCATTTACACTCAATGGCTTTTACACCATCAGGTAAATCACCCAAAGTCCATACTTGGTTTTGTGACATGGAACCGATTTCGGATTCAGCGGCTTTAAACCACTTTTCGGAGTCAGGGCCCATCATTGCTTCTTCGAAAGTCGCAGGTTCGTCACTGTCAATGATCAAGAGATCATGACAATTAGTACAAGAAATCCATATCTCTCGGGCTCTTGACGAATCCTTTCGGATCTGCGAACTTCTGGCATCACAGGTTCGGACTCTACAACTCTTTGTAGATCCAGTCGCTGCTCTCCCTCGACAGGTTGAGCAGGCTCCTGTGATTCTCGAACTTCTTCGAGTTGTACTTTACTCCCACTGTTCTTCTTGGAAAGAAATTCTCTCTCAAGAAAAACACAGTTCTTAGCAACAAACACTTTGTTCTCAGAACGGTTGTAAAAGTAGTAAGCCTTGGTTTCCTTAGGATAACCAACGAAGTAGCACTTATCAGATTTGGGTCAAGCTTATCAGATGTCAACCGCTTGACATAAGCTTCACAACCCCAAATTTTAAGAAAAGACAATCTTGGAACTTTTCCAGTCCACATCTCATATGGCGTCTTCTCGACTGATTTTGATGGAACTCTGTTTAGCGTAAACGCAGACGTTTCTAGAGCGTATCCCCAAAAGGATAATGGAAGATCTACTTGACTCATCATCGATCGAACCATATCTAATAAAGTCCGATTCCTCCTTTCAGACACACCATTCCACTGAGGTGTTCCAGGAGGAGTGAGTTGTGAAACAATTCAACAGTTACTCAGATGATCACTGAACTCTTGGCTTAAGTACTCACCTCCACGATCTGATCGAAGAGCTTTGATACTTTTGCCAAGTTGGTTTTGTACTTCATTTTGGAACTCCTTGAACTTTTCAAAGGATTCCGATTTATGTCTCATTAAATAGACATAACCAAATCTACTGAAGTCATCAGTAAACGTGATGAAGTACTGAAAGTTTCCTCTAGCACTAACACTCATTGGACCACATACATCGGTATGTATTAGTCCCAATAGGTCACCGGCCCTTTCATTAGACTTGTTGAAAGGAGCCTTTGTCATTTTGCCCAATAAGCAGGATTCACACTTCTCAAATGATTCAAAATCAAATGAGTCCAAAAGTCCATCTTTATGAAGCTTTTGAATCCTTTTCTCATTGATGTGGCCCAAACGACAATGCCAGAGAAACGTAGGGTTCGAGTCGTTGGTTCTTAACCGTTTAGTACTTATGTTATAGACAGGCAAAGATTGGTTAAGAATATAAAGTCCATTCTCTAATGGAGCGCTACCATAAAACATTTCATTACGATCAAAAGAACAACACTTGTTTTTAATCGAAAAATGAAAGTCTTCTAAATCCAAAACAGAATAGAAATGATGTTTCTGCTTATAGCAGGTACATAGTAGCAATTATTCAATTCTAAAACCAAGCCTGACGGCAAAGACAAATGATAAGTTCCTACGGCCAATGCAGCAACTCTTGCTCCATTCCCAACGCGTAGGTCCACTTGTCCCTTCTCCAGCGTTCTACTGTTGCTTAGACCCTGCATATTTGTACAAATATGAGCGCCACAGCCGGTATCTAATACCCAAGACTTAGAACCTGAAGTAGTAACATTTACTTCTATAACATAGATACCTGAAGAAGTCGTCTCATACGTCTTCTTCGAGTTCTTTAGATCTCCAAGATACTCTTTGCAATTTCTCTTCCAATGCCCAGACTTATTGCAGTAATGGCATTTATCAGCATCAGTAGGGCCGCGTTTGGGTTTGGAAGAAGCCTCAGGCTTATCCTGATTCTCAATCTGGAATGCCTTAGCTTTTCCTTTACCCTTAGCATGTTTCTTAAACTTTTTACCCCCTTGCACCAAAAGTACATTAGGGGTGCCCTTTTTGATGTTTGGCTCAGCTGTCTTGAGCATGCCATGCAGTTCCGTCAAAGTCTTTGTCATGTTGTTCATGTTATAGTTCATGATAAACTGATCAAAGCTTGACGGCAACGACTGCAAAATGATGTCCGTAGCCAACTCTTGGCTAAGGGGACAATCCAGTTTTGCCAAGTTATCAATATAACCCATCATCTTAATGACATGTGGGCTAACTGGACCATCCTTTGGTAGCCTGCACTCAATGAGAGACTTAACCGTCTGGTATCTCTCAGTTCGTGCTTGCTCCTGAAACATCCCTTTCAGGCTAGTGATCATCTCAACAGGTGACGCCACGTTCTCGTATTGCTTCTGCAAGTCCGAGTTCATGGTAGCCAGCATGAGACAACTCACATCGACCTCATCATTGGAATGCTTCTCCCAAGCATTCCTTTCAGCGTGTCCGGCATTGGATTTCGGTTTCTCAGGAGAACCTTCTCTAGGACATATTCCTTTTTCTCCTGCTTGAGAACAATTCTCAAGTTCCGATACCATTCAAGGAAGTTCGATCCATTAAGCTTGTCCTTCTCAAGGACGGATCGAAGCGAGAATGTGTTTCTGTGAGGGGAGCTAGCCATAGCTGGAAAAAACACAAAATGAGAGTTTAGTTTCGATGTTCAAGAAATGAGAAATCTTAACAATTAAGAAACTCACATTATATTCAAAACAATTTTCCTCAATTGAATATAATGATCCAAGATCCATATTTCACAAAAATTTGAGTGAGCTTTGGCCCATCGCCCAAACTTTTAGCTATTTAGGTAAGCAACACTTTGCTAATTATATCATATATAATTCTTGTCTCGGATTAATATCTTATATCAAATCCGATCCTATATCTCTGAGCCCAAAACTATTTTGATAGCCCAGTTAAGCAAACCAATCTTTTAAGTCCGTAGTAACGATTACAACCTGCCTTACTCATGTAATTGCGGACACCCTGCTTTGGCAGACCCATCACACAATGAAACGAGCCTTGACAGTTGACAAGATTGGGAAGATATTAAAAGCTTAATATTTTGTTTGAGGAACTGAACCTTAAATCTAGTTTATATCAATTATATATCCTAGATATTTCAATTTGTTTTTAAACCTTTAAAAATTCTTAAGTTAAACAAGCTAGGAACGCAAATTCTGAAGTGGTGTCGATCGACACCAGATCAGTGTCGATCGACACAACTAGTTTGTGTTGACCGACAGATTCCGATCCGGTTCAATCGCGATATACCATTTAACCGATTAAACCGATCGAATCAATTTGCAAATAACCGACCGGTGTCGATCGACACTACATTAGTGTCGGTCGACACCAACCAAATCGGTTCAATGAACGATAACCGATTTACCGCTTGAACCGATCGCGATTACCCGGTTCAATCCAATTGAACCAAACGCGATGAACCGATTGGTGTCGATCGACACTACTTTAGTGTCGGTCGACACCAGTGGTTTGAGGAAACACGATCTTCGATCGTGACCTAAAAGTTCACGTGAAAACCCGATTGGTGTCGATCGACACACACATGGTGTCGATCGACACCCGTTTCGCACAAGCCCTGGATTTAACGATTTATGCAACAAAAACAGTTTTTTGAACATAATAATCTAGCAAGCAATCCTATATATATCATATATATCTCGTTTTGAATTCAACCAATTCAATTATAAGCTCCAGATTCAACAAAACAAACCGCTCTGATACCACTGAAGGGATTTGTTCAGGTTTTAATCGGATTAAAACAGCCCTAACAACATCCTAACCCACGGATCGTGTTAATTGAATCTTTGATGGATCTCGAACATACCTGGAGATTTGCAGCGGAGGGAGAACAGGTAATCGAGATAATCAAGCGCCTCAAGTGCTGCGCCTCTACAGAAGTCCACACGCACACAAACTGGACGACGGGATGCTAGTACCGGAGCGAACGATTCGCCTTCGGGTTTTCAGAAACGTTTTCTCTGTTTTCTGTGAGTTTTCAAGCTTCCAAGAGCTTCACTTGTGTGTTTAACTCGAGCAGCCCTCATATCATATATATAAGCTGGAGTTGCCGACAGGTGTCGATCGACACCACCATTGGTGTCGATCGACACCCTCACAGAAAGTCAAACATTGAGAAGACGATGCCGACAGGTGTCGATCGACACCCACTATTAGTGTCGATCGACACCCTCATAGAAAAACGATATCGACGTATATCTTATATACGTTGATCATAATCATTACTCTAATGATCAACACCCAATTTATATTATCCAGTTTGCTTAGGTGTGTGACCGTATAGGATCATATGATAATGGTAATGAGTTCATAACTCATAAGTTATAAGCGGCTTCTAGCAAAACATTATAACCGTCCAATATCATATGATTGTCTTATCTCGACATCACGACTCTACTAGAGTAAATACATGTCTGATTTCAGGACATTCCCTTCATCTTTACGCCTCTTTATGAAGTCATCAGCTTTACTGATAATTTCTTTTGTCCTTTGTGGACCAAGGAGGTAATATAGTAGATCATTATAGTTGGTGAAAGTTTCGGCCTTTCGTGATAACACTATCTGTCTCGGATGGAATGTAGATATAGTCTTATTTAAAAGATCTCTGTGTGTTATCACTTCGCCACATAGCATAAAGCCATGTACGATTCTCAGTAGAGTACAATTGTACTCATCCACGGATTCATAGTCCTGGAAGCTGAGTCTACTCCATCCATCCATGGAGGTCAGCCATAATTTCATTGAGAATCTTTCACCAAGCTTTGTCCAAAGGTCAACTGGATCTTTAGTATCTTCATACTGATCTCTTAGATCCTCAGTGAGATGACGGCGCATAATGTTTATGGCTCTTTGCTTTTGGCTTTCAAGTTCATTATTATCTTTGTAGATGCATCTTCCGAGTCCTCTGTCTTGTAGAGCAAGTCTCGTGCTCAATGACCATTCCATAAATTCGTCTCCTGAGAGATCTAGGACCAGGTATTCAAAGTTGTTAACTTTGGCCATTCTTTCATATGCATCAAAGTTGACGTCAGCCATCTGAAAACGTTTAACGAATTTCAGTTAGGGGCTTTTAATAAATCCGGACCTTAGTGGTAATGGCCGGTTTATATATATATGCATATAGCATGTCCGATTTTAATACTTCATGGTTTCAATCAATTATGCAAATCAATTAATTAAATCATGCAACCGATTTTCTATTATGCTATTAGCAATATTAATCAATTTCCCTTTTTGCAAAATTAATCATAAGGCAATTCATTAAAGGGATAAACCAATAAAGGAAATTAAACAAAAGGGGAAAATGATATACTTAACACTTTCCTTTTTACTAAAAGGAAGGGATTAAGGTTTTCCTATTTGGATTAGGATTAGGTTTAGGACCGATTTCAACCTAGCTTTTCTCTAGGGTTTCACGATTTCAACTATGGCCAAAACAAGCATGCACAAAACGATTCTAACAACCTAACTCATACAATCCGATTTCAATCAATGATACATGCGATTTCTATGCTAGTCCAAATTCGATTTTAAGTGATTGATGCAAGCAAGTTCTCATGCAATTTTAAAGCAGGTAAATAAGCAAGCTAATGAACTAATTTAAACATGCAATCAAAATCACAAATCGATTCAGCAAACATGCAAGGAAATATTCAAACAATCCGATTTTAGGGTTTAAGTTCATTAATGTCCAATTCGGTTTTGCTTTGTTCTTAGTTTAGGGTTTTACCTTTTTCTTTCTTTTAGATTTGAATTGGAATGAACCGGGAGCCAATGACCTCGGAAAACACAAGCTGAAATCGGATCTCCTTGGTTTATTTGGTGGGTCGTCGTGCACTGTATGCGTGCGTGCGAGCGCGTCCGATGTCGGATCGATAAGAGGTTTTCACCGGTAGATTCGGCTCGTCGAGGGCTTCGATTTGATATCTAGATCGCCTTCTGGTTCCTCACGGTTTGAAAGATATGACTCTTTAAAGTTTCGGCAGCTACTCAGGGTCTCTAGGGTTTTAGGGTTTAGGAGCTTTCGTGCTGATAACGTGTTGTGAACTGAATGTTCTGTGTGTATTATTATGAGGACCAAAGGTCTCTTTATATAGTGGTTACACCATGTAGAGAAAAGGTAATTATCCTTTTACTACTCATAACATAAAAAGGAAATATTCCATAAACCTATTCCTTGTCTATAAAGTAAAACATCTAACTATACTAAGGACCGGTTATGTTAATAACCTCTATATGGATCGGTCTATATTGAGTACATTAACCAAACGGTTCATAACAGGATCTGCAATTTTAAAATAGTAGATATGTATAGCATGAGTCTGTAAAATTGTACTATGAATGAAGGTCCCATGGTGCAGGTCTTAATCGTGAAGGTCGAAACTTTATTGTTAAGGTTGCAACTTTATTGTTATATGAAGGTCCTAATCATAGTGTTATTGTCCACATATATAATCATACGATTTCTAAGCTTTTATCTTTGATATTGGTTTGATTAAAAAGAGAAATAATAGTTGTGAAGAAGATAATTTTAATACGCAGCGTTTTGCTCTGGGGGCGATTCTGGACGCGATCTGGGATTTCTTCTGGTTTTCGGTGAGGAAGGCAACTGTAGCCGCCGCTGGGCTACGATGGTCAATCCGGAGGCTCCTCTGTCACCGGCTGGACGGAATCAAGGAGAACAACATCAAACAACCTGGGCAGATGTGGCCCTTGGAAAGAAAACTCTTAAAAAATACGATTTGCAGATCACTGAAAAAGATGGAATCAGATTGGTGATTGTCCCGGCTGAAGTTTTCAATGATTCTGGGCCTCTCTGGGAGGATTTTGTCATCGGTACCTTTCTGGCAACAGCTCCTCATGTTGCCAAAATCCATGCGATTGTCAACAAGATCTGGGCCCAAGGAGACAAAACTCAGATGATTGAGGTAATTGTCATAAATTCAACAACAATGAAATTCAAAATCAGTAACCCTACAATCAGAAACCGAGTCCTTCGACGTGGAATGTGGAATCTGGCTGAGATTCCTGTGGTTATTTCAAAGTGGACTCCTCATGAAGTCGAGTCTTCTGTTGTTGTTAAAACGGTTCCTCTATGGGTGCACTTAAAACATGTGCCTTTGGATACGTTTTCATGGAAGGGACTAAGCTGCATTTCAAGTCTGGTAGGGGAGCCTGACCGTCTGCACCCTGATACTGCCCAATGCCGCGATTTCGAACTAGCAAAGGTGTTCGTAAAAGCTGATCTTACGAAGGAGCTACCAAAGGCAATGTTCTTCACCTCTCTTGATGGTACAGACGTGTTGGTAAAGTACTCCTACCCCTGGTTACCGGCCCGTTGTTCAACTTGTGACAGATGGGGTCACCTTGCATCTGTATGCAAGCGTGTGATCGGAACAGTGACATCCCAATCAAATCTATTGATTAAGAATGTGGAAGCCGAAACAAATCCAAGTCAATTAATGATTGGTGAATTGGAGAAAACAGAGGTGATGGAGGTACATAATGCGGTACTCGAGGACGCTATCTCAACTGAGATGGAAACCCCAAGGAACGAGATAATGGTAACATTACCAACCACACAAACAAATGAACAAGAAGGGGAAGAGAAAGAGGAAGGGGAATGGCACACAATTTTTCCGGGGAAAGGAAGTAGAAGTCCAAATAAATCTCTTAAATTTGGACAAATATCCATTTTGTCACAGTCCAGATTTCTAGTTTTAGAAAACGAGGCGGCTGAGGAAGCTAAAGATAAAGAGGATTCAGTTCAAATGGCAGAGGAGGAATTGGTTCAAAAGGAAGAGGAGGAAAAGAATAAGGAGGAACAGATTTCAACTAAGCAGCTGGTTTTACAAGCTGCTGAAAACCATACCAAGGCAGCGGGGTCCTCCATTGAGAATTCTCAATCAGTAAAGGACACAACAACAAGGCCATCTCCCCCTCTTAACTCAAAGGACAATCACAAATTTTTATCGGATTCACAAACTCAGAAGACAAAGGAGGTAAATCCTATTTTTCTGAACAAACGGTACCCGAAAAAAAACCATTAATGTCTGGTTTCTTTTGGAATGTTAGAAGTTTTAATAAACCAACTAAGCATTCAGTTGTGAGAGATTGGATAAGAAATATTTCTTTGCAGTTTGGAGGGTTGTTGGAGACAAGAGTAAAGGGAAGCAAGGTACCTCGTATCATGTCTACTTCTTTTAAAGATTGATCAGTGTTGACAAACTACGAATTTAATAGGCTTGGTCGTATTTGGGTAATCTGGAGCTCAAAGGTCAGGATAACTCCTTGTTTCAAGAGCGGTCAGATTATTACAGTTTCAGTGTTGTTGGATGGTGAAGACACAGAATTATTTTGCTCCTTTGTTTACGCATCGAATTTTGAGGCTGAACGAAAAGGGCTGTGGGAGGATCTAAAAAACCATCATGATTCTCCTATGTTTAGAGATAAACCGTAGAAAATCATGGGTGATTCAATGAAATTATTGATCTGGAAGAGCACTCTGAAATAGGCCACGCGGTATCTTCGGGCATGCGGGATTTTCAGGATCTTTTCAGGTACAATTCTCTGCAGGACATGTCCTATCATGGTCCTTTGTTCACCTGGTGCAACAAGCGGGAAGAAGGCTTGATTTGCAAAAAAACTTGATAGAGTATTAATGAATGAAGCTTGGTATAACTCTTTCACGCAAGCATACACTGTGTTTAAGCCAGGAGGCTGCTCAGATCACTTACGATGCCGCATCACTATTCGTAAGGAGGCCGTGAAGATAAGGAAACCTTTCAAGTTTACGAATGTGCTGACAAAGTTCCAGGCCTTTACAGATTTGCTGGAAACGTCATGGAATGAAACAGAAGAACTCTTTATCTCTACTTCTGCTATGTTCCGCTTCTCAAAGAAACTCAAGAGCTTAAAACCGGCGATTAGGCAACTAAGCAAGGATACTCTTGGAGATCTAACCAAACGCTGCAGGAAGGCATTTGATAATCTGTGTGAGGCTCAATTAAAAACACTTACAGATACTACTGCCAAATCGCTTCATGAGGAGGGTCGTGCCCATGCTAAGTGGCAGCTTCTTGCAGCCCTAGAGGAGAAGGTTTTGAGTCAGAAGGCAAAGCTTCACTGGCTTCAGGTGGGGGATGGGAACAACAGATACTACCATCAGGCGGTAAAGATGCGAGAAATACGGAATTCTATCCGAGAAATTGAGCGAACTGATGGTACAACAATTTCAACGCAAGAGGAAATAAAATCAGAAGCTGTGCATTTCTTTACGAACTTCTTAGGTCAAGAGGTTGATGATATTGCGGGCATATCTGAGGAAGAATTGCAAAATCTGATGGGTTTTACGTTTTCAGATGTGGATGCAGCAGCTCTAACTCGACCAGTTACTGATGATGAGATAAAGACAATCCTTTTTGCAATGCCGGGAAACAAATCTCCAGGACCTGATGGTTTCACAGTTGAGTTCTTCAAAGCTTCATGGGGAATTTTGAGGAATGATTTCTTGGTTGCTATCAAATCGTTTTTTGAAAAAGGATTCCTACCAAAAGGAATCAACTCAACTATCTTGGCACTAATACTGAAAAAACAGAGGCGAAGATGATCAAGGATTACAGACCCATCTCATGCTGTAATGTGCTGTATAAAGTCATATCAAAAATAATCGCAAGTCGTCTGAAAGAGGTACTCCCCAAATTTATTGCACCAAATCAATCGGCTTTTGTGAAGGACCGTTTACTGATGGAAAATGTACTGTTGGCCTCCGAGCTAGTTAAGAACTATCACAAAGAGTCAATCTCACCTAGATGCGTAATGAAAATTGATATTTCAAAGGCGTTCGATTCTGTCCAATGGCCGTTCTTGATATCCACGATGAAAGCTCTAGGGTTTCCAGAGAAATTTATTAACTGGATTAAGCTGTGTGTCACTACAGCCTCGTTCTCAGTTCAGATAAACGGCGAACTTGCTGGATATTTTCAAAGTGTGAGGGGTCTGTGTCAAGGATGTTCTCTCTCCCTGTATTTGTTTGCGATTAGTATGAATGTGCTATCAAAGATGCTGGACAAAGGTGCTGCTACTCAGAAATTTGAATATCATCCAAGGTGTAAATCTCTCAACCTAACTCATCTCTGTTTTGCTGACGATTTGCTTATCTTCGCTGATGGAACAAAGAATTCAATTGATGGAGTGTTGCGCATTTTCACCGAATTTGCAAACTTCTCGGGATTGAATATTAACCTTGAAAAATCAACGCTATATATGATGGGTATCTCTGAGGAAAACCAAGAAACAATCTTTCAACAATTCCCCTTCTCTACTGGCAGCTTGCTAGTTCGTTACTTAGGCCTCCCGCTATTGACAAAGAGAATGAAAGCCAAAGATTATGAGCCTTTGCTGGAGAAAATACGTGCAAAGATAAGTTGCTGGAGAGGTCGATTTCTATCTGCGGGTAGACTTCAGTTGATTGGGTCAGTGATTTATAGTTTAACAAATTTCTGGATGGCAGCTTATCGTATTCCAAAGGCATGTCTTCGAGAAATTGATAAACTCTGCTCTGCTTTTTTGTGGTCTGGTCCTGATTTAAACACAAATAAAGCCAAGATAGCTTGGTCAGAAGTCTGTAAGCCTAAGGAGGAAGGTGGACGTGGGTTAAAACCATTAGTGGAGGTGAATGACGTAAGCTGTCTGAAACTAATCTGGAGGATCATATCGGCATCTTCTTCACTATGGGTAAACTGGATTCGTCGATATCTTATCAGACAGGGCTCTTTCTGGGCAATCAAAGATTCATCAACGCTAGGGTCTTGGATCTGGAAGAAACTATTAAAAATGAGACGTATGGCAGTACCTTTTGTGAAAGTGGATGTACGTAACGGAGCATCTACTTCTTTTTGGTATGATGTTTGGACGCCTTTGGGAAGATTAATTGATGTTGTCGGGGAAAGAGGGCGAATTGCTCTGGGTATACGTGCAACGGCTACGGTAAAGAATGTTTTCCTTCACCATCGGAGGAGACGCCACCGAGTAATGTTACTGAATGCAATAGAGAATGAAATTGATCATCATCGAAACAGGCTACAGAGTACAGAGGAGGACGTGGTACTATGGAAATTCTCTGATACTGAATTTAAAACAAGTTTCAACTCGAAGAAGACATGGTTATTGCTTCGTACTCCTTCTGTGGTTGGTGATTGGTGTCAAACAGTCTGGTTCAATTACTCAACTCCGAAGTATGCCTTCCACACATGGCTGACCCAAAGAAACAGACTCTCTACGGGCGATAGGATGCTGCAGTGGAACATTGGCTGCACGGGAATGTGTTCTTTCTGTAGCTCAATCATAGAAACAAGAGACCACCTCTTCTTCGAGTGTGCTTACTCAGAGATCGTGTGGGAAAAGCTGGTAAGAAACATGATGGGATCACAATATACATCACATTGGAACGACATTGTTTTGCTGTTGATGGATAAATCACGAGGAAAAGTCATTAGGTTTCTCTTCAGATATGTCTTCCAAGTTTCCCTTCACTTCATTTGGCGGGAACGCAATGGTCGAATGCATGGAGAACAGCCTCTAGGGCCAATGATTTTGGCAAAGCAGATCGATAAAGTTATGCGCAACAGGCTCCTCTCGTTACGACAAATGGGGATAACAAAACTTGAAAAGGGACTTCAAACTTGGTTTGGTTCGAGATGACTCATATGCTGCTGTTTCTTCCAAATTATTCAATTTCAATGCATTATTATTACAGTGTAAACTCTGCTTGTAGCACTTGATGCAAAAACGGTTTTTTTGCTCTGAATAAATTTAACATTCATTTCAAAAAAAAAAAAAAGATATTGGTTTGATTGGACCAAACCAACCGTGCATACATTACGTGTGTATAATACTACATTGATATTTCTTAATTTAATACATGTGTATAGGATATATTTCTTATAAATAAATAGTTGGAGCCAATTTTGTATACCTAAAATGCCATTAATGAGGATCTATAAAAACCAAAAAGAGACCAATGGCACAAAAAGTAATATGTCATGGTCCCTTTGGTTTTTTCCCTAAATGATTCCTCCTTTAATATAGTAGATTATATATTTTTATCTTAATTAATTATATTTATCTTTAATCTTATGCTAATGTTTTGATCTATGTGTTGTTCTCAGAGTCTTTAACAGATAAGCCTTTTCTTATCCGTCTTCCTTATGGTTCACTGTCTTTGATAAAGCAATTGCGATGACGAGAATGAGTATGAACGATACTTGATTCTCAAAGATTGTGCATTTATGTTCCTCTGGCTCTTTTTTACACTGGACTGACTCTTCTGCCAAAGTCTGTTCTGTTGTTTATGTCTCTCAAGTCTTAGGCATATTATTAGTTCCTGCATTTTTGCGGGACTTCTTGCACTTGATGTGAAACAAGTAATATCCTCGTGTATTTCTCCTCCTTTCAAAGTTAAACATATACTCTAAAAAGTCTTAAAATTTCAATGTTTGCAGTTGCTTAGAAAAGATGTTCTGTTGTAGAAGATCATGTTCCTGCAAAACGATCTTCCCATAATATCAAACACTGATTCTGAGAGTTTAGAGTTATTAATCTGTTGTTTTATTCTGTTGCCGTGTTTAAAAACTTTTCCATTTCAGTGTGCTTCAGCCTTCATTGCTCCTTCTCTCAGACAGATGTTGTTTAGGAGAAGAAGAGGTTGGCTTTGTTGGTCTATGGAATCTAGACATCATGAAACTGCTTTAATTTTTCTTAGCTTATAAGGGTTTCGTTGACACATATTTCAATGCGTTTATTGTTTCCAGGCGTCTAAAATGGCTTTCTGCACCAAACTCAGTGGCCACTTGAAACAAGGGGTTTTGCAAAACGGAAATGTTCCAGCGACATCAATGCTTGGTTCTCTACGCTACATGTCCACAAAACTTTTCGTCGGTGGTAAGCATGACTACCTATTGCAATTGCAATTTTTTAATGTATGCTTTCTTTTGTAATAGCAAACTGAATGCTTACATCACGGTTACTTTTGGTCCCAGGTCTATCACCAGGAACTGACGACCTGTCCTTGAAGGAAGCTTTCACCAACTTTAATGGAGTGATAGAGGGTAATCCCTGGATCTTTTTGTATTCATTGCTCTACAATAGAGTGTGTTTGTTTGTTAGCGCTGGTACTCAACAGTTAAATGACAAAAATGTTTAAACCAGTCAAGGATGTGGGGTTGGGTTTAAACCATCTTACCCATCATTATCCCATGAGTGATGATCATCTGCAATATGGTTTGCCGCAGGATTTACTTAACTGTTGAGATGTGTATTGAAATAGAATCTTGTTGCATCTTTGCTTCTGTAGCACGAGTCATGACAAACAAAGTGACTGAAAGGTCGAGGGGTTATGGATTTGTCAATTTCATCAGTGAGGATTCAGCCAACTCTGCGATTTCAGCTATGGATGGACAGGTTAGAATACTAAAGAATACATTAGATTGTCGTTTTGCATTTTGTTAACTTGCCCTTTTGTTGGTTCTTGGGTGATTAATTAGGAGTTGAATGGGTTGTGAACGTTGCAAAAGAATGGTCGAGCTTACCATTGTCTATGGACGAGAGTGTAGAAGATGAGAAGAAAGAAAATAATAAGATGGTGAGCCGATCTGTGTGGAAAGATCCATTCGTTGTTGCGTTCTTGATGAAGAAGAAAAACGCAGCACTGAACAGGAAAATATGGTCAAGGAGATCGACAATTCTACCAGAGTATGTTGATTCGTCCGTGAGAATCTACAATGGCAAAACACATGTGCGTTGTAAGATCACAGAGGGGAAAGTTGGGCACAAGTTTGGAGAGTTTGCGTTTACAAGAAAAGTGACGAAGCATCCTAGAGCCAAGTAAAGTGATAACGAAGTAAGTCTTTTGAGAATGGATGGATCAGCTTGAAGCATTGTTGGAAGAAAAAACCAGAAACGAAGCAATAAGGTAAAACTCATTTGAGCTTAGAAGTCTTTCGGTTTCGCTGTCGACTCTGAATTTGTTTAGATAGCTCGTTTCCCTAAAGATAGGAAACTTTTGTAGCTCTGTGATATGCTCAAATTAACCCTTTGAACTACTTTCTCAAATTAAGAGATCAGTTGTAATACTTAGGGGTCGAATTCCACAGAGATTCAAGATTCGCACAATAGAGTAAAGGTTTTCGAATTAAGCTAAACGAAAGATATTGTAATTAAAAGACAGCAAACGAAATCAAACAAGTTTGTAGATTGATGGAGAAAGCGCTAGACTTAGGGAAATTATTTCGGTGATTCAGAATTGCAAACCAGACAAAATGTTAAGGGTTTAATGAAGAATCGTTCTTGAACTCGAAACACAATATTCAAATTGATCAACTCTCGTTGTAGAGATTTCTATATCTAGATCCTAGAATTCCAAATCTCTTTGCAAATTCAAAAGCTCAGACATGCATTAAAATCAAGTTCGATATGTTCACAAAATACCTAAACCAAATCTCTTTGCGAATAGCTATTTTGCTCATCTAAGATTATTTTCAGGAAATCAATAACACTTTCGTGTCTACTAATTATCCTAAGATCTAAATTCCAGGTGATCAATCCAGAACTAGCATTAGATTCAGAATAGATGAAGAAACCATATGATAACCCTAACAATTCTATCCAATTCAACAATTCATCATCAACCTAGAAAAACCCTAAATCTAACAAGTAGATTACTCAGACATGGTTGATGAAACACAAATCATAATCTGAATAATTTGCATTAAGATATTAAAAAGAGTATTAAGGAAGTCCGAAATCTTCTCTCTAACAAGGTGAGTTCTGATTTGTCTCTCCAAAGCTCTCTTGCCAAAATCCCAAAGCACAAAGTAAAAACTAAGATAAAAAATTACAAAGACTCTTAAAAACCTAAATATAGTCTAAAACCCGAAAAGGACTTGTTTTGCAAATATGTAAAACTTCTGGGCAATTTCCTTTCTTCAAAATTCGGTAGAGCGTGAAATCCCGATCGGTGTCGATCGACACCAAGCTCAAAAGTGGTCTCCGACTTGTTCTCTTCAGATGCTTCAAACTAAATGCTCCAAAATGCTCCAATATCTTCAATCAATCCTAATATGTACCTGAACCTGCAAAAGACTCCAAAAACAAATAAAAGACTCTATAAACATACTTATATCATGGCTGAAAAACCGGAAAAAACCATGATATATCAACTCCCCCAAACTTAGCTTTTTGCTTGCCCTCAAGCAAAACAGAAAACTGAACCTGTGAAAGAGGTTTGAAAACATAGGAACTCACTTAACTTTTAGAACACTGAATCAACCAACACCAGAATAAAGCCACATCAAACAGTACCAACTTAAGTTAGAACCTCTAGTAATTTTCCGCAGAATCACTAACCATCCAGATTCCAAACCACAACCCATAAGAGTAATCTAGAATCTCCATTGCTGACCTTATTAAGTTTTAAGTGCTGTCTCATTTGGGAATATCGATCTAAGAACACATGGACTCTTACTCACTTAAGTACTGATTTAATGAACAGTCTGCTTCTAGTTTCCTTTCTCCCTCTTTTCTCGCTTCCAATCAGTCGATTTTTCCCTACTAGGGTATCATTTTATTTTTTTTATCGACTGATTGTTCTCTTCTTTTTTTTTTTTCCTAGAAGTATGGAATGATTCAACTTCTCAAATAAAATCTTTTCAAATCTATGACTCTTTTCATTCTTTTTCTTTAGAGACTATGAAGAGAAGAGAGAGGGAAACCATAATCACAGACTAATCTTATCAGACCTAAGCAAGGAATCCGATTCTAAGTATACCAAGCCCCAAGATGAGAAAAATTAAGTTCATTATTTCTAGGCCAGCTCCGGATCATCTAAACACTCAAATAGTATGGGGATAATGGAAGATCAATTTACCTTTGGAATTTCCTGTTGGTAGAAACTGCTGTCAATGGCTGTAAGAATGGTCACTAAAGAAGTAGCTAACACAGTTTGTTCCAAGTAAAGTTCATTGTTCCAAACTAAATTTTGACTCAATAAAAACAAATTTTTGACACAAAAGACTCACAAAAGAAAAAGAAAACCAAAGTTAGTAACCACCTTCCCCCAGACTTGAATAACACTGTCCCCAGTGTTAACAGGCCTGAGATCGGTAAAAGAAAGCAAAAGGAACAATGTTAGAGTTAGAATTATGGGCGCTTACCTGCAGTCGCGAATGGTGTCGATCGACACTCGCTTGGTGTCGATCGACACCAAGTCCGAATTCAGACAATGACGTTGTTGGACTTGTGTTTTATTCCAAAGTTAGAAATCCAGACCATGATTCCTAATGTCAGCACTGTTAGAACACTGAAACACAAGTAACAATAAAGATCAAGCATACCATAATATCATAATCCAACAGAGTTCAAAGTAAAAAGAAAAATAACAGACTGACTCAAACAAAAACAGAAAAATGACTCAAGTGCAGGAAGAGATAATAAAAGAAATGATAGAAAGATAAAACCGCAGGAAGAAGACTAATCATCATCGGACTCGTCGGCGGCAGGAGATGGTGGTGAACGAGAGCGGGAGCGATGGCGGCGAACTGGTGAAGTAGCCTGAACTCCGCTGCAGCGAGGATGGGTGATCGTGTCCCATACGCTCTGAAAAGCGGCGATCACATACTTCTGGAAAGTCGCCGTGTCTGCAGGAACAGTAGGTGGAGGAGGAAGAGAAGGAAATGGACGATCCCCAGCAGGATCCGGGACGACGTCATCCTCAACGGCGGAAGCGGCAGCATTAGAAGAAGCTCCTCTGCGTCTGCGAGAAACCGGGGCATCTCATACCTCAGTGTGATCAGGTCGAAAGCGGAGCTGCTCAGGATCATCCCCTATGGTGGTGAGAGTAGGCTGAGGTAGCCGAACCAGTCGAGTCCCCTCGGTGTCTCTGTAAACCCACATCCACTCATTCTTAAGCCAATGAGCGCTCTTCAAGTGGTCCTGATCAAGTGGACCGACACCGAAGGTGGGTGTCGATCGACACCAATCGTGGGTCGCGACAATTTCTTTTTTTTTTTTTACTCCTAGAAAACCTAAGAAAAACAAAAACTAAGAATTAGTAAACAAAGGAAATACGAAATGTTGCGTATGTACAAATTACCAGTGGGTTGCCTCCCACTCAGCGCTTGTTTTTAGTCATTAGCTTGACTTGGCAGCGGATTAGGCAGAGGGTGCATCACCCAAACGAACAATGTGTCCGTCGGGAATTTCGGCATGTGCCCAATAATGTTTCACCCTTTGTCCATTCACAGTGAACTCCTCGCCTTTTGAGTTCCGCAGGACTACAGCACCATATGGTCGAACTTCCGTGATAGTGAAAGGACCTGACCAACGAGAACGCAATTTACCAGGAAACAGTTGCAAACGAGAGTTATACAGAAGTACCTGATCATTGGGTTCAAAGTTTCTGGAGATGATCTTCTTATCATGATAAGCCTTTGTTCTCTCCTTGTACAGCTTAGAGTTTTCATAAGCATGAAATCTGATCTTATCCAACTCATTCAGCTGAATCAATCTCCTCTCTGCAGCAGGCTTGATGTCGAAATTCATCGTCTTTATAGCCCAATATGCTTTGTGCTCAAGTTCCACTGGAAGATGACATGCTTTCCCATAAAGCAGATGAAACGGTGTAGTACCAAGTGGTGTTTTGAATGCAGTTCTGTAGGCCCAAAGTGCATCATCTAGCTTTGTAGACCAATCCTTTCTTGTCTTTCCCACTGTCTTTTCCAGGATTTGCTTGATCTGTCTGTTCGAAAGCTCTACCTGGCCACTTGTCTGAGGGTGATATGGAGTCGCCACACGATGATGAACACCATGCTTCTTCAGCAGCTTTTCAAAAACCTTGTTGATAAAGTGAGAACCACCATCACTTATCACAATTCTAGGCACTCCAAATCTGGGAAAAATAATGGTCTTAAACAGCTTAAGGACCACTGCGGCATCATTCTTTGGACTACCAATTGCTTCTACCCACTTGGAGACATAGTCCACAGCAACTAGAATGTACTTATTCCCATGAGAGGAGGGAAAAGGACCCATGAAATCAATGCCCCAGCAATCAAAAACTTCAACCTCAAGGATGAAGTTTTGTGGCATCTCATGTTTCTTGCTGATCTTCCCTCTTCTCTGACAAGCATCACAATGAGAAACAAACTTCTGAGCATCCTTGAACATAGTAGGCCACCAAAAGCCTGCTTGAAGAACCTTGGACACTGTTTTGAAAGTAGCAAAGTGTCCAGCATACTCAGACCCATGGCAGTGAAAAAGGATGTCAGGAACCTCAGTCTCTGCAACACGTCTTCTGTAGATTCCATCTGAACAATGCCTGTAGAGATAAGGCTCATCCCAATAATATCTCTTGAGATCACTAAAGAATTTCTTCCTAGCATATTCGTTGAGACCTGGATCAATGTCTGCAGCAAGGTAATTGGCAATATGAGCATACCAGGAGTGATCAGGAACAGCTACAGCAGCTGTTTGCAATGTCCAAGTCGAGCCTTCAGGTCCTGCAGTTTCTGGGCTCGTCTGCGATGAGTGTCGATCGACACCAAGGTGGTGTCGGTCGACACTGAGTGGTGTCGAGCAGCCTAAGTTGGTGTCGACCAAGGTGGTCGATATTCGTCCACCACGACTCAAAATATCGAGTCTTTTGAAGGGTGTCGATCGACACCGGGGCGTGGTGTTGGTTGACACCATGTCTGTGCTTCGCCAATTTCGCCTTTTGTTCACTAACTCCGATTCTGATGCAATCCCAATCATGTAAACATTTTCCTCTGGCAGAAAATCATCAATAGAAACATCTTCTTCAACTCTGAGTCGTGAGAGATGATCAGCTACTCCATTCTCCACACCTTTCTTGTCTCTAACTTCAATGTCAAACTCTTGAAGAAGAAGAATCCATCTGAGAAGTCTTGGCTTAGCCTCCTTTTTCTGCATCAAGTATTTGAGGGCAGAATGATCTATATGCACAATCACCTTAGATCCAACCAAGTATGGACGAAATTTTTCAAAAGCAAACACCACAGCCAACAACTCTTTTTCAGTAGTTGCATAATTTCTCTGTGCATCATCAAGTGTTCTGCTTGCATAATAGATGGCATGAAGCTTCTTGTCCTTCTTCTGTCCAAGTACAGCTCCTACTGCAAAATCATTGGCATCACACATTACCTCAAAAGGTAAATCCCAGTCTGATGGTTGCACTATTGGAGCACTAACTAAAGCTTTCTTGATCTGTTCAAAAGCTGAAAGACATTCAGCATTGAACTCAAATTTCACATCCTTGCAGAGAAGTGCTGTAAGTGGTCTAGCAATTTTGCTGAAATCCATGATGAACCTCCTGTAAAACCCAGCATGTCCCAGAAAACTCCTCACTGACTTCACATTATCAGGTGCTTGAAGACTTGTCATCACCTCGATCTTAGCCCTGTCAACTGCAATCCCAGCCTAAGAAACTCTGTGTCCTAGCACAATACCATCTTTCACCATAAAGTGACATTTTTCCCAGTTGAGAACCAAGTGCTTTTCTTCACATCTAGCCAACACTTTGCAGAGATTATCAAGACAGTCTTTAAAGGAAGACCTATAGACAGAAAAGTCATCCATAAAGACCTCCATAAAATCCTCAATCATATCTGTGAAGATAGATATCATGCATCTCTGAAATGTCGCAGGAGCATTACGGAGTCCAAATGGCATTCTGCGATATGCAAAAGTACCATAGGGACAGGTGAAGGTGGTCTTCTCCTGGTCATCTGGATGGATGGGAATCTAAAAGAACCCAGAGTACCCATCGAGGAAGCAGTAATAAGGGTGGTTTGCTAACCTCTCCAGCATCTGATCAATGAATGGCAGGGGGAAGTGATATTTCCTTGTTGCAGCATTCAACTTCTTGTAGGCAATACACATTATGTGCCCTGTCACAGTCCTTGTAGGAATCAGATCATTCTTCTCATTCTTCACCACTGTAACACCTCCTTTCTTAGGAACCACATGCACTGGACTGACCCAATTGCTGTCTGAGATGGGGTAGATGACACCAGCTTCCAGCAATTTCATGATTTCCTTCTTGACAACTTCCTGCAAATTGGGGTTCAGCCTTCTCTGGTGCTCAATTGATGACTTTGTCTCAACCTCAAGGTGGATCCTATGCATGCACAAGTCTGGAGAGATACCTGAAATATCATCAAGAGAATAGCCAAGAGCTTTGCGAAATCTGCGCAGCTTGCTTAGCAGTAAAGTGAGCTCTGCATTGTTGAGATAAGCATTAACAATAACAGGATATGAAGAATTTTCACCAAGAAATGCATACCTTAGCCCTTCAGGAAGTTGTTTCAGCTCAAGTTTGGGAGCTTTCTCTACACTCTGATACACGAGTTTTAAACCCTTATTTCCTACTGCAAGTGCACAGCATACGAAGTAGTATTTAGGGGTCGATCCCACGAAGACCAGTTTTCACACTTTGATATATTGAGCTAATTCAAAAGCTAAGACAATTCAATATGTTTTTGGTTTTTGTAAATAGTAAGTAATGAAAGCGAAATCGGTTGTAAGATAATATTAAGCAAGCGTTAGGTCAAGGAATATCGCAGGAGATTTAGAGCAACGGATTAAACAACTATTCAGGCAATGATTGAGCATAAATCTAGAACTTAAACACTAAGATAATATCAATCCACTCTCGTGGTACCAATATCTTTGTCTATCAACCTAGAAATCCTAGCTCTCGCTGGTACTAGAAATCGTAGACAAGCATTAAGGATAGGTTTAATATGTTCACAATTCTCAATACATCTGCTCTCGCAGGTAATGGTTAAATTGCTCACCAATGTTCTTTCTAGCAACCTAGCAACTCTCGCTGTCTAAGTTAAACCAAATTTCATAAGATCAAGTGATCAATTCGATCTAAGCATTAAGAACAACAAGGGCAAAGATATTG
This sequence comes from Isatis tinctoria, assembly GCA_010577795.1. Classification (NCBI taxonomy): domain Eukaryota; kingdom Viridiplantae; phylum Streptophyta; class Magnoliopsida; order Brassicales; family Brassicaceae; genus Isatis; species Isatis tinctoria. Next base: position 6,225,106 of record CM021248.1, on the reverse strand, counting down.
ATTTGAATAGCCTATTTGTGTTTAACCCTAAAGCTCATGAATTCCTTTGACAAACCTTAACCTAACTAAGAGGTCTACTCAGACATGATTAAAGAAGAAAACAAAGAGATTATAGAGTTCATAATAAAAGCTTGAATAGATAATGAAAGTTGAAAATAACTTAATAAGAACTTAAGTAAAGCATAAATATAAAGACTAAAAGTAAAGCATAAATATAAAGACTGAAAGTAAAGCATAAGATTAAAAGCATAAGATTAAAGCTTAAAAGAAACTTAACAAGAACTAGATAAAAGCATAAACATAAAACTTAAAACTAAAGAAGAAGCTATGCTTTGAAGCTAGAGAAGAGAGGAGGAAGAAGAAGGTGTGTTTTGAGAGTGATGTTGTGAGTCCATTATATAGGCCAAGGTGAAGGGGAGTAGGTGAAGCGGGGAACGGTCGTTCTTGGTGTAGAACGATCGTTCTCCTTGGTCGATCGAAGTAGGTGAAGTAGGTGAGCTTGGGAACGATCGTTCTAGGTGGAGAACGGTCGTTCCGTGCATGGTTGTTGGTGAAGTAGGTGAGACCGGGAACGGTCGTTCCTTGCATGGATCGGTCGTTCCTCTGCTTTGTCGGCAAGGTTGGTGAAATGGAGAACGATCGTTCCCTTGGGGGAACGGTCGTTCTTGTCTGGTCGTTCTTCTCAAAGAACGGTCGTTCTTCACTTTGTCCTTTTCTCGTGTTTTCCCGACTCGAACATCTCCGTAAACGCCAAACTCCTTCGGAACTCCATGAAATCTGTAAAAGACTCAAAACAAAAGAAAAGACTCGAAAAACTAACGAAAGATGCAAATCAAAACTCAAACCGAATACTAAAAACGAATCAAAATACGTTAAAAACACATAATATCAACTCTCCCCAACTAAAACCTTTGCTTGTCCTCAAGCAAAATCAGATATCTTACAAAGAGGAGAGGTTAGAAAAACGTGTGAAATTCGTAAAACTTATAGGACCATACTCTAAGTCAATTGCCCGTAAACCGCATTCGCAAAGTTCAGATCAAACCGTACTTCATTGTACTTCTCCATAACCGTAGCAAATAAATGAAATCTCATGATCAAGCAGAACTTAATATTTAACATTCATTATCAAATACGTGTACTCTCACAAAGGGAATATCTAACACGTTATGGTCTAGGTATCAAAGTTGGTATTTGGTGGCTCAAGTGTTTCGGTTTCTTTTTTTATTTATTTATTTATTTATTTTTTATTTTTTTTAGCAGTATAAACAGATGCAAATCATTATGCAAAATCACCGTGAGACACAGACCAATTGGGAGGTACACAACTCTCCTTAACTCTAATCCTTCTACCCTTTTTTAACTGAGTCACAAACAAGAACAAGATTAATTTCTTTTAACATTTTATGGAATTTAACGATATTACCTAGACTTTCCCGGTTCCTTCCGTTTTCTTTTCTGTAATGCAAATAATTTTTATTCTTCTTTTTTTCTTTCTTTTCTTTCTTTTTATGTTTTCTCTTTTTTTTTTATATATATATATATATCGGAAAATGGAACCGGTTAGTCTCTAAGATCTGCATCAAAAGAACATCAACAATGTAAGCTTATTTCTTGAATGTGAATAAAACCTTCTACCCTTTTAAAAGTTCACCCTCTTTTGAAATGAAAAATTTTCAATGAATATATTCAAAGAGAGAGATCACATTTCTAGACACATCCCATGAGTTTAATCAGAAAGAGACCACCTATCTAGACACAATCCTAAAGAAAAGTTGTGTCGGTCCGTATACTCCATAGTTTTTGCACATGAATGCAATGACAGTAAACGAAGAAAAGTGGGTTTCAACATGGATATGGTAAGGGTGTGGTACTAGACTAAGGATAAGTCTAGCCATTTGGAGTTTAGCAAAGATTGGTAGAAATGATGCAAAGAAAACTCCAAATGTAAAATCCAATACATGATTATCAACCCCCTAAGTGAGATAAATTAAGTCCATATTAAGTTCCGATAATTCGATTAAGTTCAGATGATTTGAGAAATTCACTAAATGATCAAGTTATGGATTTTTCTGCGTTTCCAAACTATCCTTAAACAATGCTAAGCAGTCCTAAGGCAATGACATCGAACATGTTGCAATTCCAAAAAGTTTTAACAAAATCACACACTGTTTTGACTCGATAAATTTTTTTTTTTTTTTTTTTTTTGAAAATCTAAACACACCAAAATAAAACATAAGAAGTAAACATCAATAAAACACAATGTTAGTACACAAATAAATCCCTCCCCCAGACTTGTTTTTAACCGTCCCGGTTTAAACAAAACTGAAAGAGAAATTCGCAAACTCATAAATAAAATAAAAATGTCCTAAATGGATTTGACAGTGGTGTAGGGACAAGAAAACTTACCTGAAGACGTGCACCCCCTTCTATTTTTTTTTTATTTTTTTTTTATTTATTTTTTTTTTTTTAATGGAGCACTTCGGCGGAGCAGGTGCTTGGAAACAGATTTAGGGTGCTCGCTGTTTTTTTTTTTTTTAGTCTGAAACAAAGAAAAACAAAACAAAAAATCAATAGCAAAAGAAAATAAAAGAAAAACACTTACCAGTGGGTTGCCTCCCACCAAGCGCTTGGTTAAAGTCGTTAGCTTGACGTCTGAGCACAAGTGCTAATCATGAGAATCAAAAGGCTGAGCCAGTGCACCTTTGGTCCTTCTCTTATTGTGACAAGAAACAAAGTGCGCAAAAAGGTATACAATTGTCCAAAGGAAATAGACAATATTCTCATCAAGGAAGTTTACTACAAATGTAGCGTGTATCTTCAAATATTCCTTGACAGTGAGATGTTGTTGAGAATCAAATGCATTTGATGGAAAGATATAATCAACTTTAGCTTCAAACGAGTTTGTCACAAAATAGTCAACTTTATCTCCATCAATCTTATAAAATACCACATTCTCATTCTCATCGTCATTCTCAAACTTAGGGTTCTCTATCTCATCCAAGATCTTATCTAAATCAAATTCATCCCCTAGGTCAGATTTTTCAAGAAGCGATCTAGATTCCTCTAGCATTAAAGAGTTAAGCTCGAGATTATGATGATTCAAAACACAAAGATAACTAGTATCAAAACATATTTCATGATAATCTCTAGCAAATTTTTCTACTCTTAAGGCATCTAGTCTTTGAGTCTCACATATCAAATCATAGCATTCATCAATGAGTGAGGAGGAAGGTGAATCATAAGCTATATCTCCAATAGAAGGCATGTGACTATCCTCAAAATCTTGAAATTCAAAGGTTAAATCGGATGTACCTTGTAATTGGGATGGTGGAACCCAATATATTACCTCCTTAAGTGAGTGGGCTACCATTATCTCATCAAATGTAAGCTCTCTTCCTTCTAGTACTGCCCGATGTGACATGAGGTTCATCCGGATCATTACTGCTAGGTCACTCCTTGTCAGCATTGGATTTTCCATACAAAGCTTATCCAACTCCACTCTTTGTTCTGGCGTAAGTACGTTCTCATCAAAAGAGTCATCTTGAATGTTTTCTTCAAACGTGTCCTCCTCTTCTTGTGGCCAATCATTGTAGTCCATGGCCATCAAAGTTAGTAAAAGTTAGTGTCTTAGACTAATAATTAAGCCGTAAACCAAAGGTGAACATTTGGTCCCCGGCAACGGCGCCAAAAACTTGATACACGAGTTTTAAACCCTTATTTCCTACTGCAAGTGCACAGCATACGAAGTAGTATTTAGGGGTCGATCCCACGAAGACCAGTTTTCACACTTTGATATATTGAGCTAATTCAAAAGCTAAGACAATTCAATATGTTTTTGGTTTTTGTAAATAGTAAGTAATGAAAGCGAAATCGGTTGTAAGATAATATTAAGCAAGCGTTAGGTCAAGGAATATCGCAGGAGATTCAGAGCAACGGATTAAACAACTATTCAGGCAATGATTGAGCATAAATCTAGAACTTAAACACTAAGATAATATCAATCCACTCTCGTGGTACCAATATCTTTGTCTATCAACCTAGAAATCCTAGCTCTCGCTGGTACTAGAAATCGTAGACAAGCATTAAGGATAGGTTTAATATGTTCACAATTCTCAATACATCTGCTCTCGCAGGTAATGGTTAAATTGCTCACCAATGTTCTTTCTAGCAACCTAGCAACTCTCGCTGTCTAAGTTAAACCAAATTTCATAAGATCAAGTGATCAATTCGATCTAAGCATTAAGAACAACAAGGGCGAAGATATTGATTTGAATAGCCTATTTGTGTTTAACCCTAAAGCTCATGAATTCCTTTGACAAACCTTAACCTAACTAAGAGGTCTACTCAGACATGATTAAAGAAGAAAACAAAGAGATTATAGAGTTCATAATAAAAGCTTGAATAGATAATGAAAGTTGAAAATAACTTAATAAGAACTTAAGTAAAGCATAAATATAAAGACTAAAAGTAAAGCATAAATATAAAGACTGAAAGTAAAGCATAAGATTAAAAGCATAAGATTAAAGCTTAAAAGAAACTTAACAAGAACTAGATAAAAGCATAAACATAAAACTTAAAACTAAAGAAGAAGCTATGCTTTGAAGCTAGAGAAGAGAGGAGGAAGAAGAAGGTGTGTTTTGAGAGTGATGTTGTGAGTCCATTATATAGGCCAAGGTGAAGGGGAGTAGGTGAAGCGGGGAACGGTCGTTCTTGGTGTAGAACGATCGTTCTCCTTGGTCGATCGAAGTAGGTGAAGTAGGTGAGCTTGGGAACGATCGTTCTAGGTGGAGAACGGTCGTTCCGTGCATGGTTGTTGGTGAAGTAGGTGAGACCGGGAACGGTCGTTCCTTGCATGGATCGGTCGTTCCTCTGCTTTGTCGGCAAGGTTGGTGAAATGGAGAACGATCGTTCCCTTGGGGGAACGGTCGTTCTTGTCTGGTCGTTCTTCTCAAAGAACGGTCGTTCTTCACTTTGTCCTTTTCTCGTGTTTTCCCGACTCGAACATCTCCGTAAACGCCAAACTCCTTCGGAACTCCATGAAATCTGTAAAAGACTCAAAACAAAAGAAAAGAGTCGAAAAACTAACGAAAGATGCAAATCAAAACTCAAACCGAATACTAAAAACGAATCAAAATACGTTAAAAACACATAATATCACACTCCAATCTCCAAGTTTTGCAGCTTTCTCTGAAGTCCCAACTAGCTCCTCTTGGGCAACCAACTTCATAACTTGCTCACTAGCATCCATCATCTTTGCATATCCATTTGCTTGGTCATCCAGATGCTCAGCTATAGAAGTGATCAGAGCTCTCTCCAATGGATCTTCAGAGTGCATCTCATTGAAGATTTCCTCAGTGAGATCTGAAAGTGTATCCACATAGAAGGTCTGTCCATCAATAGTGGGTTTCTTGACAATCTTGTCCATGTCAAAGTTCATCACCAAATCACCCACATGTAGGCCTATCCTTCCATTCTGCACATCAATTATAACACCAGCAGTAGCCAAGAAAGATCTTCCCAAAATAAGAGGATCTTTGGGTTCCTCATCATACTGCAGCACCACAAAGTCTGTGGGAATCAAGCAATCACCAATCTGGATAGGAACATCCTCTAAAACACCTTCTGGGATTCTAAGGGATCTATCAGCTAGAATAAGAGTGATTCTAGTTGGTTGGAAATCAGTCATTCCCAGGCGGATTGCAACTGATAGAGGCATCAAATTCACACTAGAACCCAAATCACACAAGGATCTTTCGAAGCTATTAGAGAAGATAGTGCAAGTCAACACAAAACTTCCAGGATCAGGGAGCTTCTTGGGAACTCTGTTCTGAATAACAGCACTGACCTGTGCAGAAATCATCATCACTCCTTGTTCAACACTCAGGTCTTGAGTAGCCATCCTCTTCACATACCTCCTCATCATGGGAGAAGTCTTCATAACATCAACAAGAGGAATCTCAACAATCAGTTTCTCCATGATAGCTTTGAACTTAGCATCTTCTAGTTCCTGTTTAGACTTCTTGGAAGCCTTCGGGAAAGGAATTTTCGGCATATAGATGTTCTAACTCTAACATTTCAACCTCTGCAGCAAAATGAACATGTTTCTGGCCTACAAGAATGCTGTGAACTGAGTCTAGCTTTGCCTTCACTTCTGCAATTTGGCTTCCATCATTACCTCCAGCTGCTTTCTTCCTTTCAAAGTCTGCATTCTTGGTACTTGATATTATGTGTTTTTAATGTATTTTGATTCGTTTTTAGTATTCTGTTTGAGTTTTGATTTGCATCTTTCGTTGGTTTTTCGAGTCTTTTCTATTGTTTTGAGTCTTTTACAGATTTTATGGAGTTCCGAAGAAGTTTGGCGTTTACGGACATGTTCGAGTCAAGTTAAGACGGAAAAACGAGAAAAGGACCAAACACAAGTGAACGACCGTTCTGAAGAAGAACGATCGTTCTGGTCAAGCAAAGGAACGACCGTTCCTTCCCAAGAACGACCGTTCCCATGTTCACCTACGCTGCCGACACACCAAAGAGATCGACCGTTCTCTCCCATGTGGTCGTTCCCGAACTCACCAACTCTGCCGACAAAAGCACCACGGAACGATCGTTCTCCCCATCAGAACGATCGTTCCCCGACTCCACATCTCACCTACTACGGATCGACCATGGGGAACGATCGTTCTCCACCTAGAACGACCGTTCCCTGTCTCACCTACTCCCCTTCACCTTGGCCTATATAATGGACTCACAACACCAAGCTACAAACACACCATCTTCTTCCTTCTCTCTTCTCTAGCTTCTAAACATTGCTCTCTCTTCAGTTTTAAGTTTTATGTTTATGCTTTTATTAAGTTTTATTTGGTTTCTTTTAAGCTTTATACATTTATGCTTATGCTTTAAGTTTTACTTTCAGTTCTTATATTTATGCTTATGCTTTAATTAAGTTCTTATAAGTTTATATCCAGATTTTGTTATCTATTCAAGTTTTTATGATGAACTTTATAATCTCGTTGTTATCTTCTTCTTTAATTATGTCTGAGTAGATCTCTTAGTTAGGTTGAGGTTTGTCAAAGGAATTCATGAGCTTTAGGGTTAAACACAAATAGGCTATTCAAATCAATGTCTTCACCTTTGTTGTTCTTAATGCTTAGATCGAATTGATCACTTGATTTTATGATATTGGGTTTAACTTAGACAGCGAGAGTTGCTAGGTTGCTAGAAAGAACATTGGTGAGCAATTTATTCATTACCTGCGAGAGTAGATGTATTGGACAATTGTGAACATATTAAACCTATCCTTAATGCTTGTCTACGATTTCTAGTACCAACGAGAGTTAGGAATTCTAGGTCGATAGACAAAGATATTGATACCACGAGAGTGGATTGATATTATCTTAGTGTTTGAGTTCTAGACTTATGCTTAATTACTGCCTGAATAGTTGTTTGATCCGTTGCTCTGAATCTCCTGCGATATTCCTTGACCTAATGCTTGTTTAATATAATCTTTACAACCGATTTCGCTTTTATTATTGCTATCTACAAAAAACCAAAAACATATTTGAATTGTCTTAGCTCTTAATTTAGCTCATTAAGTCAAAGTGTGAAAACTGGTCTTCGTGGGATCGACCCCTAAATACTACTTCGTATGCTGTGCACTTGCAGTAGGAAATAAGGGTTTAAAACTCGTGTATCAGTGCTATTGCTAGATGCCAAGTTTTCAATAAGCTTTCTCGCTTCAGCTGGGCTCCTAGTGTTGAAGTTTCCTTCACTTGCAGCATCCAAAGCCATTTGATACCTCCAGTCAATTCCTCTGAAGTAGATGCCCAACAGCTGAACATCACTGAACCCATGATGGGGACAGTCTCTCTGGTATGACCTGAACCTCAACCAAGAAGCTTTGAAGGCTTCAGTAGGCTCTTGTTTGAATGTAGATATTTTAGTTCTCAGATCTTCAGACCTTGCATCATCAAAGAAGTTGGTGAGGAAGGCAGTCTTTGTATCAGACCAAGTGGTTAGAGAACTTGGACTCTCATTCTTGAGCCAGTAAGCTGCATCCCCAGCAAGAGAATATGGGAATAACTTGCACAGAAGATAGTCCTGAGTGACTCCATTCAGTTTGATGCTTGTCACCAAGTCCTCAAACTTCTCAATGTGATCCATAGGGTGCTCATGAGGAAGACCATGGAAAGGATGTTGACCCACAAGAGTGAAGTAGACAGGCTTCAACTCAAAATCATTCCTTGGGAAAGTAGGAGGGCGAATCGCAGACCTGTTTGCATAGAAAAGATCAGGCCTGTTAAAATCCGCAAGAGTCCTCCCTCTAGCAGCGTTCGCATCATCTTGTACAATGATTTCTTGGATGATATTTCCCTGGTCATCAATCTGGTCGCCGTTCTCGTTGTAGGCTTGACCCTGTTGGTCTCGTAAGACTCCAGTAGCATCAGGTCGAATGATAACTCTCCGATTCATTCCTACTGATATCTTTGCCTTTAGGTTCGCTCGTTCTAACTCTAGCAACTCCTGATTCGTAAGATTCAAAAGTTTAGCTTCCTTGTTGCTCCGGGTGTTGCGAGTATGCATAAACCTGAAACAAAAGAAAGGAGAAAGAAAGAATGTGAGTAAACAAGAAATAAAATGTTTAGTCTAAATTCTATTCCTAGTCTAATGGCGAATTCAATGAATCCCCGGCAACGGCGCCAAAATTTGATATGCTCAAATTAACCCTTTGAACTACTCTCTCAAATTAAGAGATCAGTTGTAATACTTAGGGGTCGAATTCCACAGAGATTCAAGATTCGCACAATAGAGTAAAGGTTTTTGAATTAAGCTAAACGAAAGATATTGTAATTAAAAGACAGCAAACGAAATCAAACAAGTTTGTAGATTGATGGAGAAAGCGCTAGACTTAGGGAAATTATTTCGGTGATTCAGAATTGCAAACCAGACAAAATGTTAAGGGTTTAATGAAGAATCGTTCTTGAACTCGAAACACAATATTCAAATCGATTAACTCTCGTTGCAGAGATTTCTATGTCTAGATCCTAGAATTCCAAATCTCTTTGCAAATTCAAAAGCTCAGAGATGCATTAAAATCAAGTTCGATATGTTCACAAAATACATAAACCAAATCTCTTTGCGAATAGCTATTTTGCTCATCTAAGATTATTTTCAGGAAATCAATAACACTTTTGTGTCTACTAATTATCCTAAGATCTAAATTCCAGGTGATCAATCCAGAACTAGCATTAGATTCAGAATAGATGAAGAAACCATATGATAACCCTAACAATTCTATCCAATTCAACAATTCATCATCAACCTAGAAAAACCCCAAAATCTAACAAGTAGATTACTCAGACATAGTTGATGAAACACAAATCATAATCTGAATAATTTGCATTAAGATATTAAAAAGAGTATTAAGGGAGTTCGAAATCTTCTCTCTGACAAGGTGAGTTATGATTTGTCTCTCCAAAGCTCTTTTGCCAAAATCCCAAAGCACAAAGTAAAAACTAAGATAAAAAATTACAAAGCCTCTTAAAAACCTAAATATAGTCTAAACCCCGAAAAGGACTTGTTTTGCAAATATGTAAAACTTCTGGGCAATTTCCTTTCTTCAAAATTCGGTAGAGCGTGAAATCCCGATCGGTGTCGATCGACACCCAGGAGTGGTGTCGATCGACACCAAGCTCAAAAGTGGTCTCCGACTTGTTCTCTTCAGATGCTTAAAACTAAATGCTCCAAAATGCTCAAATATCTTCAATCAATCCTAATATGTACCTGAACCTGCAAAAGACTCGAAAATACTCCAAAAACAAATAAAAGACTCTATAAACATACTTATATCATGGCTGAAAAACCAGAAAAAACCATGATATATCACTCTGGAGCCCTGAACGTGCATTGTTATTTTATTCATGATTTTGCATACACACAAGGCATGCATACGATGCATGTTCTCTATCTATATATAACCACCTTACAATCTATGTAGCTGTTGTTGCCAATAATGATTTACAGATTCTGATTGATTTACATCTAAGCCTCAAAAGTGGAAGATGCACAGCCAACACTCTTGCCCTTGGTAAGATTCTGAGTCCATCACCATTAGAACATCAGAATGTATGGAACAAAAAGATGAGCTATCGAATCAGAAAACAATGCCCTCCATGAAGAGTACCTTTATTCCCCAGGTCAAATTCTGTTGAAGGAGCCGTTTCTTTTCCTTGAAAGAATCAGAGTTTGAGCCATCAAATAGTTAATGTCTTTTGTCAAGAACCATAAGAGCATTTTGCAATAGTTGTCTTGCTTTCCTGTCTGCACTACACCCAGATGCTTCCATTTCCCTGAATATTTCTGGAACCTGCGATTTAAACCCCCAATTTTGACAGAAAATACTCAGTGAAACGCTTGTGGTGATCGAATGTGCAGTTAAAAGGATATCATGAACGACATACCTTTTGATACTTCTTTGCTCGAGTGAATGCTTTCATCAGTGTACTATAGGTAACCACATCGGGGGTGAATCCCTTCACAAGTCAAAAACTCAACCAGTTGAGAACAGAGAGGTACTACTAGTACAAGTTCAATGGCATGGATCATTAGATAGACATACACTTTCTTTGATATGGTGATAGATAGATAGAGCTTCCATGTACTTCCCAGCAGTTCCAAACGCATTAATCAAAACATTCAGCATAATCAAATTGGGCTCAATCCCTTCCTTCTCCATCATCTTGAGCACCTTTACAGTCTGTTTGCATACTCCCTGCGTAAGAATTAGATCATGATACCACTTGTCTATCATATATGCAATCTTATTTGCAGCTAGACACAACCAAAGGTGAAGTAATGGAAATGAGAAAAGAGAAGACAGGGCAGTTCTGTCTGCGTTCTTATACTTGAAAGATACAAGAGCTCCTCACATTTGGATCACAGACAGAAAGATAAGCAAACCCACCTGTTGAGCATATGCATTAGCCAAAGTACAGAACATGTTAGCTGAAAGAGCGACACCTTCCGACTTGAGCTTACAGACAAGTTCCTCAGCGTCCTGGAAACTCCCAAACTGTCCAATAATCTCAACCAAAGCTGCGTAGATAGCTCTCGTATCTCTACCACCTTCTGTACATTTCATTGACTCAAAACTATTACTTATCATGTTCCAGTTCCCTTTCTCACCCAACCGCGTTATTAGCTTCACGAACATCCTAGGATCAGGATACAGCCCCTGGTCCTGCATCATCGTGAAAAGCTCAAGCGCCGTATCAACCGCACCGTGATGACAATGCCACCGTATCAGCGAGTTCCATGTAGTAATATTCGGGTTCAAACCATCAGACCTCTGCATTTTCCTCAACAACTGTAACGATTCATCTAACTCTCCGTACTTACCAAACGTATCGATGATACTATTGTATATCTCCACATCCATAGGCAAACCAATCTCACTAATCTCATCTACAATCCCTAACGCTTTCTTCCACATACCATTGTCTCTGTAGATACGTATGATCTTCCCATAGACGAAAGAACTCAAAGGGAACTTCCTCTTCTTCATCTCATTAACCACACGCCACGATTCCTCCAGCCTCCCTGCAGTAACGTAATAGTTCAGCAGAATCTCACAGCTTTCTTGATTCTTGTCAACGTTTTGTGTTTCCATATGATCCAAAACCTTGAGAGCTAACTCTAACTGGCCTTTTCTCAGGTACACACCGAGCAAAGCGTTGTACAGCCTCAGAGGATAGCTTCCGTGGAGACCGAGTCGAGTCACTTCTTGGAAGAGAGCATCGGCTTCGAGAGTCCTCCCGAGACATGAGAGAGTTTCGATCAGGCTAACGTACGAGAGAGGATCGGGGTGGGACCCGAGGGAATCTAGTTCGGCGAGGAGAGACATCGCTTCGTCGATTCCGCCTGTTCTGCAGCAATGGCGAATCCACCGATTGTACGTTGAAACCGACGTTTCCTCTGTCAGAATTTGGCGCGAAACTGGGCGGTTACAATTGACATTGACGAGTCGCCGCCGTGAAGATCTCGAATTGAAAGTAGTCGGAGATTGAGAAATTGAGACTCCGGGAATGAGAGATCCATACACTTCGGTGCCGACAGACATCATCGTCAGCAAGAGTAGAATTTGTTTGTTGTTCGTACATGCTTAAACTCAAAATCTTATCCGCTTCCTCAGTTTATGTTTTTTTTTTTCTTTTTTTTTGGGTCATCTTTGGGCTTTTGAATATTAGAAAAGAAGGTTACATTGTCATATTGTCTACTAAATACAACAACAGAGAGGTAAAACTTTCTCATTCTCAAAGGTATCTTTCAAGTTTTAAAACAGAGCGAAAGATAAATAGAGAGGGAATAAACCTGAGAAGTGAAACTTATCTCTAACTCTTTACTAGATGATTATCTCGCTAACAAAACAAATATCTAATTATTACAAGGTCGTGCTTTCGAGGCATGTTCGTTATAGGTTTACAAGTACGATCTTGTTCTCTCTCCTCTGAGTTTTCTTCTAATTCAGAGCCTAGCAAAATCTCATTTCGGTTTCAGTACATTGCTCAGGGAAAAAAAAAAAATGATAAATGCGAATGGAAGATGGAGGCAGTCTAGAGAATTCCTATATCAGAGAGCTAGATCCATGCGTAACTGAGAGAAAAAAGCATGATCTCAATCATATTTTGGGTGCTAAATAAAGCAGTTGATTCTAAAGTGTTCGATGAAGTTCCTGAGAGGGAGTTTCCAAAGAACTTATTTGGAACAGAACAACAAAGTGTTAAAGTGGTTCATGTGGCTCTGCTATTTTTTTTGGAACAGGTCATTGTTGTTTCCCGTTGAATAAATTCTCGACTGTTCTCCCACTTCAACAACTATAAACTTTACAGCTCAAAGGACTTACCACATGATCATAGAGAGCTGTTGTTCTTTTGCTTTAAACAGAGTTTAATTTGCTTTCAGACATTGCTGTACTTAGCTGAGAATTGAAAGATAGATAAAGAAGGATTTGATTCATTTTCTCACACACTACAATGATGAAGAGACTTACATACATTAATACATATAGAAAGTGTTGCACAGACACGTTTCTGTCTACCACTAACTTACTTATTCTTACAAGCAACTTAACAACAACTTTACTGTTACAACAAGTCTTCTCTTTTTAGGTGCTATCTTGTTCTGAGACACTAAACACTTGTCTTCATTTGGTTTGAGATCAAAATGGCATTACACAACAAGAGCCTTCATGAAGCTTCAGTCACCTCAAGCTTGGGTTGATTCATAGAACTAAAGGGACCTTCCGAAGAACTACTCGAACTGTGCCACAGGTCAGTAACTGTTCTGAAGATTTTGTGCCATTGCTTCTGCAAGTTGTTTAGAGAACACATTTAGTTCAGAAGAAGACATAAATAATCGATAATTTTAGACCTTTTTCCTAACCAACATTACTGATGGATTGATGGGAGGAGATGTCGGTTCATTTTCACTTTGTTCAATTTACTAGTTAATAATTTCAGTATACTTCGGTTCGGGATGGATTAGACATCCCTGTGGATAGAAGACGTGTGGTGTTCATTACTTTTGTTCCTCAATTATTGTCGTGACTTACTATTTTCTCATCAAGTCAATTAAAAAAGAACTAGTGTTTCTCTTGCTCATTCATCGAAAGGGAGTGAGTTTGTTTTTCTTTTCTTTCTGAAAGTTTGAGCAAAGATGGGAGGCTGTGTATCAATGCAGTTATCATGTGATCAAGCATTGAATCAAGCCTGTGGCTGCTTATTTGGTGATGGAAATTACATTCACATGATGGAGGCTAATCTCGAGGCTCTAAAGAATACTCTGAAAGAACTTCAAAACTCAAGAGATGATCTGTTAACAAGACTTTCCGTAGAAGAAGACAAAGGTTTGCAGCGGCTTTCTCAAGTACAAGGATGGTTTTCAAGGGTAGAAGATATTGAGTTTCAGGTCAATAAACTTCTCGAAGCTACATCAACTGAAACTAAAAGACTGTGTCTTTTTGGATATTGTTCTATAAAGTGCTTCTCAAGCTACGAGTATGGTAGAAAGGTATCGAAGAAGTTGGAAGAGGTTAAAGAGCTTCTATCTAAACGAGAATTTAAAGAGGTGGCGAAAAAAGGCCCCGTACCAAAGGTTAAGGAGCAACATATTCAAACAACAATTGGTTTGGATTACATGGTTGAAAAGGCATGGAACAGCCTCGTGAAGGGTGAGCATACGAAAACTTTAGGTCTTTATGGCATGGGGGGAGTTGGAAAAACCACCCTCTTGTCTCTTATTAACAACAAGTTCAGCGAATTGGTCAGTGAAGAGGTGGATAAGTTTGATGTTGTGATATGGGTTGTGGTCTCTAAAGATTTGCAAAATGAGAGCATTCAGAATCAGATTCTAGGAAGGTTGCGTAATGACAAAGAATGGAAAGGAGAAACAGAAGAGGAGAAAGCCTCTTCCATAAACAATATCCTTAGTAGAAAGAAGAAATTTGTGCTTCTATTAGATGATATATGGAGCGAGGTAGATCTGAGCAAGATCGGAGTTCCACATCCGACTTGTGATAATGGAGCGAAAATAGTTTTTACCACACGTTCGAAGGAAGTTTGCAAAGACATGAAAGCTGACGATGAGATCAAAGTTGAGTGTTTGTCTCCCGATGAAGCATGGGAACTGTTTCAAACAATAGTTGGAGAAGTCACACTAAAGCGCCATGAAGATATTCCCAAACTAGCAAGACAAATTGCTGAGAAATGTTGTGGCTTGCCACTTGCACTCAATGTTATTGGCAAAGCAATGGCGTATAAAGAAGATGTACGCGAATGGCGTCATGCTGTTAATGTTCTCGACTCGTCTAGCCACAAGTTTCCAGGTATGGAAGAAAAAATTCTGTCCATTTTGAAGTTTAGTTATGATGGTTTAAGGGATGAAAATGTCCAATCTTGCTTCCTATACTGTTCTTTGTTCCCGGAAGATTATGAAATATCGAAGAAGCAGTTGATAGAATATTGGTTATGTGAAGGATTTATAAATGGAAACAGAGATGAAGATGGAAGTAACAACCAAGGTCATGCTATAATTGGTTCGTTAGTTCGTGCACATCTATTGATGGAAGTCACAAATATGGATTTTGATAGAGAGAGGGTGAAAATGCATGATGTTGTACGCGAGATGGCTCTTTGGACAGGGTCTAACTTGGGAGTAGGGGAAAGCAACTGGGTCAAAACTGGCGGGAAGTTAGACTGTATACCAAAGGACATCAAGTGGGAAGTTGTGAGAAGGGTCTCGTTGATGAGTAATCAAATCAATGAGATATCTTGCTGTCCTCGTGAATGCCCCAATCTTTCTACACTCTTACTCCGTAAGAACGATTTGGAGAGTATTTCAGGTGAATTCTTTCGGTTTATGCCAGCCCTTGTCGTCTTGGATCTTTCAGAGAACTATGAACTTTGTGAATTGCCGAAAGAAATTTCCAGTTTGACTTCCTTGCAATACCTCAATTTAGCAGCCACAGAAATAGAATCGTTACCAATGAAGGGGTTGAGGAAACTAATAAGCTTGGACCTGGAGCATACTTTAGCACTTGAAAGCATTGATGGGATAGGAAAAAGCTTACCAAATCTTCAAGTGTTGAAACTATTTCATTCCCGTGTTTATATTGATGCAAGATTAATGGAAGAGCTACAACTCTTAGAGCACTTGACGATTTTAACAGCAACAGTAAAGGATGCTATGATTTTGGAAAGTATCCAAGGAATGGAGCGATTGGCAAGGTGTGTTCAACGCCTTCATATTCGGAATATGTCAGCAGAGGTTGTAACATTAAACCCGGTAGCTCTGGGTGGTCTTCGAAAACTTGTTATTTGGAACTCCAAAATCTCAGAAATAAAGATAGATTGGGAAAGCAAAGAGAAAGAAGAGCTTCTATGTCCAACTTCTCCATGCTTCAAGCACCTCTCCGCAGTTGAAATATTAGATTTGGAAGGTCCAAAAGACTTGACGTGGCTGTTGCTCGTTCCAAATCTCAGGAATCTAATTGTGATCGATTCACAAAGCATAGAAGAAATAATGAATAGGGAGAAAGGAATGAGTATTAGCAACCTGCATCATAATATATCTCTTCCCTTTCAGAAGCTTGAAGTCCTTCATTTAAGCAATTTGTATGGATTAAAGAGAATTTGCTCGAATCCTCCGTCTCTCCCAAACCTGAAAGAACTTGATGTCGAGAAATGCCCAAATCTTCCCAAAGCTGCCCAAACTGAGTTCACCTCTGCTTCTTGATCTTTCAGGGAAGGGGAAGAATAGGAGATCGAGGCTCTCTTTGTCGAGCCTTAGCCGTTTGCGTAAGTGTCCTTGATCTTGTTTATACAGACAAGAGTTTTGTCTTGCCTGTTTTGTGTTCGACGAAATGTCTCTGTGGTAAAGAGGATATAGTCTCTCACTTTGAAGCTTAGAAGAGATAAAGCCATTACATAAGTGTGACTGCACCCACCTCTCATTTCTTTAATTTGGTTTTGTATAATTTTCTAGACTTTGTCGTGTGTATTTGTCATATGTTCTATGTTATCTCCTCCACTTCCTTTGTAGTTCATCAGATGTATGGAATTCAAACATTATTACTGTTCTTTTCTTTTATCAGTAGACACTGCCGCTGAAAAGGCGTATGTCACAGCACTAGACTTGTGAAAAATGTATTGACGTAAAAGCTTTCATGTCTGAGTTGCAGATATTTGTATCCTCGGATTAAAGAGCTTCTCAGGGAAGTGAAGTAAGACTTGAGCATGTGAAATCTGAAAGCTATCACAAGAAACTTGTATATTACAATTTGTCCTGCTCAGAGTAAAGAGCTTCTCAAGTGAAGTTGAAGTGGAAAGATCTAATTTGATTTTCCGTCATTTCTCACATAACTTTAGATGTTAATACTAGGCCTGGGCGTTCGGGTACCCGTTCGGATTCGGGTCGGGTCCATTCGGGTTTCGGGTTTCGGGTTTTCGGGTTTGAAGATTTAGGACCCATTCGGGTATTTTAGAATTTCGGTTCGGGTACGGGTTCGGTTCGGTTCTATTCGGGTTCGGGTCGGGTACCCGAACATTTATAAGAAGAAAATAAAAATTAGTTAAATTTAAATTTAAATCAATTAAATTTGACAAATATAACTAAAAATTTCATATATTCTATTTATTTTTGATATTTTAGTTATTTTTATCTAAAAGTAATTCATATATTTGGATTTATAATTATAATTTAGGATAAATAATCTATATCAAATCTAAATATTATTAATATTTTAGGTATATAATTGTATTTTGGTTATTTCGGGTACCCATTCGGTTCCCGGTTCGGGTCGGGTTCGGGTTCGGGTTTTCGGATATTGAAATTTAGGACCCGTTCGGGTATTTTACGAATTTCGGTTCGGGTTCGGTTCTACTTTTTCGGTTCGGGTTCGGTTCGGTTTTTCGGGTTCGGTTTTTTTGCCCAGGCCTAGTTAATACCTAGCATTATAGAAGAATTAATAGAGGTTTGATTTATAAGACGCAGCTCTTCTCCTAGATGATTAAAGTTATATGCGTAGAGCCTCTCTTTTGTCCACTATTTTTAGAATTTCATCTGTCTTTTTTCTTTTCTTGTCATTTTTTAAAAACTTTTTTAAGCTATATTGCAAAAATTTATAATTATGTTTGTCTCATTTTGTTGTTTTATTATGTATTTTTTTATCCTGTTTTTTTTCGTTATTAGCTATCATGTATTGGTGAGTTTGAGTGTATTGGTTTGGTTTAATCTGTTTTATTTTTGGAATGACATCTAACAGATATGTCAAAAGATTTTGTAAATATTAAAATGACATGATCTATATAAATGACTATAAAATTATATCTAATTAATATTTATATAAACATTTTACTCCGGGCCATGCGCGGGTTACTACCTAGTTTAGCAAAAAAAAGAAAACTATCTTTAGAGCGTATTATTGAATATGTTGATGCAGATGTTGTGGAATGGTTCTAATTCACGAGACATTTCTCTTCTTCTCCAATTCCAAATTCTTCTTATGAACCTTAAATTCCACAAGTGTTTCTGCTATGTCACAAGGGTTCACAGCAGTTTCATCCTAAGAGTTTCTTCGTTGTTGTTTCCTGATGAAGAAACTCTCGACTCTTCTTTTTTTTTTTTTTTTTTTTTTTTTTTGAAATAAACTCTTCTCACAAGCTATAAGCGTCTTTATTACAAAGGAGAAAGTGGATACAGATCAGAGGACTTACCAGCACCAGGAAACAGCATCTACATTACTTGTCGTGTACGATACTGAAACCGCAAGTACCACAAAGACAGATGATTTGACATCGCATCGCAACAACCCATATGGGCTATTTGAGAGAGAAACAAAAATATAGATTGGTTCATTAGTTCTATGTGTTAATTCTTTAAGTTTATCTTACCACATGATTATCTCGCTAACAAAAAACAAATATCTAATTATTACAAGGACGTGCTTTCAAGGCATGTTCGTTACGGCGTCGTTATAGGTTTGCGTTTGCGGCTAGTAGCGGTTCATAGCGGTTGATACCAATCATACAAAACGCTTTAAACAATTTTTTATCATTTTATAACGCTAAAAATCAGAAGCTCCGAGAAGTTTGCGGCTGCGAGCGTTTGCGGCTGGAAAAAAAATTATTTTATCAAAAAAAAATCATTAAATTTTAAATTAATATAAAAAATCTAAATTAATATATCAATATATATTTACCAAATATATATATATATATATTAATATATCATAAATTTATTTGTTTTTAATTATCATTTATTGTTTTATTATTTATGTTGATTGAGTTATTTTTATATTTTTATTATAATCATATAATTTTTTATGTTTCTAATAATTATAAAAAAATTTATTTTAATAATATTTTGTTAATTTGCTTTTGCACTCGTAAACCAATTAAAAATATCCTCAAACAGAACAAAAGCTTTAAATTAATATTAAAAAACTATAAATTAATATATCATTAATTTATTTATTTTTAATTATAAATTGTTTTTTTATTATTTATGTTGATTGAATTATTTTATA
This sequence comes from Isatis tinctoria, assembly GCA_010577795.1. Classification (NCBI taxonomy): domain Eukaryota; kingdom Viridiplantae; phylum Streptophyta; class Magnoliopsida; order Brassicales; family Brassicaceae; genus Isatis; species Isatis tinctoria. The sequence continues at coordinate 6,206,028 of CM021248.1, read as the reverse complement.
TTTTATTATAATAAATATTTTTATGTTTTTAATAATTATAAAATTTTCTTATTTTAATAATTTCAATTTTATGATAACAATATTTTTTTAATATTGATAAAATTTGCTTATTTTAATATGTTTTAGTTAATTTGCTTTTGCATCCGCTGGTGAACCAGTCAAAAATGATCCGCAAACGCAACAATATTTAACCGCTATGTCAGTCGTATAAACCGTTAGAAAACGCTATTAACCACAATAACCCGCATCCGCAAACTCCCGCAACCGCAGCCGCAACCGCCGCGTTTAAACCAGTCAAGCCCTTAATTCAGAGTCTAGCAAAATCTCATTTCGGTTTCACTACATTTCTCAGGAGAAAAAAAAACATGATAAATGCGATTGGAAGATGGAGGCAATCTAGAGAATGCCTACATTAGAGAGCTAAGTCCATGCGGAATTGAGAGAAAAAAGCATGATCTCAACCATATATTGCGTCTCAAATAAAGCAGTTGATTCGTAAGTGTTCGGTGAAGTTCCTGAGTGAGAGTTTATGAGGTACTTATTTTGGAACAGAACACCAAGTGTTAATGTGGTTCATGTGGCTCTGCCATATTTTGGAACAGGTCATTGTTGTTTCCCGTTGAATAAACTCTCGACTGTTCTCCCATTTCAACAACTATAAACTGTACAGATCATAGAGAGCCTTCATCAAGCTTCAGTTACCTCAAGCTTGGGCTGATTCATAGAATTAAAGTCCCAATTGGTGGATATGAGCTCTGAAGATTTTGTCCTAACCAACATTACTGATGGATTGATGGAAAGAGATGTCGGTTCAGTTTCAATTTGTTCTAATCTGGTTTAATTTCTCTTTGGTTCATTTTACATTTTTTTTTTTTTGACAAGTTAATAATTTCAGTATATTTCAGTTTGGGATTTATTTAACTGGTTTAGACATCCGAGTGGATAGAAGACGTGTGGTGTTCATTACTTTTGTTCCTCAATTATTAGTCTTGACTTACTATTTTCTCATCAAGTCAACTAAAGACGAAATGTGGTCTTTCTCTTTCTCTTGCTTAAGGCAGTGAGTTTGTTTTTCTTTTATTTCTGAAAGTTTGAGCAAAGATGGGAGGCTGTGTATCACTGGGGTTGCAATGTGATAAAACATTAGATCAAGCCTCTGGCTGCTTATTTGGTGATGGAAATTACATTCACATGATGGATGCTAATCTCAAGGCTCTGGAGATAACTATGCAAGAACTTAAAGAAAGACGTGATGATCTGTTAAGAAGAGTTTCTGTAGAAGAAGATAAAGGTTTGCAGCAGCTTTCTCAAGTCGAAGGATGGTTTTCAAGGGTAGCAAGTATTGAGTCTCAGGTCAGTGATCTGCTGAAGGCTAAATCAACTGAAACTAAAAGATTGTGTCTTTTTGGATATTGTTCTAAAAAGTGCATATCAAGCTGCAAGTATGGTAAGGAGGTATGGGAGAAGTTGGAAGAGGTTGAAGATCTTCTATCTAAAGGAGTATTTAAAGAGGTGGCAGACAAAGGCCGTGTACCAGAGGTGAAGGAGATATGTATTCAAACCACGGTTGGTTTGGATTCAATGGTTGAAAAAGCATGGAACAGCCTCATGAAGGGTGAGCATACGAAAACTTTAGGTCTTTATGGCATGGGGGGAGTTGGAAAAACCACCCTTTTGTCTCGTATTAACAACAAGTTCAGTGAATTGGTGAGTGAAGAGGTGAATAAGTTTGATGTTGTGATATGGGTTGTGGTCTCCAAAGATTTGCAAAATGAGAGCATTCAGAATCAGATTCTGGGAAGATTGCGTGATGACAAAGAATGGAAAGGAGAAACAGAGGAGGAGAAAGCATCTTCCATATACAATATCCTTAGCAGAAAGAAGAAATTTGTGTTGTTATTAGACGATCTATGGAGCGAGGTAGATCTGAACAAGATTGGAGTTCCACCTCCAACTCGAGATAATGGAGCGAAGATAGTTTTCACCACGCGTTTGAAGGAAGTCTGCAAAGACATGAAAGCTGACGATAAGCTGAAAGTTGAATGTTTGTCTCCTGATGAAGCATGGGAACTGTTTCAAACAATAGTTGGAGAAGGCACACTAAAGCGCCATGAAGATATTCCCACGCTTGCAAGAAAAATTGTTGATAAATGTTATGGCTTGCCACTTGCACTCAATGTTATTGGCAAAGCCATGGCGTATAAAGAAGATGTACACGAATGGCGTCATGCTGTTAATGTTCTCAACACGTCTAGCCACAAGTTTCCGGGTATGGAAAAAAAGATTTTGTCCACTTTGAAGTTTAGTTATGATGGTTTAGGAGATGAAAATTTCAAATCGTGCTTCCTATACTGTTCTCTGTTCCCGGAAGATTATGAAATTAAGAAGGAAGAGTTGATAGAATGTTGGATATGCGAAGGATTTATAAAAGGAAACAGAGATGAAGGTCATGCTATAATTTGTTCGTTAGTTCGTGCACATCTATTGATGGAAGTCACAAATATGGATTTTGATAGTGAATTTGATAGAGAGAGGGTGAAAATGCATGATGTCGTACGGGAGATGGCTCTTTGGATAGGGTCTAACCTGGGAGAAGGGGAAAAGAATTTGGTCAAATCTGGCGCGCAGTTACACTGTATGCCAAAGGAAATCAAGTGGGAAGGTGTGAGAAGGATCTCATTGATGAATAATCAAATTAAAGAGATATCTTGTTGTCCTCCTGAATGCCCCAACCTTTCTACACTCTTACTCCGAAATAACAATTTGAAGAGTATTTCAGGTGAATTCTTTCAGTCTGTGCCGGCCCTGCTCGTCCTGGATCTTTCGAAGAACCGGCATCTTTGTGAATTGCCAGAAGAAATTTCCAGTTTGACTTCTTTGCAATACCTCAATTTATCATCCACAGGTATAAAATCGTTACCGATGAAGGGGTTGAGGAAACTAATAAGCTTGGACCTGGAGGGTACTCGGTCCCTTAAAAGCATTGATGGGATAGGAAGAAGCTTACCAAATCTTCAAGTGTTGAAACTATTGGATTCCGGTGTTTATATTGATGCAAGATCAATGGAAGAGCTACAACGCTTAGAGCACTTGACGATTTGGACAGGAAATGTAAAGGATGCTATGATTTTGGAAAGTATCCAAGGAATGGAGCGATTGGCAAGTTGTGTTAAAGGCCTTCAGATGTGGGAAATGTCAGCACAGGTTGTAACGTTAAACCCGGTAGCTCTGGGTGGTCTTCGACAACTTGATATATGTTACTCCGAAATCTCAGAGATAAAGATTGATTGGGAAAGCAAAGAGAAAGAAGAGCTTCTATGTCCAACTTCTCCATGCTTCAATCACCTCTCCACTGTTTTTATATATTCTTTGGAAGGTCCAAAAGACTTGACGTGGCTGTTGCTCGTTCCAAATCTCAGGAAGCTAACTGTGATGGGGTCACAAAGCATAGAAGAAATAATAAATAGGGAGAAAGGAATGAGTATTAGCAACCTGCATCCACATATCTCTCTTCCCTTTCAGAATCTAGAACTCCTTCGTTTAGTCAATTTACGTGGATTAAAGAGAATTTGCTCGAATCCTCCGTCTCTTCTAAAGCTGAGGAAATTTGTTGTCGAAGACTGCCCAGAGCTGCCCAAAGCTGCCAAAACTGAGTTCACCTCTGCTTCTGGGTCCAACTATATTATCGAAGTCAGGGAAGGCGACGAATAGGAGATCGAGGCTCCGCTTCTCTTTGTTGAGCCTTTGCCGTTTGCGTAAGTGTCAGTTGATCTTGTTTATACAGACAAGAGTTTTGTCTTGCCTGTTTTGTGTTCCACGAAATGTCTCTGTGGAAAAGGGATCGTGCTTGTTTATACTATTTACTCCACTTTCTCACTAGCTTACAGAAGAATGAAAATAATATCCCTTGTCAGATCGAATCTCATTTCTGAATCCCCATTTTCGAACACCTGTTTTTAATGCAGAGGCTTAAAAGCCAGAAACAGTAGAGAGTATGCTACAACATAGACAATACTGCCACAGACACAACAAGACCAGCTCGTTTAAGAAGATGAGTAGTAATCAAAGAGACATCATCAAGTAACGAATAGATTATGTAAAATTCTTCTTATTATATCGTGAAAGAAAATTTAGCACTTGATGATATGAACCTGTTTCTTGAACTGTGTTTTTGCATAATGATGCAATATAATCCCAAAGATCCGAACCATTTATCATGTTGATAGATTGACATCTCATGTGCAACGTGGAACATCACTTGGCCGAGAATCTTCAAGAAGGTACAAAGTCATGATCTTGATTTTTCGAAGCGAGATGGGCTAAATTTGAAGGCCCAAGCAATGTACGAATATGCCGCCGTTCCCTCATCTTAAGAGTTCACTTTTAAGAGTTTTCTTTGACTTTGCTTGGGTCATTGACTTCCTTAAAACGGCGCCGTTCTAGGTCATTTTGACCGTTTCTTATTTTCTTCTTCCTTTTACTAGATTTTTACGAGAGATTCTGAGTTTCTTCATCGGAAAAAAGGAAAGGTAGCATCAATGGCGGTCGCCGATTTTCTTCCAAAAGAGTACGGATATGTCGTCATCGTCGTCGTCTTCTACTGTTTCCTCAATCTCTGGATGGGATTCCAAGTCGGCGGAGCTCGCAAGAGGTTTCCACAACATTCTTATCCACTTTTTTTGTTTGCTTCTTTCACCTTCCATTTTCGTCTCTATAATTCTTACTTGCTTTTAGTTGATAACGAGATAAAAACTGAGGTTTATCTCTGCTTTTTATCTAGATTCAAAAGTTCGATTAGATCCAGATCGAGTTACTTAGTAGAACAATCTCTCTTGAGTCCTTTCGCTTTTCGTGCGTACGATATTGTGTTTTGTTATATTTGATTGATAAAGAGAGAGAGATATTAAAAATTGGCAGGTACAAAGTTTTCTTATCCAACACTATACGCAATCGAATCTGAGAACAAAGATGCTATGCTCTTCAATTGTGTTCAGGTTTTTTTTCAAACATTTTTTTCTCTCTTCAGATTCTTTCTTTTTCCTGTGAATTCTCAGAATGTGAGCCCTATTTGGTGGTTGCATTTTCGCAGAGAGGTCACCAGAACTCTCTAGAGATGATGCCAATGTACTTCTTGCTCATGATCCTTGGTGGGATGAAGCATCCTTGCATCTGTACAGGTCTTGGCTTGCTCTACAACGTTAGTCGCTTCTTCTACTTCAAAGGCTATTCCACTGGTGATCCTAAGAACCGCCTCACCGTCGGGTTTGTTCTTCCCACTTCCTTTTCATGTTTTGACAAGTTATCGGAGTATTGAAAGTCACTACAATGAATTAACATATGATGGGTTACCACAGAACCTAAAGATTGATAGTGATGTTGAATACCATATAGTAGAAACTAGGGATGGGTGTTCCCGTATTTGTTCGGGTCCGGGTCGGGTTTTTCGGGTCCAGTAATTTTAATTTTCGGGTCCAGTACTTTTAATTTTCGGGTCAGTTTCGCTTCCTTTGGGATTGGGTTTGGGGTTTATTAGAAACATAACTATAACTAACCTAGAGGAAACCAAAACTGAAATATATGGCCTGTATAGATGTTGGAGATTCACTTTGATACCTTATTGAAACTTTTGGTTAACAAGTCAAATTCACTGTATTTTTGTACTCTCGTGGCTTAATTATTTTGGTTATGTCCTTCATGCAATCAAGTACCATGATTTACAAGGATAACTAAACCTGCATTTAACATGTCTACTTATTGTTATGATAGTTATAGATCAAACGGTTAGTGACGTATTTGAATTCTCATTTGATTCTAAACTAAGACTACGTTTAGTTGTAGTAGTAGTTAGCTAGTTGACAAACTCGGTTCCTCTGTTCTGCAGGAAATATGGATTCTTAGCAATGCTGGGTCTTGCCGTCAGCACAATTTCGTTTGCCATTACACTGATTCGCAGCTGAGCCTAACAGTCTTTGACTCTTTGTCCATCTGGTATGAACCGGACTCACAAGTGCTCACTATGAGACAATAGACTGTACAAGTGTTTTATTGGAGATTATACAAATCTTCTTTTGATTCTCATTTAAATCTCGCCAGTATGTTATATTACATCACGAAATAACAGTTTTTTTTTTTTGCTATATATCCCAAATCTACGACTCATTTACTTATAACTCATTCGTCCGATAAAATATCATATTTAATTTTCTATCACTGCCATTCACTCATGTAACTCTCTATCATCAGTCAAATCCAATTGAGATCATCAGTTCCATAGCCAAATCTATATTTCCAAATATCGATTCTTCACGATGTGTAGGCTAATGTAAGTTCTGATCCTATTTGTTCGACCAAACAGGGTAGTTATTCGACCATATTATAGCCTTGGGCGTTCGGGTTCAGATCGGGTTTTCGGATTTAGCTTTATAAAATCCATTCGGGTTTTAGAAATTTTCGGGTCAGGTATGGTTAGTAATTTTTTGGGTTCGGATCTATTTTGTAATACCATACAAGTTCCATTTTATATCCAAATTTAATTCAGATTCGGATGATACCAGTTCTGATCTGAAGTCCCATTTTAAAAATAATATTTTTAACTAAAACACACATAAAACTAAACAATTGAACTAATAAAATATTTTATTAAACACATAAAACTAAACTAGCTACATCAAAATGACAAAACCATCTATATAACATGATTATATATATGTTCAGCTATGATACCAAAGATTTACTTCTCAAATCTTTCCCCAATTTTTGCACGGTGTTCGTGCTATTGTTTGATAACATTTGGTACTTTTTTCTGGTTTTAAGAGAGCTTGATTTTTTTTTTTTTTGCCCACAAAGATAAAACTGTATCCTTCGTAGAGTTAAACCACTTAAATAAAGCAATCAAGATAAACAATGGGACATATCTCTTCAACAATAAACTATGGGACATGTCTATGAGAAATTAATAAATCAACCGTATCTTAATCATATAAACATCCAAAAATAAACAAATAGTATAACTTCAATTATAACAAATACAAGGATTCAATATAATAAAAATCAGATTTCACAACAACAAATCTTTAAATTCAGTTTTCTATTTGGTTTACATTCACCGCTAGTTGACATCCGATTTATAAAATGAAAAAAAAAAAAAAATCTTACATAGAAAAATGATATAGGTTTCAACAAAAGACAGTTCATCTAAAATGTATTATTTTGTTTTCAGCCAGAACATAAAATCAAGGAGAAAAACTTGGAAAACATTGGAATCAAAACCTCTTGATGTGTACAAATTAGTACCTTTATTAAAAAAGGTGATGATGAACACACTAGAGAGATATATATAGAGAGAGAGCGTTTAGAGTTTTGTATAACCTCTCAAATGTGTTTTGTTCTATATATGTATAACTAAAACACACATAAAACTAAACAAAATAATGGATCTGGATGTCCATAGACAAAAGACAAGTTGAAACCAGTTCCATTAAACATTGCATAACAATCTACAAGCTGGGGAGATTGAAAAGAAACAGACAAATCAACAGAATTAGACCACAGAACTGCTAAACCACCACTTAATCCTACAGATGGAACTGTTACATAGTTAAAACATAATTCACACGCCAAGTCTCGGATAACATCATCAGACTGCTTGGTTTCGCAAAGGCATATAACGTCTAAGAGATATTTCCGATGTATCTCCTTTAGGCGTCGAACTATCGAGTCATTGCCCAGACCACGACAGTTCCAACAGATTGTCCTCATGGTGATTTTGGTGGTTTCGGGTCCACCATACCGCACACTGGGGTGTTGTTACACGACACTGTTGTAGTTCCACTGGATTCTCCTTATTCACGAGTCGGGAGTTTGGGAGACTTCTCATCTGATGATTCTCCTGAGAACTTACGTTTTTTGCCTTGGTGATCCGCCATAAGCTGAACAGAATATCTCTAGTCTGGGTATGAGCCGACTTCGTGTGCCAAAAGGCTGATTGCATTCCGTTACAGAATCTTCTTCCGACGCAGGGAAGTCCACTGGGTCTCCAACTTCAGTCGCTCCATGATTTTGTGGAGAGTTCCCGTTTCCATTTGCCAAGTTTTGCTCCATCATTCTTGCTTCCTCTTCACTAAGTTCCCGGATTTGCACTCCTGAGTTGTTCGGTTGATCATTGTCACGATCAAAGTCATCATCATCTCCATCAGAGGGGTTATCATGATCTCCGCCTCCGTTTTGGATGAGACACTGGCCCGAGTTGTGAGTAATTAGACCACAAACTTCACAAAAACCTCTTAACCTCTCATAACGAAATCGCAGGATGGTGTTGACACCCGGAGTGAATTGGAAATTGCGTTGAAAACGGAGAGGTTGACGAATGTCCCAGTTTAGACGCACACAAGCATACTCCACTCTTGATGCCGCCTCTGCATTGTAATCAACATCCATAAGCATGGCCATGGCACGACCAATGTGGGTAATGATATCCTGGTTCATGAATTGGAGAGGAATTCCCCGGATTTGGATCCAGAATGGTATGAAGTTAAGCATTTCTTCATCCATGAACGGTGACCATCTTTGAAGTACAAGCATTCTCTCAATGAAAGCCCACGGACCGCGTCTCAGTACGTTCTCCAGAGTTTCCTCCGAGGGGAAGACAAATTGAAAGCATTGTCCTGCCACAATGCGACCGTGAATCAGACCGGCAAGACCCCAATTGTGAGGCAGATTTGCAATGATTGAGCAGAGGTTTTGTCGTCGGGGGATAGTCGGCCAACCCATCAGAATGAAACGGTTCCATTGCTGCTTGATTCACCACTTCAAGAGGAAGCGCAATCGGAACATCATCAATTCCGAGATCCAAGTCTTGCATCGGATGTCTCAAGTTTTCCGCCATTGATGTAATGGAAAGGATTTTCTGGTGATGAAAATTTTCAGAAGAGAGTTTCAGAGGCAAAGGATGAAAACAGAGGATTAAAGCCTTTTTAAAGCCATTTGTTGTAGATCGGTATGGAAGAGCATCACTACTAAACGTGGTGTTCGTAATGGGAGTAACTTCTACCAGTTGTGAGGGAAGCTTGTAACCTCCATAACTTCCGGCAGGCATGGGTTTAACCGTCACCGTAGTGGTGAGGAAAGACAGGGTAGATAACCGTAAGTAAATCGCTTTTTTTGTCGCCATTATCTTGAAGTACTTTTTTACATTATGATATATTGGCCACGCAAATAATACAATTCTTATAACAAAAAAAAAATGCATACAAGAAATAATTTCGACTAATATATTAATCATCTATGTACTTTATTTAAATCTACTTGAATCTAAATACCCCATTTAAAACAAAATATTTATATCAATTATATAAAACAATGACATAACTAAATACCAAATCATCTTGACTTATACATATAAATACATATGTATAAGAAAAAATAAAAATAAATATTTGCCCGCACAGCCGCGGATTAAATTACAAGTTTTCTGTTAAAAATCCGAACAGTTTCTATTTGTGAAAACCCAAAAACCCGAAATTCAAATAAATTGACCCGGATCTAACCCGAACCCGAAGAATAAACTTAAAAAACCCGAACAGTTTCTTTATTTTTTAAATCCGAAAAACCAAAACCCGAATAAAATGAACCCGAACCTGAAATATCCGAACCTTAACCCTAAATACTGGATTTTTTAGATAGTTTTATTACATTGGTAACTATAGTTTTAAAAAAACTGAAATATCTGAACCCTAACTCGAAATAAAATCCGATCGAGTTTGATCTAGAACCTGAAACCTGACCCGAATCCGAGATAAATCGAAACAAACCCGATTTGTATTTACAAGAAGAAACCGATCGGTTTGTATATGTCGAAACCCAAAATAAAGAATCATCTTACCTCAACCAAAAAAGAGCGGTTTGTATATGTGGAAACCCGAAAAAATGAGTCATCCAACCCCAACCAAAAAAGTAAACCAAAGTTTGCAGGCCTGCTCATCACGTTCTTTTATGCCAGTTTTTCTTCATTTATGTTAATAAAGGCTAAAATAGTAATATAAAAATCATCTTCTTCATCTATTAATATATAAAAGTTGAAGCTATAATGCTCTAAGAGTGTCTACATAGGATTGAAATTTTAAAACAACCAATAGTATCATTCCACATCAACATTTAAAGTTTAAGAAATTTTCTAATTTTTTAATTGTATTGTTAATAGAAAATACATATGATAAAGAAATTATCTATAAATTTATATTAAACAAAAAAAATCACCTTCATATTAGATTAAGAAACTTTCTAATTGAAAATATAAGATAAGGAAGTTATCTATAAAGTCCTATAAAATAAATAAATCAACTTAATATTAGATTATTAAACTTTTTAATTGAAAATAATTATATCATTTGTATAATGAACTATATATAACCTACAATGGTGACAAAAAAATAGAATAAATTTAATAAAAACTAAATATAAGAATATTAAAAACAAATAGAGAAAGTAAGAAACATATCTATAAATATTTATTAATTAAAAGTTAATTTAATATTATATTACGAAAATAAGTATTGGTGACCAAAAAAATATAGATCAAATATAATAATAATATTTTTTTTGTAGATGATTATTTCTTACTTAAGATAATGGTTTTAGTTGAATTTTATACTAATAAGACATTATATAAATAATAGAATCACTCAATTAAATTAAATTGGGTAATAAAACTATCATTATATAGTTTTAAAATTGTCAATATTAAATTTGAAATCATTAGTTAGATATTCCAAATTATCATCTTAAGTTAATTGTATTTTTGTATATTTTGTTTTAGTTATTAGAAAAAGTTTTTAAATCTTGAAACAATATTATAAACATGAAAGATGATAAAAAAATTCATTAATTGATATGGGATTTTTATTTTGAAAACAAATTATATCTCAAAAATAGAAAATTTTATATTTTTAGAGCATCAATTGATTCGTATATTTTAACTTTTTAGTTTTTGAATATAATGGATATGAGATTATGTTAAAAATATATATATTAAACCCTTTTATTATTATTTAATAATATTATCTAATAAATTACGCAGTATTGTAATTAAATGTTAAAAAGACAAACATAATCACGAATCTAATGACTTAAACAGGGTAAGCTAATCATAATTATAAAATTAGAGTTTATAGTCATTCTACCAAATAAATAATATATTGAGTTTATGATATTTATTAAGAGATATGGTGGATTTTTGAAAAAAAAAATTCCTTTAGAGCTTAAGAAGAAAGAATATCATGTGATATAAAAAATTATTATACCAGGTTTAGAGTGTTTGCTTTTAGTTTAAGCGTTATATGATCTACAAATAATCTTCAGTAATTTTTCAAATTTAAAGTTTGTCAATATAATTGAATTTATTCTGGAAATTGAAAATTTTCTATAAAGTTAATATTCCATAGAAATTTTTAAATATCACTTTTTTAAACATCAGAAATTATAAAAATCTAAATTATTCAATTACATTATTTTATTTAAAACAAATTATGCAGTTGTGTAAAAAAAATTAATATTTTGTTTAAATATTTTTAAGCTATAAATTAGTTAAATTTTGAAATTATATAGATTTTGACGTGAGTGTAAAACTATATTTCTTTTGGTAGTTTTTAACAAATATATAATTAAAAAAACTTCAAATAAGAAAAAAAAATGTATTTTAAAAATGACATTTGTGTACTTTTTGATAGATTTGAAAGGTTAAAATGTTTTTGTAACATCCCGATTTCTGGTATATATGGAAACATATGTGAGAGAGAATAAAAAGAATTGATTTGGCTACCTATGTCACCAAAGTGCACTTACCTTTTCGGTTGCACATCCGGAGAGAACTCCAGAGTTAAGCGTGCTTAAGCTGGAGTAGTCAAAGGATGGGTGACCTACCGGGAAGTCATTCGCGGTACCGTGTGAGTGAGGCCAAAACACGGGGAACGGTCATGTGGTGTGATTGCAGGGACAGTATATCATGACTTTCGAGTCTTCCAAAAAATAACGCACCGACCGTCGGACAGGGGTGAAGCCCACGAGCCCGACTGAGGGATGGGTGACTCACCGGTAGTGGCGGTTGGGGCGTTATAGTTTTACTCGAGTCTAATATCCAAGTATTTATAAAATGAAATATATACGTAGAAAAATAACTTATAATAGAAGATAATGAATTATTCACAAAAACTATTGACGTTACAGAAAAGCATTAGAATTCATTTTTTAAACCATAAAAAAATAAAAAATAGTTTATATGATGTAAAATATATAATTAATAAATATTAATTAGATTGTCAAATATACGAAAAATATAAATTGTTTATTAAAATTAATTCAAGTGACAAATATGTTAAATTAAATAAATTTTATAAATAGCTGATTCATTCATAATATGTAAACTTAGTGATTCAATATATTATATTATGTTATTATGAGTATAAAAATAGTATGTCAACAAAAATATTATTAATTTTATATTTTTATAAAAAAATATTTTGATATCAAAAAAAAGAAAAAAAATATTTAAAAAAATCCCCACGCGTAGCGTGGATGAAAAACCTAGTTTAACCTAAGATTTTCTGTGTTTCGTGTGCAGCCACCATAAAAAAAGGGGATTTTGAAAAATGCTTTATTTAAGAACTAGATTATAATCCGAGCCCGGCTCGGGTATTATATATTCACAAATTTTTTATAATATATTTAGATTAATTTATTTTGTAGAAAAATAATAGTCAATCTATTGTATTTATATTCATTAAATATTTATATGCAAAATACAATGATTTATTAACATATATTTGAAATTTAATTTATGTTTGTTATGATTTATTCTACAATAATTTATTATTTATTACAATATGTTATTGTATAGTTGTAATTTTATGTTTAATTTGAAAATATTTGTTAATGGGTTGCAGAATTAATATTTTGTTTGTAAAATAATGGGTTACGTTTTTAGAGTGTAGTAATGGGCTATGTTTTAGAATGAAATAGTTTTTAATAACGTGTCTGAATGGATGAATCTAATTGGTTAACTTCCCTTAAATTAATCTGAGTGAGACATGTGGCAAAATATTCTCTTGGTGTCTTCTCAATTAATATATAAGGGATTAATATTTGAAAAATACTCCAGTTTTTTGGATTTTGAAAAATACAGTTTTTATATGTTAAAAGACTATTTTGACCATATTTAAACAAAACATTATTAGATTATAATAAATTAAAAATAAAATTCGAAAATAATATTGTTATGATTAATATTTAATTTTGTTGCCGATATAATTAAAATTATTAATTTTAAAATGGATTAGTATATTTTAAATTTTTAAAATTTAGATATCTAAACAAACAGAATTATTTTTGGAACCTTATATAAAAAACTTTAATATCCCACTTATAATCTAACTTCATCAAACAATTGACAATAATTTTGAAATAAAGTTTTATGATGAAAAAATATTAAGATTATAAAATCTAATTAATCACCATTTATGGATCAAAGTTATAAATAATATTTTGGTTCAGGAAAAAGAGAAATTAATATTTATAAAAAAAGAACTTTTATCATTTTATAATGAAACAAAATCATAACAAAAAAATTTAATTTTCTACTTTTTATTATTTAAAATTTATTATATGATAATTTAGTCATTTCATTTCAGAAAAGTGTAGTTTTCAAAATCCAAAAAAAACTAAAGTATTTTTCAAAACAAAAATTCTTATTAAGGTATTTTCCCAAATTTTTTCTAAAAAAATTTCCTCTTTTTTTTGTTTAGTTTCTGCCGATTTTATCTCATATTTAACTGGATTTAATATTTAAATGGTAGATTCTACATAAACCCTACTAATTCGATGTAATTAACAACAAATCCGGCCGCGGCATTTTTTTTGATCGTCCACATTCGGCGCGTCACGATCTGAAGACAGATCCCTCGCCGCGGCATCAGGATCTCCTTGACGATTTGGGCTCCTCGTCTCTGAATGGCCGCTTGGCTCGGTAACCCCTGCTGGGTATCTTTCGGCTCGGCAGAACCCGAAACCGAGATCTCTGTCCTCTAGATCGTCCGCGTCGGGACGAAGTCCTCTCCAAGAAGTGACAGAGTCCAGCGAAGAACAGCTCGAAGGCATTTCTCAAAGTCGATGAATTCACGGCGGCACAACGCGGAGATATGAAGAACACGGCGGAGCTATGAAGAACACAACGGAAAGAAAAACGAAAAGAGGAGAGAGGGGAGAGCTCTACCTTTTCACGAAAATGGAGAAGTAGAAAAATGAGGACGGACTCACGAGGATTCAGATTTATAGAGGAAAAGTGGCGACGGTTTCGAGATCAATCATTTCGTCTCGACTCCTCGGTTTCCGCCGTCCCTTTTTATCATCATTAGGGTTGAAAGTCGTGCTCCACGTCTCTCAATTCACGTCTTGTCGGCGCGAAAATCACGCTATCCATCGCATGAATGACACGTGTCACCTTTGTAGTAAATAAGGACGGCGTGACGAAACGAGTCGAAATCCTCACGCGCTCCTCGAACAATCCTACGCGCGTCGAGTAGGATGGGCACGCTCGCATTAATTTCGTGCCACGATGGCATCGGATATTTCTTCGTTCGAATATTCTTTCCGAAAAAGAATATTCTTTGTTGAAATCGTCTCTGAGTTTTAACTCTTTGAAACGTGACGAGGTGAAATCTCGACGAGCCATTCCTCTTCAAATTCGCCGAGCTCAATCGCGTCGCTCAACGAACTGAGGGGGGGCTTATTGTTGGGGACGGGTTTAGCACCCTCTCCAAGGCCCAACAATATTTCACCTCGGCCCGTCATATATTAACCAACCGACTGGTTGATATTCGTTATTAACAAATAATAATATTTATTATTCGATTGATAAATATTGTTATTCAAAAGAGGAAGTTTTCCTTATCCAAGAAAAGGAAGATCGCCGCGCCGACCCGACATTCGCGGAAGATGACATTATCAGCTCGACAAGATAAGGAAAGAGAGCGGCAATTACGGAAGTTTTCCTTATCTTAGAAGGGTTAGGTCGGTTTAGCTTTCTTATATATAGGAGGGGTCCTCATTCGAGAGGGACAGAGACTTTTGGCTTACAACTTAGAACTCTTAGCTTTTGATCTAGTATTCATCTCGGCTAGGTTAAACAGCTTTGGCTATTTGTTGTAATCGAATTCATCAATCAATAAAAGTCACTTCGGCAAATCTCTGTGTTATTCTCAAAGTTTTTCCCAAAACCTTGACCTAGGTGAGGTCATAGTTCAACAACAAACCTGAGAAGTGAAACTTATTCTAACAAGATCAAGTGAGAAGTTCAACAGAACATTAATCGTATTTTGAACCTGCAAGGCCTTGATGGTCTTTCAGAGCGCCAAAATTGGGTTCCATTTTGGTTACTATACGATTTGGATTAAGCCCATAAATGATCTGACATTTAGCAAAAAAAAGGAAAACTATCTTTAGAGCGTATTGTTGAATATGTTGATGCAGATGTTGTGGAATGGTTCTAATTCACGAGACATTTCTCTTCTTCTCCAATTCCAAATTCTTCTTATGAACCTTAAATTCCACAAGTGTTTCTGCTATGTCACAAGCGTTCACAGCAGTTTCATCCTAAGAGTTTCTGCTATGTCACAAGCGTTCACAGCAGTTTCTTCGTTGTTGTTTCTCACAAGCTATAAGCGTCTTTATTACAAAGGAGAAAGTGGATACAGATCAGAGGACTTACCGGCACCAGGAAACAGCATCTGTATTACTTGTCGTGTACGATACTGAAACCGCAAGTACCACAAAGACAGATGATTTGACATCGCATTGCAACAACCCATATGGGCTATTTGAGAGAGAAACAAAAATATAGATTGGTTCATTAGTTCTATGTGTTAATTCTTTAAGTTTATCTTTAACTTTTTACCACATGATTATCTCGCTAACAAAAAACAAATATCTAATTATTACAAGGACGTGCTTTCAAGGCATGTTCGTTACGGCGTCGTTATAGGTTTACAAGTACGATCTTGTTCTCTCTCCTCTGAGTTTTCTTCTAATTCAGAGTCTAGCAAAATCTCATTTCGGTTTCACTACATTTCTCAGGAGAAAAAAAAAACATGATAAATGCGATTGGAAGATGGAGGCAATCTAGAGAATGCCTACATCAGAGAGCTAAGTCCATGCGGAATTGAGAGAAAAAAGCATGATCTCAACCATATATTGCGTCTCAAATAAAGCAGTTGATTCGTAAGTGTTCGATGAAGTTCCTGAGTGAGAGTTTATGAGGAACTTATTTTGGAACAGAACACAAAAGTGTTAATGTGGTTCATGTGGCTCTGCCATATTTTGGAACAGGTCATTGTTGTTTCCCGTTGAATAAACTCTCGACTGTTCTCCCATTTCAACAACTATAAACTGTACAGATCATAGAGAGCCTTCATCAAGCTTCAGTTACCTCAAGCTTGGGCTGATTCATAGAATTAAAGTCCCAATTGGTGGATATGAGCTCTGAAGATTTTGTCCTAACCAACATTACTGATGGATTGATGGAAAGAGATGTCGGTTCAGTTTCACTTTGTTCTAATCTGGTTTAATTTCTCTTTGGTTCATTTTACATTTTTTTTTTTTGACAAGTTAATAATTTCAGTATATTTCAGTTTGGGATTTATTTAACCGGTTTAGACATCCGAGTGGATAGAAGACGTGTGGTGTTCATTACTTTTGTTCCTCAATTATTAGTCTTGACTTACTATTTTCTCATCAAGTCAACTAAAGACGAAATGTGGTCTTTCTCTTTCTCTTGCTTAAGGCAGTGAGTTTGTTTTTCTTTTATTTCTGAAAGTTTGAGCAAAGATGGGAGGCTGTGTATCACTGGGGTTGCAATGTGATAAAACATTAGATCAAGCCTCTGGCTGCTTATTTGGTGATGGAAATTACATTCACATGATGGATGCTAATCTCAAGGCTCTGGAGATAACTATGCAAGAACTTAAAGAAAGACGTGATGATCTGTTAAGAAGAGTTTCTGTAGAAGAAGATAAAGGTTTGCAGCAGCTTTCTCAAGTCGAAGGATGGTTTTCAAGGGTAGCAAGTATTGAGTCTCAGGTCAGTGATCTGCTGAAGGCTAAATCAACTGAAACTAAAAGATTGTGTCTTTTTGGATATTGTTCTAAAAAGTGCATATCAAGCTGCAAGTATGGTAAGGAGGTATGGGAGAAGTTGGAAGAGGTTGAAGATCTTCTATCTAAAGGAGTATTTAAAGAGGTGGCAGACAAAGGCCGTGTACCAGAGGTGAAGGAGATATGTATTCAAACCACGGTTGGTTTGGATTCAATGGTTGAAAAAGCATGGAACAGCCTCATGAAGGGTGAGCATACGAAAACTTTAGGTCTTTATGGCATGGGGGGAGTTGGAAAAACCACCCTTTTGTCTCGTATTAACAACAAGTTCAGTGAATTGGTGAGTGAAGAGGTGAATAAGTTTGATGTTGTGATATGGGTTGTGGTCTCCAAAGATTTGCAAAATGAGAGCATTCAGAATCAGATTCTGGGAAGATTGCGTGATGACAAAGAATGGAAAGGAGAAACAGAGGAGGAGAAAGCATCTTCCATATACAATATCCTTAGCAGAAAGAAGAAATTTGTGTTGTTATTAGACGATCTATGGAGCGAGGTAGATCTGAACAAGATTGGAGTTCCACCTCCAACTCGAGATAATGGAGCGAAGATAGTTTTCACCACGCGTTTGAAGGAAGTCTGCAAAGACATGAAAGCTGACGATGAGCTGAAAGTTGAATGTTTGTCTCCTGATGAAGCATGGGAACTGTTTCAAACAATAGTTGGAGAAGGCACACTAAAGCGCCATGAAGATATTCCCACGCTTGCAAGAAAAATTGTTGATAAATGTTATGGCTTGCCACTTGCACTCAATGTTATTGGCAAAGCCATGGCGCATAAAGAGAATGTACACGAATGGCGTCGTGCTGGCAAACTCCTTCGTTTAGTCAATTTACGTGGATTAAAGAGAATTTGCTCGAATCCTCCGTCTCTTCCAAAGCTGAGGAAATTTGTTGTCGAAGACTGCCCAGAGCTGCCCAAAGCTGCCAAAACTGAGTTCACCTCTGCTTCTGGGTCCAACTATATTATCGAAGTCAGGGAAGGCGACGAATAGGAGATCGAGGCTCCGCTTCTCTTTGTTGAGCCTTTGCCGTTTGCGTAAGTGTCAGTTGATCTTGTTTATACAGACAAGAGTTTTGTCTTGCCTGTTTTGTGTTCCACGAAATGTCTCTGTGGAAAAGGGATCGTGCTTGTTTATACTATTTACTCCACTTTCTCACTAGCTTACAGAAGAATGAAAATAATATCCCTTGTCAGATCGAATCTCATTTCTGAATCCCCATTTTCGAACACCTGTTTTTAATGCAGAGGCTTAAAAGCCAGAAACAGTAGAGAGTATGCTACAACATAGACAATACTGCCACAGACACAACAAGACCAGCTCGTTTAAGAAGATGAGTAGTAATCAAAGAGACATCATCAAGTAACGAATAGATTATGTAAAATTCTTCTTATTATATCGTGAAAGAAAATTTAGCACTTGATGATATGAACCTGTTTCTTGAACTGTGTTTTTGCATAATGATGCAATATAATCCCAAAGATCCGAACCATTTATCATGTTGATAGATTGACATCTCATGTGCAACGTGGAACATCACTTGGCCGAGAATCTTCAAGAAGGTACAAAGTCATGATCTTGATTTTTCGAAGCGAGATGGGCTAAATTTGAAGGCCCAAGCAATGTACGAATATGCCGCCGTTCCCTCATCTTAAGAGTTCACTTTTAAGAGTTTTCTTTGACTTTGCTTGGGTCATTGACTTCCTTAAAACGGCGCCGTTCTAGGTCATTTTGACCGTTTCTTATTTTCTTCTTCCTTTTACTAGATTTTTACGAGAGATTCTGAGTTTCTTCATCGGAAAAAAGGAAAGGTAGCATCAATGGCGGTCGCCGATTTTCTTCCAAAAGAGTACGGATATGTCGTCATCGTCGTCGTCTTCTACTGTTTCCTCAATCTCTGGATGGGATTCCAAGTCGGCGGAGCTCGCAAGAGGTTTCCACAACATTCTTATCCACTTTTTTTGTTTGCTTCTTTCACCTTCCATTTTCGTCTCTATAATTCTTACTTGCTTTTAGTTGATAACGAGATAAAAACTGAGGTTTATCTCTGCTTTTCATCTAGATTCAAAAATTCAATTAGATCCAGATCGAGTTACTTAGTAGAACAATCTCTCTTGAGTCCTTTCGCTTTTCGTGCGTACGATATTGTGTTTTGTTATATTTGATTGATAAAGAGAGAGAGAGATATTAAAAATTGGCAGGTACAAAGTTTTCTTATCCAACACTATACGCAATCGAATCTGAGAACAAAGATGCTAAGCTCTTCAATTGTGTTCAGGTTTTTTTTCAAACATTTTTTTCTCTCTTCAGATTCTTTCTTTTTCCTGTGAATTCTCAGAATGTGAGCCCTATTTGGTGGTTGCATTTTCGCAGAGAGGTCACCAGAACTCTCTAGAGATGATGCCAATGTACTTCTTGCTCATGATCCTTGGTGGGATGAAGCATCCTTGCATCTGTACAGGTCTTGGCTTGCTCTACAACGTTAGTCGCTTCTTCTACTTCAAAGGCTATTCCACTGGTGATCCTAAGAACCGCCTCGCCGTCGGGTTTGTTCTTCCCACTTCCTTTTCATGTTTTGACAAGTTATCGGAGTATTGAAAGTCACTACAATGAATTAACATATGATGGGTTACCACAGAATCTAAAGATGATAGTGATGTTGAATACCAAATTCTGAAAAATCATCATATAGTAGAAACTAGGGATGGGTGTTCCCGTATCTGTTCGGGTCCGGGTCGGGTTTTTCGGGTCCAGTACTTTTAATTTTCGGGTCCAGTACTTTTAATTTTCGGGTCAGTTTCGCTTCCTTTGGGATTGGGTTTGGGGTTTATTAGAAACATAACTATAACTAACCTAGAGGAAACCAAAACTGAAATATATGGCCTGTATAGATGTTGGAGATTCACTTTGATACCTTATTGAAACTTTTGGTTAACAAGTCAAATTCACTGTATTTTTGTACTCTCGTGGCTTAATTATTTTGGTTATGTGCTTCATGCAATCAAGTACCATGATTTACAAGGATAACTAAACCTGCATTTAACATGTCTACTTATTGTTATGATAGTTATAGATCAAATGGTTAGTGACGTATTTGAATTCTCATTTGATTCTAAACTAAGACTACGTTTAGTTGTAGTAGTAGTTAGCTAGTTGACAAACTCGGTTCCTCTGTTCTGCAGGAAATATGGATTCTTAGCAATGCTGGGTCTTGCCGTCAGCACAATTTCGTTTGCCATTACACTGATTCGCAGCTGAGCCTAACAGTCTTTGACTCTTTGTCCATCTGGTATGAACCGGACTCACAAGTGCTCACTATGAGACAATAGACTGTACAAGTGTTTTATTGGAGATTATACAAATCTTCTTTTGATTCTCATTTAAATCTCGCCAGTATGTTATATTACATCACGAAATAACAGTTTTTTTCTTTCTATATATCCCAAATCTACGACTCATTTACTTATAACTCATTCGCCCGATAAAATATCATATTTAATTTTCTATCACTGCCATTCACTCATGTAACTCTCTATCATCAGTCAAATCCAATTGAGATCATCAGTTCCATAGCCAAATCTATATTTCCAAATATCGATTCTTCACGATGTGTAGGCTAATGTGAGTTCTGATCCTATTTGTTCGACCAAACAGGGTAGTTATTCGACCATATTATAGCCTTGGGCGTTCGGGTTCAGATCGGATTTTCGGATTTAGCTTTATAAAATCCATTCGGGTTTTAGAAATTTTCGAATCAGGTATGGTTAGTAATTTTTTGGGTTCGGATCTATTTTGTAATACCATACAAGTTCCATTTTATATCCAAATTCAATTCAGATTCGGATGATACCAGTTCTGATCTGAAGTCCCATTTTAAAAATAATATTTTTTAACTAAAACACACATAAAACTAAACAATTGAACTAATAAAATATTTTATTAAACACATAAAACTAAACTAGCTACATCAAAATGACAAAACCATCTATATAACATGATTATATATATGTTCAGCTATGATACCAAAAATGAAAATCCCTTAAAGATTTACTTCTCAAATCTTTCCCCAATTTTTGCACGGTGTTCGTGCTATTGTTTGATAACATTTGGTACTTTTTTCTGGTTTTAAGAGAGCTTGATTTTTTTTTTTTTTTTTTGCCCACAAAGATAAAACTATATCCTTCGAGCAATCAAGATAAACAATGGGACATATCTCTTCAACAATAAACTATGGGACATGTCTATGAGAAATTAATAAATCAACCGTATCTTAATCATATAAACATCCAAAAATAAACAAATAGTAGAACTTCAATTATAACAAATACAAGGATTCAATATAATAAAAATCAGATTTCACAACAACAAATCTTTAAATTCAGTTTTCTATTTGGTTTACATTCACCGCTAGTTGACATCCGATTTATAAAATGGAAAAAAAAAAATCTTACATAGAAAAATGATATAGGTTTCAACAAAAGACAGTTAATCTAAAATGTATTATTTTGTTTCCAGCCAGAACATAAAATCAAGGAGAAAAACTTGGAAAACATTGGAATCAAAACCTCTTGATGTGTACAAATTAGTACCTTTATTAAAAAAAGGTGATGATGAACACACTAGAGGGATATATATAGAGAGAGAGCGTTTAGAGTTTTGTATAACCTCCCAAATGTGTTTTGTTCCTTGGAAATCTTGAGTTTCTCGGATGTTTGGCTCCCGATCTAGGTTTTCTCCGGTTTACAGAACTTTTACTTACGAGTAGAGGGAACAAATATACGTACGGATTCTTGCATGAAGAGAGAAAAAAGATAGGGTTTAGACTAGACTATGGAGAGAGAGTGCAGATAACGATGAACCTGTGCACACAAAACGATAATCTTTTTAACTGCACATAAAAGAAAATAATAAATGTACCCAAAAATTAAACTACACCATAGCACATATACTTGTATAATTCATAGAGAGACTTACTATAAAGGTGATTTCTGTACTTAGTTTTCAAAATAAGTGACTTTTGGTGCGTTGGTGACTTTTGTGTAGTGAAAAGACATTTATGCCCTTAAATTTGGGTCCCAATTTTTTCTGGTGCGTTGGTGAATTTCTTTCTGGTTTAGTTACCGAGTGTAACCAGAGCTATTACACATGTGTGTCCCAATTTACAATTGTTTCTTCCTTCCCCTTCTTCTTCTTTCTCTTTCCTCTTCTTCTTTCTCTTCGTGATTTGGTTTTCTTTGTTTTTCTTCTCCTTTGTGATTTTAGAGATCGTGATTTTATTTTGTTCTTCGTGATATTCTTTCTCTTTCGTATTCTTCTTCATGATTTTCTTTTCTTTGATTTTATTCTTCTTTGTGTTGTTTGTACGCAAGAGGGTATCGAATGCAGAAACGGTGTTTGGTTGTAAGGAGACATGGATGTACACTGATATTTTACATGGATGAATGTGTGTTTTAGATAAAGGTTTATTTTTATTTGTGGTAGAAGAATACATGGTCGTACATTGAACTCACGGGTCAGTAGTAGAGATCGACGTACAATATAATTATACGTGTTCGCACATATATATTAGCTAAAAAACTTTGTAAATGAAGCATTGATTATCCATGGTTTACAAACTTTGGATGATTACTTATATTTGGTTGTAATAATCGTGTTCATACACTATAAAGTTGTTTCTTGTTTTGAAAAATGTTGATATTTAGTTAGAACCCTGTATGTGATAGAATGAAGTCGTGGTTGTACATAAAACACGAATTTGGAGTGGACGTACATAAAACACGAACTTGGAGTGGATGTACATAAAACACGAACTTGGAGTGGATGTACGTAACACATGAAGTTGTGGCAGTACATGTATTGTGACGTGTATTGACGAAATAAACGAGGGAGAGTATTGTGACCAAAAGATGTAACTAAAATCGAACATTAGGTTATCCATGGACATGGATCACTAATGAAATGGTTACAATTGAGTAACATCAGCTGTGGATGTGGATGAGTAAGCACACTCATGGACGGAACAACACTTGTACACAGACACTTGCAGATGCATGTGGACGTACACAAACGTAGATGGTGTAGAGGTATATGAAAGGAAGCAAAAAGATGGAGGAAGACGAACGTAG
Source organism: Isatis tinctoria (assembly GCA_010577795.1). Lineage (NCBI taxonomy): Eukaryota > Viridiplantae > Streptophyta > Magnoliopsida > Brassicales > Brassicaceae > Isatis > Isatis tinctoria. Next base: position 6,182,710 of record CM021248.1, on the reverse strand, counting down.
AGAAACCTTAATTCGTAAGGGTACCTGAAATCTAGACTATTCGTAAGCTGAGGCGGTGCCATTGTAGAGAAACCCTAATTGATAAGGGTACCTAAAGTCTAAAATGAGCTTAAGAAGCAAGATGTACAAGGAACATTAGAGTGGACGTACATAAAACACGAACTTGTAGTGGACGTACATGACTTGCAATGGAGAATGTGAGAAAATAGATCAGTGAACATAAAGCAAGAAGGATAAAGCTTTCACCTCCCTCTTCTCTTTCCTCGCTATCGAAGAATGCCAAACAATAAAAAAAGTCTGATTTCAAAACAAGTTGAGAAAACGAGAAACAAACGCCATCCTCCTCTTCGAGAAACAAATGCTGTGGGTGAAACTATTGTTGTAGGCCAAAAAATACCACCTTTCCTATATGGATGTTGTCCTCGGAATCATCGATCTCGAGATCAGAGATCTCTTCGGCAGTGGTACATCGAATTCGTGGTCGAGCACAATGTCCAAATTGCGCTGTGGATGGACATGGGTTGACGATGTGTGTGGATGGTTAGAGCATATAAACCAACCTCTGGATGCTGGTGTTGTGTCCTTTGTGGATGAAGAGCGGGGACTGCTGATGCTCTGATGGTATCGAAGAAGGTGGTGGTAGTTTGTGTTCGAGGTTAGGAAAAGCACGCAGTGGAGAGTAGACAGCGTCGGGTTTGATTTCAATACCCAGCTGCCATCTGCTGAGCTTTTCCAATGACCGGCGATTACCAGTACATAGTCGACCTTGAAAACTTGTGAAAAAAATGTAAACAACGGTTCAAAGTGTTAGCAAATAGGAGAGTGAAGCGGGTTTAAAATGGTGGATGGTGTTGCAGATAATGAACAGAGATGAAAAATTAATAGTTAGTGAGGGAAATCTGCAGGAAAAATGGATAATAGGTTTGCAGTCTTTAGGGAAAAGAAGGACAATGAAAACCTGTTTTCCAAAAACAGTGAAAAAAGGTATGAAAGATGTTTAATCCTGGCCATAGGATGTGTGTTACACATTGAACGATGATGATCTAATGGTGAGTGTAATAATTTATGTATATGAGTCAAATCAAGATGTTTAAATGAGGAAATTAGAACCGAGGGGAGGGGAAGAGAGAGGTAACTAGTTAGGACGAGGGGTAAAATGGGAAGTGTCAACCCACTTTTTGGTTAGAAAGTCCACCAAGCACGGTAAGTCACTTTTTGTGCTACACACATTGTGGAAAGTCACGGGTTTTCGGCCTATACCGCTATGAACTATTTCTCTCCTGTTTATTCATACACGAATTATTGAAACATGCTAAAAACTACATGAACTAACTAAAAACTTGAATTTAATACATGATCTACTAAAATATGGTCAATTTCAACATAACCGCAATTATAAATCGGTTTATCGGGATGAAAGGTTTGGTTCGATTTAAGTTTTTTTTTGTAATTAATCAGACCAAAACGACGTCGTTTTGGTAAAAACAACAATTTGTTTTTGATGGGAATCGAACCATGGACCAGTTGATGGAAAGTGAAGACCTCACGCCACTAGGCTATTGGACCTTTTGACAATTTTAATACATTACAATCATATTTAATGTGTGTTTTACGCGAAGTTAATTTCTTTTTTGTGAATGATATCTACCGTCTTCTTACAATCTCCTTCGAAAACAAGGTGCCTATATCCTTTTTGCCAACAGTCATTCATAGCAGAGACCAGCGCATAACATTCTGTTTTAATGGCTGACCGTAACTGTGTTTTTTTTACTCTGACCTGCAATGACGAAATCCCCTGAATGATTACGCACCACCCATCCTGCATGGGATAAATTGGTGGATTGATTAAAGGAACCATCATAGTTGCATTTTAGGAGATTTTGGGCGGGATAGGTCCATTGAACGAAACGAGGTATATTAGTTCTCCTTAGTTGGATCGTTGATGATTGTTCTCTTTGGGATAGCATTTGTTGTGTAGTAAGCCATTCTGAGGTGTCTTGCTTTGCTTCTCTAAGTAATTGTTGCCAGTTGACTTGTTTCTGTTGATGAACTAACAGATTTCGGTTTTTCCACAGTCTCCACATAATCCATAGGGCTTGTTGATGAATATACGGCTCTATCGAAAAAGATGGACAGATGATAGCTTGTAATTGCGTAATCCGTTGCGCTGAAGGCCTATAGACAACTGGGTTTGGAAAGCTAGATGCTCGCCATACTTTTTGTGCATAAGGGCAACCAAAGAAAAGATGTTGAGTTGTTTCGTCCTCTAAAGTACATCTTCTACATGTTGCCTGTGGGGATATTTGACGGTGACGCATAATATCTCCTGCTGCAAGTCCATTTGATAACTATCTCCATAGAAAATGTTTGAGTTTGGGTGCGATATTCAGCTTCCATACTTTTGTTTTGAGATCAACTGGTCCTGGAGGAGGATCAACTTGGTTTTGTTGCGGTAGATGAGTGGCTAACCAGTATGCAGATTTAACAGAGTAAAGACCAGATGTTGTATAACGCCAGCCTAAGCAATCTGAAGTGAGATGTATACTCAATTGCAGCGACATAATCAGATTTTCATCTTCTTTGTTGACTATTTGTCGTAGTCTTTGTTCATCCCATGTTCGGTATGGAGTGATCATTTCCTGCACAAGTGTCTGATGATTTGGGTTACCAATCGAACTAGGAGCACAAGGAGGGTGTGTTGGAAGCTAATTATCCCTCCAGAAGTCCACTGCAGATCCATCTCCGATGTTAAATCTAAGGCCTTGTTTCAGTAAATCCCTCCCTTCTAAGAGTGAACACCAAATGTATGAGCTTTGTTTGGGTTTTACGGCTGCCAATATCGAATGCCCTTTACAGTAGCGACCATTATGAACTCTTGCCATTAAGCATTGGGGATTCTGAAGTATTCTCCAAAATTGTTTTCCAAGCAGCGCTAGATTAAACCTTTCAATATCTCGAAAACCTATGCCTCCTTCTTTCTTTGGTAGACTCATTCTGTTCCAGGCAAACCAATGCATTCACTTTTTGTCTGGACTCGATCTCCACCAAAATTTTGCCAAGATACTGTTTATTTCCTCAAAGATGTGTTTTGGGAGTTTGAACACATTCATTGCATATACCGGCATTGTTGTAGCTATAGATTTGAGGAGTACTTCTTTCCCCTCAGGTGACAGAAACTTCTTACTCCAACCTTGTGTGCGTTCTCTTACTTTCTCAGAGATGTATTGGAACATCTCAATCTTTTTCCGACCAAACTGCTCTGGTATGCCAAGATATTTGCCGCCTCCACCTTCGTTATAGATTCCAAGAATGTGTCTTATCTGGGTTCGTACTCTCGCTTGGACCCGTTTTCCAAATGTTATTGAAGATTTTTGTAAGTTTATCGCTTGACCAGATGCTGACTCATAAAGACTTAACACTTTTTTGATCGCGTGCGCAGAGGATGGATTTGCCATAGTAAAGAAAAGTGAATCATCTGCAAACAGGAGGTGATTCACTGCCGGGCTTTGTTGTCATATTTTCATCCCTTGGAGCTTACGTTCTGTTGCAGCTTTGGACATCAAATGCGAAATAACCTCAGCACATAGTATAAATAAGTAAGGAGACAAATGGTCACCTTGTCGTAACCCACGAGCTGGAGTAATCAGACCTCTCGGAGACCCATTGATCAGAACTGAGTAGGTGACAGATGATGCACATGACATGATCCATCTGATCCATTTGCAATCAAATCCCATTTGGTGCATTGTATCTTGGAGAAAACCCCATTCCAAGCGATCATACGCTTTTGTAATGTCAGTCTTGAGGGCCATATACGATTTAGATTATCATTTCCGTGCTTTAACTGCATGATACATCTCATGAGCAAAAATCACATTGTCAGTAATCATACGGCCTGGAATAAATGCAGCCTGGTTTTCTGAGATGATAGACGATAGATGCTTTTTTATACGGTTTACCAATATCTTGGAGATCAGTTTGTAGCTTACATTACAGAGAGCTATAGGACGAAAATCAGCCATTTGAGTAGGTTCCCAACTTTAGGAATCAGACATATATTGGTGTGGTTGTGCCGTGAATCCAGAGTTTCTTGTTCGAAAAATTTCTTCACCTCATCAACAATTGCAGGTTGAAGCTGATGCCAAAATTTCTGATAGAAAGCCCCAGTAAATCCATCAGATCCTGGTGCTTTATGAGCACCAATAGAAAAAGCCGCAGTATGAATCTCCTGCTCTGTTACTGGTTGAATAAGCTCATTATTCATTTCTGTTGTTACACGCCGATTGAAGCCCTGAAAAGCCTCCAAAAGTACAGCTTGGTTAAGTCCTTGTGAAGAGTATAAAGTATTGAAATAGTCACACGCCACTTCCGCGATATCGTGATCGGCACGCTTTATTTCTCCTCTGTTATTTTCAATGGCACTTAAACGATTCTTAACTCTTCTTGTCTTTGTAACTGAGTGATAAAATTTGGTGTTCTTATCTCCTGCCTGGAGCCACAAATTTCGACTTTTCCTTTTTCAAAAGACTTCTTCCTCCACGTATGCCTGGTTAAGTTCTGTTCATAGTCTAGATCTTTCTGCCTGAGAAGATGAGACAGAAGCTATTGCCCGGTCAAGCTGAAACCGTGTGAGAGCTATTCGATCCCGTGCATTGTGAATATTGTGTTTCTTCCAATTGCAGATATGTTTGCGACAATTGAGTAGTCTCTGAAATAAGGATGGTGAGGAAAAGGTGTTACCCCGATTCCATCCAATTGTTACTGCATCCTCAAACCCTTCTTTTTCTATCATCGGATAATAAAAAACAAATCGACCTTTCCTTTCTTTAAAAGAATGACCTATGAAAGTAACTAAGGGGCGGTGATCAGACTCGTCAAACTCCAAGAAATGAGTTTCTGAACCAGGAAAAAGCCGGTGCCATTCACCATTAGCCATGGTACGATCTAAACAACACTGCACATAGTGTCTACCTCGTTGCCCTGCCCAAGAGAATCTGTTCCCAAAACAACGAAGATCTGAAAAACCGCAAGTTCTGATCATTCTTCTGAAGTCGAAAAACGAGGATTCTGGCCGTTGTCTTCCTCCTTCTTTTTCAGCATTATTGCATATTTCATTAAAATCCCCAAGAATCATCCAAGGGTCTTTTCTATTGATTGATAGTCTCTCCAAGCTCTCCCAAAGATCATTACGAAATAATGGATCTGGATGTCCATATACAAAAGACAAGTTGAAACCAGTTCCATTAAACATTGCATAACAATCTACAAGCTGGGGAGATTGAAAAGAAACAGACAAATCAACAGAATTAGACCAAAAAACTGCTAAACCACCACTTAATCCTACAGATGGAACTGTGATACACGAGTTTTAAACCCTTATTTCCTACTGCAAGTGCACAGCATACGAAGTAGTATTTAGGGGTCGATCCCACGAAGACCAGTTTTCACACTTTGATATATTGAGCTAAATTAAAAGCTAAGACAATTCAAATATGTTTTTGGTTTTTTTATTAACTAGTAATGAAAGTGAAATCGGTTGTAAGATAATTTTAACAGGCGTTAGGTCAAGGAATATCGTAGGAGATTCAGAGCGACGGATCAAACAACTATTCAGGCAGTGTTTAAGCACCAGTCTAGAACTCAAACATAAAGATAATATCAATCCACTGTCGTGGTATCAATAACTTTGTCTAACGATCTAGAAATCCTAACTGTCGTTGGTACTAGAAATCGTAAACAAGCATTAAGGATAGGTTCGATTTGTTCACAATTCTCACTACATCTACTGTCGTAGGTAATGGTTAAATTGCTCACCAATGTTTATTCTAGTAACCTAGCAAGTGTCGTTGTCTAAATTAACCTCATATCATAAAATCAAATGATCAATTCGATTTAAGCATTAAGAACAACAAGGGTGAAGATATTGATTTGAATAGCCTATTTGTGTTTAACCCTAAAGCTCATGAATTCCTTTGACAAACCTTAACCTAACTAAGAGGTCTACTCAGACATGATTAAAGAAGAAAACAAAGAGATTATAGAGTTCATAATAAAAGCTTGAATAGATAATGAAAGTTGAAAATAACTTAATAAGAACTTAAGTAATGCATAAATATAAATAACTGAAAGTAAAGCATAAATATAAAGACTTAAAAGTAAAGCATAAATATAAAGACTGAAAGTAAAACTTGATTAAGCATAAAGATAAGAACTGAAAGTAAAGCATAAGATTAAAAGCATAAGATTAAAGCTTAAAAGAAACTTAACAAGAACTAGATAAAAGCATAAACATAAAACTTAAAACTAAAGAAGAAGCTATGCTTTGAAGCTAGAGAAGAGAGAAGGAAGAAGAAGGTGTCATTTTTAACATCAAGAGTGAGTTGTATTTATAGGCCAAGGTGAGGGGAGTAGGTGAGACGGGGAACGGTCGTTCTAGGTGGAGAACGATCGTTCCCCTTGGTCGATCCGTAGTAGGTGAGATGCGGTGTCGGGGAAGGATCGTTCCGGAGGAGAGAACGGTCGTTCCGTGTGTTTTTGTCGGCAAAGTTGGTGAGGTGTGGAACGACCACATGGAACGGAACGGTCGATCTCGTGATGTTGTCGGCAGGGTAGGTGAATGAGGGAACGACCGTTCCTTGGAGGGAACGATCGTTCTGTTGGGTCGTTCTGTCCCAAGAATGGTCGTTCTCTTCAGTTGGTCCTTTCCTCGTGTTTTCCACGTCAACTTGACTCGAACATGTCCATAAACGCCAAACTCCTTCGGAACTCCATAAAATCTGTAAAATACTCAAAACAAAAGAAAAGACTCGAAAAACCAACGAAAGATGTAAATAGAAACTCAAACCGGATACTAAAAACGAATCAAAATACGTTAAAAACCGATGATATCAAACTGTTACATAGTTAAAACATAATTCACATGCCAAGTCTCGGATAACATCATCTGACTGCTTGGTTTCGCAAAGGCATATAATGTCCAGGAGATATTTCCGATGTATCTCCTTTTGGCGTCGAACTATCGAGTCATTGCCCAGACCACGACAGTTCCAACAGATTGTCCTCATGGTGATTTTGGTGGTTTCGGGTCCACCATACCGTATATTGGGGTGTTGTTACACAACACTGTTGTAGTTCCACTGGATTCTCCTTATTCACGAGTCGGGAGTTTGGGAGACTTCTCATCTGATGATTCTCCTGAGAACTTATGTTTTTTGCCTTGGTGATCCGCCATAAGCTGAACAGAATATCTCTAGTCTGGGTATGAGCCGACTTCGTGTGCCAAAAGGCTGATTGCATTCCGTTACAGAATCTTCTTCCGACGCAGGGAAGTCCACTGGGTCTCCAACGTCAGTCGCTCCATGATTTTGTGGAGAGTTCCCGTTTCCATTTGCCAAGTTTTGCTCCATCATTCTTGCTTCCTCTTCACTAAGTTCTCGGATTTGCACTCCTGAGTTGTTCGGTTGATCATTGTCACGATCAAAGTCATCATCATCTCCATCAGAGGGGTTATCATGATCTCCGCCTCCGTTTTGGATGAGACACTGGCCCGAGTTGTGAGTAATTAGACCACAAACTTCACAAAAACCTCTTAACCTCTCATAACGAAATCGCAGGATGGTGTTGACACCCAGAGTGAATTGGAAATTGCGTTGAAAACGGAGAGGTTGACGTTAGACGCACACAAGCATACTCCACTCTTGATGCCGCCTCTGCATTGTAATCAACATCCATAAGCATGGCCATGGCACGACCAATGTGGGCAATGATATCCTGGTTCATGAATTGGAGAGGAATTCCCCGGATTTGGATCCAGAATGGTATGAAGTTAAGCATTTCTTCATCCATGAACGGTGACCATCTTTGAAGTACAAGCATTCTCTCAACGAAAGCCCACGGACCGCGTCTCAGTACGTTCTCCAGAGTTTCCTCCGAGGGGAAGACAAATTGAAAGCATTGTCCTGCCACAATGCAACCGTGAATCAGACCGGCAAGACCCCAATTGTGAGGCAGATTTGCAATGATTGAACGGAGGTTTTGTCGTCGGGGGATAGTCGGCCAACCCATCAGAATGAAACGGTTTTCCATTGCTGCTTGATTCACCACTTCAAGAGGAAGCGCAATCGGAACATCATCAATTCCAAGATCCATGTCTTGCATCGGATGTCTCAAGTTGTCCGCCATTGATGTAATGAAAAGGATTTTCTGGTGATGAAAATTTTCAGAAGAGAGTTTCAGAGGCGGAGGATGAAAACAGAGGATTAAAGCCTATTTAAAGCCATTTGTTGTAGATCGGTATGGAAGAGCATCACTACTAAACGTGGTGTTCGTAGTGGGAGTAACTTCTACCAGTTGTGAGGGAAGCTTGTAACCTCCATAACTTCCGGCAGGCATGGGTTTAACCGTCACCGTAGTGGTGAGGAAAGACAGGGTAGATAACCCGTAAGTAAATCGCTTTTTTTGTCGCCATTATCTTGAAGTACTTTTTTTACATTATGATATATTCACGCAAATAATACAATTCTTATAACAAAAAAATGCATACAAGAAATAATTTCGGCTAATATATTAATCATCTATGTACTTTATTTAAATCTACTTGAATCTAAATACCCCATTTAAAACAAAATATTTATATCAATTATATAAAACAATGACATAACTAAATACCAAATCATCTTGACTTATACATATAAATACATATGTATAAGAAAAAATAAAAACAAATATTTGCCCGCACAGCCGTGGATTAAATTACAAGTTTTCTGTTAAAAATCCGAACAGTTTCTATTTGTGAAAACCCAAAAACCCGAAATTCAAATAAATTGACCCGGATCTGACCTGAACCCGAAGAATAAACTTAAAAAACCAGAACGGTTTCTTTATTTTTTAAATCCGAAAAACCGAAACCCGAATAAAATGAACCCGAACCTGAAATATCCGAACCTTAACCCTAAATACTGGATTTTTTTAGATAGTTTTATTACATTGGTAACTATAGTTTTAAAAAAAAAACTGAAATATCCGAACCCTAACTCGAAATAAAATCCGATCGAGTTTGATCTAGAACCCGAAACCCGACCGGAATCCGAGATAAATCGAAACAAACCCGATTTGTATATACAAGAAGAAACCGATCGGTTTGTATATGTCGAAACCCAAAATAAAGAATCATCTTACCTCAACCAAAAAAGAGCGGTTTGTATATGTGGAAACCCGAAAAAAATGAGTCATCCAACCCCAACCAAAAAAGTAAACCAAAGTTTGCAGGCCTGCTCATCACGTTCTTTTATGCCAGTTTTTCTTCATTTATGTTAATAGAGGCTAAAATAGTAATATAAAAATCATATTCTTCATCTATTAATATATAAAAGTTGAAGCTATAATGCTCTAAGAGTATCCACATAGGATTGAAATTTTAAAACAACCAATAGTATCATTCCACATCAACATTTAAATTTTAAGAAATTTTCTAATTTTTTAATTGTATTGTTAATAGAAAATACATAAGATAAGGAAATTATCTATAAATTTATATTAAACAAAAAAATCACCTTCATATTAGATTAAGAAACTTTCTAATTGAAAATATAAGATAAGGAAATTTTATATTTTTAGAGCATTAATTGATTCATATATTTTAACTTTTTAGTATTTGAATATAATGGATATGAGATTATGTTCAAAATATATATATTAAACCCTTTTATTATTATTTAATAATATTATCTAATAAATTACGCAGTATTGTAATTAAATGTTAAAAAGACAAACATAATCACGAATCTAATGACTTAAACAGAGTAAGCTAATCATAATTTTAAAATTAGAGTTTAGAGTCATTCTACCAAATAAATAATATATTGAGTTTATGATATTTATTAAGAGATATGGTGGATTTTTGAAAAAAAAAATACTTTAGAGCTTAAGAAGAAAGAATATCATGTGATATAAAAAATTATTATACCAGGTTTAGAGTGTTTGCATTTAGTTTAAGCGTTATATGATCTACTAATAATCTTCAGTAATTTTTCAAATTTAAAGTTTGTCAACATAATTGAATTTATTCTGGAAATTGAAAATTTTTTATAAAGTTAATATTCCATAGAAATTTTTAAATATCACTTTTTTAAACATCAGAAATTATAAAAATCTAAATTATTAAATTACATTATTTTATTTAAAACAAATAATGCAGTTGTGTAAAAAAAATTAATATTTTGTTTAAAAATTTTAAGCTATAAATTAGTTAAATATTGAAATTATATAGATTTTGACGTGAGTATAAAACTATATTTCTTTTGGTAGTTTTTAACAAATATATAATTAAAAAAACTTCAAATAAGAAAAAAAAAATGTAATTTAAAAATGACATTTGTGTACTTTTAGATAGATTTGAAAGGTTAAAATGTTTTTGTACCATCCCGATTTCTGGTATATATGGAAACATATGTGAAAGAGAATAAAAAGAATTGATTTGGCTACCTATGTCACCAAAGTGCACTTACCTTTTCGGTTGCACATCCAGAGAGAACTCCAGAGTTAAGCGTGCTTGTGCTGGAGTAGTCAAAAGATGGGTGACCTACTGGAAAGTCATTCGCGGTACCGTGTGAGTGAGGCCAAAACACGGGGAACGGTCATGTGGTGATTGCAGGGACAGTATATCATGACTTTCAAGCCTTCCAAAAAATAACGCACCGACCGTCGGACAGGGGTGGGGCCCCCGAGCCCGACAGAGGGATGGGTGACTCACCGGTAGGGGCGGTTGGGGCGTTATAGTTTTACTCGAGTCTAATATCCAAGTATTTATAAAATTAAATATATACGTAGAAAAATAACTTATAATAGAAGATAATGAATTATTCACAAAAACTATTGACGTTACAGAAAAGCATTATAATTCATTTTTTAAACCATAAAAAAATAATAAATAGTTTATATGATTTAAAATATATAATTAATAAATATTAATTAGATTGACAAATATACAAAAAATATAAATTGTTTATTAAAATTAATTCAAGTGACAAATATGTTAAATTAAATAAATTTATATAAATAGCTGATTCATTCATAATATGTAAACTTAGTGATTAAATATATTATATTATGTTATTATGAGTATAAAAATAGTATGTCAACAAAAATATTATTAATTTTTTATTTTTATATTTAAAAAAAAGCTCCACGCGTAGCGTGGATGAAAAACCTTGTTTAACCTAAGATTTTCTGTGTTTCGTGTGCAGCCACCATAAAAAAAAGGGATTTTGCAAAATGCGTTATTTAAGAACTAATATTTGAAAAATACCCCAGTTTTTTGGATTTTGAAAAATACACTTTTTATATGTTAAAGACTATTTTGACCATATTTAAACAAAACATTATTAGATCATAATAAATTAAAAATAAAATTCGAAAATAATATTGTTAAGATTAATATTTAATCTTGTTGTTGATATAATTAAAATTATTAATTTTAAAATGGATTAGTATATTTTAAATTTTTAAAATTTAGATATCTAAACAAACAGAATTATTTTTGGAACCTTATATAAAAAACTTTAATATCCCACTTATAATCTAACTTCATCAAACAATTGACAGTAATTTTGAAATAAAGTTTTATGATGAAAAAATATTAAGATTATAAAATCTAATTAATCACCATTTATGGATCAAAGTTATAAATAATATTTTGGTTCAGGAAAAAGAGAAATTAATATTTATAAAAAAAAGAACTTTTATCATTTTATAATGAAACAAAATCATAATAAAAAATTTTAATTTTCTACTTTTTATTATTTAAAATTTATTAGATGATAATTTAGTCATTTCATTTCAGAAAAGTGTAGTTTTCAAAATCCAAAAAAAACTAAGGTATTTTTCAAAACAAAAATTCTTATTAAGGTATTTTCCCAAATTTTCTCTAAAAAAATTTCCTCTTTTTTTTTGTTTAGTTTCTGCCGATTTTATCTCATATTTAACTGGATTTAATATTTAAATGGTAGATTCTACATAAACCCTACTAATTCGATGTAATTAACAACAAAATTCAAGGGGTTTTTTTTCACCGCTTTTTTTCTCCGATTTAGGAATAATCGCGACGGACTTCCTCCGCCGAGCGCATAACCGGCGGTTCAACGGTCTAGTCGGCCGCGTTCTCGAACTGTAGACTCACCAGTGAAACCTATTCAAATAGTTCCAATTACGTTTTCATCTGGTGCTACGCATATAGATATGGACTGTGCCTCAGGCAAAAAAGATGGTTCGAGCAAAAGTCATTTGCAAAAGGGGCAACGATCAGATGATCATATACGCTCGGTGATGGTGAATTCTGATGTTCTTGATTGTCCTGTTTGCTTCCAGCTACTTACTACTCCTATATTCCAGGTTACTTTTTTAAATATCGATTTGTTTCCTTAGATTGTTTCTCTCTGTTTTTTTCCTTTGTGTATCAAATTCTGAGTATAAACTATGATATTTGGAATTGGGATTATTTACTTGCTAGGTGTTAAGACCTATATTTGTTCAGTCTACAATTGGGTTTTGGTTTTATGTGACATCTTTGCCCTCTTAATACTCTTGTTCTTCTGTTGATGTAAAGTCAGTGAAAATCGTTTGTTTGGTTTTTTGACTATAGCTTTGATTATTTTGCATTGCAGTGTGATAATGGGCATTTGGCTTGCTCGTCTTGCTGTCCCAAACTGAGTAATAAGTGTCCTGTATGTGGTTTGCCTGTCGGCCACAGTCGATGTAGAGCAATGGAGGGTGTTCTTGAATCAGCTTTTGTCTCATGCCCAAACGCCACGTTAGGTTGCACCAAAACTGTCTCGTATGGGAAAGAGTCAACTCATGAAAAGGAATGCACCTTCTCTCTTTGCTTCTGCCCTGTACTCGACTGCAGCTACGCTGGATCATACAAGAATCTCTACTACCACTTCGACTTGACCCACCCGAAAATGTTTTTGTTTGATTGGTTCACTTGTGGAACTTCCTTGAGCGCACAGATGAACATCAGTGATGGGATAATAATTTTAATGGAATATATGAAGATTCTGGTTTTTGTAGTGCAGTGTTTCAGGGAGCCGTACGGTGTTTATGTAACTGTCAGCTGTATTGCACCATCTGCTCCAGAAGTAGGAGAGTTCTCATACCATCTTTCATACACTTTCGATGAACACACTATGACTTACGAATCACCAAAAGTGAAGAGGATTCTTGAAGTGAGCTTTGAAACCCCTCAAGATAATTTCATGTTGATCCCTCACAGTTTCTTGCGAGGTGAATTGTTGGACCTGAAGCTTTTCATCAAGAAGTTGAAACAAGAGAAAGAAGGTTAAGGTTGATGTAGAATAAGATCCTTTTATGTAGGTTTTTATATTCTATCTCGTCTGGTTGTTATGCGAATGAGAATATGGTAGATGGTTTATTAGCATCACTCTTTGTTTGGTTTCATTTCTCGGTCACAGCTTCGATTGCAATCCGTTTACTTTTGTCCTTTCAGTGTCTTCCACTAGACTGCAATACAATGAGCTTCATTTGTAAGTATTGTTTTAAGAAAGTATTGACAACAACATGAGAATTTTGATGTAAGCTTGCGTCTAACTAATATCAATAGAGTCGTTAAATGATATTCTATTATAACTTAATCCCTGTAAAGAAAGTACCTCGAAAGAATTTCATGTTGATCCTTCCGGCCAAGTTATTGCGTGCGGTGAATTGTTGAAGATGGATCTTTCATCCGGAAGTTGAAGAACAATTATAACAATCTCACATATTGCCAAAGCTATGGCTCCGTCATGAAGTTTAGCTTCACCTCTTTTCAGATTGAATCATTTCTTACTCCAGAGAGTCTCTCTTTTGATAACTAGAACTGATTGTGCAGCCTTTGAGATGTGGGTTAAACTCTGCATTAGGAAGAGAATAATTTGGACAATGAAGTTGTTATTGTCCCCATTTTTTAAGATATGTTAAAGAAACTTCATGTTTACATAGTATAAATGAAGAATCATGCATGGAGAGAACATCCTCCTTTAGGATTATCACCGGTTGAGGTTTTTTTAGCTTTCACTTAGGATTATGTACTGTAATAGTTTCATAGTTGGAGAATCTTTCACAGTGTAAAATCCTTTGGTAGGAGAGTTCTCATTATCATCTCTTTAACAATGAGTTGCTTGATCCCTAAGGACCGTAACAAGTTTATTGAGTGATGAATCAAATCGTTAGAGATAGGCTTTTCATCAATGAGTTGAACCAAGAGTACTAATAAAATATGGTTTGGTTTTATTGAAGGAAAGAGCCGAGTGTCCAGGGACTGAATAATCAGGTCATATCTGGTCCAAGTGAGATGGTCTGGATCTGGAACTTCAATGTTTGGAATTGTTCTTTTATGGTGCCATAATGAAAATGTTTTTTTTTTTATTTGCTGCTTAATACAGAGCATATACTTACGATTTTATGCATGAGAGAGGAAAACCACTAAATACATCGAAGCTGGCAATCATTGACACGTCTCTGGTGCCTATAAGTATAATTCAAACCTCCGTCTCCTCTTCTGTGGTGGAAACTCGAGCGTCGGTGGATAGGACCATTCGGGATCGGCTTCTTTCTTTTCCGGCCACGAATGTAAACTCTCCATCGCTTCTGGAGCTCTATTTTTCTTTGTCGCATTAGGTAAGTTTTTAGCGCTTTTGCCCTTTGTTTCTTGTAATAAGTTGTTGTTCAACATTGGTTTCTGCAGTTGGTATAAAATTTTAACATTCGTACCAAAAAAAAAATAAAAAAAATAAGTATAATTCAAACGTTAAGCATGCGAAGTGTCACACTTGGTTCATTGATTACTTCATACTTAAATTTAAATAAATTAAAAGAAAATTGAAACCCATTAATAGAATTTTCTTGGAAAATGTTGAACTTAAGATAATTTCCGAAGTCTGTTTGGACCTTTCGCCTTCCTCTTCCTTTCTAAGTATATAAAAATGATAGAGTGAGTAAATTTGTCATCGTCGTCTCTGTTCATTTTTCTGCATAAGTCCTCTTAAACAATTGCTTTCTATTTGTCTATTTGCTTGCTTTCCAAGACAAGCTACGCCCTTAGGTCATTTCCAACGTAACCAGTGTTAATTCTTGGTGTTGCTCTGATGAACAATCTTATAGAAAGACGAAGGGTCATGGAAAAACCCGAGAAAACAACTCTGTTCAATAGAGTATTCTCTTGGTCTATCAAAGATATTCTCAACAGAGATCTCTTCAAGCACAAGGTTTATCATCACTTTTAAGTTTTAATTTACCTTTCCTTAAATAGCTTCTACCTTTGTTACGTAATATATCGATGGTGTAACTTTTGAACAGAGAAAGACAATACCAGACAGGTTTAGATCTGTGGATGAATACGTTCAGTGTTTCATTCCTCATCTACTCGAAGAAACTCGAACCGAGTTGTCCTCAAGCTTCAAATCTTTATCTAGAGCTCCTGTCTTTCACATACGTTCTATCGAGACAAGGACAAAGGAATCTAGTGGAAGTTCATCGAAAACGTTGCTTTACGATATAACTCTAACCCATGGAGATAATCTTAGTGCCAAGTACCAGCCAAAATGTGGAGATCTTATTGCTCTGACAAATGAAAGGCCAAGACGAATCTGTGAACTGAATCCTTTACTTCTCGCCTACGTATTCAAGATGGACGGTGATCTTATAATCTCTGTTCATTCGTCTAGATTGATATCTCCTGATGAGATATATTCAATTCGTTTTGGCGCTTCCCTCACGACTTTAACAACAAACACAAGAATTTGGAATGCTTTGCACAATGAAGCTGCCAATTCCAGTCTAATCCAGAGTGTGCTTCAGGGAAATACTCATGTACGTGTGGCTAAACAATCTTGATTTTCCTTTTTCTATTTTTGTTTTGGTGATAATGAATCTGTTAATTTGAGATGGGTTCGTCTTATATCCCTGATGGATTCATGATATTTTCATCTATGTATCTTAAAAACAGTGCTTTATTGAATGCTTCAATTGAGTGAGTGACTTGTTGGTTTCTTGTGTTACAGGCTACAGAAGATTGCTTTTGTTTGGCAAATGGTTTTGACGTTTCTGACCATATTGTCTCGAATATAATCCGGTCATCTAAATTGAACTCTTCCCAAGAAGGTGCAATCATGAGCTGCCTCCAGACAAGAAACTGTAGTCACAAGAACACTGTCAAACTGATATGGGGACCTCCTGGTACTGGCAAAACAAAGACAGTAGCGACTCTTCTCTTTGCCCTTCTCAAGCTAAGGTGCAAAACAGTTGTGTGTGCTCCTACAAACACAGCTATTGTGGAGGTAACACTGAGACTATTGGCTTTATTTAAGGAAGATTGTTCATCAGCACTTGCTACATATGGGCTGGGGGATATTGTACTATCTGGAAACCGAGAGAGAATGGGAGTAGACAAGAATGATGCTCTTCTCAATGTGTTTCTTGAAGAGCGCATTGGTAAACTTGGTCACCTGTTCTCGCCATCTTCTGGATGGAATCAGAGATTAGAGTCACTGATACAGTTTCTTGAGAACACAGAGTCTGCTTACGATGACTTTGTAGACCACCAGTTGGAAGTGGAGGATGAGCAAGACTTTACTTTTGGAGAGTTTGTAAGGGATCATTTTGATGATTTAAGTGAAGAACTGGAGACGGATATGGTTGATCTGTACACACATCTGCCGAAATCTTTGATTTCATACGAAGTTGTGAAGAATATGATTGCAGCCCGTCAAGCGCTTCAAAGTGTTAGATACTTCTTGAGGGAGAATGCTTTTAGAGATGATTTCGAGGAAGGAAACGCCATTTTCGATTGCTTCAACAGATTCATCACTGTTGATTGCCTTGAGGCTCTAAGTTTGCTACCAAAACGTTTTGAGATTCCAGACTTGCTGGAAACCGAAGATATCAAGAAATTTTGCCTACAAAACGCGCATGTAATCTTCTGCACAGCCTCAGGAGCTGCGGAACTGAATGCAGGAAGAACAGGAACCATAGAAGTGCTTGTGGTTGACGAGGCGGCTCAGCTTAAAGAATGCGAGTCAGTTGCTGCATTGCAGCTTCCTGGTTTGCGTCACGCTGTTCTAATAGGTGATGAGTTTCAGTTACCTGCAATGGTTCATAACGATGAATGTGAGCAGGCGAAGTTCGGAAGAAGCTTGTTCGAGAGGTTGGTCCTGCTTGGTCATCATAAGCACTTGCTTGATGTTCAATACCGGATGCATCCTTCGATTAGCCGTTTCCCCAACGAGGAGTTCTACGGTGGGAAGATCAAAGATGCTGCGGTTGTGCAAGAAAGCATTTATCAGAAGCGGTTTCTTCAAGGAAACATGTTTGGTTCCTTGTCTTTCATCAATGTTGGTCGAGGAAAAGAAGAGTTTGGTGATGGACATAGTCCTAAGAACATGGTTGAAGTTGCTGTGATTGCTGAAATCATATCTAATCTGTTCAAAGGTATAATGTTTATTGATTAGTAAGAATATGGTAATATGTTTCTTTAATTTGTTATGTTTAACTTTTGAAACAGTTTCAAGTGTAAGAAGGATGAAGATAAATGTTGGAGTGATTTCACCTTATAAGGGACAAGTTAGAGCAATCCAAGAGAGAGTTGGAGATAAGTACAGTTCCGTATCAGGGCAGCTTCTCACTCTTAATGTTCGGTCTGTTGATGGGTTTCAAGGAAGTGAAGAAGACATTATCATCATCTCAACCGT
Organism: Isatis tinctoria; assembly: GCA_010577795.1. NCBI lineage: Eukaryota > Viridiplantae > Streptophyta > Magnoliopsida > Brassicales > Brassicaceae > Isatis > Isatis tinctoria. Next base: position 6,164,972 of record CM021248.1, on the reverse strand, counting down.
TAGAAGTAACGGTAACGGCAAAGTGGGGTTTCTCAGTAACCGTCAGAGAGCCAACGTGGCACTGACACGAGCAAGGCACTGCTTGTGGGTGATTGGGAACGAGACGACTTTAGCTCTAAGTGGTTCCATTTGGGCAAAACTGATAAGTGAGACGAGGACACGTGGGTGCTTCTTCGATGCTAACAATGAGAAGAATCTAAGAGATGCCATGAATGATGCTTTGCTCGAAGATGCGACTTCATCTTTTGGATCTCTTTCGATGAGGAATGGGAGAAGAAGAGATGTTTGGTAGATCTTTTATCTTGTTTTATGTTCCTGTGATAACTCTGTTTGGGATTTACAATATTTTATGGTTTTCATTTCAGTGATTCAGATATGAAATTCGATTCACTTTTATACTAAAAAGAAAGAAGATAAAAAAAAATCGTTGCATGCATGAGAATAATAATAATTGAACGAACTTAGCAAAAGAAAAAAAAAATACATGATAATAATTAATGATTATAAATTTTCTTAACCCTATGTACCGTGTTCTAACAACTTTATCATTGAATGTAGTGTTGGGGAAAATGCACAAACACGTGAATGCGCAGCGGAATAAAGTTCCCCGCACTTGTATGAACCTGTGAGGAAAAGACTTGAACTTGAACTATGACAGAAATGAGCTAAGCCGAAAACTTAATGAGACAGCAACTTTTTACGTGGAAAACCTCCTCGATGTGAGAAGGAAAAACCACGGGACCGTAGTCCACCCAAAATCCACTATATCAAATGAATGAGTGTTACAACCACGTCCTCCCTGTTCCTACAGAACAGATCCAGAGACTAAGGCTCAAATAGAGCAATCTCCAACAACAAGAGAACTCAACAAGAGAGCAAAACAAGCTAACAAAACTAGCAGATACAAACGACCTCAGCTCACTAGGATTCCGGCAACCAGAGAACAATCCCACCGTACAAATCCAAGATGAACAAGTCAAAAACACCTCTGCCAATTTCAGCTCAATCAGAGAAGACTCACCGTCAGATTTACCAAACACTCAAGACTGCACTGCTGAAGAACTGTAGCGACCAGCTTCACTAAAACCCAGATCCACGAGAAATCAACCGTTGAAACGACAATCCCACCGTTGAATCTCAAACCCACTGAGTCACGAAGCTTCCCACAAAATATCAGCCAGATCGGACCACTTTCGAGCCCCCAAACGCAGCCTTGACAAACCCAGACGAAAATCACCTTTTCTTCTCTCTTTCTTGCCTCTCTTCCTTTTGTGTGTGTTATGTCTCTTGTGTCTTATCCTAAAAATTAGGTCACACTCAGCTTATATAGGCTTTACAAATAGGAACATTATAAACCTTCATAATACCTTATAAGAGAATCTTAAAGACCTTATACAGGAACCTTATAAAGCCTCATAAAGACCTTATAAAGAGAACCTATAAGACCTTAAAAAGGACCCTTATAAAATCTCATAAAGACCTTATAAACACCAGTTTGGTTTTTCTCTTAACCAAACCCATGGTTTCCCCACTAGGAGGAACACCAACAAACTCCCCCTCCGACTAGTTGGAGGAAACAGCCATCCCGGCTATCTCTCGGCAAACTTCAAGCTTCCCTCTCGGCAATGACTTCGTCATCATATCAGCTCCATTATCATCCGTGTGAACTTTTTCAAGTCCCACTTCCTTAGAAGCAATCACATCACGTATCCAATGATACCTCCTATCAATGTGCTTTGAACGCGAATGAAATGTAGAGTTCTTCCCGAGACATATTGCGCTTTGACTGTCACAAAGCAACACATACTTATCTTGCTTGAAACCGATATCCTCGCAGAAATTCTTTGTCCACAACAACTCCTTGAGAGCTTCAGTTGCAGCTATATACTCAGCTTCAGTGGTAGAAAGTGCAACACATTTTTGCAACCTTGACTGCCATGAAACAGCTCCGCCAGCAAACGTTATCAAGTAACCCGAAGTAGATTTCCTGGAGTCAACATCTCCAGACATGTCAGCATCTGTATAACTGACAATCAAAGGCTTATTACCTCCGAAAGTAAGCTTCAAACTAGAAGTCCCTCGAAGATATCTCAAAATCCACTTCACAGCATTCCAATGTTCTCTTCCAGGATTGGAATTGAACCGGCTTACTACACCAACTGCGAAAGCTAAATCCGGTCTTGTACAGACCATGGCATACATCAAACTACCCACTGCAGAAGCATATGGAACTCGTGCCATATCTTGCTTCCCTGCTTTTGTCTTTGGACTCTGTTGACTGCTCAATCTAATGTGTGGAGCAAGAGGAGTGCTCACCACTTTAGATTTGTCCATGTGAAACCTTTTAAGTACTTTCTCAATGTACCTCTCCTGAGACAGGTGAATCAACCTCTCAGCTCTGTCTCTCTCAATTCTTATACCAAGAATCTGTTTCGCTGGACCCAAATCTTTCATCGCAAAGGACTTGCTGAGCTGCTTCTTCAGCTCATCAATTCTGCTCATGTCCTTGCCCACAATCAACATGTCATCAACATATAGCAACAAGATGATAAAATCATCATCACCAAACACAATAAACACACAGTGATCATCAGTAGTCTCCTTATAACATGCTCCTCCATAACAGACTTAAACTTCATGTACCACTGTCTCGGTGCTTGCTTCAATCCATAAAGGCTTTTCTTCAGGCGACAAACTAAATCCTCTTCACCCTTTTTTCACAAAGCCTTCCGGTTGTACCATGTAAATCTCTTCCTCCAAATCTCCATGAAGGAAAGCAGTCTTTACATCCATTTGCTCAACCTCTAGATCAAGACTCGCTGCCAGTCCAAGTACAACCCGAATGGACTGCATCTTCACAACAGGAGAAAAGATTTCATCATAATCAATCCCCTTCTTTTGGCTGCATCCTTTCACAACCAATCTAGCCTTGTATCGAGGTTGCAAACTGGTATCTTCATGCTTAATTCTGAACACCCACTTATTAAGCAATGCCTTCTTGCCCTTAGGCAACTTCACCAACTCAAATGTGTGATTCTCTTCAAAAGAATCAATCTCATCACCAGCAGCACCAAGCCACTTGTCTTTGTGTTCACATTCCATAGCTTCATCAAAGCTTTCAGGCTCTCCCCCATCAGTAAGTAACACATACTCACTAGGATCATACCTTGTCGACAGTTTTAGACCTCTCTCGGATCTTCTAACAATAGGAGGGTTCTCAGTAGTTGGTGTCTCACCATGATCGTCACCATGATCACCAATACCATCTTCATGTGCGGGAGCATCTGCACCGGGTGTATCATCTTGAACCTCATCCTCGACCTGACCGTGGACAGATGTAGAAGGACTAGCCTCTAAATCGATCAAACTCTCATTACTCTGAGTTGGTTTTCCGGACTTGTCAATGTCCTTAATTGTTTGATCTTCCATGAACACAACATCTCTGCTCCTTATGAGCTTCTTATCAACGGGATCATAAAATCTGTATCCAAACTCATCCTGACCATAACCAATGAACACACATTGCCGTGACTTCATCTCAAGCTTCGATCTCTCATCCTTAGGTATATGAACAAATGCCTTACACCCAAAGACCCTCAAATGACCATAAGAAACATCCTTACCGGTCCAAACTCTTTCTGGAATATCACCCTCCAATGGAGCACTTGGTGACAAATTGAGCACATGAACAACTGTGCTCAAAGCCTCACCCCAGAAAGTCATCGATAAGCCTGACTGTGAGATCAAACATCTCATTCTCTCGACAATAGTCCTGTTCATCCTCTCAGCCAACCCATTCAACTGTGGAGTCTTAGGCGGCGTGAACTGATGCCTAATACCATGCTCTTTGCAATAGGCATCAAATGGTCCAGAATACTCTCCGCCATTATCACTGCGGATACACTTCAACTTCTTTCCCGTTTGTCTCTCAACCAATGCCACAAAATGCTTGAAATATCCAGAACCTGATCTTTAGTCTTCATAGTGAAAACCCACAACTTCCTAGAATGGTCATCAATGAATGTGACAAAATATGATGCACCACCAAGAGATTTTGTCTTCATTGGACCACACACATCTGAATGCACCAAATCAAGTACCTCAGATTTTCTAGAAGGTGTAGAAGACTTGAAAGAGACCCTGTGTTGTTTTCCATGCAAACAATGTGCACACTTTGGCAAGTGCAAACCGGAGATTCCCGGAATGACCTCCTTCTTAGACAACACAGACATTCCCTTCTCACTCATGTGACCGAGTCTCTTATGCCATAGCTCCATGGCATCAACATTCTCCACTGTATTAACAGCATCTTTGGAGACCTTAGCCTGCATCAAATAGAAAGATGAAAGCTTCTCACCTCGAGCCACAACCAAAGAACCACGTGAGAGCTTCCATTTACCACCACCGTGTAAACTGTAGAAACCTTCATCATCAAGTCTTCCCGTCGATATCAAGTTCATCCGTAAATCCGGAACATGCTTAACACCTTTAAGCATCAACCTAGTCCCAAGACTAGTCTCCAAGCAAATATCACCAATGCCAACAACCTGAGCCAAACCATCATTACCCATCTTTACAGAACCATACTTACCTAGAGTATAGGTAAAGAACAAATCCCGCTGTGATGTAGCATGAGTAGTAGCTCCACTGTCAATCACCCAACTGGTGTCTTGGCATACATTAATGGCATCATTCTCAAAAAGAATGAGAAACTCATCTTGGGTGACTGTCACCCGATCTACTTCTTCTTGCTTTCCTTGCTGCTTGTCTTTCTTCAACTTCCAACAATCTTTCTTTATGTGCCTTTCTTATGACAGAAATGACACTCTATATCGCAAATTTGTTAGATTTGCTCCTGCTCCTGTTCTTGTCCTTCTTGGACTCTCTATGTGAACTTCTCCCCCTGACTCAGTAACCAAAACATCTGAACGCGAGGAACTAGCATTTGACTGCCTTCTTGTCTCCTCATTCACACACTGTTCTTCACTGAATCCATCGAAATGACACCTTCCGACGCGGAGTTACACAGAGACATTGTGAATACCTCCCAAGAATCTGGTAATGTACCAAGAAGCCACAAACCGTGAATCTCATCATCAAACCTGATGCCCATGTCAGACAACTTGTTGAGCAATCCCTGAAAAGCATTCAAGTGATCCGTCATCGGAGTTCCCTCCTGATACCTCAGCTCAATCAACTTCTTGATCATAGCATCTTGTTATTCCCGTCTTTCCGAGCATACAACTGCTCCAGCTTCAACCACAAAGAACGAGCATTAACCTCATTTTCAATATGATGCAACACATTATCATCTATCCACTGCCTTATCAACCACACACTCGGCGATGAAACAGCTTCCATTCATCCTCAGTCTTATTATCAGGTTTCTCCTCCTGAAATACTGGTTGATGAATTCTTTCACAAAGAGCAGATCCTCCATCTTGCCCTTCCATAGATGATAATTGTTGTTACCATTCAAGCTTATCATTCTGCCCATATTCTCCATCTTTTCCATCGCGCACAAAAGCAAACCAATAACCCAAAGTTATCCAAATCCAAAGCTCACAACCTGGCTCTGATACCACTCTGTTGGGGAAAATGCACAAACACGTGAATGCGCAGCGGAATAAAGTTCCCCGCACTTGTATGAACCTGTGAGGAAAAGACTTGAACTTGAACTATGACAGAAATGAGCTAAGCCGAAAACTTAATGAGACAGCAATTTTTTACGTGGAAAACCTCCTCGTGAAGGAAAAAAAACACGGGACCGTAGTCCACCCAAAATCCACTATATCAAATGAATGAGTGTTACAACCACGTCCTCCCTGTTCCTACAGAACAGATCCAGAGACTAAGGCTCAAATAGAGCAATCTCCAACAACAAGAGAACTCAACAAGAGAGCAAAACAAGCTAACAAAACTAGCAGATACAAACGACCTCAGCTCACTAGGATTCCGGCAACCAGAGAACAATCCCACCGTACAAATCCAAGATGAACAAGTCAAAAACACCTCTGCCAAATTTCAGCTCAATCAGAGAAGATCTCACCGTCAGATTTACCAAACACTCAAGACTGCAACTGCTGAAGAACTGTAGCGACCAGCTTCACTAAAACCCAGATCCACGAGAAATCAACCGTTGAAACGACAATCCCACCGTTGAATCTCAAACCCACTGAGTCACGAAGCTTCCCACAAAATATCAGCCAGATCGGACCACTTTCGAGCCCCCAAACGCAGCCTTGACAAACCCAGACGAAAATCACCTTTTCTTCTCTCTTTCTTGCCTCTCTTCCTTTTGTGTGTGTTATGTCTCTTGTGTCTTATCCTAAAAATTAGGTCACACTCAGCTTATATAGGCTTTACAAATAGGAACATTATAAACCTTCATAAATACCTTATAAAGAGAATCTTATAAAGACCTTATAAAAGGAACCTTATAAAGCCTCATAAAGACCTTATAAAGAGAACCTTATAAAGACCTTATAAAAGGAACCTTATAAAATCTCATAAAGACCTTATAAACACCAGTTTGGTTTTTCTCTTAACCAAACCCAATGGTTTCCCCACTAGGAGGAACACCAACAAACTCCCCCTCCGACTAGTTGGAGGAAACAGCCATCCCGGCTATCTCTCGGCAAACTTCAAGCTTCCCTCTCGGCAATGACTTCGTCATCATATCAGCTCCATTATCATCCGTGTGAACTTTTTCAAGTCCCACTTCCTTAGAAGCAATCACATCACGTATCCAATGATACCTCCTATCAATGTGCTTTGAACGCGAATGAAATGTAGAGTTCTTCCCGAGACATATTGCGCTTTGACTGTCACAAAGCAACACATACTTATCTTGCTTGAAACCGATATCCTCGCAGAAATTCTTTGTCCACAACAACTCTTTGAGAGCTTCAGTTGCGGCTATATACTCAGCTTCAGTGGTAGAAAGTGCAACACACTTTTGCAACCTTGACTGCCATGAAACAGCTCCGCCCGCAAACGTTACCAAGTAACCCGAAGTAGATTTCCTGAAGTCAACATCTCCAGACATGTCAGCATCTGTATAACTGACAATCAATGGCTTATTACCTCCAAAGGTAAGCTTCAAACTAGAAGTCCTTCGAAGATATCTCAAAATCCACTTCACAGCATTCCAATGTTCTCTTCCAGGATTGGAATTGAACCGGCTTACTACACCAACTGCGAAAGCTAAATCCGGTCTTGTACAGACCATGGCATACATCAAACTACCCACTGCAGAAGCATATGGAACTCGTGCCATATCTTGCTTCCCTGCTTTTGTCTTTGGACTCTGTTGACTGCTCAATCTAATGTGTGGAGCAAGAGGAGTGCTCACCACTTTAGATTTGTCCATGTGAAACCTTTTAAGTACTTTCTCAATGTACCTCCTGAGACAGTGAATCAACCTCTCAGCTCTGTCTCTCTCAATTCTTATACCAAGAATCTGTTTCGCTGGACCCAAATCTTTCATCGCAAAGGACTTGCTGAGCTGCTTCTTCAGCTCATCAATTCTGCTCATGTCCTTGCCCACAATCAACATGTCATCAACATATAGCAACAAGATGATAAAATCATCATCACCAAACACCTGAATAAACACACAGTGATCATCAGTAGTCTCCTTATAACCATGCTCCTCCATAACAGACTTAAACTTCATGTACCACTGTCTCGGTGCTTGCTTCAATCCATAAAGGCTTTTCTTCAGGCGACAAACTAAATCCTCTTCACCCTTTTTTCACAAAGCCTTCCGGTTGTACCATGTAAATCTCTTCCTCCAAATCTCCATGAAGGAAAGCAGTCTTTACATCCATTTGCTCAACCTCTAGATCAAGACTCGCTGCCAGTCCAAGTACAACCCGAATGGACTGCATCTTCACAACAGGAGAAAAGATTTCATCATAATCAATCCCCTTCTTTTGGCTGTATCCTTTCACAACCAATCTAGCCTTGTATCGAGGTTGCAAACTGGTATCTTCATGCTTAATTCTGAACACCCACTTATTAAGCAATGCCTTCTTGCCCTTAGGCAACTTCACCAACTCAAATGTGTGATTCTCTTCAAAAGAATCCATCTCATCACCAGCAGCACCAAGCCACTTATCTTTGTGTTCACATTCCATAGCTTCATCAAAGCTTTCAGGCTCTCCCCCATCAGTAAGTAACACATACTCACTAGGATCATACCTTGTCGACGGTTTTAGACCTCTCTCGGATCTTCTAACAATAGGAGGGTTCTCAGTAGTTGGTGTCTCACCATGATCGTCACCATGATCACCAATACCATCTTCATGTGCGGGAGCATCTGCACCGGGTGTATCATCTTGAACCTCATCCTCGACCTGACCGTGGACAGATGTAGAAGGACTAGCCTCTAAATCGATCAACTCTCATTACTCTGAGTTGGTTTTCCGGACTTGTCAATGTCCTTAATTGTTTGATCTTCCATGAACACAACATCTCTGCTCCTTATGAGCTTCTTATCAACGGGATCATAAAATCTGTATCCAAACTCATCCTGACCATAACCAATGAACACACATTGCCGGACTTCATCTCAAGCTTCGATCTCTCATCCTTAGGTATATGAACAAATGCCTTACACCCAAAGACCCTCAAATGACCATAAGAAACATCCTTACCGGTCCAAACTCTTTCTGGAATATCACCCTCCAATGGAGCACTTGGTGACAAATTCAGCACATGAACAACTGTGCTCAAAGCCTCACCCCAGAAAGTCATCGATAAGCCTGACTGTGAGATCAAACATCTCATTCTCTCGACAATAGTCCTGTTCATCCTCTCAGCCAACCCATTCAACTGTGGAGTCTTAGGCGGCGTGAACTGATGCCTAATACCATGCTCTTTGCAATAGGCATCAAATGGTCCAGAATACTCTCCACCATTATCACTGCGGATACACTTCAACTTCTTTCCCGTTTGTCTCTCAACCAATGCCACAAAATGCTTGAAATATCCCAGAACCTGATCTTTAGTCTTCATAGTGAAAACCCACAACTTCCTAGAATGGTCATCAATGAATGTGACAAAATATGATGCACCACCAAGAGATTTTGTCTTCATTGGACCACACACATCTGAATGCACCAAATCAAGTACCTCAGATTTTCTAGAAGGTGCAGAAGACTTGAAAGAAACCCTGTGTTGTTTTCCATGCAAACAATGTGCACACTTTGGCAAGTGCAAACCGGAGATTCCCGGAATGACCTCCTTCTTAGACAACACAGACATTCCCTTCTCACTCATGTGACCGAGTCTCTTATGCCATAGCTCCATGGCATCAACATTCTCCACTGCATTAACAGCATCTTTGGAGACCTTAGCCTGCATCAAATAGAAAGATGAAAGCTTCTCACCTCGAGCCACAACCAAAGAACCACGTGAGAGCTTCCATTTACCACCACCGTGTAAACTGTAGAAACCCTCATCATCAAGTCTTCCCGTCGATATCAAGTTCATCCGTAAATCCGGAACATGCTTAACACCTTTAAGCATCAACCTAGTCCCAAGACTAGTCTCCAAGCAAATATCACCAATGCCAACAACCTGAGCCAAACCATCATTACCCATCTTTACAGAACCATACTTACCTAGAGTATAGGTAAAGAACAAATCCCGCTGTGATGTAGCATGAGTAGTAGCTCCACTGTCAATCACCCAACTGGTGTCTTGGCATACATTAATGGCATCATTCTCAAAAAGAATGAGAAACTCATCTTGGGTGACTGTCACCCGATCTACTTCTTCTTGCTTTCCTTGCTGCTTGTCTTTCTTCAACTTCCAGCAATCTTTCTTTATGTGTCCTTTCTTATGACAGAAATGACACTCTATATTCGCAAATTTGTTAGATTTGCTCCTGCTCCTGTTCTTGTCCTTCTTGGACTCTCTATGTGAACTTCTCCCCCTTGACTCAGTAACCAAAACATCTGAACGCGAGGAACTAGCATTTGACTGCCTTCTTGTCTCCTCATTCAACACACTGTTCTTCACTGAATCCATCGAAATGACACCTTCCGACGCGGAGTTACACAGAGACATTGTGAATACCTCCCAAGAATCTGGTAATGTACCAAGAAGCCACAAACCGTGAATCTCATCATCAAACCTGATGCCCATGTCAGACAACTTGTTGAGCAATCCCTGAAAAGCATTCAAGTGATCCGTCATCGGAGTTCCCTCCTGATACCTCAGCTCAATCAACTTCTTGATCATAAGCATCTTGTTATTCCCGGTCTTCCGAGCATACAACTGCTCCAGCTTCAACCACAAAGAACGAGCATTAACCTCATTTTCAATATGATGCAACACATTATCATCTATCCACTGCCTTATCAAACCACACACTCGGCGATGAAACAGCTTCCATTCATCCTCAGTCTTATTATCAGGTTTCTCCTCCTGAAATACTGGTTGATGAAATTCTTTCACAAAGAGCAGATCCTCCATCTTGCCCTTCCATAGATGATAATTGTTGTTACCATTCAAGCTTATCATTCTGCCCATATTCTCCATCTTTTCCATCGCGCACACAAGCAAACCAATAACCCAAAGTTATCCAAATCCAAAGCTCACAACCTGGCTCTGATACCACTCTGTTGGGGAAAATGCACAAACACGTGAATGCGCAGCGGAATAAAGTTCCCCGCACTTGTATGAACCTGTGAGAAAAAGACTTGAACTTGAACTATGACAGAAATGAGCTAAGCCGAAAACTTAATGAGACAGCAACTTTTTACGTGGAAAACCTCCTCGATGTGAGAAGGAAAAACCACGGGACCGTAGTCCACTCAAAATCCACTATATCAAATGAATGAGTGTTACAACCACGTCCTCCATGTTCCTACAGAACAGATCCAGAGACTAAGGCTCAAATAGAGCAATCTCCAACAACAAGAGAACTCAACAAGCTAACAAAACTAGCAGATACAAACGACCTCAGCTTACTAGGATTCCGGCAACCAGAGAACAATCCCACCGTACAAATCCAAGATGAACAAGTCAACAACACCTCTGCCAAATTTCAGCTCAATCAGAGAAGATCTCACCGTCAGATTTACCAAACACTCAAGACTGCAACTGCTGAAGAACTGTAGCGACCAGCTTCACTAAAACCCAGATCCACGAGAAACCAACCGTTGAAACGACAATCCCACCGTTGAATCTCAAACCCACTGAGTCACGAAGCTTCCCACAAAATATCAGCCAGATCGGACCACTTTCGAGCCCCCAAACGCAGCCTTGACAAACCCAGACGAAAATCACCTTTTCTTCTCTCTTTCTTGTCTCTCTTCCTTTTGTGTGTGTTATGTCTCTTGTGTCTTATCCTAAAAATTAGGTCACACTCAGCTTATATAAGCTTTACAAATAGGAACATTATAAACCTTCATAAATACCTTATAAAGAGAATCTTATAAAGACCTTATAAAAGGAACCTTATAAAGCCTCATAAAGACCTTATAAAGAGAACCTTATAAAGACCTTATAAAAGGAACCTTATAAAATCTCATAAAGACCTTATAAACACCAGTTTGGTTTTTCTCTTAACCAAACCCAATGGTTTCCCCACTAGGAGGAACACCAACATATAGTACACCTTTAATTCATTGTGTCACCTCCAATACTTTTATTTTTCATACTTTGACTGGAAAGTCCAATAGTCATTCTCAAAATCCCAACCTTTCTTCTTCCCCATGCGATTTAATTTGGAAAATGTAACATTACGTTGTGACTCAATCTCTCGTAAAACTAAAAAATACTGTGATGAATAAAATGCATAGAAGTGTAATTGTATGTAGACGTTAACCATGCGAAGTGTCATCTTCGGTTCATTGATTACTACTTTTCTTGGAAAATGTTGACACTTGAGATCATTTCCAAAGTTTGTTTGAACCTTTCGTCTTTTTCTTCAAACCGATAGTGAGAGTTACATCATACTTCTTTTCTTCGACTCCATTGATTCTTCTTCTCCAACACTCTAAAAGAATTGCTTGTCAGACAAGTTACGTCTATAGGTGATATTTAACGTAAGCCAGGTTATATTTTCGCCGTTGCTGTGATGGACAATAGCGAAATACGAAGGCTCATGGAGAAAAATGAGAAAACAAGTCTGTTCGCTAGAGTATGTTCTTGGTCTATCGAAGATATTCTCAACACAGATCTTTATAAGGAAAAGGTTTTTAATCTCTTTTATATACACTTTCTTCAATAACTTTAATCTTTGGTACTTATATATTATATTCCTCAGAAACGGTGTAATTTTGTAACAGATAAAGGAGATTCCAGACAGATTTAGTTCTGTCGATGAATACTTTCAGTGTTTTGTACCTCATGTACTCGAAGAAACACGAACCGAGTTGTTCTCGAGCTTCAAATCTTTATCGAAAGCTCCTTTCTTTCAAGTACTTTCTATGGAGACGAGGACAAATGAATTTATTGGAAGGTCATCGATCAAGACGTTCCATGATATCACATTGGTGGATGCAGTGTACGAGCCAAATTTTGGAGAGAAAATTGCAAAGTACGAGCCAAAGTGTGGAGACATTATAGCTCTGAGTCTGACAGAGGAAAGGCCAAGTCGAATCGATGACTTGAACCCATTACTTCTAGCCTACGTTTTCTCTGTGTATGGGGATTTTAAAATCTCTGTACATTTGTCTAGATCGATATCTAATGAAGAGAAACACTCACTTCGTTATGGTGTTTTCCTCATGACTCTAACCACAAACACTCGAATTTGGAATGCTTTGCACAACGAAGACGCTAAGTCCACTCTAATCCAGAGTGTGCTTCAAGAAAATGCTCTGGTACGTGTTAAAAAACAATCTTCTTTGCACTTCCGAAACTGCTAATCCAATTCAAATATTCTTTGATCAAATTCAGGAATATATACTATCTATTTTATGCTTATATGGAGTGTTTTTTTGGCTTTGCTTATGTTTCGGGCCACAGAACAATGTGTTTCTTGTGGAAACGATGTTGAAGGTTATGATGATTCTGACAGTGTTTTGGATATAATCCGTTCAATGAGCTTGAACTCATCCCAAGAAGCTGCAGTTTTGGGTTGCATCAAGACAAGGAACTGTAATCAAAAGAAGAGTGTGAAATTGATATGGGGACCTCCTGGTACAGGCAAAACAAATACGGTGGCGACTCTTCTCTCTGCACTTATCAAACTTAAGTGCAAAACACTTGTGTGTGCTCCTACAAACACAGCTATTGTACAAGTTGCATCGAGGCTATTGGCTTTACGTAAGGAAACAGTTGTGTGTGCTCCAAGAAACAAAGCATTGAAGTTGCATCGAGGTTCTTGCTCTTATTTAAGGAAACTTCTACGGTAGAACGTACCACTTACGGGATGGGTGTAAGTATTTGCGGATTAGGATGTGATTATGATGAGTTTAGGTGAAGAATAAGAGATCAAATGAGAGAGAATGAGAGGAAACCATAGTTTTTCATTAGAGAAGAGTATGTGAAACTTATCATTACAATCGAATACATGCGACTAAATAAATAAGGAGAGGAGACAAAAGGGGAGGAGACAATAAAGTAAAGCACCATTACAACGGAAAGTTAAGAGAGTGACACACTAAAAGGTGACACAAGATGCTAGCTGGATGATTAGTCATATCTAACACTCCCCCTCAAGCTAAGTATGCTGGAATCACCCAAAGTATACTAAGCTTGGAAAGCCTATAAGGTATCACCTCATTAAAAACCCCAACAAGGAAAACCCTTTTTGGGACAAAACATTATTGGGTAAAAAGAGTGTGAACCTTATAGGCGAGGGAAGTACTACCATGGCCTAGCTAAATCTACAAGTCCAAGTCTGCCATAAATGGAATCGCAAACCTTGGAACTTGCAGCCTTGGTGAAGATATCTGCCAATTGGTCTTCACTCCGGGTATAACATGGTAAGATAGTCCCATCTTTAATCTTCTGTCTAACCTTGTGGCAATCCACTTCAATGTGCTTGGTCCTTTCATGAAAGACTGAGTTGGATGCTATGTGGATTGCTGCTTGGTTGTCACAATGCATAGTCATGGGTGTGGCTTGATCTATGTTAAGATCGGAAAGAAGACCTTTGAGCCATGTCAGTTCATTAGTCAGCTTCCTCATGGCATGGTACTCGGCTTCTGCTGTGGAACATGCAACCACCTTCTGCTTCTTTGTCTTCCAAGTCACCATATTGCCTCCAATGAATGTACAATACCCAGTTGTTGAGCGCCTGTCTACTCTATCTCCTGCCCAATCTGCATCACAGTAGCCCAAAATTTCTGTGCTCTCATGTCGTCCCATCCATACTCCACGGTCCATGCTTCCTTTGAGATACCTAAGTATTCTTTCCACCATGGTCCAGTGATATTTGGATGGAGCTTTCATGTGTTGACTTACCTGATTCACACAGAAACATAGATCAGGTCTTGTAAGCGTAAGATATATAAGCTTACCCACAAGTTCTCTGTAAAGAGCCGGATCATGAAAGGGCTCATCCTCCTTCTCCCCCTCTCGATTGACCTTGTAGCCATCCTCAAGGGAAGTTTTAACTGGTTTGGCCTCCATGAAACCTGTCTCATTCAAAAGATCAATAACATACTTTCTTTGAGAGAGAAAGATGCCATCAGTACATCTACAAACCTCTATGCCTAAGAAGTATTTTAGTTCTCCTAGGTCCTTTATATCAAGAGTAGTTTTGAGAGAGGATTTGATACATTCAATACCTTCTTTGTTGTCCCCGGAAATGATCAAATCATCTACGTAGACAACTACCACAACAATACCTTTAGAAGATTGATGAGTGAACATACTATGATCCGCTTCTGATCTCCTAAATCCTTGATCCCAAAGGGTGCGGCTGAGCTTATGGTACCAAGCTCTGGGTGATTGTTTAAGTCCATAAATGGCTTTTCTTAAACGCAACACCTTGCCAGGAGCAAGAGAATCTTCAAGGCCTGGTGGTGGTCTCATATAGACTTCTTCTTCTAGTTCCCCTTGTAAGAATGCATTCTTGACGTCCATTTGCCATAAGTCCCAAGAGAGATTGGCAGCTAAGGAAATAACAACTCTAACAGTAGGAAGCTTAGCAATCGGTGCAAATGTGTCTTTATAGTCATTGCCGTATGTCTGAGTAAAACCCCGAGCCACCAAGCGAGCTTTGTATCTATCAATATCCCCATTACTCTTATGCTTGATAGTAAAGACCCAACGAGAACTCACTGCTTTCTTTCCTTTAGGAAGATCTGCTTCATCCCATGTGTGGTTCTTATCCATAGCACCCACTTCATCTCCCACGGCATCTTTCCATTCATCTTTTTCCATGGCCTCTTCATATGTGTCCGGAATGAGGTCATGTTCAATTTTGCTTAAGAACACTCTATGGGCTTCAGGCAAAAGGGCAAGAGAGCAAACTGCCTCTATCTCTGGATGAGCCACAGCTTCATTATTATAATCGACCCGTGTGTTGATCCAGTTAGAAGGGTCTCTCCGAATTCTAGTACTTCGTCTGAGCTCAATAGGAGGATCCTCTTCAACTGTGTCTTCTGAAGGAGCATCAATGGATTCTGCTGAAGTCTCACTATTCTCCTCTACATTGGCTACGTCTGGCTGTACCACAGTGGGAGGACCGCCAAGATCAGCTGTAGGAGGAGGAACTTGCTGTGAAGAATTCTCTTCGGCTGGGATGATCACTTCATGAATGACCGGAGCGTGTACCGGTTCAGGAGTAGCAGGTTCTGGATGCACTGGTGGATTACCGAGATGGTCCAATAGAAATCGAAGACTTGTAGCAATACCAGAAGGAGCCTTGGTAAGATCCTTTAAGTCATTCCAATCCGTTGCTGCATAATACCCATTGTCCTCAATGAACTTGACCTCACGGGAAATGTGCAAACGATTGGTGCTTGGATCAAAACACTTGTATCCTTTCTGAGTTGGTGAATAGCCTATAAACATGCACTTGAGGCTTTTGGCATCCAACTTTGTTCTTTGTTCTCCTGGAAGCAATACAAAACAAACACACCCAAAGACTTTAAGATGATCTATAGAGGGTTTAGTTTTGTTTAAAACTTCAAAAGGAGAAATGTCACCTAGGATTCTTGTTGGAATGCGGTTGATTAGGTAACAAGCTGACATTACTGCATCTCCCCAAAATCGCTTTGGCACATTGCAATAAAACATCATTGATCTTGCTACTTCCATCAGATGTCTGTTCTTCCTTTCAGCAACACCATTTTGTTGAGGAGTATAAGGACATGTTGTTTGGTGTAGAATGCCATGCTTAGATAGATGTGTTTTAAATTGAGCGCTTATATATTCTCCACCATTATCTGTTCTTAAAATTTTCAACTTGGCATTAAACTGGTTAGTGACATAGTTTTGGAAGCTTATAAACGCATCATACACTCTATCTTTGGTTGGCATTAAGGTAACCCAAGTATATTTAGACTTCTCATCAATAAAAGTAACAAAATACTTATTTTTATCTCTAGATAAGCAAGGTGAGGTCCAAACATCTGAGTGAACAAGATCAAAGCAATTCTCATAAAGCGTTTTAGACTTAGGAAATACAGTTCTACAATGTTTTCCCAAAATACAAGCCTCACATTTAGAATGATCGAAAGTAAATTCAGGAAACATTAACTGTAAAGCACGCAAATGGGGATGGCCTAATCTAGCATGCCATAATTTATTTAGCCCCGCAGAAAAACAAGAAACAACTGAAGTAGATAGGTCATTGATTGGTGTGGTATCCTCTAAGACATATAGATCACCCTTAGTTCCTCCTTTGCCAAGTAATCTCATAGTATCAATATCCTGAAAGTGAACATTGTTAGGCCCAAAGATCGCATAGCAGTTTAATTCGGTAGTAGCTCTTTTGACAGAAAGCAAATTAGATGTAAACTCAGGCATATAAAGAGCTTTGGAATGCTTATCAAACAGCCTAAGATCTCCTATGCCACTAACTGATACCTTAGTGCCATTAGCTATAACAACATTACCTAGAGCAGGTTTAATGTTACTAAGTAAAGAGGGATCACTTATCATGTGGTGAGAAGCACCAGAATCAATAACCATGGATTTACTTGGTTGTAAGGAGAGAAAGGATGTACCAGACTCTTTCAAGGATGCAATGGACTTGATGAGTGCCTCAAGATCAGACTTGCGCACCACGTCATTGCCTGAGCTACTTGCTCCATATGCTCCTCCATTGTAAGCTACCATCGCCAACGCATTGCCTCTATTAGTACCGTGAGTCTTTGGTGTTTCTGGAGTAGCCTCGGTTTGGTGAACAACTTCTGTGTAGTTGGCTTTCACATTGTTAAACTTGGCTGGCTTCAAATGAGGATGAAGGATCCAGCATTTTTCTTTTGGATGGCCCTTCTTTTTGCAATGTTCGCATGACATGTGCTTCTTTTCATCCGGCTTGTAGCTACTCTTGTTAGCAGTAGGAAGTTCCTCCTTTCCTCCAAAAAGGCCAAGGGATCCTTGTTCTTTCTGAATCTGGCAGCATACCTCATCCAAACTTGGCAGCTTTGTTGCACGAAGCATATGCTTGATGAGGTCATTGTATGATGAGTTCAAGCACATAAGAAGTGCGAACACCTTGTCTTGTTCTCTGCATTCATTCAACACCAAGGGATCAATGGAGGCTGGCCTGAGCATCTCAAACTCTGCCCATAATGACCTAAACTTTCCAAAGAAGGCATTAAACTCCATGTCAGATTGAGATAGCTCGTTGATAGACTTCTTTACTTCAAAAACGCGTGTGAGATTGGAGACATTTCCAAACACGTTTTTGAGTGTATCCCATAGTTCCCTGGCTGTGATACAGTATGAGTAAGCTTCCAGCACTGGTTCATCTAAGGAGCCTTGAAGGATAGCCAAGACTGACTGGTCTCGTGTGAACCATTTCGCCCTTGATAGTGGCTGCTCCTCCTCCTCTTGAGAACATTCATCATCGTCGGCATCACCAACATGAATCCACACTCCCCTTCCACAAAGCATAGCCTTAGCGGTTCTAGCCCACAAGATGTAGTTGCTGCTGCCTTTGAGAGTGGTTGGTAAAGTGACTTTCTTTTGCTTAGTAGTGGTTTCCATTGAAAGAAATCAACACACGGCTTGCAAGTAAGAGTATTGAAGCTTAACACAGGTTGTTCTTAAGGAAACTTAAGGATCCGGTCTCAAAACAAGGAAATCTTGAGACTTTAAATGGATGTGAGTTTAAAGGTTGCAGCTTTGGTGAAATCCGGCTGAAAGAACACAGCTTGAAGTGGATTCCGGCTGAAAGATTCACGCTTTAAGGAAGTTCCAGCTAAAGGAGTTTCCTTTAGAAAAGACGTGAGCTAGAGAAGATGAAAGGAGTAACTTGTTCTTGTTCTTAATTTGTCAAGAACGATTCTCAAGGTATGAGCTTGAGAGTTACGGATGACAAGAGAAGAACTTTGAATCACAAACAAGTGGAACGAGATTTGAAGATGGAGAAGTATAAAAGAAAACGAGAAGAATAGAGTATTAAGATCGTGATTGCTCTGATACCATGTAAGTATTTGCGGATTAGGATGTGATTATGATGAGTTTAGGTGAAGAATAAGAGATCAAATGAGAGAGAATGAGAGGAAACCATAGTTTTTCATTAGAGAAGAGTATGTGAAACTTATCATTACAATCGAATACATGTGACTAAATAAATAAGGAGAGGAGACAAAAGGGGAGGAGACAATAAAGTAAAGCACCATTACAACCGAAAGTTAAGAGAGTGACACACTAAAAGGTGACACAAGATGCTAGCTGGATGATTAGTCATATCTAACAATGGGGAATATTGTTCTATCTGGAAACCGCGAGAGAATGGGGATCACGAAGCATAGCATTCTTCTTGATGTGTTTTTCAATCATCGCATCAGTAAACTTGGTGACCTGTTTTCAACCTCTTCGGGATGGAAGCAGAGTTTGGAGTCAATCATAGATTTTCTTGAGAACACTGAGGCTAAGTACGAGCAACATGTACATGAGCTAGAAGAAATTGAAAGGATCAAGAAAGAAGATGAAAAGAAGAAAAAAGAAGAAGAAAGAAGCTGAAAAGATGAAAGAGGCGGGAAGTAAGAAGGAAGAAGCTGAAACGATTGAAGAAGTTGAGAGGACGAAGGAAGAAGTTGTAAACATTCCCACATTTGGAGAGTTCGTGAAGAAGAAGTTTAATGGCTTCAGTGTAACATTGGAGAGATATATGATTGATTTGTACACTCATCTTCCAAAGTCTTTCATTTCAACTGAAGATGTGAATAATATGATCGCAACCCGCCAAGCTATTCAGCGTGTTAGGCATTTCTTGAATGAGAATTCTTCTAGAGATGATTTCAAGAAAGGTCGTTTCAGGTTCAACTGCTTCAAAAGATTCATCACTGTTGATGCCCTTGAGGCTCTACGTCTTCTTCCAAAATGTATTGGGATTCAAGGCTTGGTTCGGTACGAAGATATAAGGAAGTTTTGTCTACGAAATGCAGACATAATCATCTGCACAGCTTCAGGTGCTGCAGACATGAAACCGGAAAGGACAGGACCGATCGACCTTGTTGTGGTCGATGAGGCCGCTCAGCTTAAAGAATGTGAATCAGTTGCTGCATTGCAGCTTCATGGACTTCGTCATGCGCTTCTAATAGGTGACGAGTTTCAGTTACCTGCGATGGTTCATAACGATGAATGTGGGAAGGCGAAATTCGGAAGAAGCTTGTTTGAGAGATTGGTTCTGATTGGACATAACAAGCACTTGCTTGATGTCCAATACCGAATGCATCCTTCGATTAGTTGTTTCCCTAATAAGGAGTTTTATGGCGGGAGAATCACTGATGCTGCGGTTGTTCAAGAAAGCTTTTACCAAAAGCGGTTTCTTCAAGGAAACATGTTTGGTTCTTTCTCTTTTATCAATGTTGGTCGAGGAAAAGAAGAGTTTGGTGATGGACATAGTCCTAAGAACATGGTTGAAGTGGCTGTGATTTCTCAAATCATATCCAATCTTTTTAAAGGTATATAATTAATCTTTGTAATCTGTTTCTTTATTTATTTATTTTTGCGTTAATTTGATTAATGCTGAAAAAACAGTTTCAAGTGAAAGACGGATGAAGATGAGCGTTGGAGTGATCTCACCTTACAAAGAACAAGTCAAAGCAATCCAAGAGAGTGTCGGAGATAAGTACAGTTGCTTATCATCAGGTTGGTTTTTCAGTCTGAATGTTCAGTCGGTAGATGGGTTTCAAGGAGGAGAAGAAGATGTTATCATCATCTCTACCGTTAGAAGTAACGGTAACGGAAATATTGGGTTCCTTAGTAATCGTCAAAGAGCTAACGTGGCATTGACTCGAGCGAGGCACTGTTTATGGGTGATTGGGCACGAGACGACATTGGCTCTTAGTGGTTCGATTTGGACAAAACTGATAATTGAGTCGAGGACACGTGGTTGCTTCTTTGATGCTAAAGATGATAAGAGTTTGAGAGCTGCCATGAATGAAGCTATGCTTGAAGATGTGTCTTCGAGTTTTGGATCTCTTTCGATCACAAATGGGAGACGAAATGCTTGATAGATTTTGGTTGTCTCATTTTCTCTTTGGTTCTTTTTAGCTTTGTTAAATGAGAGTTCTGTTAGGGGTGAGTGAGCCTTGGTGTTCCCATCTACCTTTTCGTGTTTTCTGATTTTCGGTATTAGACATATAAATTTTATTTAGGATTTTTCAATTTTCAAATTGTATTCGGTTTGGGGTTTTTTTATTCGGTTCAGATAAGATTTTATCCTATATAAAAAAATACTAAAAAGTTCAGAAAACATAAATTATATAGAAATGTCCAAAACTTTTTTTTTTGGTCATCTGAATTTTGATTGATCTTTAAATAAAGAGGACACAAGGTGGGATCCAAACCGGAGGAACAAAAATAAATCCCCTGAAACTAAGCTGGTGGAAAATAAGAATTCCCCGAAAACAAAGCCCCTATACTAGGAAATCAAAATATTACAAATACAACTCCATAAAAACTCAAAACCTCGCAGTTCCTAATCCAAACATAAAACGATTTAAAGAGGATTTAATCTAAAACTAACACACTTAGCAACCCTAGAGCACAAATCAACAACACCAAACATGCTTTTCTATAACTGAAGATCCAAGATCTACTGAAGATGCCCACGGCTTGTCCAACAGTAAGAAGAACCTCCGAGCAAACTACTATTGAAGACCAAAGAATCCAAAGCTTCTTATCCGAAAACTTTGTATTAAAAAAATTACACAAATTACTCAAAAATCCAAAAATATGTTATAAAAATAATTTGAACTCACTGTAACCATTAAAAATATCCAAATTAACCAAACTTAGATAAAAATAGTTAATATATTTAGTTAGCTTTTTCGGATATTAGTTAGAATTTTAGCTCAGATTATGTGATATCCGAAATATCTAACTCTAAATTTCGTTGAGTATTTTATTAGATCTGAAGTAAATCGAGTCAAGTATAAATGCCCAATCTATGTAACTAAGTATGTATGGTGTTTTTTTGCTGTCTCTCACAACATAATTGTCAAGAACATTATATATATTCTTAATTATTCCTTTTATGAAAAGAGATATATCATTAATTAATCTAGGCTAATGTATGTTCGAAAGAGACGCTAGAGAAAGCAGCACAATCATTCTACGACAGATTCTCTCCAGTCTTTGGCCCACAGGTTAGCGTATAGTAGCTAGATTATATTTTTGATAACAATGTGAAAGGGACTGCTTTCCCACATTCCATTTGTTTGTAATTTCTTTATTCTTTAATAAATAAGGGAGACTCCTCTTCACACCAAAAAAAAAAAAACATCACGACAATGGATCCAATAAAAATATAACAAAACAACCGTAGAGGGATATTATTTTTTTTCTAACCCAAATCATGAATGTCACTATCCCATCCCACCTATTACATTATAAGATTTATCAAATTAATATTTTTATTAAAAATAAACTTTGTCATTTTACTCACAAAACATATAAAATAATTAATTTATATCGTGCATATCTCTTTATAAAAGTTAGCTTTTAAGTTTTATTTTTCTGTCACCATTTAAGTGAATTTTGTTTTTTTGCATCTATTTCTTCGAGTATCAATTATTTTTTAGCTTGATTGACCATTTATTTTATTTCTATTCGATGTTGCATTTTTTTCACTTCTTGATATCTATATTTTCACATTTTCTTTACTCCATAAATAATATTTTTATTTTTTGTAAAAAAGTTTCAGATTGATTAGTTGCTCGATTGGGTAGTAATCTAAACATTTTAGCAGAATTTTATTTCCATATATAAATTTTAAATATTTATAATATATTATGCGTTTATATATTAATTTACATATTATTTTTATTTTTTGATTCTCGTGGGAACGCAGTCCCTTTTGTAGCCGTGAAATTGATTTTTACAATTGAATGATTGAGAATATCTCTGTTATGTTATTAGTGTCTCTCTAAACAAAAGAAACTAAAGAAGAAAGAGAGTCAGTCAAGAGAGAAAGAAAAGCGGACTGAAACAAAACAGAGCGAAATATAAAGAGAGAGAGAGAGAGAACAAACCTGAGAATTGAAACTAGGGAGGTGTTATTCATTTATTGATTTTGAAATCTGTATAGGATTTATTCTAACAAGATCAAGTGAGAAGTTCAACAGAACATTAATCGTATTTTGAACCTGCAAGGCCTTGATGGTCTTTCAGAGCGCCAAAATTGGGTTCCATTTTGGTTACTATACGATTTGGATTAAGCCCATAAATGATCTGACATCCTCTATATATTATTTGAGGATCCTTAATAAAAAATAACTTTTACTTCATGTGTTTATTTCAAGTTTGCCATGCTGATGAGTCAAAAGGAGAGAGCTCTTCAAGTTATAAACATAAAAAGTCTTAGTTTACTAGACAAATTACATATAATGTCATTATATGATTTGATCACTTATATTAATTATCACTATTACATAATAAAAACTATAATATATCTCATAAACTCTAATTAAAATACATGTTATTTATTAATTCATAAAATATATAATTTTAATTATGTATTTGACCAATATAATCAAATAATTTTATATTAATATATATCATGTTTATTAAATAATTTTTACATGAAAATAATATATTATATTTCAGTACAGTTATTCGTTTTAACTTATATTTATGAATTACAATGATAATTATATCACTTCATAATAATTTATCTACATAATTTTATATTATATATATATATATTTATAAATTTATAATTTTTATTTAATATAAAACTTATAAATATTTTTACTTTATTAATATTATATTATAATCTTATAATATAATAAAAGATATATATTGTTTTTCTTAAAAAGCAACTTAAAGGCAATTTTAATATATATATCAAAATTACTAATTTATATCAACTTACTATGATTATCAGATATATTTATTATAGTATATAACTACAACTATAATTAATTTCATTGTATTTAAACATAATTCAAAATTCCTAAAATAAACCAACATGAAATATTTGATTTGTATTGATACCAATCAGTAATAAAATTATGGTAATAAAAAATTATTCTGTTTCTAAATTTAACTAATAATATAGATTAAAATAAGTAACCACACATTTAATTAAATAAATATATAGTAATTGAATTTATGCTTATTCATATCAATTTAGAAATAAATTCAGATATAAATAATATACCATAATCTTCTACTCAATCAATAATGATAGAAAAATAACTGATTTTAGCAATGTTATCAAATATATGATTTAATTGTTTTGCATTTACTAATATACAATTTTAAAAGATTTTGTAAATATTAAAATGACATGATCTATATAAATGACTATAAAATTATATCTAATTAATATTTATATAAACATTTTACTCAATTGTGCGGAGTATTACTACCTAGTTTAGCAAAAAAAAAGAAAACTATCTTTAGAGCGTATTATTGAATATGTTGATTCAGATGTTGTGGAATGGTTCTAATTCACGAGACATTTCTCTTCTTCTCCAATTCCAAATTCTTCTTATGAACCTTAAATTCCACAAGTGTTTCTGCTATGTCACAAGGGTTCACAGCAGTTTCATCCTAAGAGTTTCTTCGTTGTTGTTTCCTGATGAAGAAACTCTCGACTCTTCTCACAAGCTATAAGCGTCTTTATTACAAAGGAGAAAGTGGATACAGATCAGAGGACTTACCAGCACCAGGAAACAGCATCTGCATTACTTGTCGTGTACTGTACGCAGGGCCGTGCTTACCCTTATAAAAAAAAGGCATTAGCCTCAGGCCCTTAGTATTATGAGTGTTTGCATAGTATTCATATAAGATGTTTGATTGTTCATATATATTTTTCCCTATTTAGTTTGATTATTTTTTGTTGAGATTTCTATCATAAACATACCGTATCAACCATTTCATGATTTCAATTGTTTACCAACACAAAAAAAAACTATAATTTTCTTAATGAAAATACAATTTTTTATAGAAAGATTGCCTTAGGTCTCATTAAACCTTCGCACGGCACTGCGTGTACGATACTGAAACCGCAAGTACCACAAAGACAGATGATTTGACATCGCATCGCAACAACCCATATGGGCTATTTGAGAGAGAAACAAAAATATAGATTGGTTCATTAGTTCTATGTGTTAATTCTTTAAGTTTATCTTTAACTTTTTACCACATGATTATCTCGCTAACAAAAAACAAATATCTAATTATTACAAGGACGTGCTTTCAAGGCATGTTCGTTACGGCGTCGTTATAGGTTTACAAGTACGATCTTGTTCTCTCTCGTCTGAGTTTTCTTCTAATTCAGAGTCTAGCAAAATCTCATTTCGGTTTCACTACATTGCTCAGGGGAAAAAAAAAACACATGATAAATGCGATTGGAAGATGGAGGCAGTCTAGAGAATTCCTATATCAGAGAGCTAAATCGATGAGGAATTGAGAGAAAAAAACATGATCTCAATCATATATTGCGTCTCAAATAAAGCAGGTGATTCTAAAGTGTTCGATGAAGATCCTGAGAGAGAGTTTATGAGGAACTTATTTTGGAACAGAACACCAAAGTGTTAAAGTGGTTCATGTGGCTATACTATCTTCTGCAACAGGTCAGTGTTGTTTCCCGTTGAATAAACTCTCGACTGTTCTCCCATTTCAACAACTATAAACTGTACAGATCATAGAGAGCCTTCATCAAGCTTCAGTTACCTCAAGCTTGGGCTGATTCATAGAATTAAAGTCCCAATTGGTGGATATGAGCTCTGAAGATTTTGTCCTAACCAACATTACTGATGGATTGATGGAAAGAGATGTCGGTTCAGTTTCACTTTGTTCTAATCTGGTTTAATTTCTCTTTGGTTCATTTTACATTTTTTTTTTTTTTTGACAAGTTAATAATTTCAGTATATTTCGGTTTGGGATGGATTTATTTAACCGGATTAGACATCCGAGTGGATAGAAGACGTGTGGTGTTCATTACTTTTGTTCCTCAATTATTAGTCTTCACTTACTATTTTCTCATCAAGTCAACTAAAGACGAAATGTGGTCTTTCTCTTTCTCTTGCTTAAGGCAGTGAGTTTGTTTTTCTTTTATTTCTGAAAGTTTGAGCAAAGATGGGAGGCTGTGTATCACTGGGGTTGCAATGTGATAAAACATTAGATCAAGCCTCTGGCTGCTTATTTGGTGATGGAAATTACATTCACATGATGGATGCTAATCTCAAGGCTCTGGAGATAACTATGCAAGAACTTAAAGAAAGACGTGATGATCTGTTAAGAAGAGTTTCTGTAGAAGAAGATAAAGGTTTGCAGCAGCTTTCTCAAGTCGAAGGATGGTTTTCAAGGGTAGCAAGTATTGAGTCTCAGGTCAGTGATCTGCTGAAGGCTAAATCAACTGAAACTAAAAGATTGTGTCTTTTTGGATATTGTTCTAAAAAGTGCATATCAAGCTGCAAGTATGGTAAGGAGGTATGGGAGAAGTTGGAAGAGGTTGAAGATCTTCTATCTAAAGGAGTATTTAAAGAGGTGGCAGACAAAGGCCGTGTACCAGAGGTGAAGGAGATATGTATTCAAACCACGGTTGGTTTGGATTCAATGGTTGAAAAAGCATGGAACAGCCTCATGAAGGGTGAGCATACGAAAACTTTAGGTCTTTATGGCATGGGGGGAGTTGGAAAAACCACCCTTTTGTCTCGTATTAACAACAAGTTCAGTGAATTGGTGAGTGAAGAGGTGAATAAGTTTGATGTTGTGATATGGGTTGTGGTCTCAAAGATTTGCAAAATGAGAGCATTCAGAATCAGATTCTGGGAAGATTGCGTAATGACAAAGAATGGAAAGGAGAAACAGAGGAGGAGAAAGCATCTTCCATATACAATATCCTTAGCAGAAAGAAGAAATTTGTGTTGTTATTAGACGATCTATGGAGCGAGGTAGATCTGAACAAGATTGGAGTTCCACCTCCAACTCGAGATAATGGAGCGAAGATAGTTTTCACCACGCGTTCGAAGGAAGTCTGCAAAGACATGAAAGCTGACGATGAGCTGAAAGTTGAATGTTTGTCTCCTGATGAAGCATGGGAACTGTTTCAAACAATAGTTGGAGAAGGCACACTAAAGCGCCATGAAGATATTCCCACGCTTGCAAGAAAAATTGTTGATAAATGTTATGGCTTGCCACTTGCACTCAATGTTATTGGCAAAGCCATGGCGCATAAAGAGAATGTACACGAATGGCGTCGTGCTGTTAAGGTTCTCACCTCGTCTAGCCACAAGTTTCGGGTATGGATGAAAAGATTTTTTCAATTTTGAAGTTTAGTTATGATGGTTTAAAGGATGAAAATATCAAATCCTACTTCATGTACTGTTCTTTGTTCCCGGAAGATTGTGAAATACCGAAGGAGGAATTGATAGAGTTTTGGATATGCGAAGGATTTATAGATGGAAACAGAGATGAAGATGGAAGTAACGACCATGGTCATGATATAATTGGTACGTTAGTTCGTGCGCATCTATTGATGGAAGTTCCAACGATGGTTGTTGATGGTGAATTCAGAACAGAGAGGGTGAAAATGCATGATGTTGTACGCGAAATGGCTCTTTGGATAGGGTCTAACTTGGAGAAGGGGAAAAGAATTTGGTCAGAGCTGGAGTGCAGTTAAGTGAGATACCAAAGGACATCAAGTGGGAAGTTGTAAGAAGGATCTCGTTGATGAGTAATCAAATTAAAGAGATATCTTGCTGTCCTCCTGAATGCCCCAACCTTTCTACACTTACTCCGTAATAACCGTTTGGAGAGTATTTCAGGTGAATTTTTTCGGTTTATGCGAGCCCTTCTCGTCTTGGATCTTTCGAAGAACAAGGATCTTCGTGAATTGCCAGAAGAAATTTCCAGTTTGACTTCTTTGCAATACCTCAATTTATCATCCACAGGTATAAAATCGTTACCGATGAAGGGGTTGAGGAAACTAATAAGCTTGGACCTGGAGAGTACTCCTGCACTAGAAAGCATTGATGGGATAGGAACAAGCTTACCAAATCTTCAAGTGTTGAAACTATTCCGTTCGGGTGTTTGTATTGATGCAAGATCAATGGAAGAGCTACAACTCTTAGAGCACTTAACCATTTTAACAGCAACGGTAAAGGATGCTTTGATTTTGGAAAGTATCCAAGGAATGGAGCGATTGGCAAGTTGTGTTCGACGCCTTCGTATTTCGGATATGTCAGCACAGGTTGTAACATTCAACACGGTAGCTCTGGGTGGTCTTCGACAACTTCATATATGTTACTCCGAAATCTCAGAGATAAAGATAGATTGGGAAAGCAAAGAGAAAGAAGAGCTTCTATCTCCAACTTCTCCATCGGAAGGTCCAAAAGACTTGACGTGGCTGTTGCTCGCTCCAAATCTCAGGTCTCTAACTGTGTGGGGGATATCAAGCATAGAAGAAATAATAAATAGGGAGAAAGCAATGAGTATTAGCAACCTGCATCCACATATCTCTCTTCCCTTTCAGAAGCTTGAAAGCCTTCTTTTAATCTATTTGCCTGGATTAAAGAGAATTTGCTCGAATCCTCCGTCTCTTCCAAAGCTGAGACATTTTCATGTCGAAGACTGCCCAAATCTTCCCAAAGCTGCCCAAACTGAGTTCACCTCTGGTTCTGGGTGTAACGATATGAGTATTACCCAAGTCAGGGAAGGCGACGAATAGGAGATGGAGGCTCCGCTTCTCTTTGTCGAGCCTTGGCCGTTTGCGTAAGCGTCCTTGATCTTGTTTATACAGACAAGAGTTTCGTCTTGCCTGTTTTCTGTTCGACGAAATGTCTCTGTGGAAAAAAGGGATCGTCCTGGTAAGGAGGATTGTCTCTCACTTTCAAGCTTACATATGTCTGACTGCACCTCTCATTTCTTTAATTTGGTTTTGTAAAAAAAAAAAAAAAAAAAAAAAAGAAAAGGTTGGTATAAACTCAGAGAATGTTTCGTGTGTACTTGTCATCTGTTCTATGTAATCTCCTACACTTCCTTTGTAGTTCATCAGATGTATGGAATTTAAACATTTTTCATCTCTTTTCTTCTCGTTTCTTAATGTCACAGCACTTTACTTGTAAAAAATGTATTCATTTATGCAATTTGTCTAGATTAAAGAGAATTTGCTCGAATCCTCCGTCTCTTCCAAACCTGAAAGAACTTCGTGTCAAAGACTGCCAAAAGCTGCCCAAAGACTGAGTTCACCTCTGCTTCTAGGTACAACAATATGAGTTATGACTATTACCCAAGTCAGGGAAGGTGACGAATAGGAGATCGAGGCTCTGCTTCTCTTTGTTGAGCCTTTGCCGTTTGCGTAAGTGTCAGTTGATCTTGCTTATACAGACAAGAGTTTGTCTTGCCTGTTTTGTGTTCCACGAAATGTCTCTGTGGAAAAGGGATCGTGCTTGTTTATACTATTTACTCCACTTTCTCACTAGCTTACAGAAGAATGAAAATAATATCCCTTGTCAGATCGAATCTCATTTCTGAATCCCCATTTTCGAACACCTGTTTTTAATGCAGAGGCTTAAAAGCCAGATTATAGGGTCCTTCGTCTAGATAATTAGAGTTATGCAGAGTCTCTCTTTCGTACATGATATGTCTTCCTTTTCTTTTTGCAATTGTAAAAATGTGACAATTGGTTCTTCCTAATGGCTATTTACAGATACAGTAGAGAGTATGCTACAACATAGACATAACAACGTGGAACATCACTTGGCCGAGAATCTTCAAGAAGGTACAAAGTCATGATCTTGATTTTTCGAAGCGAGATGGGCTAAATTTGAAGGCCCAAGCAAAGTACGAATATGCCGCCGTTCCTCATCTTAAATCACTTTTAAGAGTTTTCTTTGACTTTGCTTGGGTCATTGACTTCCTCAAACGGCGCCGTTCTAGTTCATTTTGACCGTTTCTTATTATTCTCTTCTTCCTTCTAGTAGATTTTTACAAAAGATCTGAAATTCTTCATCGGAAAAAAAAAAAAAGGTAGCATCCATGGCGGTCGCCGATTTTCTTCCAAAAGAGTACGGATATGTCGTCATCGTCGTCGTCTTCTACTGTTTCCTCAATCTCTGGATGGGATTCCAAGTCGGCGGAGCTCGCAAGAGG
Source organism: Isatis tinctoria (assembly GCA_010577795.1). Classification (NCBI taxonomy): domain Eukaryota; kingdom Viridiplantae; phylum Streptophyta; class Magnoliopsida; order Brassicales; family Brassicaceae; genus Isatis; species Isatis tinctoria. Next base: position 6,135,269 of record CM021248.1, on the reverse strand, counting down.
TTTCCACAACATTCTTATCCACTTTTTTGTTCACTTCTTTCGCCTTCGATTTTCGTCTCTCTAATTGAGTTAAACGAACGATTCTTCGTTATTTTCCCTTAGATTCTTACTTGCTTTCAGTTGATAACGAGATAAAAATTGAGGTTTGTCTCTGCTTTTTATCTAGATTCAAAAGTTCGATTAGATCCGGATCGAGTTACTTAGTAGAACAATCTCTCTTGATTCCTTTCGCTTTTCGTGCGTACGATATTGTGTTTTGTTAGATTTGATTGATAAAGAGAGAGAGATATGTAAAAATTGGCAGGTACAAAGTTCCTTATCCAACACTATACGCAATCGAATCTGAGAACAAAGATGCTAAGCTCTTCAACTGCGTTCAGGTATTTTTCAAACATTTTTTCTCCCTTTCAGTTTCTTCTCTTATCCTGTGAATTCTCAGAATTTGATCCTTAATTGGTGGTTGCACTTTGCAGAGAGGTCACCAGAACTCTCTAGAGATGATGCCAATGTACTTCTTGCTCATGATCCTTGGTGGTATGAAGCATCCTTGCATCTGTGCAGGACTTGGCTTGTTCATATATATTTTTCCCTATTTAGTTTGATTATTTTTTGTTGAGATTTCTATCATAAACATACCGTATCAACCATTTCATGATTTCAATTGTTTACCAACACAAAAAAAACTATAATTTTCTTAATGAAAATACAATTTTTTATAGAAAGATTGCCTTAGGTCTCATTAAACCTTCGCACGGCACTGCGTGTACGATACTGAAACCGCAAGTACCACAAAGACAGATGATTTGACATCGCATCGCAACAACCCATATGGGCTATTGAGAGAGAAACAAAAATATAGATTGGTTCATTAGTTCTATGTGTTAATTCTTTAAGTTTATCTTAACTTTTTACCACATGATTATCTCGCTAACAAAAAACAAATATCTAATTATTACAAGGACGTGCTTTCAAGGCATGTTCGTTACGGCGTCGTTATAGGTTTACAAGTACGATCTTGTTCTCTCTCGTCTGAGTTTTCTTCTAATTCAGAGTCTAGCAAAATCTCATTTCGGTTTCACTACATTGCTCAGGGGAAAAAAAAAACACATGATAAATGCGATTGGAAGATGGAGGCAGTCTAGAGAATTCCTATATCAGAGAGCTAAATCGATGAGGATTGAGAGAAAAAAACATGATCTCAATCATATATTGCGTCTCAAATAAAGCAGGTGATTCTAAAGTGTTCGATGAAGATCCTGAGAGAGAGTTTATGAGGAACTTATTTTGGAACAGAACACCAAAGTGTTAAAGTGGTTCATGTGGCTATACTATCTTCTGCAACAGGTCAGTGTTGTTTCCCGTTGAATAAACTCTCGACTGTTCTCCCATTTCAACAACTATAAACTGTACAGATCATAGAGAGCCTTCATCAAGCTTCAGTTACCTCAAGCTTGGGCTGATTCATAGAATTAAAGTCCCAATTGGTGGATATGAGCTCTGAAGATTTTGTCCTAACCAACATTACTGATGGATTGATGGAAAGAGATGTCGGTTCAGTTTCACTTTGTTCTAATCTGGTTTAATTTCTCTTTGGTTCATTTTACATTTTTTTTTTTTTGACAAGTTAATAATTTCAGTATATTTCGGTTTGGGATGGATTTATTTAACCGGATTAGACATCCGAGTGGATAGAAGACGTGTGGTGTTCATTACTTTTGTTCCTCAATTATTAGTCTTGACTTACTATTTTCTCATCAAGTCAACTAAAGACGAAATGTGGTCTTTCTCTTTCTCTTGCTTAAGGCAGTGAGTTTGTTTTTCTTTTATTTCTGAAAGTTTGAGCAAAGATGGGAGGCTGTGTATCACTGGGGTTGCAATGTGATAAAACATTAGATCAAGCCTCTGGCTGCTTATTTGGTGATGGAAATTACATTCACATGATGGATGCTAATCTCAAGGCTCTGGAGATAACTATGCAAGAACTTAAAGAAAGACGTGATGATCTGTTAAGAAGAGTTTCTGTAGAAGAAGATAAAGGTTTGCAGCAGCTTTCTCAAGTCGAAGGATGGTTTTCAAGGGTAGCAAGTATTGAGTCTCAGGTCAGTGATCTGCTGAAGGCTAAATCAACTGAAACTAAAAGATTGTGTCTTTTTGGATATTGTTCTAAAAAGTGCATATCAAGCTGCAAGTATGGTAAGGAGGTATGGGAGAAGTTGGAAGAGGTTGAAGATCTTCTATCTAAAGGAGTATTTAAAGAGGTGGCAGACAAAGGCCGTGTACCAGAGGTGAAGGAGATATGTATTCAAACCACGGTTGGTTTGGATTCAATGGTTGAAAAAGCATGGAACAGCCTCATGAAGGGTGAGCATACGAAAACTTTAGGTCTTTATGGCATGGGGGGAGTTGGAAAAACCACCCTTTTGTCTCGTATTAACAACAAGTTCAGTGAATTGGTGAGTGAAGAGGTGAATAAGTTTGATGTTGTGATATGGGTTGTGGTCTCCAAAGATTTGCAAAATGAGAGCATTCAGAATCAGATTCTGGGAAGATTGCGTAATGACAAAGAATGGAAAGGAGAAACAGAGGAGGAGAAAGCATCTTCCATATACAATATCCTTAGCAGAAAGAAGAAATTTGTGTTGTTATTAGACGATCTATGGAGCGAGGTAGATCTGAACAAGATTGGAGTTCCACCTCCAACTCGAGATAATGGAGCGAAGATAGTTTTCACCACGCGTTCGAAGGAAGTCTGCAAAGACATGAAAGCTGACGATGAGCTGAAAGTTGAATGTTTGTCTCCTGATGAAGCATGGGAACTGTTTCAAACAATAGTTGGAGAAGGCACACTAAAGCGCCATGAAGATATTCCCACGCTTGCAAGAAAAATTGTTGATAAATGTTATGGCTTGCCACTTGCACTCAATGTTATTGGCAAAGCCATGGCGCATAAAGAGAATGTACACGAATGGCGTCGTGCTGTTAAGGTTCTCACCTCGTCTAGCCACAAGTTTCCGGGTATGGATGAAAAGATTTTTTCAATTTTGAAGTTTAGTTATGATGGTTTAAAGGATGAAAATATCAAATCCTACTTCATGTACTGTTCTTTGTTCCCGGAAGATTGTGAAATACCGAAGGAGGAATTGATAGAGTTTTGGATATGCGAAGGATTTATAGATGGAAACAGAGATGAAGATGGAAGTAACGACCATGGTCATGATATAATTGGTACGTTAGTTCGTGCGCATCTATTGATGGAAGTTCCAACGATGGTTGTTGATGGTGAATTCAGAACAGAGAGGGTGAAAATGCATGATGTTGTACGCGAAATGGCTCTTTGGATAGGGTCTAACTTGGGAGAAGGGGAAAAGAATTTGGTCAGAGCTGGAGTGCAGTTAAGTGAGATACCAAAGGACATCAAGTGGGAAGTTGTAAGAAGGATCTCGTTGATGAGTAATCAAATTAAAGAGATATCTTGCTGTCCTCCTGAATGCCCCAACCTTTCTACACTCTTACTCCGTAATAACCGTTTGGAGAGTATTTCAGGTGAATTTTTTCGGTTTATGCGAGCCCTTCTCGTCTTGGATCTTTCGAAGAACAAGGATCTTCGTGAATTGCCAGAAGAAATTTCCAGTTTGACTTCTTTGCAATACCTCAATTTATCATCCACAGGTATAAAATCGTTACCGATGAAGGGGTTGAGGAAACTAATAAGCTTGGACCTGGAGAGTACTCCTGCACTAGAAAGCATTGATGGGATAGGAACAAGCTTACCAAATCTTCAAGTGTTGAAACTATTCCGTTCGGGTGTTTGTATTGATGCAAGATCAATGGAAGAGCTACAACTCTTAGAGCACTTAACCATTTTAACAGCAACGGTAAAGGATGCTTTGATTTTGGAAAGTATCCAAGGAATGGAGCGATTGGCAAGTTGTGTTCGACGCCTTCGTATTTCGGATATGTCAGCACAGGTTGTAACATTCAACACGGTAGCTCTGGGTGGTCTTCGACAACTTCATATATGTTACTCCGAAATCTCAGAGATAAAGATAGATTGGAAAGCAAAGAGAAAGAAGAGCTTCTATCTCCAACTTCTCCATCGGAAGGTCCAAAAGACTTGACGTGGCTGTTGCTCGCTCCAAATCTCAGGTCTCTAACTGTGTGGGGGATATCAAGCATAGAAGAAATAATAAATAGGGAGAAAGCAATGAGTATTAGCAACCTGCATCCACATATCTCTCTTCCCTTTCAGAAGCTTGAAAGCCTTCTTTTAATCTATTTGCCTGGATTAAAGAGAATTTGCTCGAATCCTCCGTCTCTTCCAAAGCTGAGACATTTTCATGTCGAAGACTGCCCAAATCTTCCCAAAGCTGCCCAAACTGAGTTCACCTCTGGTTCTGGGTGTAACGATATGAGTATTACCCAAGTCAGGGAAGGCGACGAATAGGAGATGGAGGCTCCGCTTCTCTTTGTCGAGCCTTGGCCGTTTGCGTAAGCGTCCTTGATCTTGTTTATACAGACAAGAGTTTCGTCTTGCCTGTTTTCTGTTCGACGAAATGTCTCTGTGGAAAAAAGGGATCGTCCTGGTAAGGAGGATTGTCTCTCACTTTCAAGCTTACATATGTCTGACTGCACCTCTCATTTCTTTAATTGGTTTTGTAAAAAAAAAAAAAAAAAAAAAAGAAAAGGTTGGTATAAACTCAGAGAATGTTTCGTGTGTACTTGTCATCTGTTCTATGTAATCTCCTACACTTCCTTTGTAGTTCATCAGATGTATGGAATTTAACATTTTCATCTCTTTTCTTCTCGTTTCTTAATGTCACAGCACTTTACTTGTAAAAAATGTATTCATTTATGCAATTTGTCTAGATTAAAGAGAATTTGCTCGAATCCTCCGTCTCTTCCAAACCTGAAAGAACTTCGTGTCAAAGACTGCCAAAAGCTGCCCAAAGACTGAGTTCACCTCTGCTTCTAGGTACAACAATATGAGTTATGACTATTACCCAAGTCAGGGAAGGTGACGAATAGGAGATCGAGGCTCTGCTTCTCTTTGTTGAGCCTTTGCCGTTTGCGTAAGTGTCAGTTGATCTTGCTTATACAGACAAGAGTTTGTCTTGCCTGTTTTGTGTTCCACGAAATGTCTCTGTGGAAAAGGGATCGTGCTTGTTTATACTATTTACTCCAACTTCTCACTAGCTTACAGAAGAATGAAAATAATATCCCTTGTCAGATCGAATCTCATTTCTGAATCCCCATTTTCGAACACCTGTTTTTAATGCAGAGGCTTAAAAGCCAGATTATAGGGTCCTTCGTCTAGATAATTAGAGTTATGCAGAGTCTCTCTTTCGTACATGATATGTCTTCCTTTTCTTTTTGCAATTGTAAAAATGTGACAATTGGTTCTTCCTAATGGCTATTTACAGATACAGTAGAGAGTATGCTACAACATAGACATAACAACGTGGAACATCACTTGGCCGAGAATCTTCAAGAAGGTACAAAGTCATGATCTTGATTTTTCGAAGCGAGATGGGCTAAATTTGAAGGCCCAAGCAAAGTACGAATATGCCGCCGTTCCCTCATCTTAAATCACTTTTAAGAGTTTTCTTTGACTTTGCTTGGGTCATTGACTTCCTCAAAACGGCGCCGTTCTAGTTCATTTTGACCGTTTCTTATTATTCTCTTCTTCCTTCTAGTAGATTTTTACAAAAGATCTGAAATTCTTCATCGGAAAAAAAAAAAAAGTAGCATCCATGGCGGTCGCCGATTTTCTTCCAAAAGAGTACGGATATGTCGTCATCGTCGTCGTCTTCTACTGTTTCCTCAATCTCTGGATGGGATTCCAAGTCGGCGGAGCTCGCAAGAGGTTTCCACAACATTCTTATCCACTTTTTTGTTCACTTCTTTCGCCTTCGATTTTCGTCTCTCTAATTGAGTTAAACGAACGATTCTTCGTTATTTTCCCTTAGATTCTTACTTGCTTTCAGTTGATAACGAGATAAAAATTGAGGTTTGTCTCTGCTTTTTATCTAGATTCAAAAGTTCGATTAGATCCGGATCGAGTTACTTAGTAGAACAATCTCTCTTGATTCCTTTCGCTTTTCGTGCGTACGATATTGTGTTTTGTTAGATTTGATTGATAAAGAGAGAGAGATATGTAAAAATTGGCAGGTACAAAGTTCCTTATCCAACACTATACGCAATCGAATCTGAGAACAAAGATGCTAAGCTCTTCAACTGCGTTCAGGTATTTTTCAAACATTTTTTCTCCCTTTCAGTTTCTTCTCTTATCCTGTGAATTCTCAGAATTTGATCCTTAATTGGTGGTTGCATTTTCGCAGAGAGGTCACCAGAATTCGCTAGAGATGATGCCAATGTACTTCTTGCTCATGATCCTTGGTGGGATGAAGCATCCTTGCATCTGTGCAGGACTTGGCTTGCTCTACAACGTTAGTCGCTTCTTCTACTTCAAAGGCTATTCCACTGGTGATCCTAAGAACCGCCTCACCGTCGGGTTTGTTCTTCCAACTTCCTTTTCATGTTTTAACAAGTGATCATAGTATTAAAAGTCACTGCAATGAATTAACTTATGATGGGTTCCCACAGAATCTAAAGATTGATAGTGAGGTTGGATACTAAATTCTGAATATCATCATATTGTAGAAACTAGGGATGGGGGTTCGGGTTTTTCGGGATTACTAGAAACATAACTATAAGTCGATAATTAACCTAAAGGATGAAATATCTGGCTTGTATAGATGTTGAAGATTCACTTTGATACCTTATTGAAACTTTTGGTTAGCAAGTCAAAGTCGCTGTATTTTTACTTTCGTGGCTCATTAGTTTGGTTTTGTGCTTATACTGTTACATTGATGGCTTCATGCAAGCAACTACCGTGATTTACAAGGATACCCAAAACTGCATTTAGCTTAAAAGTAGGTACTAAAATAACATGTCTACTTATTGTTATGACAATTATAGATCAAAGGGTTAGTGGCGTATTTGAATTCTCATTTGATTTTGAACTAAGACTTTCTTGTAGTAGTAGTAGTTAGCTAATTGACAAACTCGGTTCCTCTGTTCTGCAGAAATATGGATTCTTAGCAATGCTGAGTCTTGCCGTCTGCACAATCTCGTTTGCCATTACACTGATCCGCAGCTGAGCCTAACAGTCTTTGTCCGTCTCGTGTGAACCGGACTCACAAGCTCTCACTACGAGACAGTAGCTTGTACAAGTGTTTTATTGGAGATTATACAAGTGTTCTTTTGTTTCTCCTTTAACTCTCGCCACTGTGTTATATTACATCACGAAATAACAGTTTTTTTTCTATATGCCCAAATCTACAGTCATATCCAATAACGTCGTATCAATTCTTTTCTTTTTATGCTACAATTGAGAATCTGAGATCATCAGTTCCATAGCAAATCTATATTTCCGTAGCCAAATGTATAATAGAAAAAGCGACTTACGAGATTTTGAAGAGTTGATGACTTTGGCCTAAAATGAACATAAACAAGAAAAAAAAATCAACCTTTTCGAACAAACAAGCAATTGCTAACCATATATGTGTGCAGATTCTTAGGGTGCAGAGGACAGGTAGATAGTGTTACTAAAGCTCCTTCACTTATATTATTATCTCATTTTTTTCTGCTTCAATTTGCTTATCACAAACATTTGAATATTATTTTTTTAAGCTATTGATTTTTTTTTTGTGTGTTTCAAAATGATCAATCTTCAAACTATTCATATTTTTAAATTTTGACCGTTGTGATTTTTATTAGATCGCTATAACAATTATATTACATTTTGTATTAAGAAAATAACATATATTTATATGTTAGGATAATGATATCATCTTTTATTGTGATAAAGCTTAGGCTTAAAGTTAAGTCGCCTAATATTTGTCTAAATATTTTATCTTGTAAAGTTTAATAAATAAATCAGTTTGATATCTAATTATATAACAAAAAGGTTGACGAGCATTCCGATTATGAATAATGAAAGGTTTGTCTTTATGGCAGCTATGAAACGAAACGAATCTGTGTGTATGGTCCACTTCCAGATCCTTTGCTTGATCTTGCTCTCTGCTTTTGGAATTTCCTTTCGTCTTCCTCTGCTTCTACTACATTTATAGAATAAAACATTAGAACCCCTTTTTAATCTCTTAGTAATTACTAAGTTGGGTGATTTAGGTAGGTGACAATCTAAAGGGTGATAAAGTACAACAACAAAAAAACCACACACGGTGGTAAACTGTAAATAAAAGTTCTTTTCCGGAGTGATTTGAAATATGTAACATAATATCATGTAAAATAAATTGTTAATGGTCGATAGCGTATGCTATTTTCTTAAACCACATGCCAAATCTATGCTAGAATCCACCGTTTTCGCAATTACCTACATATGGTTATAGTTATTTGGTTACATTGCTTATTGGTTTGAATCGTTCTAAAGACACAAACAAAGAAGATAAAACCATCTTAATTAGTCATAGGACAAAGCATGACCTTGCTAAAACGAAAGGTATATGACCCGACCCACACACAAATTAAATAACATATTCACAAGGGCATGTCATATCTTCAAACCTTGGTTCTCCTATAAAAATAAACAAAGTTGTCATTACGATAAACACCCAAAAACAACCTGCTTTTTTTATTCTTCTTGTCATTGGTCTTGAGATACATAACACAATGGACATGACATCTGGATCGTTAGGAGATGGGATCCCGGAAGCGATGGGACAAAACCGCGGGAACATAAAACGTTGCCTGGGGAAGTACATTGAGAAGGGAAGAAGGTTGATGAAGTTGAACCAGTTGATGGATGAGATGGAGATTGTTATCAATGATTTAGCGCAACGAAAACGAGTCATGGAAGGTGATCTTGGCAAGATCTTGTGCTTCACTCAGGTCTTACCATACTCTTTGGACTTTCCAGTGTTTTGTTTTCGTGGAAATATATATGAAACTAACATTTCAGGAAATTTTTTATGTATATAAAAAGGGTCTTAGATTGAAATTATACTAACAATATTATTTTCTGGTCAGCCTGACGTGCATAATACTTTTCAAAGCATTAATAGAACAAGTAACACTAGATTTGGATCAGCGCTAGTAATTTTATGATCATTTAATTTTAACAAAATAATTATTGTAAAAATTATGTGATGTAAGTTTAACTCTTTTTACATTGGTCTAAAATATTTTTTATAGAACAACATATGTTAAACATACAATTAAAAGGTTGTATATACTATAATACATTTTTTAGTTGTGTGTTTAATCTAAATTACCTTTAATTAAATTATAACATTGTCATTAAATTTTAATAGCATTTTCAGTAACATAACATATGACTAATTAAGGTCAATTTCAAATAGTGATGATACATTAATAGAATAGATAAAAGAAAGCTGGTATACAATTCATTGTTTTGTCAAATGGGAAGCTGAATTTTGTATTTAAAATATCAAATTATTAAGGTTTATACATTTATATTTCAAACTACTTGGTAGTAGTAGATGGTGCTATCTCTATAAACTTGATTATATTTTATTTTCTTACATACGCGAGATTACTGATGTTAATTATTATGAAAAGATTCATATGGTGAGCTAAATTTAACAACATAAATGAGAATAAAACTGCAGGAGGCAGTGGTAATTCCTCCAAACGTGGCGTTTGCGGTAAGAGGAAACCCTGGAAATTGGCAATACGTTAAGGTCAACTCTTCTGATCTCTCGGTAGAGCCTCTGTCGAACACGCAGTATCTCAAACTCAAAGAGCTTCTCTTTGACGAGAACTGGTGCCTATACACATTCTCTCCTCTTTTTTTCTTCACCAAATACATTCACTTTCTTGATCAAATTCGAATTCTATAAACAGGGCTAAGGATGAAAATGTGTTAGAGGTGGATTTTGGGGCGTTGGATTTCAATATGCCTCGGCTTTCTTTGTCCTCTTCAATAGGAAATGGCCTGAGTTTTGTGTCCTCGAAGCTCGTAGGCCGTTTAAACGATAATCAGCAGTCTCTCGTGGACTACTTGTTGTCACTTGAGCATCAAGGAGAGGTTAATTTTTTCCTTTTGCATTTGTTTACATATTAAAAAAACACTCACAAAAATTTACATTTAAAAATTAGAAAATAACTAAAATACCAAAAAAACAAGTGGAATACTATTAAATAAATCTTCACTGTTTCACTTTTGGCCAAAAAGAATCTCTAACTTTTTTTTATATGATTGATAATATCTGCAAAAATATTTGATTATCACCCAAAAAAGTTCTCAAATTTTATTGTTTAGGTGTTTAATTTAATCTTCAATTTTTTTTTACTAGACCAATTTAATTTATAATTTTGGTTGACTAAGCCGTTTTAGTTTTATGAGGCTAAAATGGTTTGATAAACAAAAGTTAAATAAGCAAAAGTATTTTTTGTACTTTTTATCATTTGAATTAAAGTAATTAAAAGAATTATAAATAAAACATTACAAAATTAACAGCAATAACAACAAAAAAATCGAAATAGCATAAACTGTAGGTTTACGATGCTTTTTATATTCATGAAGGAGAGTACCCACACATGCAGAACATAAAAGAATAGCAAATGCAGTCATAACACAAATGAACCATGGAAGCCTAATTACTTCTAAGCATAAGTTATGTTATTATATAATTTCAGAACCTTATGATGAATGAGACACTAAACACGGCTAGAAAGCTTGAGATGAGTTTGATTTTGGCTGATGTTTTCTTATCGGAGATGCCTAAGGACACACCTTTCCAAGCCTTTGAACTCAGGTCAACCTTTAAACTATTCACATTGCTAACTGAGCAAACCCGATGGTTTAGTTAACCGAATTATAATTTTTGAACTAAACAAAAAAAAAACAGGTTTAAGGAGTGGGGTTTCGAGAAAGGATGGGGAGAAAACGCAGGGAGAGTAAAAGATACAATGAGGATCTTGTCCGAGATTCTTCAAGCTCCTGATCCTCGCAACATTGATAGATTCTTCTCCAGGATTCCTAGAATCTTCAACGTTGTCATCTTCTCGATTCACGGCTACTTTGGTCAGAACGATGTTCTTGGTTTGCCTGATACTGGCGGTCAGGTCGTTTACATTCTTGACCAAGTGAAGGCTCTTGAAGATGAATTGCTTCACAGAATCAACTCTCAAGGCCTCAATTTCAAACCTCAGATTCTTGTTGTAAGTTCTTTTTCAATCTTTTCCCTTGTCGATTAATTTTGAGTCTTAAACTTACATCCTCAGCACCGGCCCTGTCTATGTGAGGGCCGGAAGTCAAAAGAAAAAGGTTATTAATTAATATATTTATAAAACTTAAAATGGTTTATATGGTGAAAAGATTCACACTCAATATGTCTGACCAACTTTTTATAATCATAAATCATTAAGTTGCAAATGATTGTTGTTAAAAAATGGATCGAGAAATGAATATATTATTTTGGACGGAAGCTCAACTTAGTGTTAGGGCCAGCACTGATTAGCCACATAAGTCTTGAATAGTAGTGCCTTTTCTTTTCTCAGTTAACTAGATTATAACCCGAGCACGGCTCGGGTATATATATTCGTAAAATCATTCTATAATATATTTAAACTAAATTATTATTTATAAAACTAATAGTTAATTTATGATATAACATTTTAAAAATATTTATATGCAATAAGGCAATTTTAATTTAAAGAAAAACAAAAACGACATCGTTTTGGGGTATGACGGCTACATTAGACGGAATTTAACGCTCACTCATTGGAGATAATTGTGTGTCCAAAATTATGTAGTCAACGAAAAATTCGTTTTTTAATGAAGTTAGCAAAAGTTGGTGATTTTTTTCTAGAAAGACGAAGTTTGGGATTGTAATTACGAAATTCTAAAAGTTGGGAAAATATATCCCAGTTTTTCCAAAAAAAAATAATAAGTATGTGATATGATATATTTTTATAAATGTTAAAAAGGAAATCAGGGGTATTCGAAACTTGTTATAAAAGCATATCATGTTTCGTGAAGATCTCAATTTTTTTCTTGCAAGTATATTTAAAACTTGAAGAGAAGCGGGAAGATATTTTGTAATAAGCTATAATCATTTTTGGTCTGCAAAAAGAGATGAGAAGAAACGGACTACGAATTTCGAATGGGCTTCTAATATATTATAGTTCTCTTAATGGGCTACTAAATTTTTATTGAATTAGTAATTTTTAATGACATGGCTGAATATAATTGTTTCATTGGTTACATTCTCCCTAAATTGCTCTCAGTGAGACACGTGGCAGAAATTTCTCATGGTGTCTTCTCAATTAATATATAGGGGATGTGATATTGAAACTGAAATTTTGATTTTAGGTAACACGATTGATTCCAGATGCCAAAGATACTAAATGTAACCAAGAATTAGAACCCATCATCGGTACAAAACATTCGAATATTCTTCGAGTTCCATTCGTAACAGAGAATGGAGTTTTACGGCGTTGGGTTTCTCGCTTTGATATCTACCCTTACCTAGAGAGGTTCACCAAGGTAAAAAAAACAAATATAAAAATGTTATCTATATGTTCTTTTACCATAGAGTTTAAACTTTGTACTTGTAAACATTATGAGTTTAGGATGCAACAACAAAAATATTGGATATTTTGGAGGGAAAACCTGATCTAATTATAGGAAACTATACGGATGGAAATTTGGTGGCATCACTGATGGCAAATAAGCTTGGAGTTACTCAGGTTAATTACCTTTTAATTTGTTAAATATGATAAAAACAAATAGTTACTCATTTTATGTCAGAAACATATTAATTGAAATGAAAATATTAAATTCAGGCAACAATTGCACATGCCTTGGAGAAGACTAAATACGAAGACTCAGACAACAAGTGGAAAGAGTTTGATCCTAAATATCATTTTTCATCTCAATTTACGGCAGACTTAATCTCTATGAACTCTGCTGATTTCATCATAGCCAGTACTTATCAAGAGATTGCTGGAAGGTACTTAATTTAATTTCACTAAGGACAAATGCATTATTCCAAAATGGACCATGGTTAACAACATTATCCGGTTCGGTTCAATGTTGACAGCAAAGAAAGGGCGGGACAATACGAGAGCCACATGAGCTTCACACTCCCAGGGTTATACAGAGTTGTCTCCGGCATCAATGTCTTTGATCCGAGGTTCAACATCGCAGCTCCTGGCGCTGATGACTCTATCTACTTCCCTTTTACCGCACAAGACCGGAGATTAACCATGTTTTATCCTTCCATTGAAGAACTCTTGTATAGCCAAAATGAGAATGATGAACACATGTACGTCTCTATGATCCCGATTTTAACTTTTCCTACTCATTTACATACCCAAAATACTCCACGATTTCAACAAGCTAAGATGATCTCCAATCCCACTTCATTTTTAACTTTAAACAGCTTTTGCAGTAAATTTACTTCTACCTTACTCTATTTTAAACCGTAAAAAATGAGATTACTCCATATATAGAGTAAAAAGTGGGATCACTCTATTTCTTACTTAAAACTACATTTTTCTGTAAATTTACTCCAATGCTACTTTATTTTCAACTGTAAAATGGAGTAAAAAAAGATATTACTCCATATATAGAGTAAAAAGTGGGATTACTCTTTTTTTTTTCTTTTTCATTACTCTATTTTGGAGTAAGAAATAGAGTATAACTAAAACAAAACTCAACTGCATTTCATATTACTTTATTTTATTTTGGATTAAAAAATGCTAATTTAGATTGGAGATGTCTTGAGTGGTTGAAGACTAATTTTTGCATTTACGTCTACATGTTATACAAATTTTTATATAGATTGAAAAGAAATAGGTTTGCAAATTGTAAGCATTTTTGCGGTTTCATGCCTTCGACTGTTTGAATAGACTAACTATCACAATGGATGAGACAATTACTACGATAGTATGTTATAGATTTACATGTTTATTAAAAATACACTAACGTAATACTTTTCTTGTCAATGGTTAAATTTTTCTTATGAACAAAAAAGTGGTAATTTGGTGAACAAGAAGAAACCGATCATCTTCTCAATGGCAAGACTTGATGTTGTGAAGAACTTAACCGGATTAACCGAGTGGTACGCCAAGAACAAGAGGCTACGAAATCTAGTCAACCTCGTAATCGTAGGAGGATTCTTCGACCCTTCCAAGTCTAAAGACAGGGAAGAGATGGCAGAGATCAAGAAGATGCATTCACTGATTGAGAAACACCAACTCAAGGGTCAGTTTCGATGGATCGCAGCTCAAACCGACCGAACAAGAAACGGTGAACTTTACCGATGCATTGCAGATACAAGAGGTGCTTTTGTTCAGCCTGCTCATTATGAAGCCTTTGGTCTTACTGTCATCGAAGCCATGAGCTGTGGTTTGGTCACATTCGCCACGAACCAAGGCGGCCCTGCAGAGATTATTGTGGACGGTGTCTCTGGTTTCCACGTTGATCCGACCAATGGAGAAGAGTCAAGCGATAAGATTGCAGATTTCTTTGAGACATGCAATATCGATCCTAATTACTGGAGTATGTTTTCGGCTCAAGGGCTACAACGCATAAACGAATGGTATATAACTATATATTAATAATGCTGCTAATTCCTACTTAAAAATGATTTCTGAGGAACAGTTTTAATTACTTCTTTGATTATATATGTGCAGCTATACATGGAAGATATATGCAAACAAAGTGATAAACATGGCAAGTACATATAGCTACTGGAGGCATTTGAACAAAGATCATAAATTGGCAAAGCAAAGATATATCCAATCTTTCTACAATCTTCAATACCGAAATTTGGTAAAATTTTTATTTTTATTTTTTTGCCAACAAAAATAAAAATTATCTAAAATGATTCAGCTAACCAAACCGGTGGTATAATATATGATTAACATAAACCATTTATGAAGGAAGAGTCTGAATTATCTATTCTTTTCTTTTTCCACTTATACATGATCAAAATGTAAGTATACATTTTTTCTTTGGATCAGGTCAAAACTGTACCCTTATTGAGTGATATTCCTCAGCCTCCTCCTCTTCCTCCAAAGCCTTTGGTTAAACCATTAGCAACTAAAGGGTAAATTGAAGTTTCCTAAATAACTAGACATTAGAGAAGAGTATGTATTTTCAATTAATGTTAGTTTTCTTTTTTACTTTTCAGAACGAAGCGAACACAGTCACGATTGGGTTTTAGGCTGTTTGGTGCTTAAGCTCTCTTGAACAAGTGCAGCTAATATCAGACTTACAGAAAGTATCCAAACTCTGTTGATGCTTTAACTTCATATGTGTATTGGTAGTTCCATATACAATAATACAAATATGTTCAAGTTGTGTGATATATAACACAGTAAAAATAAAGGGCAATAAAAAAAAACACAAATGTATTTCGGTTTTACTATTGATCCTTAGTTTAACTTTATGTGTGTTTTTTCACATGTATTTCATTTTTTACTATTGATCGTTAGTTAATGTTTACTCAGTAAACTAGAGGGGAAAAAACACACAAATGTATTCATTAACTAAGCTTAACCTTGATTTAAGTTAAAAGATTTGAATATATAACTTATGAAGTAATTTTAGTAACAGCTGAAACGGTTGTGATCAAGTAATTTTTAATATGGTAATCAACAAGCTGATTTGATGAAAATTCAAGCTTAACCTTGATCGTTCTCGTTCTCTCAATTCGGAAGACTTCTGTATTTCTCTGCAAAGATTTGAGCACATCAAATTTCTCCAACAACAAATGCTTTTCATCTCTTACTCAGATGCATGATCTTCAATTTTGCTGTCCAAGCTTTGGAAAATATTTTCGTAAAAGTTATGCCGTCTTTTCCGTAATTTGAGTTTGTATAAAAAAAAGTGGTTAATGATATCAAATCATCTTAAATCACCAATATATTTTGTTTCCTTTTTTTTGAATTTCACAAAAATCACCAGGATTTTCTCCAAATCCACATAAATCTCATCAGATATCAAAATCACCAAAATTTTCTAAAACCCCTAGTCCAATACACACGGCTATTAGGGTTTTGAGCAAATCAAAATCACCAAAATTTTCTAAACCCCCTAGTCCAATACACGGCTATTAGGGTTTTGAGCAAATCGAGAGTGGGATCTATGGGGATTGCTAATTCTGTGAGCATGGCGTTTAGTGAGGAGAACAAGGGAGAATCTCGGCGAGGTGAAGAGGATACTGTAGATTCGAATGAAACAAAGGAAGAGATTGAAGATTCGAGTGAAACAAAGGAAGAGGAAGAGATTGAAGAGTGCCCTTTATGCAAGTACATAAAGGGAGGTGAGTGCAAGGAATCATTCATAGCAGTAGAGAAGTGTGTGGACGAAAGCGAAGAAGAAGAAGAAGAAGCCACAAAATGCAACGAGGTCAGAAGGATATTCAAGACCTGTATGTTTGACAACCCTGTCTACTATGAGCCACTTATTACTCGCCAGGCTAAGGAGGTTGCCATGATGATAAGCGAGCTGCATGCGGAAAAGGAGGCTGCTCTGGCCGGTGATGCTGCAGCCATTGCCAAGGCCTTGAGCAAGTTGCAAACAGAGGACCAGCACGTTTTGCCTGCTGAGGTTGCAGCCATTGCTAAGGCCTTTCAAGACTTGGAAGCCGACAAGGAGGAGATAGCCAAGGGGAACAAGTGATCGTGCCGCGAAGGTAATGTGTCTTGTCTTATGGGTAATGTGTCTTGTCTGAGATTGATCCTTTGTCCATCTCTATGAATGTTGAATTTTTCGTTGGTTAAAAACAAAGAAGTCTTTTGTCTTAAATGTTTGGTATTAAAGAAGATGTTGGAGTATTTTCAAATTCATTGTCTCATATCAACCCATACAAATAGAGAGATTGAGAGCTCTTTCTCACTCGATTCTCATCACTGATTCAAATACTAACAAAAGCCCCAAAATCTGGATTATTTCGTAGTGGTTCTTCAGTTCAGACCATATTCTGACTTGAACCAACAATCCAATTTAAAGGTTTAGTTTCCACGCATAGATCTATGCTTAAAACATACAACGAACAAGCATGCTTCAGTAGTTTTAGATCACCAAGGAATTAGCTTCTTTTGTTACTTACTATTTGGAAAATAAAAAACACATACTCTTTTTACCAATAAGCCAGTTCAATGATAAATTACTAGAACCTAATTAACAAAATTTGATGAGAGTCAAGTCTCTGCTGAAAACAAAAGAGACTAATATGTGATCACTACAGTTTTCTCCAGGGCTAACTTGACCTATGTGTGCTCTAAGAAGCTGTTAATGAGGACTTACTCAATCACAATTCACAAGTCACCAGGCTCGTTTTACTTATATGCCTCGATGACCTTGGAGTAAAACTCCCATGATTCATGCCTCTCATTTATAGCAGCCTGTCCAAATGGATTCTCCTCTACAAATTTTCGAATGTTCCTCGTATCTGCTAACCTTTCCATGTACTTCCTTAGCTCACCATCAGGTCCTGTCCTCATGAAATGAAACGTTGGTGTGAGTTAATGATTAACAATATGATTCTTCATTAACTCTTTTCTGTTTGTTGTTGCAAAACTTGGACGCTGTTGAGTATTAAGAAAGCAAAAAGACTCACCTAATGCAGAGTCCTCACGGTCCGTGTACTGGTACGGGTGAGGGAAGATTCCAGTGTGCGGCTAGTAAGAACAATACCAAACGGTGTTAATGTTGAACTTGTAAAATCGCAGACATTTGTATACATAAACTTAATTGCAAGTGTTGGAGTACTTACGGGATTACACAAGGCCTTGTGGGGTGAATCATCAACTAGTATAGTGTTTGTTTCGTCGTACTTTTGATTTCTACAAATGAAACATTTGCCATAACGGTTCCAGACTCTTCTTAGATCCTTAAGGAACAGAGGCTTTGAGCTTTTCTCTAGAGTGTTGAACCTTGTGGTAGTGCATGTATATTGATCCTGTGTACATACAGAATAAGCTCTGCTCATATGTAAATTGCATAATCTCGTACTCAAATAAACGCAATTAACATAGCTCATAGAGATCATGCACTTACGAAACTGAATAACAGATTTCTCGCATGTTTTCCAAAGACAATATTGGTCATATACTCCAATCCACTGGTAAGACGTAAGAAGACACTTGAATTAAGAAAACCCAAAAAGAAAAAAGAATTGAATTTGAGTAATTACATTAGTTCAAGACGCTTACATGCGTCTAGAAGACCATATCCCAACATCGAATCTCTCAAAGCAGAAGTCGAGAAAACTAGCAACAAAAGGTCTCCTGAAAACTAATGGAAAAGAACAAAGAAGTTAGTGTAGAATCAAATAAGTATATCATTCATACTGAAGTTGGTTCTTTCTTACCTGATCTGTTTGATATCCTACCATCTGGAACAAATGGACCTCTATACTCCTGCACGATATCAGCAAAGATTCCATTCAAATCAAATACGACCAACTTTCTAGCTCTTTGACCTTCGCAAGAGCACCTAGGCGAAACTCTAGTTTTCAGTGGAGGAACTTCTTGAGCCACATTATTGTGTATTAAGACAGGACTTGATAAATATGTTTCACGCTTTTCCCCGTTAAACTCTGGTTTTTCCTCATTCCTAGGTACAGAAACATCATCCTTCTCCCCATTCAAATCATCAGTTTTGTGATCTTCACAAGACTGTTTCTTCTTCTCGCTCTTCCTCTTTCTCTTCTTTGTTTTGACCTCAACCTTATCAACACCTTCTGCTCCCGGAGCATACTGATCAACATCTCTCTTCTTAGCCTTTTTCTGCATTTTGGTGTTTCCAACGTTCTGAACACTTATGATCTCAGTTGCAGAATCTTCAACTTTGCTTGCCAAATCCTTACCGGCAATCTCCTCATCACAGTCTTCCACAACTTTGATAGGTTTAGCATTCTGTGCACCAGAAGCGACCAAAGTACCTTCGTCCCTCTCATCCACAGCATCTCTCGAGGTAACATTCCCATCTGCAAGTTCTAGAGTAGTTGCAAGATCTTTCTCTTGGTCAATCTTGACTAATTCTACAGTTTCTTCTCCCTTTTCAAGATCTATCAAACATGAAAAAATGAATCAAGGGTAAGCAAGCATATACCATGTCTCTACAATAAAGGATCCCAAAATTCAACCATTTACCTTTTTCTTTTCCTCCCCTAAGATCATCTGATAGCATTTCAACACCACAAGAAGCAGAAGCAACAGCTTCAACCTGTAACTTTCCACATAACTCGTGACTCTCATCCACATCACACCTTGTAGCAACAGCAGTTTCTTCGAGATCAACTGAGAATCTCTTTCCACCCGAACTCTTCATCTTCCTCTTCTTTGTTTTCGTCTCATCCGAACAATTTGCAATCTCTTTCCCTCTCGCAGGCAACTCACTTTTCGAACAGTTTTGGGCCTTTATAGTCAACACATCACCACATTTCTCAACTCTCACGGCATCGACATCGATAAACCAGTCTTCACGGATGCCTTCGAAAACCTTACTCACAATCATGGAATCTGGGAGATAGTAATAGTGATCTCCACGTCTGACCTGATTATATATAAATAAAAACAAAACAAAAAAACAAAACCACACTACTTACGTTGTTGTCTATAACAAAACAAAAGAACAATCTCAAACGTGTCCGAACAAACAAAGCCATACCTTCCCCGCAGAAATACGAACTTCACCAATTTCTGGGAAAGACTGCTTATGCTCCTTACAGAAATTGTCTACAATTATTATAATTTTTTACGAATTTAGCGATTGACTAAGTAAAAACTCAATTATATATATATAAAAAAAGCTTGTCAAGGTGCATGGTTCGAATCCAACAAGTGGTATTTATATATAAAAAAAAAAAAAAACTGAATTTTTGTTCTCACCTTTGAAAAGGGAGACTGTGTCATCTTTGTGAAGGAGAAGCGCGAGACGAGTGTCAATGTTCGTCTCCACATAGACGCAGTGAATATCCGGCGAGTAAGCTTCTCCTCGATTAGCCATTTAGCGAGCATACGACTACTAAACGAGACCGAAAATGGAAGAAATCGAAAAGGTATTTTTAGGGTTTTTCTGAGATTTTCAAGTTGGCTCTCTGTTATTGATGAAACATTGAATGATTTTGGCGAAGTTCAGGAGGCAAACAAAACGACGATTTTGGTTATCGAGCGAAAACACTAAAACCTTTTCGATTAAAAATTACTTTTCGCCCAGATCTACTAAACCGAGAACAAACCGTTCTTGGTTTTGGTATGTCCCGGTACAATTATCTTAAATCTAAAATCTCCCATGCACTTCCAGGAAAAAACAAAAATATGATTTATCTAATCAACGGTCGGAAACAAAACAAATCAACACATCAGTTTTAGTAATTGTACATAAGCAAGTCTACGTTTCTATCAATCTCTTCTTCTTTTCTAGTGTTAGCTTTTTCGACAATTTTGTTTTTGTTTTCATCTCTCTTTAGTTGGATCATCAAGTGGCGACTATTTCATCTTCTTCGCCTTCAAACTCTCCATTGCAGAAATATTCCGAGTCAACTGAGGAAACTACAGTAGAAATTGCAGAGAAGCAAGAGGTGTGTGATTATCTTGGTCACAAGTCGCAACGCTGTTCCAATTCTTCTTTGGTTTAGAACATAACATGAAACTATCAGAGATCAGAAGTAACATTCAATGATGAGTATAAATCTGCAGAAAACCACAAATCCCTATCCATAAATCATTCGGCTGAAGAAGTCAAAAACAATTAAGTTAAGTTACAGAGCTTGAAAATTTAGGGTCTTTGTTCCCTTCGCACAACCATTGAAGAGAGTCGCTTTAGGGTCTTTCAAGACCAATACTTGATTGACCTGCTGATATGATGATTTGAAGTAAGGAGGGTTCAGCGAAATGCTCTGTTTTCTGCTACGATCTTGTTCATATTCTGAGTAAATAACTTGAGACAATATTGAAGCTAGTTGCCACAACTTGACAGAACTTACCTACTTTACTTCCATGGTGTTTGCACACAAGCAACAATCCACAATAGAGTTCACAAGATCAACTAGAAAACCCGAAATTTAGGTAGATAGATAACGACACATGCGTCGCATCTCTTCTAGTGGCTTCTTCTTAAGATGCTTCAGCAATCACAGAGCCCACCTCCCGCATAAAGTCAGTCTTCTGCAACACAAGTTCCATTTCTTTGGCCTGCAACAGCTTCCACTTCTCCCCCATTCTCTTCTTAGTCTCCACAGACACCATGCTCCACTTCTGTCTCACAAACTGTTCGCTCACACCTAAACTTGCAATAGACCGAACAAGAAACGAGTCTTCAAACCAGTCAGATGCTCTCATCACACCAAGAGACTTCGAATCTCCTCCGTTGACCAACGCTTCCTTATCATCTTCTGCCTTTTTACCATTAACCAACACCTCTCTATCTTCTTCTACCTTGTCACCATTAACCAACACCTCTCTATCTTCTTCTACCTTGTCACCATTAGCTTCCACAGAAATGGCCTTCTTCTTACTCTTCTTTGGTGCTCTGTTGGACTTAACGGCAGATTCAAGGGCCACCACATATTCTTTTTCTTCTACATTATCACCATTAGCTTCCACAGAAATGGGCTTCTTCACACTCTTCTTTGGTGTTCCAATGGACTTAGCGGCAGGTTCAAGGGCCACATCTTCTTCTTCTTCTTCTACCTCTTTACCCTGAGGTTTCACAGAGTCAAGCTTCTTCCCACTCTTCTTCACATCAGATTTGAGAGCCATTCCATGAGATCCCCAAATATACTTGGACAACTTCAAACAGTCCATATCATGAGGTTTCGAAAGAGATTCAACACCTTCCTTCACTTTCCCCATATACTTCTTTTTCAAAGACCTAATCTTCTCAACAAACTGGACTTTACTAGGACCAAAGCTAATCGCTTTCCTCATATGTTCATAAAACCTGTCCATATATTCATACGGACTATCACCAGTATCAGCTTTGAAATCGATCATACCTTGTAGCAGAGAGATCTCATCTTCTTCGCTCCACAGCCTCTGAAACGACGGTCTCTTCGTCTCCTCTACAATTTTCTTCTCACTTTCTTCTGAAACCCTTTTGGCTCGTTTTGCATTCGTCTCTGTCTTTTCACTCGGCCGCTTCTTTCCCGGTTTCACCGCCGGCGAGCTTCTTCTTTCTGGAATCGTGACAGAAGCGGGAGGAGGTTTTGGTTTCGTTGCAGGAAGGAAGGGATTCATGAGATCGTCTTCTTCCTCAGACGAAGAATCATCGGAGATCTGTTCTTCGACTTCTTGTTCATCCTCTCCGGACAAAGTCTCCACTTCATCTTCGTCGCTTGAAGATGCTGTTGGTGGATCTTCCAAAGGGTTGAGATTCTTCTTCGCCATTTTTGGAGAGTGAGAGCCGAAATTGAAAGTGAAAGCCTTTAGGGTTTAGAGCGGACAAGGCGAGGATAAAATGTTTATTTGTGGAGTAACAAAAAGTCTTGGAAGTCTGAAACGGTTTTTTTTTTTTTTTTTGGTCAAGAATGTCGCAAGCGAATTTAACTGGCCAACTGTGTTATGGAAATAGAGTGGAGCATCATAGGAAATCGCATTTACTTCACGATTTTGGTTTTTTTTTTAATTGCAATTTGGAAAATTAGAGTTGAATATATATCCTTATATCCAATTGGCGAAAAAATTAAGGTTATCCTCGTACTCGTGGTAAACAGACAATTTATTATCCTATTTCTTATATTAAGACATGATCATTATATGAGAAAAAAACTCACATTGTGATTTACAGAAAATGCAATTATTTTTAGTGGTGTTTCAAATTTCCATTCCAGAGTATTTTATTCAAATGGTATATGTAAAGATTTGACTAGTAAATTTTAATTTATAGCTTTAGTTTCAACAACAACAATTATTTTTAAATTAAGATTTTTCTTTAAAACTATTTTAAAAAATCATAAAATTATACACCAATTACTTTTCAATATATTTTTTAAATGTATACACCAATCACTTTTCAATATATTATGAAACTAATATCTAAATTAATAATTATTATTTTTGAAGTTTTTTCTTAACATCATCAACTTAAATTAATTTGAAGAAAGAAGATCTTCGTGCATGACAGATCCCAAGCACGATGGTACATTCGGGAAGTAATGAAAATAAGGAGACAAACCATAGGTTTTAGCTAAAGCATGAGCTGCACGATTACTAGTACGGGGAACCCAATTACAAACAGCGAAATCAAATTTACGTTGCCAAAAACAGGACCATCTGAATCCAATTATGCAGAGCGAAGTTGGGCTGATTTTGTTTCAGAATATTGCAGAGTTGTTGATTATCACCTTCAAATATTACTCGTTGATACCCTTTGAACCACATATGCTGCATTGCCATAAGGAGTGCTTGAAATTCGGCTTCAAATATTTTACGTTGATTATCATCTTATTTTTCTGAAGTTATAAGATGAAAAGTTTACTTTGTTAAAAATTAAAAATATTAGAATTTAAACTGATCTATTTTCAAATTAATAAAAAATAAATATTAATAATTATTCAATATTCATATTATTATTATATTATAGACGGATTAGAATTAATATTTTCTTATGATTGATGTCTATTTTGGACTGTTCTACCAAACATGCAGAAGATTTATACCACTGTTAGACGAACTAAAAGAAATTTTATTATATTTCGATTACGATACCAAATTTTGAATATTATAAGATGAACTAGAAGAATCGATTAACTCATATTGATTATAAACTTAGTAAAAATAAAGTTAAAAAAAATACTAAATGATACATATAATATTTATTTATATTTATATAAAAAGTTAAATATTAATTAAGAGAATATTAAAAACAAAATATTATAATTCAACGCAAAATAGATACAACTTACATTATATAACTTTTACGACGACTATTTGGTTAAAAATGAAATATCATAATATATTATTTTGAAAATCATGATATAACACCATAGCACGGGTTAAAATCATGATCCAAGTAAATTAGGTTTCGTTGAAAATCAACTCACAAAAACTCAATTGCCCACTTGTTACCTTTTAAATGGTTCTCTTTTCAAAAGAAAATAAAACATAATTTAATAACTCAATTGTACTAAAATATGAATATAATGAAACTGAGAAAATCTTACCAATGTGGATGCTTTAAGTAAGATCTTTGAAAATATTATTTTACTAAAAGCTAGATATGTTGTAATCCATTAACAAGAATACCTTCACAAATCTAGACTAGTGTTAACAGAGAGAACAATGGTATGTTACTATAGTTTTTAGTAGACGAACCAACCTAACTTTTAGATTCTCACCAAAAATTAGTGGACTAACAAAGAGTAACAATCAACAAATTTGGAAGAAGAAGAAGAGCGATATGCCATGCTCAGTTTTGTATAGAGAACTTGTCATGAGAACATCATTAGCATATACGCCTGAATGTTTACATATGTCTCAGCAATTTTGACTGTTTACATATGTCTCAGCAACTTTTGACTGTTTAGTCTCAGCAACTTTTGACTTTTCTTACGAATGTAATCAAAATGATTTTCCCTAATTCTCTTGACAAATTATATACAGAAACTGAAGTTAAGATCAAAAGAGTTTCACAAACTGACATGAAAAAAGATCTACACAAGACACTTCACCACAGAGACTAAGCTGTCAATGTTTTCTTCCACCTTCATCCTCTTTTTGTAAGGCATGAACCCTTTCATGTTCTTCATCTCAATCACAGACGATTTCAACTGAGAAAACGCTGATCTCTCGCTTCTTTTAAACTCCGATAATACCTGTCGTCCTGACAATTCTGTTTCAGCGTTTTCTAAAGAAGAAGAGGAGGAAGAAGAAGAAGGGGAACATAGAACAGACTGCGTTTCCAAGTTGTCTAGCTTCTTCTTGACATCTTCTGAATCATTAGAGCTCGTCGAAGAGTTGTAATCACCAACTACAAAAGTCTTTCCAAACAGCTTAAAGCTTTGTTTGGTCTCTGCCTCTGGAGACAATGATTCCTCTGTGTGAGATGATAACTCAAGCCCCTGTCGAAATTGAATTAATGTCAGAACACGGTAAACACAAAACAGCGGTTGAACTCTCTCAGATTGTGTATACATACCGGTGAGTGTTCGTATTCAGCTGAAGAAGAATTAGGCGAGTTTGAACCTATGGAACCTAAGCCATCCGAGCCATGAGCTGATAAAACCGATGTTGGAGACCGGTTATCTTCATCTTGAACCAGCTTGCCTCCGGTTAACTCGGAGTAAGTCATCTCTTTTGCATCTGGAATCACTAGCTTCCTAGGGTAAGGATGCATCGGCTTCCTCTTCGGTCTTGGAGGCGGGATCTCAATGGACTTCTCAGAGCTAGCAGTGTGATCACGAGCAACCTATTCATACAAACTTGAGTTAGACCTTGACTAACACGAAAAGGTTGGAACTTTTTTCATGTATAAGAGAATCTCAAAAAGGCAGACCTTAGTAAAGAACTTCTGAGCATGGCTTCGAATCTGAACAGCAGTCTTTGTTCCAACATGTTCTGTTCCAAAGAAGGATCAAGAAAAGTCAAAACCAATACCAAAATAAACAGGACTCATATCTAAGGGTCCAGATATTTGCTTCTATCCTCTTCAAACCTATTTTAGAATGTGCATTAGAGACTCTAAAAGTCAGATAAAGCACACACACCTTCGATTCGTCTCCAAGCTCTGCCATAGAGTTTCAAAGCTTCTACAAACTTCTCATGCTCTGCTTCTGTCCATTTCTCTCTTTGTTTAGTGATTGTGTAAGGCTTTCTTGTCTGAAAAACAACAAAACCCAAAACAACTACTTTAGATCTCTTGACTTGAAAACTTGAAACCAATCAAGACTAAACAATAGATTCAAGATAATACCTTGAGGTAAAAGGCATCTGTGGAAGAGATGAGCTCATCAGAAGCTCTGTCACATAAACTCTCACAATGTTCCTATAATCACAAAAGAATAAAAAAAACTTAATACAAAATATTGTAAAAATATTGTAAAGCTTATAGTAAATGTTCAACGAGACTTAAAAAACTAATGAATAAGCATCTCTGGAGGAGCTAGACCATCAACAATTAGGGGATTTTGAGACTTGCTCTTACCTAGTTTCTCAATAACATTTAAGTAGTACTCTCTCTTAAACACAACCGACCATAATATCCGACAAAACCGCCTGGTCTATAACACAATAAACCTGCGCCAATCGAATATTCTTCAGTTCCAGTTTCTCTCGGACATAGACAAACACAAGTCGTTTAAACTTGGATTTGGAAAGACCTAACAATAACATACCTCTTGGTTTTGCCTAATTTTTTTAGGTTAAATCTGTTTTAATTCCATAATCCCTGTCCAATTAACATAACAGTAGTAATCGAACCAAAAGCAAGTGGCCAAATATATAAAAGAAAATAAGAAAGATCTCACACCTGCATAACCATAGTTGTAGAAGAAGAAGATTCGATCCCAGACGTTGGTGGGTTTTCGCCGTTAATAAAGACAAATCTATCGCCAGATTAAAGTCACCAGAAAACAGCTAAATCTGAAAACGGAGAAGAAGAAGAAGCGAAAAGAGAAGTCTTTTGAGATTGGTGAGAGAAATGAGAGTAGTTTAGGGAATGAGCAGAGAAGAGGTTTACTTTAAAAGAGCAAGAGAAGGATAAGCCACGTCAGGATATGTTTATTTACAATTTAAAAGTTAATTTTTTTTTTAAAGAAAAAGCGAAGATGAGTCGAGAACTCTGTTGTATCATGTGGCTCAGGTTAAAAGATGCTATGACACGTGGAGCATGTCTTCTCATCTTCTTCGCTTTCGCTTTTGTCTTTGCGGAGAAGATATTATCTGTTTTTTGTTAAATCTTGTCGGAAAATTTATAAATAACTAAGGGGATGAATTATCTTCACACCAGAAAGATACTCAAAGCTCATTGACAAACGCGAGTGGCAAGCGCGTGCTTGTACAACGTTGTGAAACGTACTTCAACCCAATTTTTATTTGCTTTATTAATCAACTTGTTTGACAACGTTGTGGAACATACTTAAACCCAATTTTTATTTGTTTCATTAATCAAGTGGATAGTAAAATTTAGAATTAGAATAGTTAGGACCAGCTAACGATTTAATTCTTTTAGAAATTTGAAAAATTAACCAATTTCTGATATCTTTTCTAACAATGTTTTATCAAATTAAATTATTTTTACGCTTTTTAGTTTATTTTTCATTGTCATCATTTTTTTCTCTTATGAGATTTTCATAAATTAATAATTGTTTATTAGTAATTTATATTTTTTTCTACTTCATTTAAAAACATTATACAGAATTGATACTAATAAATTATCAGAATTGATGATAAATTTAACTATTCGGCGATATTGTTAACCAGTAAATTAGACCAAAATAAAATAAATTCAGTTTGATTGAAGTTCAATAGATAGTTCTCGTAGAAAATCTACTACATCCATTCACCATTAACATAAAAAAAAAATTGCTCATAAAAAAATAAAGTATGGAGATAAAAAAATCAGTAAAATTGTCAGACATTGCACGAAAAAAATGAACTCACTCAAAACTGATTGAATTCAAATTGGAAATATGGTATTGGGTTAACCTGATTGAACTTCATCTCCGTGTTCAGATAACCTCAATGAAGATGTTAGATCCCATGAGCCAAGTGTAATTACACTCCAAATGCAATCAAGTACCGTTACGTGAAAGTATTGATCCTACAGCTCAGTCACCAAGGGAGAGATTGTTAAGGTATTGGTGAACGAGTTGAGGTTGGAGAAGTCATATCTTGTATGATGTGAGTTATGCTTTCAGAATGGGTATGAGGTTCTACAACTCAGTCATCAAGGGAGAGATTGTTAATGTATTGCTACCTGAATTGAGAAGCTGTTGAGACAGGATGTAACAAAGTTGTTGAAACTGCTGTACAGAGCTGGTGAAACAGACAAAGCCGAGAAGCTGGAAAGGAAAAGCTGTTTGATCATGTCGTGGTACGCTAATGAACGGGCTTTGGCCTAGATGTTGAGTAAGGGTTTGTTACAGGTGATACACGTAACGATAGAAAATATAAATATATTGTGGTGATCATAAACACTGTTATTGGATTGATCAGGAGATATATCAGAAGCATCAAAGGATGTATCAGACGACACATCAAAGGATGTATCAGACGACACATCAGAGTATCAGACTGAAGCATAGCTCACATCATACAAGACATGACTTATCCAACCTCACCTCGTTCACCAATACCTTAACAGTTAGACATTTTAAAAAGAAATGTAGGACACCAATGGCGTGCAGCAAAATCCGCGACAACCAATCTGAAGTGGAGCTGTCACCTGCCCAAGAACTAAAATATAATATTAAAAAAATACATGATTTTATATCTTTTTTATCTATATTATTATTTATGTTTAAATAAATATCTATTTTCATTAAATTATTTTGTTGTTAACAATAATTTAATAAAAGTATTTATTTTAGTTATATTTCTAAATTTGTAAACATTATAATTCAAATTTTTAGTAGTGAAAACAACTGATTTTTTAGACATTAAAATTTGATCTTTTTAAAAACCGTCCGGCTAATGTAGTTATCTTTATCGTTATTATTACTTTAGCATGAAAAAGAAGTAACTAGGCCAAGCACTTGGGACTATAGACTTAGAATACAAATTGGAAATATTGAATCGGGTTAACCTGATTGAACTTATTCTTCATTTTAGATGATGTTAGATATGTTATTAAGAAATGTAGGATACCGATTGGTGTGCAGTAAAATCATGTCTGTAGTAACCGACCCGAAGCAGAGCTGCTACCATCACCCAAGAAGTAAAATATAATACTAAAATTTGTACATATTCAGATTGAGGATGAAGTCAATTTAATTACTGGCAAATCTTATTTCTTATTTTCATATACATTATTATTTATGTTTAAATAAATATCTAAAGTGTTTAAATTATTTATTATGAGCAGTAATTTAAATAAAGGTATTTATTTTAGCTAGGTTTCTAAATTTGTAAACACTACAATAAGATTTTTTTTAGTGAAACATCTAATTTTAGATACCAAAATTTGATTTTTTAAAACTATGCAGTTAATGTAGTTATCTTTATCATTATCATTTTAGCATGAAAAAGAAGTAACTAGGCCAAGCACTTGGAAATATGGACTTAAGAATTATTAGGAATAATTAGGTTTATTGACCGATCATATTCTTGGAGTGTTATCTTTTGACCAAAAGCATGTGGCAAAGAAAGCGAGTAGCTAATAACACATACACGAGCGTGGTTTACAAAAGAAGAAAGAGATACTTGAATTCAGTAGACGTCAACTTCATAAAATATTTTAGAAACAAAATTAAATAGGTATTTTATGTGAAGGACAAAAATTGTAAAAATATCTGGAGTCTCAAAATAAAACATTGATCCATTTAGAAATTTTCTTGTACAACTGTCTCAAACTAAAGGGAGAAAAAACATAACTTTTGGTTTGCACTTTTTCGCCGAGTCAGCAAAAGTGCCCTCTGGTATGTTCCAAAAGTCAGCCACGTGGCATTGTATTTAGGGAAGAGTGAGAAGATAAGGATATGAATGGTTCGTAATTGTACGCCACTCGATTTTTATTTAATTACCAAAAAATTCTAGCCCACTCGTTCGGTGTTCTAAGCTATAGGTTTTTTTTTTTTTTTTTTTCTCATTCTCTATTAAAGTTTACATTTTCAGATCTTACGATCTACACATTATTGGTAGATAATATTTACCTACCAGCAAATACTGGCGTAGTGGCCACTGAAAAGTTCTTCGTTTTTTTTGTTCAATTTGATACATAATATATTGAATTTATAAATAGTGGATGATAAGATATAAAAAATAATCCAACATCTAAAACAACCAAATGCTTGAAATCCTATATAGTTCTACTTCACACCATACTTATGGTTTTATACCAAACACTTTCTCATTTACATATATCCAGTATCACCGAGAATACAAAAACCACAAGCAACTAAAAAAACTTAAGGTCCATTAATCAATAACATAGTATAAAAATATAGATATGTGGGAAAATGTCAAGACAGCTAGTCGAACTCTACATATATGTAGAACTCCATTAACCACTAGACTGCTATATGATTTATTGAAATTTAGGGTCGAAAAATTAATTAAATTAATTGGAGCCGAAAACTTGAGCTTCGTTAGCTTCTGTTTAGGGCCAGCTCTGCATTTTTTGCCAAACTGTAAATATCATTAAAATGAAGAACTGGAGTTTTACAATTGCAAATTTCCAGCTTGTTACCACGGCAAAAAAGAAAAACATGGCAACATAAAAGTCGTACAAGTACAAACGCTTCAGCAAAGCCATAAGGTCATAAGCTTTTGAAATTTCCTCCGCTGTCTCCTTGCGGTGATGGTGTTCCGCACCTGCCGATCAATCTCTTTGAAGAGCTGTTCCGGTGCGGTCGAGGTCAGGTTATAGAATCTGTTGTTTCTCTCCCTCCAGATGGCATAGATAAGCGTCTGGGTAACTAGCTTTCTGAGGGTCGGTGGTGATCCCGTGCTGCTAAGCTTTACCCAAGCCATTAGCTGATCCCAGGAATTGAAAGCGGTGATAGACAAGCCCAAACGTCGCTGCGTCTCGTGCCATAGCCAAGCGCTGTAGTCACATTGCAGAAAAAGGTGGTCTCTGTTTTCCTCAAAGGTGGAGCAGAGACAACATGATGTGGGAATAAGCATGCCCCATGAATGTAGCCTTGATTTAGTAGGCAGACGGTCGAGGTTTGCTTCCCACATCGTGAAGGCATACTTGGGTGTTGCTCCTTTGAACCAGATAGACGAATGCCAATCTTTTATAGAGTCTTTAGGCCTTAGTTCTTCCCATGTCCTTCTCGACGAGAAGCCCGAGCAGTTAGTCTCATTTACTATCCAGCAGTATTCATCTCCTGATTCTGAGTGACTAGGTAAGTTAATGGACGTAAGATGAGTATACAACGCCAAAGACTCATCCGATCTTGCTGGGGCAAGATTCCAACCGTTTAAATCACATACATCAGCCACTTTTGCGCTTCTAGGAACGCACAGAGTTCGTGGTCCATCTTCACCAAATAATTTAATTAACGGTCCTAGCGGGGTCCAAGAATCAAACCAGAACTTTGTCGCTTGTCCATTACCAATCTTGGTCTTGATGAATCTCTTTGCAAGATTTCTTAGGTTTAGGAGAGTTTTCCAACTCCAAGAATCTGAGTTGCGGGTCTCTACCTCCCAGAAGCTCTTTTGTCGCATGTGATGGTGCTTATGCCAGGCAACCCAAAGAGAGCCACTGGTAGAGAATAACAACCAAACTAGTCTCATGCACAGTGTTTTATTCCAGACCGAAAAGCTTCTCATCCCTAGCCCTCCTTCTTTTTTGGGCAAACAAATGATAAACCAAGCCACTTTAGCGAACGAAGGGCCTTCAATCTTTCCACTCCAGAGGAATCTTGAACACATTGACTCAATCTTTTTGATGCAAGCCTTTGGAAGAATGAATGTGGATATCCAGAAGTTTACAGTCCCTGTGATTACCGCTGAGATAAGCTGCAGTCTGCCCGCAAAAGAAAGCATTCTGACAGACCAGTTTCTGAACCGATTTGCCACTTTTTCAATGAGTGGTGCATACTCCGAAATTGTCAGCTTGCGATGCATCAATGGCAGCCCCAGATAACGGATTGGGAAGGAACCAATTGGGAATCCATAGCTTGCAATCTCTGTGGATTCACAATGGTTCAAACCTGCATGAAACAACTGAGTCTTATCTTGGTTCATCTGCAAACCTGACCAAGAAGCAAAGTCATCCAATGTCTCGCTGATCCCGTGGAGGGAGTTAGAAGATCCATCAAAGAATATCATCACATCATCCGCAAACATCAAGTGCGATATCTCTAAATCAGCAGTGCTTGGGTGGTAGAGAATGTACCCGGATGAGAAGCGAGAATGAAGAAGCCTTGAAAACACCTCCATCACAAGAACGAAAAGGTACGGCGACAACGGATCACCTTGGCGGAGTCCTCTTGAGCTTTTGAAAAAACCGCTTATTCCACCATTGACCAGGATTGAGAAAGAAGCCGTTGAGAGACATTGGTGAATCCAGTTAATAAATCTCTCGGGACAGTGCATTCCACGAAGTGCAGAGATCACAAATTCCCATCTGACCGAGTCAAAAGCTTTAAGGAGATCAACCTTGAGCATACCTCTCTTATCAATTCCCTTTCTTCCATACCCGTTAACTATCTCTGTAGCAAGTAGTACATTCTCAGCAAGGAGCCTGCCAGGCATAAAGGCTGACTGTGAATGTGATATGACTGAGGGCAAGATTAGTCTGAGTCTGGAGCTGAGGAGCTTGGAGACAACCTTGTACAAGGTATTAAGGCATGATATCGGACGAAAGTCAGATGCACGTGAAGCATTTGTGATCTTAGGGATCAGGACAAGAGTTGTCGAGTTCCATTATTTGAGAAGCACACCTGATCTGAAAAATTCCTGCACAGCTGCTACCACCTCTGTTCCAACCACACTCCAACATCCTATGAAGAACTCAGCCGAGTATCCATCAGGGCCACAACACTTATTCTTTGGGAGGGACAAGAAAGCGTCTTTTATCTCTTCTGGGGAGAAATCTTTCGTCAACATCTGTTGCTGCTCGCTTGAGCATTTGAATCGCAAGAGGGTGGATATATCATCCTGATTGAACAACTGAGCCGAGCTGTCATTTCCTAGAAGGTTGGAGAAGTATTCAACACAGTGATTGTGAATCTCGTCTTTGGTTTCAAAACGCTCTCCATTATCACCCAGAAGATAATGGATGTGATTTGAAGCTTGTCTGGCACCCATAATCTTGTGAAAATAAGAAGAGCCGCAGTCGCCAAATCGAATCCAGGTAATGCGTGACCTCTGAAACAGAAAAGCTTCTTCTGCAAAGGCAAGGATCTGCCATTTTCTCTGAACTTCCAACTCCAATTCTCCGTTTGAAGTGGACGGATTAGTCAGCATTTGTTCCTGACAATGAAGCAACAGAGAATGCGCTTCCTCAGTCCTTTTTTCAAGGTCTGAATAATTTGCTTTACTGAAATTTCTGATGGCCTTCTTCAATTCCTTAAGCTTTTTTGATACTCTAAACATGTCAGAGCCAATCACGTTTATAGAGTACCAGTTATAGGCGACCATATGAAGAAACTCATTGCTCTGAAGCAGGAAATTGAAGAATTTGAAAGGATATTTGCCTCTTTTTAAATTTAAATCCAGCCTTACTCCTACACACGCGTGATAAGAGAAATCAGGCTCAGTAAAGAAAGCATGAGAGGAGGGAAACAGAGCCTGCCACTCATCATTTATTAGGATGCGATCAAGCTTCTTAGCAATGGGGTTCACCTTTCTTTTATTCCACCAAGTGTAGGAACAGCCACGATAAGAAAGGTCCACAAGAGAGGCCCTCAACAGACAGTCTCTGAAAATTCTTGTACTGCGGTCCACATTTTGATTGAGTGAGGCTGAATTTTCAGTTGGGTCAAGTACTTGATTAAAACCACCAATCACTGCCCATGGTTTCCCCATAACCTCTGCATGAGAAGGTAAGTTTACAATCTCCTCCCAAAGAAATCTCATTGAAGCTTCGTCGTTTGATGCATAAACAAACGAAACCACAAAGTTGGACGAATAGTTGGGCAGACGAACACTACAAGTGATCATTTGTAGAGACTTACTAATAATTGAGACCTGTGAACTAGTGTGAGAGCCGAAACTCACACTGTCAAAACTTATATTTAATGGGGGCTCGAAAATTCTATTTATAAAGAACTAAAGGACCGAAAATGCAAAAAAGATGAAAAAGGGAGATTTTATTGATATTTTCCGAAAATACAAAGGAAATTAGCAAAAGCTGAATAGTCTTAAATTGCTAAAACTCCTAATACTCGGATCTGGGATGGATTTAACCTTTACATGAGCGTACATATATATACTGGCAATCCTAGGAGGCTAAGACTTCAGATTTCCGATGTGGGACTTTGTCCTTCCTTCCCAGCCGCCGACTTAAGCTTTTTGGGCCCGATTTCCGGCCCGAGAGTCTTCCGTGATCCGTCCGCGCGTTCTGACCCAAATCCGACCCGCCGATGAATAGTGATCCGTGAATAGTAACCCGATGAATAGTAATCCGAATCTCGGTTTAAGCTCAATTCGATCTTTCGGTTAACCTTGTCTCGGGATGAATAGTGTTTTAACGGTTTTTCCCGCGTGAATAGTGTTCCGAGCGTTTTACGACTTCTGAGATTTGAACCGCCCGTTTTTTGTTTGAACTTCCAGCCGCCGGTTTCGGTGTTGATGGCCAGCCGCCGGTTCCTCTAGCTCGTGTGCTCGGCGACTGGTCCACGGACGGCTGGACGTTCGTCACGGTCCTTCGGGGAATGTTTACGGACGTCTTTGGAGTCAGAACATGCAAAGGATGATCCTCGGGTCGGTCCGGGCATGATGGTCGGTCGACTGGACGATGTTCGGGTAATGAGTCTTGTCTTGAGAAACGATCGTGTGCATGTGATGATGATCCGGCGGCCGGCCTTATCCCAGCCGCCGGTTGGTATGTGATGAAGATCCGGCGGCTGGCCTTATCCCAGCCGCCGGCCTTGGATGGAGAAGACCCGCGGCTGGCAATCATCCCAGCCGCCGGCCATGGACGCATAAGGATCCGGCGGCTGGCACTTGTCCCGGCCGCCAGTCATGGACGTGTGATGATCCGGCGGCTGGCACTTGTCCCGGACGCGGTCATGGTCGTGTGAAGATCCGGCGGCTGGCACTTGTCCCGGCCGCCGGTCATGGATGTGTGACGATCCGGCGGCTGGCACTTGTCCCGGCCGCCGGTCATGGACGTGTGACGATCCGGCGGCTGGCACTTGTCCCGGACGCCGGTCACGGTCGTGTGAAGATCCAGCGGCTGGCACTTGTCCCGGCCGCCGGTCATGGACGTGTGACGATCCGGCGGCTGGCACTTGTCCGGCCGCCGGTTGATGGACCAAGACGATCCGGCGGCTGGCCTTATCCCGGCCGCCGGTCGTGGATCAATCAAGACCCAGCGGCTGGCCTTATCCCAGCCGCCGGCCGTGGGCGTAAAAAGACCCGGCGGCTGGCCTTGTCCCAGCCGCCGGTTGATGTCTTGGACGGATCGTGGGCAGTTTGCCTTAGCTTGTCCGTTCCATGTTCGGGATAAGTTCCATTTGATCACGACCTTGACTTCTCGTTCCGTCAATCTTCGAGGAGGGGATTTCGACCCCAACAACTAGAATGCCACAAGACCCATATCTTTCCTAAATCGGAATAGTCATAATATCCTCAAAAAGCCAGCCTGGAAGAACTGAGTTTATAAGCTTCTTCTGCTTAGGCTGCTTCACATGTGTCTCCAAAAGACAACCAAAAATCGGTCTTTGCTGCTTGAACCATTTCTTAAAGCCCGTACGGTGACCTAAAATATTAAAACCTCGTACATTCCAGCCAAAAAAGTCGACACACATGTGGATTTAGTGGTGTTTGAGACTCTTGTCCCGGAGAAGCTTTTTATGCCTCTCTGATAAACCTAATATAATGGGGTTATTCTCCTCATTCCACTCCTCGTTTCCCTCCGAGTCATTTGATTCGACGTCGGAAGAATCTGATTCCGCGGGAGAGACGTCGGTTGAAGCTTTGGTGCTTGTGGTCTTAGCTGCCTCTTGTTTCTCAGGTGCAGACTTGCTCGATTCGCCAATTAGCACCTGAGTATCACTCCTTTGGTTTGAATCTTTTGAAACAGTCTTCACAGCCTTCCATGTTCGGGATAAGTTCCATTTGATCATGACCTTGACTTCTCGTTCCGTCAATCTTCGAGGAGGGGATTTCGACCCCAACAGTTAGCCCCCCAGCTCTTCGTTCTCGTAGTCCAGGACGATGAGCTTTAAGCTGAGGTTTTATCGGGATTGATCGAAATGGGAAAATTTCCTTTTCGTATGAAAGACTCGTGGGCGGTCGGCTCGGAATTGGAAAGACTCAATTCCTTTTCGAACTAGGACTCGAACCGTCCGACTATATATATGGACCCTTCCTTCTTCTTTTTCCTCACGAGTTCTTTCTCTTGTCGAGTGCACTTTCTGTTTTTTAAGATATGGTTAGGCAATCTTTTCGCGAGAGGAGGCAGATGGAGAAGAAGAGTGAAGTGAATAAACTCGGGAAGGATTCTAAGGATAAGACGGCGGGCGGTCCTTCAGGATCGGGATTGACGGACGGTAGTCAAGCCGTCCCTCCATCCGAGTGGCCTGCGGATAAGTTGGCGGTATCCACCGTTGTGGTCACTCCTCTGAAGAAGGAAGCTATTCTTGAACGAAGTATCGCGAGGCGTCTGCCCAAGGATAAAGCGGCGGCTGGCGGGATCACCTACGGTCTGAATGATGAAGACAACCGGTTGCGCCAAAAGCAGGCGGATTGCCTTGCTGACCCCGGAGTGAAAAACTCTCCTCCCGAGGCTCGGCGCACAGGTCCTTCGCCAGGGCTTGCTTTTCCTGAGGCTGTTTGTAAAAATCGTCGTCAGTCCGCAAGGAGTTTTTCGGTGATCACGGATGCTAGTTTCAGGTTTCCTTCTTGTGATAGTCTGGATGAGCCTGAGAAGTACGAGGATATGGCCTTGAGCGGGATGAAGGTTTATCCATTCTTGCCTTTTCTCTTTCTTCTCCCCCCTTTTTTTTTTATATACTGACTCTTCCCTGTTATTATTTCAGTTCATGTCTTCCGTGAACAAGTGTATCAGCACGTATGATGCTTCTGTCCGTGGAATCCGCAAGCGTGCTGAGGAAGCTAGGGAGGATGCTCGGCTGGTGAGGAGGAAACTTAACGAACTTGAAGCGACGTCTTCGCACCGGGTCAAATCGCTCGAGAAAGAGCTTGCTTCGTTACGTGCGGAGAGATCAGTGGCGTTGCAGTTAAAGACCCGTCAAGAGGCCAAGGATGCGCGTCATGCTAAGGAAGTACAGGCTTTGAAGGATCAGATGGCCAGTGTAAAAGCGGCGCGCAATTCGAAGGTGAAACGGGCTTACGCGGATGGCCGCAAGGCTTCCGTTGCCAAATTCCGCGGCTTCTTGGATGCGCTGAAAGAAGACCTTGGATCTTTGTCTGAGGCAAGGAATCAGGACGTAGATTTGGCTCAGATAGAGAGTAATGTTGAACTTGTCGCTTTGCTACAAGGGACTGATCCTCCCACCTTGGACGAGGAGAAGGTGAAATTGTCCACATGGATGAACGAGTTCGATAAATCTGCAGTTCGGTTTGATGATGTGATTGCTCGAATCCGTGGGAAGATTGATTCTCAGTTATGTCCAGCCCACAAGGATGACAATGCTTCAATACCCGAGGGAAGATCCGTTGAAGAGGAGGCTGTTTCTCTCGGGGTGGTTGACCTATCGGGATCGAACGAGTTTGTTCCCGGAATCCCTGATATTGCTATTGCCCAGGCGTTTGGTTCTGATTCTTAACCATGCGGTGGTTTTTCTTTCTTGTTATATTTTTTGAGTTTTTGGCTTTATAGCTTTATGCTATGTATGGCCTGATTTTTGGTTTGGACCGATTCTTTTTGTTTTGAGACTTCAATAAAACTAGCTTTCGAGATTTGTCACTTGCCATACGCTGTTTCTTTGTACAAGGATCCTGATTGAATGATCGTGGGCGGCTGGGTTTAGTCCGAGACGAACCCGGCCGCCGTGTATTGATTTGGAGAGGATGCTATATCGATATCGGGCGGCTGGCATGTCCCGGCCGCCGGATTACGTTGACTGATCCTGGGCGGCTGGCATGTCCCGGCCGCCGGATTATGCTAGTTGATCCTGGGCGGCTGGCATGTCTCGGCCGCCGGATTATGTTGATTGATCCCGGGCGGCTGGCATGTCCGAGCCGCCGGATTATGCTTTTTTGGAGCGGGCTGCTGGCCGTTTATTTGAAGAGATCGGGCGGCCTGTTTATCCGACTGGATTGGGCGCTCGACCTTCCTTGTATCGGTTTGGTTTTGCTTGCTTAGGTTAGTCGGGTTGATCGGGGCGCTGTTCCGGGCGCTCGGACCTGATTGTTCGGGAGGAGTTTCCCTTGAGTTATTCGACCAGCGGAGTTAGCCGCTGGGCTTTGAGTTTGGTTTAGTTGCTAGTTTCGGACGAGTTTATGATCTCGTACCAGGGCCGGTTTGGTACCTCGTCGTGAGATGTCTAAGACCAGCGTTCCAAGTTGGCGTTTACTGGGTTTAAGGAGTTCATTTAGTGATTCACGCTTTGCATTTTCTACCTATGCGGGGCGTTTAGTGGAAATGAACTCAATAGAACATCGTCTGAGACGTTTCCTGCCAGGATCGCGGAATGTCAGGTTACGCCTTTCGGATGTTAGTCCGGAAATTTGTATAGCGCGCTACGTTTTATCCGCTTTGGGATGTAAGGGGAACCATGGTTAAAAAGATCGTCCCGTTGTGATCAGCAACGGACGGTGGCATGCTTGCTAAAAGACAGGTTTTATGTGTGCCAAGGGGCGATTTTTGAAGTGAGGCATATCCGGCGGCCGGTACTCATCCCAGCCGCCGGCTTAGGATGAAGAAGATCCGGCGGCTGGCACTTATCCCAGCCGCCGGCTTCGGATGAAGAAGATCCGGTGGCTGGCCCTTATCCCAGCCGCCGGTTCATATTTCAGATGAGTCGTGTGCAGTTTTTCTGAGTCCATTCGTTTTCCGGACCAAGTTTCGGGATGCTAAGTTCCGATGTTTGCCTGGATGATATCCTCGGGGAACTTTTCAAGCTATGGATGTGTTATGAGATACTAAGTCCCAGCGTCCATCCTCTTGATTTGCTTCCGAAAATTTGGGAGTATGTATATACGGACCCACTCCCCCCTTGAAAATTATAAAATATAAATAGCTGAACTCGTCGGAAGGCGAGCTGCCTACGTACCCTGAATGTAGGGATCAAGCCGGTTCGTAGTTCTATTTTACAACGTCTAGTGGTAATACTTCTTTAGGTGCATTGCGTTCCATGTCCTTGGGACTGGCTTCCCTTATTTGTTTTCTAGCTCGTATGCTCCTGGACGGACCACCTTTGCTACTTTGTACGGTCCTTCCCATTTCGCGCCTAGTTTCCCTGCATTCGGCTCCGCGGTGTTCTGGAAAACTTTGCGGAGGACGAGGTCTCCTTCCTTGAATTTGCGGTGGCGCACGTTTGAGTTGTAGTATTTGGCCGCTGCTTGTTGATAGTTTTGGATGCAGATGAGGGCTTGATCCCGTCTTTCGTTTATTAGGTCCAGTTCGTCTAACATCATCAGATGATTAAGGCCTTCCTGTCCGGGCAAGAGCCTTCGTCTGACGCCGGGAAAGTCTACTTCTGACGGTATAACGCATTCGGCACCGTAGACCAGTGCGAATGGCGTTTCTCCCGTTGCGCGTCTTGGAGTTGTCCGATGGGACCAGAGCACCCCTTCGAGTTCGTCCGCCCATCGCCCTTCTTCTTCTCGTCAAGACGCTTTTGAGTCCGTCAACGATAGTCTTGTTGGCTGCTTCGGCCTGGCCATTACCATGCGGATAGCGTGGCGTTGACTTGCTCAGGCGTATCTTCCTTACTTTTCGCAAAATCCTTCGAAGCGGGTGGAAATGAATTGAGAACCATTGTCCGTGACGATCTCGTAAGGGACTCCGTGCCGGCATATGATGTTTTTCCAGACGAAATGCTCCACTTGGGCGTCCTTGATACTGGCGTAAGAGTCCGCTTCGACCCATTTTGAAAGTAATCTGTTAGGACAAGTAGGAACCTTTTCTGCTTTGAGTTATGCATTGGCCCCACGATATCCATCGACCACCTCATGAATGGGTACGGCGCAGAAATTGACGAGAGCAGTTCTGCGGGCTGATGGATCACCGGCGCGTGCCTCTGGCATTTCTCGCATTTGAGGGAGAACTTCTCGCAATCTTTTATCATGGTTGGCCAATAGTGTCCATGCCGCTTAATTTTGATTGCGAGAGCTCTTCCTCCGGAGTGATTTCCGCACGACCCACTATGGACTTCTTCCATAATCCGTCTTGTAACGTCCCCAATCCTGAATAGGACCCGCGGGTCGGACCACAAGACCGAATGGGAAGAATCCGGACATAGGGTGAATGTCCGTGTGGGATGTGGTCCGTATCCAGCTAGCCGGACGAGTATAACAGCTCGGACGAGCTAGAGAAGGGTTAAGGATGGGAAAAGGGAGCTAGGACGAGCTCACGGTCCAGTAAGGATAGTGACAGTCCAGCTCAGCTAGCTCGGCCAGTCCACGGACCAGCTCGGCCAGCTGGAGGTAGTGACCCCAGCTCAGGCCAGCTAGTGGTCAGTAGTGGTAGCTGGGTCAGCTAGTGAGGTGGTTAGGCGGTTATGGGCGGTTGGTAGCCAAAGGACACCAACGACCGGCCACATGGTCCAAGGGATGTGTGCGACCGGCGGTTGGTCCCAAAGGGTACCAAGTGGGAACGGTTTGGGTCAAAGGGACGCCAAGGACCAACAGGCACGTCCGAAGGGTGCCTTATGAGTGAAGGGGCACCACAAACGGACGCGACCATTCGTTGGAGACCCTTGGGCCGTTTGGACACAAACGAACGGACGCATCCGTTCGTTTGGAGGCTTTTGGACGATTGGGTGCAAACGAACAGAGGCGACCATGCATTGGTGCCTGTTCGCTGGCCACCCTTCGCCACTTATAAATACCCCACTTCCCCCATCCGTTTTTGCCATCAGTTTCCTGCACAAAAGGAAAGAAAACGTTAGAGAGAGAAAGAGAGAAAAAGAGAGAAAAGGAAGAGATCATGGACGGAAAGAGTATTCCGATCACGGAAGAAAATCCGGCCAAGGAGATCGGCAAGGATGAGGATCCGCCGGTTGACATCTCCAAGGTATGCTTTGATTCTCCCTCTCTTGAACCGTTGATCGTGGATGGCCGGTTGTAACCGTTGCTCATCCATGAACCGGTACGATTGGTTGAATCTTGCAACCGTTCATCTACTCTCCTCTCTACCTTTCTCATACGGCTGATCCATGGTTCAAGATCTTCGGATCAGACCATGTAAAGCGGTTACCCTATAGATGTGTCCTTAGTAAACTCAGAACGCTTAGTAGGCGCGTAAGGAGGGATAAAGGTCGGGCCATGAGCCATTAAAAGGTCCTTTATACCGGTCCAGCCCCGAACAGGTGCGAGTGAAAGGGTGTGAACATAGCAAGGGAATCGTTGGTTGCCAAATGGGAACCCTAGGGATCTTTGATCCGAAAGGGTACGACCGGAAGGTCACCACGACGGTTGAGCTTGGTCCAAGAGGCACCGTTCCAGTCCTCAAGGATAATCGTTTGGCGGTTGATCCAGGGAACGATCGGATGCCACTTATGAACCATTGCGACCGTTCGTAAAATGGTACCC
This sequence comes from Isatis tinctoria, assembly GCA_010577795.1. Taxonomy (NCBI): domain Eukaryota; kingdom Viridiplantae; phylum Streptophyta; class Magnoliopsida; order Brassicales; family Brassicaceae; genus Isatis; species Isatis tinctoria. The sequence goes on along the minus strand of CM021248.1, from coordinate 6,093,770 downwards.
CTCCGTACCATTAAGTCACGGCTAGCCACCAACCTCGGATCCAAAGAACCGGTGTAGGTGTTTAGACGGTCCTGGTCAAGTAAGGCACTTGACTTAGCCCGGCTAACCCTTACGGTCATTACAAGTGATCCGGTTGTGGGCTAGAGCAGTGCTGCGGCTAGCTTTGCTAGTACGTGCCAAGGAGGAAATGACTTCGGTCTTGAACCTCCGGATTGCGGATTCATCCGTTAATTCCCTCAGGCTTCTCTTTGGCTCTAGGTCACTATGGGGCGGTTGGTTGTGTGACTTAGTTCCAAATGAGAATTTCCATTACTCGTATAGGATAGGCTTCGGCTATTACTAACGGGGATTGGGTTGGGAATCATATGCATGATTCAGTTGGGGTTACGGCCTTGGACTGACATGTGGATTATCTTTCAGGAAAGGAAACCGATTCCGGTTAGGCACTGGCCGGAGATGCAAGCTCTGGAGGGACCGGAAGGATGGTGTATGTGGTGTGTACTAGAGGAATCATTAAGGATAGGATCGAACCGTGTAAAGCCTTCGGCTGAACTTACTAAGCGTTGTATCGAATCCTTTTTAAGTTAATAAAGTATTGATTCCTCATTATTATTGTCTATCTCTTATTCCGCAATTGATAGATAGATAACCTCAGTAGTAAATGGCTAAGTTGTTCGGATAGGCCTTAGTCTCGTAGAGACTAAGAAGTGGGGCAAATCGGTTCGGATTTATGGGGTCCGGATCGAGGCGTTTCAAGTTGGTATCAGAGCATGCTTGATTCTAGGACTGTGAGGTTATGGTTATATTAAGTACACCCACACACACACCGCCGGCTTCTACCAGGTTTGCATCAAGGTTTTAGTATTGGGTCTTGTTTTAATTCCGTGTCTTGTTTGGTTCAGTAGGATGTTAGAAGGAATCTAACATATATTGAACTCACAGGATGGGAAAAAGAACAGGAGGAAAAAGAATAAGGCCAAAGTTGTGAACATTCCTCTGGTAGAAACCGGAAAGGATGGGACACAATACGGCCCGGGCCAGTCAGGAACCATGAAGATCATAGGATCGACTTCCAAAGTCAATCTTGGTCTTAATGGACAGAACCATACCGGTTCAAATGAGGATGAAGTGTTGGTGGAGGACGTCGATGAGGAGATGACTGATGCGTCTCACCAAGAAAAGATAATTCTTGGAGGAGATGGCATCAAGGTCGTTGGTGCTAACCAACCCACTATTCCTTCTACGGAAGAGATGTGGAAGGCCTTGAACACGGTCGTAACTCAGATGGCCTCACCAACTCAGACACTCAAACCGGAAGTGAAGTCCAACCCGACTAAGGTCGTGGTTAAGGACAACACAATGGATCTGGACGGTGACAAGCAAGTGTTCCATGAGGAAAAGGTTGAGATCAACCCACCTCATGTAGTCCGGAAAGTGGACTATCTGACGATACTGAAACATGTGTCGCAGATGGGTACCAAACACTTCAAGGGGAGTAGCGATCCCATTGAAGCGGACGAGTGGAGGAACCGGTTACTACGGAACCTCGACTCGACCCGTTGTCCGGAGGACTACAGGAAAGACATTGCTGTCCACTTCCTAGAAGGCGACGCCCATAACTGGTGGCTTATGGTAGATAAGCGCGCCGGGGGCAAGATAAAGTCTTTTGCGGAATTTGAGACTGAATTCAACCGCAAGTACTTCCCAACCGAGGCTTATGACCGGTTGGAGAGTAAGTTCCTGGACCTCACCCAAGGCCGTAGGACGGTACGGGAATATGAGGAGGAATTTAACCGTCTGCGTAGATACGTGGGACGTGAGCTGGAGGACGAAACCGTTCAGGTCAGACGCTTTATGCGCGGACTGAGGGTTGAACTCCGGAAGTTATGTGCAGTACGGACTTTTGAGTCCGTGTCTGAATTGGTTGAAAGAGCGTCCATGGTGGAGGATAACTTGGCCGAAGAGAGCCGAGTTAAGGCCAAAGCCAAAGACGGCTCGAACAAACCTGGGGACCGCAAGAGAAAGTGGGACCAGGGTAAGGATGGACCCAGTTCATCTGGGGACATTAAGGATTGCTCTAGCTGTGGCAAAAGGCACGGTGGCACGTGCTGGAAGGCAGCTGGAGCGTGTACCAGGTGCGGCAGCATGGATCACAAGATCCAGAACTGCCCTAGGCTGAGAACAGAGGGTATGACCAGTGGATCGGGCTCTTCCTGTTACCATTGCGGAAAGGACGGACACTTCGCGAGGGAGTGTCCAAACCAGATGAATGGTAAGCAAGGAAACCCGAAGAATAACTCCGGAGGGTCCGGTACGGCGTCTCAAGCCAAGAGACAAGCCGGGACGCCTCGGGTGTATGAATTGTCTAAAGACACCGAGGAAATCGGTGCCTTTAATTCAATCACTGGTACGTTACGAACCCTTGCCTAGTCCTGTAAGGATTCTATTGCATGGCATTAGAATAAGATGGGGTAGATCCTTAGCATTGAGAAAAATGCAGGAACCCTAAATGTGGGTGGTGCAGAAGCACACATCCTTTTTGACTCTGGGGCTACGCATAGTTTTGCGAGTCCAGAGTGGGTTATGAAGGGACCACTTGTGATAAAGTCCACCCCGGAAGGCAGCATAGTAAATGCGGCCGGTGGACAAGTGATGTACCCTCGGGGAATCTTAGAGGATATCCCGGTCCTTGTAGAAGGACGTAATATGCCTGTGGACCTAGTAGTAATCGACCTCAAGAGTCACGATGTGATCTTGGGTATGGATTGGCTAGGAAGGCACAGGGCCACCTTAGAATGCCACCGAGGGCGTGTGCGATTCGACGGTGATGAGGGCGGTTTGATATTCCAAGGAATAAGACCAACCTCTAGTAGCTTGGTGGTTTCGGCCATGCAAGCAGACCGGCTGTTGAGGCAGGGATGCGAGGCATACCTGGCCACAATCAACATACCGGAAGTGGGTAAGGGAGCTGATGTGGATGGCATCCCAGTAGTACGGGAGTTCGCGGATGTGTTCGCAACCTTACAGGGCTTACCACCCGATAGGTCCGAACCGTTCACGATCGAACTGGAACCCGGGACGGCGCCATTATCTAAAGCCCCGTATCGGATGGCTCCGGCCGAGATGGCCGAGCTAAAGAAGCAGTTGGATGAACTGCTCGAAAAGGGATTTATAAGACCTAGTAGTTCCCCTTGGGGATCACCGGTCTTATTTGTCAAGAAAAAGGATGGAACCTTTCGGTTATGCATCGACTACCAAGGTCTAAACCGGGTCACTGTCAAGAACAAGTACCCGTTGCCTCGGATAGACGAGCTGCTGGATCAGCTTAGGGAAGCCACATGGTTTTCCAAGATAGATCTAGCGTCCGGATACCATCAGATTCCGATCGCTCAGGAGGACGTTCGTAAGACCGCGTTCAGGACAAGGTATGGCCATTATGAATTCGTAGTGATGCCTTTTGGCCTAACCAATGCTCCTGCGGCCTTTATGAAGATGATGAATGATGTGTTCCGAGATGGTTTGGACCGGTACGTAATCATCTTCATCGATGATATACTGGTCTACTCCAAGACGGAAGCAGATCATGAACATCACCTCCGGGTAGTGTTGAGGAAGTTAAGGGAGCAAAAGCTCTACGCCAAGCTGAGTAAATGCAGCTTTTGGCAAAGGACTATCGGGTTCCTGGGACATGTAGTCTCGGAACAAGGAGTCTCAGTGGATCCGGATAAGATCAAGGCCATCAAGGAATGGCCACGGCCTAAGAACGCCACGGAAGTAAGAAGCTTCCTAGGGCTGGCCGGATATTACCGGAAGTTTATTAACGGTTTTTCGAGTATAGCGAAAGCTATGACGTCGTTAACCGGTAAAGGAGTCAAGTTCGTATGGTCTGAAGCATGTGAATTGAGTTTTTCAAAACTCAAGGAGATGCTGACCACCGCACCGGTCCTGGCTCTACCAGAGCCAAACGAACCGTACACGGTATATACGGACGCTTCTATTACAGGCTTGGGATGTGTCCTGATGCAGAAGGATCGGGTGATCGCTTACGCATCTAGACAGCTCCGTAAGCATGAGGGAAATTACCCCACCCACGACTTAGAGATGGGAGCAGTGGTGTTCGCTTTAAAGATTTGGAGGTCCTATCTCTACGGAGCTAAGGTACAAATCTATACGGACCACAAAAGCTTGAAATATGTGTTCACGCAGCCTGAACTCAATCTACGGCAAAGGAGATGGATGGAGTTTGTGGCCGATTATGATCTTGACATCGCTTATCATCCTGGAAAGGCCAACTCGGTGGCCGATGCATTAAGCAGGAGGAGGACGGATGTGGAAGTGCGTAAGGACGCAGAGGTTCTGGTCAGTATGATCGGAAGTCTGCATCTTAATGCACTAGATACGAACGTCGAACCTCTAGGCCTCGGGGCAGCCGACCAGGCGGACTTACTAACACGGATTAAGGACGCCCAAGGACGGGACGAGGAACTGAAACGGTTAGTAAGTGTCGATAAGTCCGAATACCAGACGTCTAACAATGGGACCATAGTAGTCCATGGAAGAGTCTGTGTTCCGGATGATAAGTCGTTGAAAGAGGAGATCTTAAAAGAGGCACATCAATCCAAATTCTCCATACATCCCGGGCTGAACAAGATGTATCGTGATCTGAAACGATATTATCATTGGGTCGGCATGAAACGGGACGTAGCCGAGTGGGTGGCGCGTTGTCCTACATGTCAGCTGGTCAAGGAAGAACACCAGGTACCGAGTGGTCTACTACAGAGCCTACCCATCCCGGAATGGAAATGGGATCACATCACGATGGATTTCGTGACAGGATTCCCAAGGTCCAAAACCGGTAAGGATGCGGTATGGGTCGTGGTAGATAGACTCACGAAGTCCGCTCATTTCTTGGCAATCCGTAAGACGGATGGTGTGGAAAGGTTGGTCGAGATATACATCAAGGAGATCGTAAGACTCCATGGTATACCGGCTAGTATTGTCTCGGATCGGGATGGGCGTTTCATCTCACACTTCTGGCGAGGAGTTCAAAAGTCCTTGGGGACTCAAGTGAGGATGAGTACGGCCTATCATCCCCAGACCGATGGGCAATCAGAACGGACCATACAGACGCTGGAGGACATGTTGCGATCATGCGCCCTAGAATGGGGAGTCGCATGGGAAAGGTACTTACCTTTGGCGGAATTTGCTTATAATAATAGCTTTCACGCCAGCATAGACATGTCCCCGTATGAGGCGCTGTATGGAAGGCCGTGTAGGACGCCATTGTGCTGGACCCAAGTGGGGGAACGCAGCATAATCGATCCTGCGATTGTGGATGAGACCACAGACAAGATTAAGTTCTTGAAAAAGAAAATGAAGGAGGCACAGGATCGGCAGAAGAGCTATGCGGATAAGAAGAGGAAGGACATAGAGTTCCAAGTGGGGGACCTAGTCTACCTCAAGATGATTACTTTTAAGGGCCGTGCAAGAATATCTAAACGGGGAAAGTTAGACCCGAGATATATCGGACCTTTCAAGATCATCCAAAGGGTTGGGAAGGTGGCCTACAAGTTAGACCTACCACCCGAAATGGAAGCATTTCACAATGTGTTCCATGTGTCCCAACTCCGCAAGTGTCTGTCTGACCGGGATGTGTATACTCCAGAAATTCCGACGGATCTAAAACCGAATCTGACCTTGGAGACAAGGCCGGATAGGATAGAGGATCGTTCGGAGAAAGGTACGCGAAAGAAAACAATTCCTATCGTAAGAATCGTATGGAATTGTAATGGGAAAGAGCACTCGACTTGGGAGACCGAGTCAAGGATGCGGATGGATTACCCGGAATGGTTCGAAGAAGCCATTCGGGAATATCTGTCGGATTCGGGGACGAATCCCTCATTGGTGGGGGAGACCTGTAACGTCCCCAATCCTGAATAGGACCCGCGGGTCGGACCACAAGACCGAATGGGAAGAATCCGGACATAGGGTGAATGTCCGTGTGGGATGTGGTCCGTATCCAGCTAGCCGGACGAGTATAACAGCTCGGACGAGCTAGAGAAGGGTTAAGGATGGGAAAAGGGAGCTAGGACGAGCTCACGGTCCAGTAAGGATAGTGACAGTCCAGCTCAGCTAGCTCGGCCAGTCCACGGACCAGCTCGGCCAGCTGGAGGTAGTGACCCCAGCTCAGGCCAGCTAGTGGTCAGTAGTGGTAGCTGGGTCAGCTAGTGAGGTGGTTAGGCGGTTATGGGCGGTTGGTAGCCAAAGGACACCAACGACCGGCCACATGGTCCAAGGGATGTGTGCGACCGGCGGTTGGTCCCAAAGGGTACCAAGTGGGAACAGTTTGGGTCAAAGGGACGCCAAGGACCAACAGGCACGTCCGAAGGGTGCCTTATGAGTGAAGGGGCACCACGAACGGACACGACCATTCGTTGGAGACCCTTGGGCCGTTTGGACACAAACGAACGGACGCATCCGTTCGTTTGGAGGCTTTTGGACGATTGGGTGCAAACGAACAGAGGCGACCATGCATTGGTGCCTGTTCGCTGGCCACCCTTCGCCACTTATAAATACCCCACTTCCCCCATCCGTTTTTGCCATCAGTTTCCTGCACAAAAGGAAAGAAAACGTTAGAGAGAGAAAGAGAGAAAAAGAGAGAAAAGGAAGAGATCATGGACGGAAAGAGTATTCCGATCACGGAAGAAAATCCGGCCAAGGAGATCGGCAAGGATGAGGATCCGCCGGTTGACATCTCCAAGGTATGCTTTGATTCTCCTTCTCTTGAACCGTTGATCGTGGATGGCCGGTTGTAACCGTTGCTCATCCATGAACCGGTACGATTGGTTGAATCTTGCAACCGTTCATCTACTCTCCTCTCTACCTTTCTCATACGGCTGATCCATGGTTCAAGATCTTCGGATCAGACCATGTAAAGCGGTTACCCTATAGATGTGTCCTTAGTAAACTCAGAACGCTTAGTAGGCGCGTAAGGAGGGATAAAGGTCGGGCCATGAGCCATTAAAATGTCCTTTATACCGGTCCAGCCCCGAACAGGTGCGAGTGAAAGGGTGTGAACATAGCAAGGGAATCGTTGGTTGCCAAATGGGAACCCTAGGGATCTTTGATCCGAAAGGGTACGACCGGAAGGTCACCACGGCGGTTGAGCTTGGTCCAAGAGGCACCGTTCCAGTCCTCAAGGATAACCGTTTGGCGGTTGATCCAGGGAACGATCGGATGCCACTTATGAACCATTGCGACCGTTCGTAAAATGGTACCCCTCCGTACCATTAAGTCACGGCTAGCCACCAACCTCGGATCCAAAGAACCGGTGTAGGTGTTTAGACGGTCCTGGTCAAGTAAGGCACTTGACTTAGCCCGGGCTAACCCTTACGGTCATTACAAGTGATCCGGTTGTGATGGGCTAGAGCAGTGCTGCGGCTAGCTTTGCTAGTACGTGCCAAGGAGGAAACATGACTTCGGTCTTGAACCTCCGGATTGCGGATTCATCCGTTAATTCCCTCAGGCTTCTCTTTGGCTCTAGGTCACTATGGGGCGGTTGGTTGTGTGACTTAGTTCCAAATGAGAATTTCCATTACTCGTATAGGATAGGCTTCGGCTATTACTAACGGGGATTGGGTTGGGAATCATATGCATGATTCAGTTGGGGTTACGGCCTTGGACTGACATGCGGATTATCTTTCAGGAAAGGAAACCGATTCCGGTTAGGCACTGGCCGGAGATGCAAGCTCTGGAGGGACCGGAAGGATGGTGTATGTGGTGTGTACTAGAGGAATCATTAAGGATAGGATCGAACCGTGTAAAGCCTTCGGCTGAACTTACTAAGCGTTGTATCGAATCCTTTTTAAGTTAATAAAGTATTGATTCCTCATTATTATTGTCTATCTCTTATTCCGCAATTGATAGATAGATAACCTCAGTAGTAAATGGCTAAGTTGTTCGGATAGGCCTTAGTCTCGTAGAGACTAAGAAGTGGGGCAAATCGGTTCGGATTTATGGGGTCCGGATCGAGGCGTTTCACGTCTTGCCTCTTCTTTTTCCACGCAGACCATTAATGGTCCGGAGATCCTCCATTTGTAGATGTTGCCGTCGAGGAGAATGAAGCGGGCCGCTTGGGCCTTTAGTTTTCGTGCAGCCCATTTGTCCGCCGGGACTTCCCCTTCCATGATGTATGTTCGTATCGGAGCCATCCATCCGCGATCGCAGCCATATTCTTCCATTGGACCAGTTGCTAACTCTTCTTCCGGAGGCTCTTCTTCGTCTTCTCCTTCCGGGAGTTGTATAAGGTTGATGACTTGTGGTGGATCGATGCTTGGTTGTTCTATGAATTCGACGGGAATGATTCGACTTTCTCCCGGGGCAGACGTTGATGCTAGGGCCGCCAATGCATCGGCCGGGACGTTTTCTCCTCGCGGGATTCTTGTGAGTTCGAATTTTTTGAATTGTTTTGCGAGCTCCCGGACAATTTTGAGATATGCTTCCATCCGGTCGTCTTTTGCTTCATAGTCTCCGCTGAATTGATTTGCCACCAGCTGGGAATCGCAAAATGCTTGCAGATTTTGGATTTTGAGTCCGAGGGCGAGTTTCAGTCCAGCGATCAAGGCTTCGTACTCCGCTTCGTTGTTGGAAGCGTTGAAGAGCAACCTGAACGACTGTTCTAAGATTTCCCCAGTTGGTGACGTTAACCGCACCCCGACTCCCGAACCTTGCTTTGACGAAGACCCGTCTGCGTGGAGAACCCACGTCGAGTTTGACGTCGGCTCACTAACGCCTATGGTCGGGAGCTCAATCAAAAAATCTGCAAGGACCTGTGATTTGGCGCATGTTCTACTTCGATACTCGATATCGTACTCGCTTAATTCTACCGCCCATTTTGCCAGACGTCCCGATTGACTGAGACTGTGCAGGATCGTTCTGAGAGGAAAAACCGTGAGTAAAATGATCGTGTGCGACTGGAAATAAGGCCGTAATTTCCGTGCGCACATCACCACTGCCAAGGCCGCCTTCTCCATTAGCGGGTATCGAGTTTCTGCGTCCGCCAAGGTCTGGCTTACATAGAAGACCGGTTTTTGCTCGTTGCGATCTTCTCTGACCAGCACCCCGCTTACCGCCGTTGATGATACCGCCGTATACAGAAAAAGGGGCTCTCCTTCGACCGGCTTTGAAAGTACGGGTGGGCTTGCTAGGTATTTCTTTAGTTCTTGGAACGCCTGTTCACACTTCTCTGTCCACTCAAACTTTTTGTTTCCCCTGAGTGTGTCGTAGAAGGGCAAACATTTGTCCGTCGACCTCGAGATGAACCGATTCAGCGCCGCGACCCGTCCGGTCAGCCTTTGGATTTCTCTCTTGGTTTTTGGCGAAGCCATCTCTATCAGGGCGTTGATTTGCTTCGGGTTGGCTTCTATCCCTCGATGAGTTACCAGATATCCGAGGAATTCGCCGGATGCTACTCCGAATCTGCACTTCGCCGGGTTTAGTTTCATGTTGTGCCGGTTGAGTTGTTCAAAGCATTCCCGCAAGTGTGTGACGTGGTCTTTCTCCTCCAATGACTTGACCAACATATCGTCGATGTAGACTTCCATCGTTCTTCCGAGTTGTTCGGCGAACATCTTGTTGACAAGCCTTTGGTATGTAGCGCCGGCATTCTTTAGCCCGAATGGCATCACCTTATAACAGTATGTTCCGCGATCTGTGATGAAGGCAGTCTTGTCTCGATCGTCGGGATTCATCATGATTTGGTTGTATCCGGAGAAAGCGTCCATGAAAGATAGCAGCTTGTTCCCTGCCGTCGCTTCGACTAATCGATCGATGTGCGGAAGGGGAAAGCTGTCTTTTGGACATGCTTTATTCAGATCAGTGAAATCGACGCAAACTCGCCATTTTCCATTCTTCTTCTTTACTACCACCGGATTTGCTAACCAGTCGGGATATTTCACTTCCGTGATTGATCCGACTTTGAGCAATCTTTCTACTTCATCGTTTACTGCCTGGGCGCGTTCTGGTCCGAGTTTCCGTCTTTTCTGCTTCACCGGTTTGAATGTCGGGTCTACGTTGAGTTCGTGGCTTGTGATGCCGATGTCAATCCCGGGCATATCTTCTGCTGCCCATGCGAATGACCCGGCGTTCTCCTTTAACAAGGTGATTAACTCAGTCTTGAACGGCTCCTCCAAATTTGCTCCGATTTCCGTACACCGCTCTGGATTCTTTTCGTCTATGTTGACCGAAATCACTGGCTCACACGGGGGGTCCTTCTCCGCTTCCGGGATTCTTCAATTTGTAACTTTTGCTCAAGTTTCGCCAGCTGCCGCTCTTCCTTTCCTTTGTCGGACTTCGGTTCACGGCTGAGATCGGTTACCGGCTTCCTCAATCTGTGCTCCGTCAGGAAACAAGCTCGAGAATCTTTCTGCCGTCCCCAAATCGTTTCCACTCCGGTCGGAGTCGGGAATTTTAGGCACAGGTGGTAAGTTGACGGGATGGCTCTTATTGAGTTCAGCCACGGTGTTCCCACAATCGCGTCGCAGATTCGTGGGCAATCGATCACCGAGAACTTCGTGTCTTTCTCCACTCCTTTTGCTTTCACGGGGAGTTGGATCGTCCCTATTGTCATTGTCGTCTTTCCGGAGAAACCAGTCAACGGTTTCGGATGGGTTATGAGATGCTGTGTCTCAATGTTCATTCTCCGAAGGGTTTCCAGGAATATGACGTTCACCGTTCCTCCAGTGTCCACTAAGACTCTTGGTATCTCGTATCCTCCGATTGAAAGACCGATCACGAGCAGATCATTATGCGGATGGTTTATTTCAGCGGCTTCTTTCTCTCGAAAAGTCATCGTTAGGCCGCAGCTGCCATCCATCGAACTCCAATCCATTGTTTCTTCGGTCATCGTCTTCGTCTCGTATCCTTTTTGTTCTAAGGGTTAAGAATATTTGTCGTCCCCACAGACGGCGCCAAACTGTGAGAGCCGAAACTCACACTGTCAAAACTTATATTTAATGGGGGCTCGAAAATTCTATTTATAAAGAACTAAAGGACCGAAAATGCAAAAAAGATGAAAAAGGGAGATTTTATTGATATTTTCCGAAAATACAAAGGAAATTAGCAAAAGCTGAATAGTCTTAAATTGCTAAAACTCCTAATACTCGGATCTGGGATGGATTTAACCTTTACATGAGCGTACATATATATACTGGCAATCCTAGGAGGCTAAGACTTCAGATTTCCGATGTGGGACTTTGTCCTTCCTTCCCAGCCGCCGACTTAAGCTTTTTGGGCCCGATTTCCGGCCCGAGAGTCTTCCGTGATCCGTCCGCGCGTTCTGACCCAAATCCGGCCCGCCGATGAATAGTGATCCGTGAATAGTGTTTTTAACGGTTTTTCCCGCGTGAATAGTGTTTCGAGCGTTTTACGACTTCTGAGATTTGAACCGCCCGTTTTTTGTTTGAACTTCCAGCCGCCGGTTTCGGTGTTGATGGCCAGCCGCCGGTTCCTCTAGCTCGTGTGCTCGGCGACTGGTCCACGGACGGCTGGACGTTCGTCACGGTCCTTCGGGGAATGTTTACGGACGTCTTTGGAGTCAGAACATGCAAAGGATGATCCTCGGGTCGGTCCGGGCATGATGGTCGGTCGACTGGACGATGTTCGGGTAATGAGTCTTGTCTTGAGAAACGATCGTGTGCATGTGATGATGATCCGGCGGCTGGCACTTGTCCCGGCCGCCGGTCATGGACGTGTGAAGATCCGGCGGCTGGCCTTATCCCAGCCGCCGGCCTTGGATGGAGAAGACCCGGCGGCTGGCAATCATCCCAGCCGCCGGCCATGGACGCATAAGGATCCGGCGGCTGGCACTTGTCCCGGCCGCCGGTCATGGACGTGTGATGATCCGGCGGCTGGCACTTGTCCCGGACGCCGGTCATGGTCATGTGAAGATCCGGCGGCTGGCACTTGTCCCGGCCGCCGGTCATGGATGTGTGACGATCCGGCGGCTGGCACTTGTCCCGGCCGCCGGTCATGGACGTGTGACGATCCGGCGGCTGGCACTTGTCCCGGACGCCGGTCACGGTCGTGTGAAGATCCAGCGGCTGGCACTTGTCCCGGCCGCCGGTCATGGACGTGTGACGATCCGGCGGCTGGCACTTGTCCCGGCCGCCGGTTGATGGACCAAGACGATCCGGCGGCTGGCCTTATCCCGGCCGCCGGTCGTGGATCAATCAAGACCCAGCGGCTGGCCTTATCCCAGCCGCCGGCCGTGGGCGTAAAAAGACCCGGCGGCTGGCCTTGTCCCAGCCGCCGGTTGATGTCTTGGACGGATCGTGGGCAGTTTGCCTTAGCTTGTCCGTTCCATGTTCGGGATAAGTTCCATTTGATCACGACCTTGACTTCTCGTTCCGTCAATCTTCGAGGAGGGGATTTCGACCCCAACAACTAGAATGCCACAAGACCCATATCTTTCCTAAATCGGAATAGTCATAATTATCCTCAAAAAGCCAGCCTGGAAGAACTGAGTTTATAAGCTTCTTCTGCTTAGGCTGCTTCACATGTGTCTCCAAAAGACAACCAAAAATCGGTCTTTGCTGCTTGAACCATTTCTTAAAGCCCGTACGGTGACCTAAAATATTAAAACCTCGTACATTCCAGCCAAAAAAGTCGACACACATGTGGATTTAGTGGTATTTGAGACTCTTGTCCCGGAGAAGCTTTTTATGCCTCTCTGATAAACCTAATATAATGGGGTTATTCTCCTCATTCCACTCCTCGTTTCCCTCCGAGTCATTTGATTCGACGTCGGAAGAATCTGATTCCGCGGGAGAGACGTCGGTTGAAGCTTTGGTGCTTGCGGTCTTAGCTGCCTCTTGTTTCTCAGGTGCAGACTTGCTCGATTCGCCAATTAGCACCTGAGTATCACTCCTTTGGTTTGAATCTTTTGAAACAGTCTTCACAGCCTCCTTAGTAATCGTGGAGGGCTCACGCACTACAGGTTTCTTCTGTTTCTTTTTCTGTCTTCTCGGGCAACTATCAGCTGTGTGAGTAGAGGACTTACAATCATCACAAGTGATGGGAGCGGATTTGCATCGCTTGATTGTGTGCCCAATCTCCTTGCAGTGAGAGCAAACCGGAGGCATCCAAGGACAGGAGACCAAAACTCTCCGCACTTCCCCTGATTCAAATTTAACATTTACAGCTTCCGGCAACTGCTTTCGTGGATCAATTATTGTGAATACTTTCGCCACTTCTAGGTTTGATTTGTTTGCTGTATCTGGGTGCAGGAAACGCGGATGACCAACCAAACCAGCTATATGTTCCAAGCCTTCGTCGTTAAAGAACTGGAGCGGAACTTGACGCAGCTCGAGCCAAACCGGGGCCGTTCTGAGCTCTGGCTTTATCGAAACAAATCCAGGCTCCCACTTTGCCACAAACATGGTCTGGCCTTCTATTTGCCACAATCGCTGATTGAGAACTCTATTCCTTGTCGATGAGTTAGGAATGCGAAAGAGAAAAGCATGCCCCTCCACTTTCGATACGGAGATGTCCTTGAAACGACTGCTCCATATTCCATTGACAATACTGTGAATCACACCTTGGGAGGGTGGGTCAGAGTAAAATTTCCCAATGATGAAGCTTTCGCACGAGGCTTTGTTTCTCTCAATCACTGAGTTTGGGATTTTAACACAGACCTCCCCTGATGGTAACGTGAAAGCTTGTCCTTTCATTTCCAGAGTTCGAGATTTGCCTTTGAACAGATCACACCATGTGTTTGTCCCTTTCGATGTTGCATCTTTAATTTCTTTTCCTGGGTCAGTCGAGCTAGCAACTTTCGCAGAAGTTTTCAGCTGAGTTGAATTAATCTCAGACGTTTCTGGGTCCGCTACCTCCGTAGCTTTCGCAGATTGTGTGGAAGCTGGGTCCGCTACTTCCGTAGCGTTCACAGAAATTGTAGCTGCTGGGTCGGCCACCTTGGTGGTTTTCGCAGCATTGGGGGTAGATCCGGTAGGGGAAGCCAGATCTGAGATGACGGAGGAAGGATCAACAGACGCCTTACCCATATCAACGACCTGGGTTGAGGCTTTTGGACTCTCGGCATCGGCAGCGGTGGTCTTCTTGGAGGAAGAGTTGTCGGTGGCGAAGTCAGATTTGCGGAGATCCCCAACGGCGGGTTGAGCGATCTTCTTGGGAGAGGGTTTGCTGGGTTTTTTCTTCCTCATGAGGAGAGGAGGGCCTTGGGTTGAAGAGGGGAGGGGGTGCCGACGCCGTGAGAGGCGCCGGACGACAGAAGAGAAGTTGGTCACTATAACAGAGTTCGCCCTTTTCGCAAGAGAGAGAAAAAGTCTTATATTTTTTTCTTTCTTGTTTTGTAGTAGATATAGTCTTCGGGCCAGCTCTGCATATAGCGCTTCAAACTAACAACTAATTTATTTACGCTTAAAAAAGATACAAAAGTTCTACACCAATCACAAGATATGTTTAACGATGATTGAACATTTAAAATTAGAAGATATCTATCTATTGTTGTGAACTGAATGTTCTGTGTGTATTATTATGAGGACCAAAGGTCTCTTTATATAGTGGTTACACCATGTAGAGAAAAGGTAATTATCCTTTTACTACTCATAACAAGAAAAGGAAATATTCCATAAACCTATTCCTTGTCTATAAAGGAAAACATCTAATTATACTAAGGATCGGTTATGTTAATAACCTCTATATGGATCGGTCTATATTGAGTCCATTAACCAAACGGTTCATAACACTCCCCCTTGGACGAAATGACCGAACCCGATGCAACCAAGGATCTTTGTAATACGCTTGGGGATGCTGCCTCATTAAAACCTCACTAAAGAAAAACCCAGTGGGACAAAACCTTAGTGAGGAAAGAGTACAGCACGTATTACTCCCCCTGATTTAGACATCCCTATAATTCCTTTAATCGGCGCATGCCGATCTGATACACCAGCTTCTTGGAAGTTGGGAGCGACTTTGTGAACAAGTCAGCTGAGTTGTCGCTTGAACGGACTTGAAGCACTTGTATTTCTCCAGCCTTCTGGAGATCGTGAGTGAAAAAGAATTTTGGCAGAATGTGCTTCGTCCTGTCTCCCTTGATGTATCCATCCTTCAGTTGAGCTATGCACGCAGCATTGTCCTCATGAAGTACGATCGGTTCGTCCTTTCCATCTGTCATCCCACAATCTCGTCTTATGTGCTGAGTCATCGATCTCAACCAAACACATTCACGGCTGGCTTCATGAATTGCCAAAATCTCTGCGTGATTTGATGATGTGGCCGTGAGTGTCTGCTTCATGGATCGCCATGAAATTGCGGTTCCTCCGTGAGTGAACACATATCCTGTCTGAGATCGTCCATTGTGTGGATCCGATAGATAACCTGCATCAGCAAAACCAACTAAACCTTTGTCGTTATGGTTAGTGTAAAATAGACCCATATATTTCGTTCCTTGAAGGTAACGAAGTAAATGTTTAATCCCGTTCCAGTGCCTTTGGGTTGGACAAGAACTAAATCTTGATAGGAGGTTCACGGCAAAACAAATATCTGGTCTATTTTGACTAGCCAAGTATAGTAACGCTCCTATGGCACTTAGATATGGCGTTTCGGGACCAAGGACTTCTTCATCCTTTCTTATTGGACCAAACGGATGAGCTGTGTCCATAAATCTTTTGAGTACTTTTTCAGTATACGCCATTTGATGCACAAGGATTCCGTCTTTGACGTACTCAAGCTGTATTCCCAAACAGAACTTAGTCTTTCCTAAGTCTTTCATTTCAAATTCGGCCTTTAACAAATCAACTGTTTGGGTGATTTCTCCAGAGGTGCCGAGGATGTTCAAATCATCCACGTAAACTGCTATAATCACAAATCCACTGTTTGCAAACTTCTTTATAAAGATACACGGACTGATGGGATCATTTTTATATCCGGATTTAATCAAGTACTCGCTTAAACGATTGTACCACATGCGCCCACTCTGTTTCAGTCCGTATAGGGATTTGGTTAGCCTAATGCAGTGTTCTTCTCGAGAACTTTTCTTATCTTTGAGCTCAATACCCTCTGGCAATCTCATATAGATTTCATTATCCAGTGGACCATATAAGTATGCGGTGACAACATCCATTAACCGCAGATCTAACTTTTCTCTTATGGCCAAACTTATAAGGAATCGGAATGTCGTTGCATCCACCACAGGGGAGTATGTCTCCTCATAATCGATTCCAGGTCTTTGAGAGAATCCTTGTGCCACAAGCCGTGCTTTGTGTCGAACAATCTCTCCTTGTTCGTTTCTCTTTCTTACAAAGACCCATTTATGTCCAACTGGTATTATATCACGAGGTGTCCGAATAATGGGACCAAAAACCTCTCTCTTCTTTAAAGAGTTTAACTCCACGTTTATGGCTTCTTTCCATTTAGCCCAATCAGATCGTTGAGTGCACTCATCTATTGACGTGGGTTCTAGATCCTCATTCATAATCTCAAGTGCTACGTTGCATGCAAATATATCATCGACGTCGATATCTTTTCTGTTCCATTGGATTCCGGACATAACATAATTTATTGAGATCTCATTGTTATCTGGACTTCAGGACCATGAGGCTCGGCGTCCCGAGCATCATTTGGCGGCTCCTTAGGCTCATAAGTGTCCGGTCCATTAGTTATCTCCTCGGCCTGAATATCAGCACCTTTTCTTAATTTCCGAGGAGTCTTATCTTTGGAACCAATTGGTCTTCCACGCTTTACTCGCGGTTTAGACTCTGTAGCCACTTGCGGTCCACTTTGGACATCAATGCGTATTGGTGCGTTCACGGCTGGAACATACGACTTAGTAACTCTCTGCGGGTCAGCAAAGGAATCTGGCAATTGTATAGCTAGCTTTTGCATATGTATAATCTTTTGAACTTCCAAGTCACTTTCTTGGGTTCGAGGATCTTGCCAATTTATGGATGTTTGATTCCATGAGAGTTCTTTTGTCAGCCGTTTTCACTACCTACAGTTGGATAAACGGACTCATCGAAATGACAATCCGCGTATCTGGCCTTAAATAAATCACCGGTAGTTGGCTCAAGATACTTTATGATCGTGGGTGAATCATATCCAACGTATATCTCCATCCTCCTTTGAGGTCCCATCTTAGTTCTCTGTGGTGGAGCAATAGGCACATAGACTGAACATCCAAATGTCTTAAGATGGGATATGTTTGGCTCTTGACCCATTAGTAATTGCATTGGGGAAAACCTGTGGTCACTAGATGGCCTGATACGGATTAGGTCTGCAGCGTGTAAGACAGCGTGTCCCCAGGCTGAAACTGGAAGCTTTGACCTCATGAGTAATGGTCTAGCAATCAGCTGGATTCGTTTGATGAGAGACTCGGCTAAGCCGTTCTGTGTATGTACATGTGCGACGGAGGGCTCAACACTTACCCCCATGGACATACAGTAGTCATCAAACGCTCTGGACGTAAACTCTCCCGCATTGTCCATACGGATGGACTTTAACGGAAAGTCTGGAAAGTGTGCTCTTAGGCGGATTGTCTGGGCAAGGAGTCTTGCAAATGCCATATTCCGTGATGACAATAAGCATACATGTGACCATCGTGTAGATGCGTCAATGAGGACCATAACATATCGGAATGTCCCACAAGGTGGGTGGATTGGTCCGCATATGTCTCCTTGAATCCTTTCCAGAAAGTTTATCGTCTCCTTAGTCACCTTTACTGGTGATGGTCTTACAATCAGTTTACCTTGTGAACATGAGGCACAAGTTTGAATTTTCGGGATCACTCTCCTTTCTTTCAAGGCGTGTCCTCTCGTGTTTAATATCAATTTCCGCATCATTCCTGACCCGGGATGTCCCAGCCGGTCATGCCATAAAGTGAACATATCCGTAAGGGCTTTGTTTACGGTGGCATTGGCCTCTATCATACTGAACTTAGTACAGTACACGCCCGTAGCTATAGCAGGTATGGTCTCGTGAACCTTCTTATGGCCGTTGGCGATTTTTGTTATTTGGAGAAATTCTTTCTTCCCTTCGCCCATTGTTTCCACATGATATCCATTCAAACGAATGTCTTTAAAGCTCAATAAGTTACGATTTGAGTCTGGGGAAAACAATGCATCTGGAATTTCGAGATGTGTGCCCTTAGGCATTAGAACGGCGGCCTGGCCGTGGCCTTTTATAAGACTGGCCTGTCCTGCTATAGTCTCTACGATTGCCTTTCTTAGTTTAAGGTCTATGAAGTATCTTTCATCTTTCAAGATCGTATGACTTGACCCACTATCCACAAGGAATACGTCCATACTTCATAAAACAAGAATCATGTCTTAAAGCCTTATTAAATCATAGATAGAAATCCAAAGACATGAATCCAAAGCAAATCAAAACAAGAAAACAACATGAAAGTATAAAATCGGAAATTATTTTTCTAGTCAACGTATGAACTGCCCTCACAGTCTGAGCATTCTTCCTCATTGCACGTTTGAGGTTCTGTCATCTCTTTACGCCTCTTTATGAAGTCATCAGCTTTACTGATAATTTCTTTTGTCCTTTGGGGACCAAGGAGGTAATATAGTAGATCATTATAGTTGGTGAAAGTTTCGGCCTTTCGTGATAACACTATCTGTCTCGGATGGAATGTAGATATAGTCTTATTTAAAAGATCTCTGTGTGTTATCACTTCGCCACATAGCATAAAGCCATGTACGATTCTCAGTAGAGTACAATTGTACTCATCCACGGATTCATAGTCCTGGAAGCTGAGTCTACTCCATCCATCCATGGAGGTCAGCCATAATTTCATTGAGAATCTTTCACCAAGCTTTGTCCAGAGGTCAACTGGATCTTTAGTATCTTCATACTGATCTCTTAGATCCTCAGTGAGATGACGGCGCATAATGTTTATGGCTCTTTGCTTTTGGCTTTCAAGTTCATTATTATCTTTGTAGATGCATCTTCCGAGTCCTCTGTCTTGTAGAGCAAGTCTCGTGCTCAATGACCATTCCATAAATTCGTCTCCTGAGAGATCTAGGACCGGGTATTCAAAGTTGTTAACTTTGGCCATTCTTTCATATGCATCAAATCTTTCGTTGACATTAGCCATCTGAAAACGTTTAACGAATTTCAGTTAAGGGCTTTTAATAAATCCGGACCTTAGTGATAATGACCGGTTTATATATATATGCATATAGCATGTCCGATTTTAATACTTCATGGTTTCAATCAATTATGCAAATCAATTAATTAAATCATGCAACCGATTTTCTATTATGCTATTAGCAATATTAATCAATTTTCCTTTTTGCAAAATTAATCATAAGGCAATTCATTAAAGGGATAAACCAATAAAGGAAATTAAACAAAGGGAAAAGGATATACTAACACTTTCCTTTTTACTAAAAGAAGGGATTAAGGTTTTCCTATTTGGATTAGGATTAGGTTTAGGATCGATTTCAACCTAGCTTTTTCTCTAGGGTTTCACGATTTCAACTATGGCCAAAACAAGCATGCACAAATCGATTCTAACAACCTAACTCATACAATCCGATTTCAATCAATGATACATGCGATTTCTATGCTAGTCCAAATTCGATTTTAAGTGATTGATGCAAGCAAGTTCTCATGCGATTTTAAAGCAGGTAAATAAGCAAGCTAATGAACTAATTTAAACATGCAATCAAGATCACAAATCGATTCAGCAAACAAGCAAGGCAATATTCAAACAATCCGATTTTAGGGTTTCATAAGCTTAAGTCCGATTTCAAGGTGGGTTTGAATATAAGATCAAACAAGTTTATCAAAACAACCGATTTTAAACTCATGATATAGCTTAGGTCAATGTTCGGTTTCAAGGTTTTAATAAGATCAAGCAAGTTCATGGGAGCAACCGATTTTAGGGTTCAAGTTCATTAATGTCCAATTCGATTTTGCTTTGTTCTTAGTTTAGGGTTTTACCTTTTTCTTTCTTTTAGATTTGAATTGGAATGAATGATAAACAGAATTTTACAATCCTATCAATCAGTTGTAGTATAAAGAGTGTCAAACCACTTGGGAAGCAGTCAAACAACACCAAAGATGCAGAGAGCAACTTAAGCTAAATGCAACAAGATTTTGAGTGGGATACTATCAACCTAATAAGAAATTAAGTAACCTCAAAGTAAACAAGATAAAAGCAAGTAATCTATCAAACAAATAAGTTGCAAATATTAAACAAGGTGATTCAAACAGAAACAGAATGATTTATAGAAAAGCAGGGCAATAGCAAAAGATTTAGATTAAGATTCAATATTTAAAAGCATTAGACTCTGGGATTAGGTTTTAAGACTTTGGATGATCTTTTGGAGACTAGAGGGTAACTAGGAGCCTTACTAGATCATTTCTAGACTAAGAACACAATGGTACACTGATTCACTCTCATGACATCAATCCTATACTATCAAGCAGTTTGTAAACTCAATCTCATTGGAAACTACAAGATATATGCATTCAATCAAGTCTCTTCTAGTCTATCCAGTAACCTAGCATCAACTCTCATTGGCTAAGTGAGTACTAGACTCTCCAAGAATCAGTTCTAGCACTTTGAACACTTTTGATGTACAAAGATGCCTAAGATCATAGTTCTAAGCAATCAAGACTTATAACTATGGTTCAATCCACTCTAGGAGAAGAAATAACTTAGAAACCTCTAATCAAACTCTAAACTCCTTCAGATCATCCTTGGTCAACCCATCCCAGAATCTAATTAAGAAACTACTCCATACTAGAACAAGTTAAACTCAAAGTAATCAAGAAAGAAGACATGTTCATAAGAAAATATGAGATGATAAAAAGAAGATTCAATGATTCATACAAAGATAAAAATCTAGATGTTGTTCTACAATACAATGCTTAGTTTTTCTTTCAGATCTAAAAACCCCTCTCTGGCTTCTATAATGGTCGAAATCCAGACTTTTTAAAAGGGTGAGAGAACACTTTTTTGGGGGTTGGATTAGTGGAAAACAGGCTGTTTAGTGAGTGGGATGCTCGTAGCGACTTGATCCAGGCGCTATTTCCAGTCGCTGCGAGTTCTTGATTTTGTAGCGACCGAAATCGAGTCGCTAGGACAAGTCGCTATGGACTCTTCTTCTCGAGCTTCATCTTCTTAGCGACTCGATCACGTCGCTATATCTAGGCGCCATATAAACGCTGTAATGTTTTAAACTTCGTAGCGAGAGGATCAAGTCGCTATATCTGGTCGCTATCTACGGTTGATTTGTAGCGACCCAAATCCACACGCTACATCCAGTCGCTACAGTGACTCCGATTGTTTTCTTTGTTTTCTTGACTTATCTCTTCTTGACTTCCCCCAATTCCACAATGCGCTAGCTACTCCAGACCTGATTGGGACAACGTACACTAATGCAATCTTAAACAAACCTAAATGCAACTAAAATGATCAAAAAGAGGTGAGAAAACATGATTAAAACATGAAAATTCTATAAACATCAACTCCCCCAACTTATCCTTTGCTTGCCCTCAAGCAAAGCCAAAGAAAAATTATGAGAAAGAGATTTGAAAGTGGGGACTCAGAGCCAAACGATTTCCATATTAGATTCAACCTAAGGTCCTTAAAAGTAGTTGACAATTGCAAGAACTAACAGCCTAGCTTTGTACTCCTCCAAGCCATTAAAATTCAAACTTAGTCTACCAAACTAATTGGAACTCAGCAATCAAACCAATTCAACCTCTTACATTCATTAATGAAAATTCAAGTGCATTCTTGCAAAAGGGAAAATCAATCACTCTCACTTGGTTAAAGGATCAAGGCTTTTTATGGTGGCTCAAGCTTTCTTTTCTTTTGTGGTGGCTAACTCTCAAATCAGGAGCATTAAACATTGCACAAAATTTATCTAAGAAGGAGAACAACTCATGCATACAAAGATTGATCTCATTTGTTCTACCCATTCCTAAAACATTTTTGAGTTCTACCCTTTTGACACAATGTCCATCTTTTCTTTTTATTCACTCACCACCCCAATTACTTCCCAATATCTTTTTCTGAATGAGCTCATTTGCTAGTCACCTTGTGAACTTCTTAAACTTCTCATACTTAGCTCTCTTTCAACATTTTTTTTTTTTTTACTTTTACTTGCTTTCACTTAGAGCTTTCTACAGCAACTACTTAGACTAGCTAGACAAGAGACTCTTCCTTTTTTTTTTTTTTATAATCAAACTCAGCTCATTTTCAGAATTATCCCAAAGAATTTATCATCAAGAATATCACTCACTCATTCCCCATCCTAGCCAAAATGAAGATCAATCTTTGTCGTTCCCAATACTCTCAAGATTTTGCACATGTAAATGCTATCAGAAAAAGGCCTCACTCAATCAAAACAATGGTGCTAGAAAGGAGGTAAATGGTTCTAAGGGAAGGAGAGATGCTTGGGTTAACATAAGTGTGGTAAAAGGCAAAGGAAACCCAAGCAAAAGCCATGAGAGTGCATTTCAAACCCCTAAGCAAGAGAATTTAAGTCCAAATTCAAGTCTATTAGTTCATGAGGTTGAATTGGGGATCATGCAAGGTTCACTAGCTAGAGTATTCCAAATTCCAACCGAAGTTCCAGCAACTTTCAAGTACTCAAAAGGGCCCTATTTTCAATCCAATGCACAAACCTTTACAAGGCAAATTCATCATTGTCCCCTATGCAAATGCAAATATGCAGCCTAAATGAACTAGACTCAATCCTAAAATGCAAAATAAATGGGAAACTACATGCTTTGTTTTTGGTTTTTTTTTTTATGCAATTTTTTTTTTTTCATTTTTTTTTTTTTTTTTTTTTAAAACTTAACTTTATACAATGCAAGAAGGAAGATATTTTTGTTTTTTTTTTTTTTATGTATGCAATGCAAAAGGAAAACAAACTCAAGAAAACAAGGTTAAACACTAGCTCCTCCCCCAACTTATTTCAAACCGTCTCGGTGAGAAACAAATTGGAGAAGTAACCGAAAAATAAAAAGAAACAAGAACAAAGCTAAACTGAAAATTATATACAAGAAAAAGGTGAGTAGTACCTCAGAAGTGGTAGTGTGGAGGTGAGCATGAGGGCTCAGGAGAGAAATCCATGGTGAAGTCCAGCGACTCGTTGTCAGAAACCGGTGGGGAGGGTGTTTTCATCTTCCTCCTTTGTCTTCTCCCTGTGGTGGTGGACCTGTGCAGCTGTGGTGTGCCTCTAAACCATCCAAATCACAAGAGGCAGAACGACGGAAGTGAGAAGGTGCAGATGATCCTGCTTCCTCTGTCATGGTGGGAAGCTCGCTTGTGTTGCTTGTTTCCAGAACCAAGCAGCCTTGTCAGTGCTTTATCTGCTTCTTCATCTTGTCATAACCCTTAGCCATCTTCTCATATCAGCAGACATTTTCCTTAGACTCCTATCTTGCCACTTGTTCCAGCGCTGGAGTGTTTCTATCTTCTTGTGAGCTTCTTGGAGTGGGCCATTTGGGAGGGCACGGTCATGGGGACTGAAATGGTAGCGAGCACCACCATAAATGGGTTCATCTGGCTGCTCTTCTCTCTCACTTCAGCACTTTCTGCTCTTCTATCTGCTCTTTCATTCTAGATGCTTTCATACTCTCAAGTGTTATGAGCTGAAGCACACCGTGTCTCGTAGGGTTGTAGCAATACGGTGAGCCAGTGAGATCGAATGCGATGTTGTTTCTGTGAGCCAGTGAAGTCAAGGCAGGAGCAGGTAGTAGTACCTTAATGGGTGATCCATCAAATTCCTTGTATCTGTAAGCATACATTTCGCCACACTTCCCCTCAAGATACCCTGTCTTCTGCAAGTAGAATCACTCAATCAAGTCACCAAAGATATCTGTTGTTGTAGGAGTCAGAGTAATTGGCCTCGCTCTTAGGATTGGTGTGATCATACCACCAAGTCTGACCAATGGTTCCTTGTCTCTGTGGTGCATCCCCACTCCTTCAGCTCTAGGAGTCTTTTCACAAACAAACCCACAACATTTGGATCTCCTTGGTTGCGTCCTGTCAGTATCTCTCTGCCATTATTGAAAACTCCTCC
Organism: Isatis tinctoria; assembly: GCA_010577795.1. Lineage (NCBI taxonomy): Eukaryota > Viridiplantae > Streptophyta > Magnoliopsida > Brassicales > Brassicaceae > Isatis > Isatis tinctoria. Next base: position 6,069,702 of record CM021248.1, on the reverse strand, counting down.
AAACAAAGGCGGAAGCCAATGGTGAGAACTTAAGTTCATTTTCTTTGACTTTGACAGCTCTGGCCTACCATAGAAAGTTTCAGCAAGGATTTTATGGACATACCGCGTTGCAGGGTGTCTGATCCCAGAGTTTGCAATTGCACCTGGAGTGTGCGTACCAGAACCTATCTCATTCCAAAATGCTCCAGTCTCATATTTGTGGTTGGTGATGTGTGAGTTTATTCCTTCAGGGAACCCAAAAATTGCATTCAGCTCCTTGAAACCCATTTCAAAGCTCTTCCCTTGAACCTTGAACTTGATCACACCAGTGCCATGTTCCTCAGTGTACTGCGAGCTATTATAGAAAACAGCCTCCAGCGAGGCTAAGAACTGACAGGACTCTGGTGGGAATGGCGGTGTCTCATCCCAAGAAGGTTAGCAATTCCCATGTTTGTCATGATCATCCGCACGTCATCATATATCCCCATCCTATGCAACAGCTCTCTACCTGGGAATTTAGTTGGAACCCACTCCATTGCTTTGAAAGCCTTGTGATAATCGTTGTACTTGTATTTCTTTGGTGCCTTCTTCTTTGCAGGAGCACTAGATGAACCACTGGCCATTCCCTCAGCTCTCTTCCACTGTTTTCTTCTTCCTCAGCAGATCAGGTTCAGCCTCTTGTTGCGGTTTTCTCTGCCTTTGCTTAGCCATTGCAACTTTCTTCTTTTTTGGTTCAACAACTTTCTTGCTCTTTTCTTGTGCAGCTTCTCGTTCTTTCCCTTTGTCTCTACCCATTTCTGCCTGCAAAATAGAAGACACTTGAAAACTATGTTAGTCTTAAGTCTAATTCAAAGCACAAACATAAGGATGATCAATCATGAACACATCCTTTCAATAATCAGAGCCACAAGGGAAGAAGGTTCATCATTCAGCAACATTCATCACAAAGACCAGTTCCCATTCTCCATGAAACATTAACTCAACACATTTTCGAAAATTCATGAAAAATTTCAACTCTTTACCCCAAATTCGAAAATTTTGAGAAACAGAGGTTTCCCAATCATCTTAATCTCTTGCACACATCATAATCATACTGAAACCATTCCAAAGAAACCACAATCATGAGTTTTCCCCCAAATTTTCGAAAATTCCTACTCAGAACCCTATTTCACAATTTTTCAATATAATCAAGTTCAAGGGAAATTGAGCAAGAAATTCTACACAGAACTCATACTCAACAAGTTTTTCATCATTAAGAACAAGATTCATGCCATGAAAGCACAAAAATGTTGAAATCGAAAATTGCTTAATCATGGAGAAATTAAGTTTTGAGGAGTTACCTTTCTTGTTGGAGATTGAGAGGGAGGGAAAAATGCAGGTATTACTCAATGGAGGATGAGAAATCGTGATTTTAGCAAAAAAAATCACAACTTTTAGTGAAGAGATGAGTGATTTGTGTGTTGTTGTTCTTGATGATTTTTTTAGAATGAAGATGATGGTGAAATCGACGGGAAGGAGGAGAAGGAAAGTAGTGGTTTGGTTTAATGAACCGGTCAACACCTAAGAGAAGAGTTGACTTACCTGTAGCGAGTGGATTGAGTTGATGCATCAAGTCGCTATATTCCGTAGCGATCGAAATTGAGGCGCTATATTGAGTCGCTATTGTTCATTGTTTCGTGGCGACTTGATCGACTCGCTATTTCCACACGCCATATGAACGCTGAAAACTCCATTTATTTCGTAGCGATCGAAATTGAGGCGCTATATTGAGTCGCTATTGTTCATTGTTTCGTGGCGACTTGATCGACTCGCTATTTCCACACGCCATATGAACGCTGAAAACTCCATTTATTTCGTAGCGATCGAAATTGAGGCGCTATATTGAGTCGCTATTGTTCATTGTTTCGTAGCGACTTGATCGACTCGCTACATCCACACGCCATATGAACGTTGAGTCCTTCCTTTTTTTTTTCCAGCGACTCGATCACACGTCGCTACAACAAGTCGCTGTCCCATCATTTCCCGTAGCAACCGAAATCGAGGCGCTACGTTGGTCGCTATGATCCTTCAGTCATTTGTGTTCCCTTTCTTCCATCCTTGCTTGGATCTCACTCTTGTAGTACCTGATCAAAACTAAAACACTCAGAAAAGGATAAAATTGCTTCAAATAAAAGTATATACAAGGGATAACCATGGGATTTCCTCCCAAGTGAGCTTGTTTAAAGTCTCTTAGCTTGACTTTGCCATTTTCCTCAGGTTGGGGTGGGATCCAGAAGGGGCATTGAACCACTTTCTTCAATCAGCTCATCTGCCATGTAAGGTTTCACCCTCTGACCATTCACTGTGAAGTCACTTCCCTCCTTGTTGCTCAGCACAACCACACCATATGGTCTCACTTCTTTAATTCTGAAGGGTCCACTCCATCTTGACTTGAGCTTTCCTGGAAATAACTTGAGCCTTGAGTTAAAAAGCAGAACCATGTCACCTTCCTTGAAGTCCCTTTTCTGAATTCCTTTGTCATGAAAAGCTTTTGTTTTTCCTTATAAATCTTGGAACTCTCATAAGCATCAAGTCTTATCTCATCAAGTTCACTCAGCTGTATCAACCTCTTTTCCTTAGCTGTTTTAATGTCAAAGTTCAGAAGCTTAACTGCCCAAAGTGCCTTGTACTCAAGTTCCACTGGAAGATGGCATGACTTCCCATAAACCAAGTTGAAAGGGGTTGTACCTAAAGGTGTCTTGAAAGCTGTCCTATATGCCCATAATGCATCATCCAGCTTGGCTGCCCAATCCTTCCTTGTCACACCAACAGTCTTCTCCAAGATAGCCTTGATTTGTCTATTGGAAACCTCCACTTGACCATTGGTTTGGGGATGGTAAGGTGTAGCAACTTTATGTTTCACCCCATGTTTCTTGAGTAGACTTTCAAAAACCTTATTGATGAAGTGTGATCCTCCATCACTTATCACCACTCTTGGTATCCCAAATCTTGGAAAGATTATGCTCTTAAACAGCTTCAGCACAACCTTGGCATCATTAGTTGGACTAGCAATAGCTTCCACCCACTTTGAGACATAGTCAACTGCTACTAAAATGTAGGAGTTGCCATAAGAAGATGGGAAGGGTCCCATGAAGTCAATTCCCCATACATCAAAGATTTCCACCTCAAGAATTGGGTTTTGGGGCATCTCATTTCTTCTGCTGATGTTGCCTTTCCTCTGACATGGATCACACCTAAGAATGAAGCTGTGTGTGTCCTTCCATAAGGTTGGCCACCAGAATCCAGCCTGAAGTACTTTGGCAACTGTCTTGAATGTGGCAAAATGCCCTTCATAAGCTGAACCATGACAGTGATGTAGAATGCCATCTACCTCCTCTTCAGCAACACATCTTCGGTAGAGTTGATCCCTGCAAAGGGTGTAGAGGTATGGTTCATCCCAGAAGTATCTTGTTATATCCTTGAAAAATTTCTTCCTTTGATAGTTGTCCAGCTTCAGGGGTTCCTTCTCACAGGCTAAGTAGTTCACTACATCAGCATACCAAGGAGCTTTTTCTTCCAACCTCTCTGCTTCATCCAGCTGGTTTGCTACCTCTGCAGCTTCAAAAACAACCTTGATGGCCATGAGTTGTTCTTCAGGAAGTGAATCATCAATGGGGATGTTATTCTCTATCCTCAGCCTTGACAAGTGATCAGCAACACCATTCTCAACACCTGGCTTGTCTTTAATCTCTAGATCAAACTCCTGAAGCAGCAAAATCCATCTCAGCAACCTTGGCTTAGCATCCTTCTTTGCCAAAAGGTGTCTTAATGCAGCATGGTCTGTGTAGACAATAACCTTTGACCCAACCAAGTAAGACCTGAACTTCTCAAAAGCAAACACTATAGCTAGGAGCTCCTTCTCAGTGGTTGCATAATTGACTTGTGCTTCATCTAAGGTCCTGCTTGCATAGTAGATCACATGCAGCTTCTTGTCCTTCCTCTGACCCAACACTGCCCCAACTGCATAGTCACTTGCATCACACATCAACTCAAAAGGGAAGTCCCAATCTGGTGCCTGAACAATGGGTGCACTGACCAACTCCTTCTTGATTCTCTGAAATGCTTCAAAACACTCAGCATCAAACTCAAATGTAACATCTTTGCAGAGGAGTTTTGTGAGAGGTCTTGCAATCTTAGAGAAGTCTTTGATGAACCTTCTATAGAACCCTGCATGTCCTAAGAAGCTCCTAATCCCTTTCACATCTCTTGGAGGTTCCAAGCTGGTCATCACATCAATCTTTGCCTTGTCAACCTCAATTCCCAATTCTGAAACCTTGTGCCCCAACACAATGCCTTCTCTGACCATAAAATGACACTTCTCCCAGTTCAGCACTAAGCTTGTCTCCTCACACCTCTTAAGCACCTTGCAAAGATTTAACAAACAAGAGGAAAAAGAGGAGCCATATACTGAAAAGTCATCCATGAAGACTTCCATTATATGCTCAGTTAGATCAGAGAAAATTGACATCATACATCTTTGAAAAGTAGCAGGAGCATTGCATAAACCAAAAGGCATTCTTCTATATGCAAAAGTTCCACATGGACAAGTGAATGTTGTCTTTTCTTGGTCATTGGGGTGGATGGGGATTTGGAAAAATCCAGAATACCCATCAAGGAAACAATAATAAGGATGATTAGCTAACCTTTCTAGCATTTGATCAATGAATGGCAATGGGAAATGATCTTTTCTAGTTGCAGAGTTTAGCTTCCTAAAATCAATGCACATCCTATGGCCTGTGATTGTCCTAGTGGGAATGAGCTCATTTTTATCATTTCTAACCACTGTGATCCCACCTTTCTTTGGCACAACATGGACAGGAGAAATCCATGTGCTATCAGAAATGGGATAGATAATGCCTGCATCTAGAAGTTTCAGAATCTCCTTCTTGACCACTTCTTTCAAATTAGGATTTAATCTCCTTTGGTGTTCAATTGAAGTCATTGATTCATCTTCTAGATGGATCCTATGCATGCACAAAGATGGAGAGATGCCCTTAATATCATCTAAGGAATAACCTATGGCTTTCCTATGCTTTCTTAGCTCATGCACAAGTCTAGACAATTCCTCATCATTCAGCTCATCATTTACAATAACAGGGTAAGTCTCATTGGTTCCTAAGAAAACATACCTTAGCCCTTGGGGAAGAGGTTTGAGGTCCAACTTTGGGGCTTTAAGCTCACTCCAATCATCCTCAATGCTAGACTGACCCTTGCTAGCTTCCTCTTTGATGTCTTCTTTCTCTACCATACAGACTTGGTGCTCAACATCTTGAATCCTTTCAAATCCTGAAACTTCATCCTTGACTTTGTGTGAATCAAGGATCCTCACATACTCAGCAGCTTCCACACTCAGGTTGTCCTCTTCGCTCTTGGAAGTCAAAGCCATCTGCAACGAGTCTTCTTGAGCCAACTCCTCAAGGAATTCATCAGCCAATTCATCCATAGTCTCAATCCAAAACATCTGTCCTTCTATTGTTGGCTTCTTCATGGTCTCCTTGATGTCAAAGTTGAGAGTGTAGTTGTCTCCTAAGTGAAGATCAATCTTTCCTCTCTGCACATCAATGATGGCTCCAGCTGTTGCCAAGAATGGTCTTCCAAAGATTATTGGGTCCTTAGCTTCACCATCCATTTCCAGCACTACAAAGTCTGTAGGGATCTCTGCATTCCCCATCATCACAGGCAAATCCTCAAGTAAACCAGTTGGATACCTTACTGTCCTGTCAGCCAAGATGAGTGATATCCTGCAAGGCTTGAAAGAAGTGAATCCTAATCTCTGAGCAACTGACAGAGGCATCAGGCTTGCACTTGCTCCAAGGTCACACAAACACCTTTCGAAGAGTAAAGGCCCTAATGAACAAGGAATTGTGAAGCATCCAGGATCCTTCATCTTCTTTGGAATGATCTTCTTGGAGATAATAACACTGCACTCATGAGTTACGACCATCATTCCTTCCAAAGCTTTGGTCTTCTCTTTGATGGCGTCCTTCAGGAACTTGCTGTATTTGGGAGCCATCAAGAAGGCATCTAGGAGAGGCATGGTGACTTGAACCTTGCTCATGTGGTTATCAAACATGGCTCTATATTTGTCTGTGATTTGCTTCTTGAATCTTCCTGGAAATGGCAGCTTGGGTTCATAGGGTGGAGGGACAAAGACCTTCTCCTTTGCAGTAGATGATTTCTTCTCTGATTCAGTCTTCTGTTCACCAACTTTCCCTTTCCCCTTGTAGTCTGCCACTTCCTCAGCAACTGTCTTCTTGTAGTCCAACTCTTCTTCAGCAGCTTGTTCTACTGTATCTGACCCAATCTTTACTCTTTCTTCACTCTCAGCTGTCTGTTTAACCATAGTATCAAAGTCCTCCTCCCCACCAATCTGTTCATTGTCCTCAATGACTACCTTAGGTCCCAGCTCCTTTCCACTTCTCAAAGTAATGGCATTGATGTACTCCTTGGGGTTGGGTTCTGGTTTCCCTGGTAGTTGGCCTTGTGGTTTTAGAAGAAGAAGGCATTTGTGCCATTTGGTTGTCCAGGATCTTCATGTGTTGCTGAAGGCTCTCAACTTTTGCATTGAAGTCATTCTTCATGGTGCTGAACTCTATAGCAGATCTGCCTTGACCTTCAATGAGTTGCCTTAGCAAGGCATTTGTATCCTCTTGTGGGTTTGAAGAGCTAGCTGGAGCTTGTGGCTGTTGTTGCCCGTGATTTGGATAGAATCTTTGCTGGGGGTTTTGATTCTGTGGTCTAGGCCTGAAAGCTTGATTGTTGAAGTAAGGTTGCTGCTGGTAGTGGGATTGTTGTTGACCTTGAGCTGGTGCCTTTTGTTGAGGGTAGACCTGATCTTGTGGGTTCTCCACATTTGGATTTTTATAGGAAAAGTTGGGGTGGTTCCTATAGTTTGGATAAAAGCCCTTTTGATAGCCTTGTCCTCCCATGTAGTTGATCTCTTCTTGGCCATCTTGTGGCTGTTGAAACTGACCCTCTTGGTACCCTTGACCCTGATCAAATTCACCAACAAAGTTGACAGACTTTTGGTTGGCACTGAGAAGCTTGTCAATTTTCTCATTCAAAGCTTTGATCTCTTTTCTGTGACTATCCCCCATATCTCTGGTAGTCCTATCATAGTCATCACCATGTGCTGAATCACTTTGTGCCAAATTCTCTACTAGCAACATGCCATCAGCTTCAGGTATGCCCACAAAGTTCCCATTACTAGCTGTGTCTAGCATCATTCTGTAATGGGGAAGGACTCCTCTATACAATGTATAAGGAGACTCTCCTTAGAAAAACCATGATGAGGGCACTGGATGGTGTAGCCTTTAAACCTCTCCCAAGCTTCTCCAAAAGTTTCAGTTCCTTTTTGTTTGAAACTGGATATCTCATTCCTTAGCCTTGCTGTTCTTGAGGTAGAGAAAAATTTTGTCAAGAAGGCTCTTTTGCATTGATCCCATGTGGTAATAGATCCCTGAGGCAGACTCTTCTCCCATTGATGTGCTTTGTCTCCCAGAGAGAAGGGAAACATTCTGAGCTTGAAAGCATCTTCAGAGATACCATTGATCTTCACTGTTCCACATAGCATGTCAAAGGTATCAAGATGATCCAAAGGGTCTTCCATAGACAGTCCATGGAATTTGTTGCTCTGCACCATATTGATCAAGCTGGACTTGATCTCGAAATTGTTGTTCTCCACTGATGGTGCTCTGATGCCAGCTCTGTGTCCATGGATGTGGGGTTGATCAATGTCCCCAATTGGCCTATGTGCTCTGTCATGAGCTCCTTGATCGTCTGGATTAGCAGCCATAGTGTGACCTAGCCTTTGCAGATGATCAAGTCTTTCTTGCTCTCTCCTTTCCCTTGCTATTTGTCTTTCCAAAGCCCTTATGTCGTCAGCTCTTGGAACAAGATTTGTTGGTCCTCTGCTCCTCAAGTGCATAAACTGAACCTGCAAAACAGAGGAAACACTTACAAAGAGAGTGAGAGTTCAGGAAGAAATAGAATTTAGTCTCAAGCAAGCTATCAATCTCTAATGGTTCAATTAACAATCCCAAGATGGCAACGGCGCCAAATTGATAAACAGAATTTTACAATCCTATCAATCAGTTGTAGTATAAAGAGTGTCAAACCACTTGGGAAGCAATCAAACAACACCAAAGATGCAGAGAGCAACTTAAGCTAAATGCAACAAGATTTTGAGTGGGATACTATCAACCTAATAAGAAATTAAGTAACCTCAAAGTAAACAAGATAAAAGCAAGTAATCTATCAAACAAATAAGTTGCAAATATTAAACAAGGTGATTCAAACAGAAACAGAATGATTTATAGAAAAGCAGGGCAATAGCAAAAGATTTAGATTAAGATTCAATATTTAAAAGCATTAGACTCTGGGATTAGGTTTTAAGACTTTGGATGATCTTTTGGAGACTAGAGGGTAACTAGGAGCCTTACTAGATCATTTCTAGACTAAGAACACAATGGTACACTGATTCACTCTCATGACATCAATCCTATACTATCAAGCAGTTTGTAAACTCAATTCTCATTGGAAACTACAAGATAATATGCATTCAATCAAGTCTCTTCTAGTCTATCCAGTAACCTAGCATCAACTCTCATTGGCTAAGTGAGTACTAGACTCTCCAAGAATCAGTTCTAGCACTTTGAACACTTTTGATGTACAAAGATGCCTAAGATCATAGTTTTAAGCAATCAAGACTTATAACTATGGTTCAATCCACTCTAGGAGAAGAAATAACTTAGAAACCTCTAATCAAACTCTAAACTCCTTCAGATCATCCTTGGTCAACCCATCCCAGAATCTAATTAAGAAACTACTCCATACTAGAACAAGTTAAACTCAAAGTAATCAAGAAAGAAGACATGTTCATAAGAAAATATGAGATGATAAAAAGAAGATTCAATGAATCATACAAAGATAAAAATCTAGATGTTGTTCTACAATACAATGCTTAGTTTTTCTTTCAGATCTAAAAACCCCTCTCTGGTTTATAATGGTCGAAATCCAGAGTTTTTAAAAGGGTGAGAGAACACTTTTTTGGGGGTTGGATTAGTGGAAAACAGGCTGTTTAGTGAGTGGGATGCTCGTAGCGACTTGATCCAGGCGCTATTTCCAGTCGCTGCGAGTTCTTGATTTTGTAGCGACCGAAATCGAGTCGCTAGGACAAGTCGCTATGGACTCTTCTTCTCGAGCTTCATCTTCTTAGCGACTCGATCACGTCGCTATATCCAGGCGCCATATAAACGCTGTAATGTTTTAAACTTCGTAGCGAGAGGATCAAGTCGCTATATCTGGTCGCTATCTACGGTTGATTTGTAGCGACCCAAATCCACACGCTACATCCAGTCACTACAGTGACTCCGAGTTGTTTTCTTTGTTTTCTTGACTTATCTCTTCTTGACTTCCCCCAATTCCACAATGCAGCTACTCCAGAACCTGATTGGGACAACGTACACTAATGCAATCCTAAACAAACCTAAATGCAACTAAAATGATCAAAAAGAGGTGAGAAAACATGATTAAAAACATGAAAATTCTATAAACATCAATGAACCGGGAGCTAATGACCTCGGAAAACACAAGCTGAAATCGGATCTCCTTGGTTTATTTGGTGGGTCGTCGTGCACTGTATGCGTGCGTGAGAGCGCGTCCGATGTCGGATCGACAAGCGGTTTTCACCGGTAGATTCGCCTTGTCGGGGGCTTCGATTTGATATCTAGATCGCCTTCTAGTTCCTCAGGGTTTGAAAGATATGACTCTTTAAAGTTTCGGCAGCTACTCAGGGTCTCTAGGGTTTTAGGGTTTAGGAGCTTTCGTGCTGATAACGTGTTGTGAACTGAATGTTCTGTGTGTATTATTATGAGGACCAAAGGTCTCTTTATATAGTGGTTACACCATGTAGAGAAAAGGTAATTATCCTTTTACTACTCATAACAAGAAAAGGAAATATTCCATAAACTTATTCATTGTTTATAAAGGAAAACATCTAATTATACTAAGGACCGGTTATGTTAATAACCTCTATATGGATCGGTCTACATTGAGTCCATTAACCAAACAGTTCATAACATCTATTTAATTATAGATACTCTAAAACTACTTTCTAATCTTAAATAAAACTCTCAGTTTTTTTGCAATTCCGATCCCTGATGATTAAGTTTCGAATAGGTAAGCTTACAAAGGTAACAGACAAAAGTTGAAAGTTGTTTGTTCAACTTTTTTTTTTTTAAACTAGTGACTAGTGAGACGGATATGAACGAAGTAGCTGGATGGGATCTTCTCAACTGGTTGTTCAACATTCTTTGAAATGATCAATAGATGGATCCAATGGGTGGTAGCCGGATCGATAGATTTGGGCTGTATTTTCAGCCGAAGAAATGGGCTTCATTGGGCCCAAATCAATTAACTTGCGTAGTCTTCAATAGAGATTGTCAGAGACTCAGAATTGTCGGCCAACAGAGATGATGCTGATTTGATGACACAACAACGGTGTCAAAGATGGATGTTTCTGGACTCAAATTTCTGTTTTAAAAGCATCAGAAACATGAGAAAGAGATATTGATGCATCCAATAATACAATTCACACGTTTGACTCTGTATATATGGACTCTTAAAGCATGAGCCGATTTATGTGTCAAAATAATAAAAACTATAAACATATGGAACAGCTAAGCGACTATTTGTATATTTTCTGGATGATGAGCACCAATCACCGATCAAGATAATATTTATATAATTTTTACGACATGCTTAAATATTCAAATCCCAAAAAAAAAAGCTACCAGATATTTATATGAATAACAATTGATGATAAGTAACTAAATAATATGTTCTTATGTGACAGTAGCACTTATCTTTGAAAAGTTTCTCCTAGGATGAGCGAAGCTGGCGATCGGAGACATATCGTCGGATGTCTTAGCTGCGGTTTTCTTTATTTTTGTTTTTGTTTTTATCACTGAGTTTTAAGACCTTTGTAAGTCTGTGTAGTGTTTCATAGCTTAGTTGTTTTCTCTGAAGTGTGTTAGAGTTTCTAGGTGGAGTAGAGGGTTAGCCGTTAGTAGTTAGTCATGCGAGAGTCACGTGTGAATAGCTGTATATAAAGCTATGAGTCTCTTCGTCTAGATTCATTCGATACATAGAGAAATGATAAGATAGAGAGAGAGATTCCATCGTCGTTGTAACAAGAACAGCTCAAGCTCGAGCAAGTATTAGTGGATTGCTGCAGTGGAGCAGCCCCGGTGACGTAGCCCTTCTTCCGAGGTTGCGAAGAGGAGTGAACACCGAGTAAACAGTTCGTTGTGTCACTTGTTCTTGATTTCTTTCATTAGCTCGTGTTCATCTTTGATTCTTAGATCTTAGGCTCCGAATCGTACAAATTGGTATCAGAGACAGGTTATCGGCTAAGTAGATCGATCGGATTTAGATCCCTGTTAGGATGAAGGATTCAAAAGTGAAAATCGAAAGTTTTGATGGAACGAGAGATTTCTCTATATGGAAGCGTCGAATGTTTGCCTATCTGAGTGTTTCTGGTCTCAAGGATGTTCTCGTCGAAAAGATTCCGAAGTTTGAGTCAAGCGAATCCACGAAAGCGGATGAAGATTCAGAGAAGGAAAAGAAATCTGTCATCGATGAAGAAGAGAGGCTCGAACGGTGTGAAAAGGCAATGAATCTGATCTTTCTTAATGTTGGGGATCATGTGCTGCAAAAGATCGAGAGATGTACAAAAGCAGCTCAGACTTGGGCTCTTCTTGAAGCGCTGTACATGCCAAAGTCTTTGCCGAACAGAGTTCATGCTCAGCTGGATTTATATGGATTCAAGATGGATGATCATCGAAGCATCGATGAGAACGTGGACGACTTCCTCAAGCTGGTAGGAGATCTTAGAAATCTCAGTATTGAGGTAGCAGAAGAAGTACAAGCCATACTCATACTAAACGCTCTCCCGGCGAAGTATGATCAGTTAAGGGAACAGCAGAACATCAATCAGGGTTGAGGACGTAGTGAACTCCGCTAAGTCGAAAGAAAAGGGGGGAGAAGCGAAAACACGTGGTTCATCAAATGGCAAGTCAAAGAAATATATATCAAGATCGAAGTCAGAGGAAAGAAAAAGGGGCAGTTGTTGGATATGTGGAAAGGACGGTCACTTCAAGAAGCAATGCTACAAGTGGCTGGAAATTAACAAAGGGAAACATCATTCAACAGACAAGGGAGAATCGTCTTTGGCTAAAGGCGATGCTCATGACTTAGTTGGACTCATAACACATGAAGCTAACACATCTCGAGGAGACAAGGATAGAGAAGAGTGGGTCTTAGACTCTGCGTGCTCGTTTCATATGACTCCGAGAAGAGATGTGTTTATAAACTTCAAAGAAACATCCGGTGGAATGGTCAGAATGGCAAACAACTCATATGCGGATGTAAAAGGTATTGGATCTGTAAGGTTTACAAATCCGGATAGTACTACATTTGTTCTCCATGACGTAAGGTTCATGCCAGAGATTGGAAGAAACCTGATCTCAGTTGGTACGCTTGAGGACAAAGGCTGTGAGTTCAAAGGCTCCAAAGGAGTAATGAAAGTCATAAAAGGATGCACTGTTATCCTCAAGGGAACAAGGAAGAGTGGGGATACTCTATACATTCTGGAAGGAACTGCGAAGATATATGAGAGCTATACAACCAAAACAAGCAAATCGTAAGTCACATAGCTCAAAAGAAGACAAGACCAAGTTATGGCACAGTCGTTTGGGTCACACAGGGCACAAGAGCCTTGAGATACTGGCAAAGAAGAGATGCATCAAGGGAGATGAGATAACAGAACTTAAATTCTGTGAAGATTGTGTTATTGGCAAAATACACAAGGTCGGGTTTGGTACAGCAAAACATGTTACCAACGACAAACTCGACTACATCCACTCGGACTTGTGGGGCTCTCCCAATGTCCCAATGAGTCTCGGGAGGTGTCAGTACTTCATCTCTTTCACAGACGACTGGTCAAGAAAGGTTTGGGTTTACTTCCTCAGGACAAAAGACGAAGCATTCAGCAAGTTTTTGGAATGGAAAAAGATGGTGGAGGTGCAGACTGAAAGGAAGGTTAAGAAACTCAGAACCGACAATGGGTTAGCGTTTTGCAACATCAAGTTCGATCAGTTTTGCAAAGATGAAGGCGTGGTGAGACACAGGACATGTACTTATACACCTCAACAGAATGGGGATGCAGAACGTCTCAACATGACCATCATGAACAAAGTGAGAAGTATGCTAAGTGAATGCGGTCTCCAGAAGCAGTTTTTGGCTGAAGCAGCATCTACTTCAGTCTACCTAATCAATCGTTCACCATCTTCAGCAATTGAGTTCAACATTCCTGAAGAAAGGTGGACCTCTGCAACTTCTACCCTAGAAGGTTTGAGAAGGTTTGGCTGTTTAGTTTATGTTCATTCTGACGAAGGCAAACTAAACCCGAGGGCCAAGAAAGGTATTTTTACAGGTTATCCGGAGGGAGTAAAGGGGTACTGAATGTGGTCGCTAGAAGAAAAAAAGATCACAATCAGCCGGAATGTGGTGTTTAGAGAAGACGTGGTCTATAAAGATTTCAAAGAAGAAAATCACAAAGGTACATCAAGTGATAAAGTGTTATCTGACAAGTTCTTGAGCTATGATCTTGCAGGTAACAACAGGGAATCTGGAGAAAAACACCAAGAAGGAGATCCGATTATTAGTGAGGAAGATATAAGCTTGTCCCAGGATCAGGCGAGCGGTTCAGGATCAACTCATGATGAAGATCAAGATCTTCAAGACTATCAGTTAGCAAGGAATCGCGAAAGAAGAACACTTAAACCATCAGTGAGGCTGGAGGATTATCAAGTTTATCCAGATGACGAAGAGATAGCTGGTTTTGCCTATGTGATGGTAGAAGTTGGAGGTAACCCTGAACCTCAAAATTATAGAGAAGCGATGTGTGATCCAGATGGCGACAAGTGGTCAGAAACTGCTGGGGAAGAGATGATATCTCTAAAGAAGAACAGAACTTGGAGGCTTGTCGACAGAGATCCTAAGCAAAGACCTATAGGATGCAAGTGAATTTTTAAGAGGAAAGCAGGGATAGCATGAGTAGAGGAGCCGAGATTCAAAGCACGGTTGGTAGCAAAGGGCTACTCACAGAAGGAAGGCATAGACTATTAGGAGATTTTCTTGCCGGTGGTCAAGCATGTGTCAATTAGGCTTCTCTTGTCTGCGGTAGCTCATCATGACATGGAGCTTGAACAAATGGATGTTAAGACCGCCTTTCTACACGGCTACTTGGACGAACAGATCTATATGGATCAGCCAGAGGGATATGTTGACAAGCAATTCCCGGACAAGGTATGTTTACTTCAGAAGTCGATGTATGGTCTTAAGCAATCCCCTCGTCAGTGGAATGCGAGGTTTGATGAGTTTATTCAGCGTAACAGATATAAAAGGAGTAATTACGATCAATGTGTATACTACAAAGAGTTTAGGAAGGAAGAATATATCTACTTGTTGTTATACGTAGATGATTCTGATTGCGTCCAAGAACAAGCAGGAGGTCTGTGAGCTGAAGGTGTTACTCAACTCAGAATTCGAAATGAAGGTTCTAGGAAAGGTGAGTAAGATACTAGGCATGGAGATCACAAGAGAAAGAGAGAAAGGTACTCTGACGATTTCTCAGGAAAGTTACGTGCTCAAGGTACTGGGAAATTACAGAATGGATCAGTCTAAACCTGTGGCTAGGCCTATGGGCATTCACTTCAAGTTAAAGTCTGGTACGGAAAAAGAAGGTCAAGAGCAGTAGGAGTATATGAAAAGTATACCTTACCAGAGCGCAGTGGGGAGTCTAATGTACTCAATGATAGGTATTAGACCTTACTTGGCTTACTCGGTTGGAGTAGTATGTAGGTTCATGAGTGAACCTTTAAAGGAACATTGGCAAGCAGTGAAGTGGATACTGCGGTACTTAAATGGTTCTCTCAAGAACAAGTTATGCTACAGAAGAGAAGGAGAGTTCGTGGTTAAAGGGTATTGCGACTCGGATTATGCTGGTGACTTAGACAAGAGACGGTCAACTACAGGGATTTTGTTTACAGTTGGTAGCAACACTATTAGCTGGAGGTCAAGTCTTCAGAAAGTGGTGGCGTTATCAACAACGGAGGCTGAATACATTGCTCTTACGGATGCAGTTAAGGAGAGTGTGGCTAAAAGGTTTTATGAATGAACTTGGGTTCAAACAGGATGCTGTAACGGTGTACTGTGATTCGCAAAGTGCTATTGCACTAACGAAGAATGCTGTCTTCCATGAGAGGACAAAGCATGTGGCGATCAAGTATCACTTTATCATTGATTTGATAGCAGCCGGATTTGTTCTGGTTTCAAAGATTGCAACGGCCTACAATCTTGCAGATATATTCACCAAGGTTTTACTAGTTGGGAAGCTTCAAAGTGCATTGAAGTTTCTCAGGATCTCAGAAGATTAGAGATTGAGTCGTGAGGACTCAAACAACTGAGTGGGTTTACTCAGGGTCAGACAGCTGAATGGGTTTATTCAGGAACGTGTTACAAAGGAATATGGAGTTTAATCTCAAGGAGCTTCGAGTTGTGAAGTTCAAGGAGGAGCTATGCAATAAGGAACAAGGAGGAGATTTGTAAGTCTGTGTTCTGTATTTCATAGCTTAGTTGTTTTCTCTAAGTGTGTTAGAGTTTCTAGGTGGAGTAGAGGGTTAGCCATTAGTAGTTAGTCATGCGAGAGTCACGTGTGAATAGTTGTATATAAAGCTATGAGTCTCTTCATCTAGATTCATTCGATACATAGAGAAAGGATAAGATAGAGAGAGAGAGAGAGAGAGAGAGAGAGAGAGAGAGATTCCATCATCGTTATAACAAGAACAGCTCAAGCTCGAGGAAGTATTAGTGGATTGCTCCAGTGGAGCAGCCCTGGTGACGTAGCTCTTCTTCCGAGGTTGCGAAGAGGAGTGAACACCGGGTAAACAGTTCGTTGTGTCACTCGTTCTTGATTTCTTTCGTTAGCTCGTGTTCATATTTGATTCGTAGATCTTAGGCTCCGAATCGTACAACCTTCTAAGTTTGATAGTTATCTTTTCCTCTCCTACTAGCGCTAATTATTGAATCCGAATTCCCCACATTTAAAGATGGTAAAAATTCAGTTTAGTTTCAAGAGAATATCGTTTTAATGAAGTCGAAGTTTGTGTCCTAAGAAGTCTACTCCTTCTGTCTCTCCTAGCTGCCCTCCCCGTGGTGAGTCTTCTCCCCTTCTCTTTGGTCACATCACAGTCGTCGGAATAGTGTTTCTCGTTTGGTGGTCGGTCTCTAGTGGAGTAGATCTGAGGTTAAGAACCACTGGGTCTCTCTCCTGGCTGTATGCGCTACTTGAGGATGGTGGTGTATCTCTGGTGAGTCTCTCTGGTGGAGGTGGCTGACCGAAAATAGCGACGGTGGACTGATCCTCCACTTAGCTTAGGCGTGAATCGACTCTAGCCTTTTGTCTCCTTCTCAGGTTCGGTCTCCTTTTGTATTCGGTTTTCTGGTGGTGGCTTCGGTGGAACATCTGGTGGTGGCTTCTGTGGTGAGTTCCTCTTTCTCTCGGCAGTGGCTTTCGATCTCTTGGCCTGCATCGCAGAGATGATGGTGGTGGCACCCTTCCCAGAAGATGGCGACACCTTCTCGTCGATTAGGGTTTGTGAGGTCTTCCGATTATCTTCCAGTTTTGTAGTTTTACTTATTTTGGTTTACTGTATCGAACCAGACCCATTTTTGTGGGTTATTGGGCGTGTAATTTTTTTTATTGTTTTTTTATTGTTCTTTTTTTGTATAAAGAAAAGAAAAAAATTTCAATATGAAAACTTTAAAAAAAAAAGTCGAAGTTCAACGTAAGATTACAATAAAATTAGGTCATTGGAAAACTGAGCAGAAGATGAAAAAATAGATTTTACTGATTATAACTGAGTATGAGGTCGACTTTGGTGCAGAAATACATAAAAATTGTGAGAATATATCACACACTGGAAATTTAGATGGGACTTAAGTGATATATAAGGGACTTGGACCAATCCACTCATTGCCAATTGGTTTTGAGTTGGAAGCCTAGGAAACTTAACATGGTATCTGAGCCCGAACACACTTTCCCCCACCCGAACCGATCCGGCCCATTGAAAGAGGCCCGATTAATCTGACCCGAAATTGATCCTATAATGGGATATTGTCGAGACTAACGGCTAGACGGACCATTGTTTTGAGGGAGAGTGTGAGAATATATCCTACATTGGAAGTTAAGATGGACTTAAGAGATATATAAGGGACTTGAGCCAATCCACTCATTGCCAATTTGTTTTGAGTTAGAAGCCCATAAAACTTTACAAAAATAGTTGACAAAGTTCCATAATTCGGGCTAGACATGATGCTTGGCTTTCATATGTACAAGATTTATGATGCTTGCATTTTCAGAAGCTTATTCTATATAGCATACATATTCTAGGTTGAGCATGCATATGAAAATCTCATTTAGATTTTAAGATGAATACAAAAAATAATGTTTCCAGCTCTATTTTATGACGAGTGTAATGAACTCAGCTCTATTCATAGTATTTCTTTTGAAGAATTATGTTTTTGATATGTTGTATAGTATTATCTTTTGAGATGTTAAAGACCAGTGTGGTAAGAAGAGTGTGCTGGGTTTTAGATACTTGTTGGCGTTTTAGGACTTGCGGTGTACCAACTTACATTCCCGTTTTTATAGTGAAACATGTTTAAAATCTCATCCTAAATGGTGGATTTAGTATTATGATTCTGATGTCGAAGATCAGTGTACCGAAATGTGCTTTATGGGTTTAAGAGTTTATTTTGAGTTTTATGACTGCGAGTCTTTTTACGGGTCCTTCTCGAAAGTAAATTCGTACGAATATTATTTAAAATATACCTTTCAGGTAATACAATACACCAGGATATACCTGATCAGAATTTATAAGTGTTTTTATATTCGTGAGAGGATGTTGAAGAACCTTATTCCATATAGAAACAATGGTTAAATCCGCAAAGGATGTAGTAGTTCATCTGTTATGGCAAGCAACATACGAGATAATGAAATTTAAAATCTACAAAGGATGTCAAGTTGTTATTTGATAAAAGCTGAAATCAATACATTGATGAAAACCGAGATGATTGTTTCGAAAAATTAAGATGGTTGTATTGAAATTGAAGTTTTCAATTTATTACGCTTTTTGAAAAGTATGATGCAAAAAATCATACCCACGGCCCCCTCCCCTCCTTCTTTGGGAGGAAGGACAGCTGAACTTGCCATAAGATAAGTTGTCGGGAAAAGTACATATTTCAACATGAACTAAGCTAGTCGTGCTTTTTCAGAACTAAACAATCAACCAGTGCGTATTTCAACCCAAACCGTTAAATTTTTTAAATTTCCTACCCGAATTTACCATTTCGGGCCAAAATTTACCTTGACTAACGGATTGTTAGTCAAACGTTAAACAGTATCAGATCTGTGACAGGAAAAATGCCTTTTTAGATCCGAACTAGCTCTAAAGTGTCTTTTCATACCTGTACATTTAAGTTGTGCTTATTTCTCCCCAAACTTAAATAAAATTCAAATTTTCTACCCAGAAAACCAATGATTTAGAAACCGGTCGGCATCGGTTGGTTCGACCGTTTGAACTGCGAACCGGTGCCAATCCAGTTTAGTTTTACTAAATATCCAAAATTTATAATTAACCCAAAACACCCCTAAATCCCGGTAGAAAAATGAAAACCTGCCGGTTTCTATAATCAAAAGTCATTTTTTAAAATCCCGGCTTCTATAATCAAAAGTCTTTTTTAAAAAACATCACAATTCAATATAAATTATTTATTTTAGATATTTTACTAGTCAATTGGTATATATATATATATTAGCTCATCACAATTTTTTTTCTATTCATTCCAAACTCAATATGTATTCTATGAATATAAATTTAATCAAACAATCTTTATTTGAAGTTAAAGCTTTTCAATTTATTGATCAACTATAAACTAAAATAATATCATATATACATATGTTTTTGACTATTTTGTCAATATATAGGTATATGTGACTGTGCATTATATATATTGGCAAAAAGATTTTAAAATTATATATATGTATTGGCAAAAAAATTTAAATTATATATTGGCATAAAGATTTTAAATTTGTGATTTTTAAATTATTGGTTTTCTGGGTAGAAAATTTGAATTTTATTTAGGTTTGGGGAGAAATTGGCACTACTCAAATGTACAGGTATGAAAAGGCACGTTAGAGCTAGTTCGGGTCTAAAAAGATACTTTTCCGTCACAGGTCTGATACTATTTAACGTTTGACCAACGATCCGTTAGTCAAGGTTGATTTTGGCTCGAAATAGTAAGTTCGGGTAAGAAATTTAAATTTTATAACGGTTTGGATTGAAATACGCACTGGTTAATTGTTTAGGTCTGAAAAAGTACGACTGGCTTAGTTCAGGTTGAAATATGCACTTTTCCCATAAGTTGCCTATCTATATACCTTTTTTTTTTGGAGATTTGGCTCAGTAGGTTAGATTGAAAAAGAATTTGTCCATCTATGCTTTTAGTATTTTTGGCTTGATTTTGACTATGTTACCCTTAATTAAAATTTAAAAATATAAAATAACTTGTTTTAAAATATAAAAAATTGAAAAAAGAAAATGGAAATAAAAAAGTCATAAAAATATATTTTTACATTTTTTTTAGAAGTGAACTATTTTTAATAAATGTTTTGTTTTATATTCTGCATCAGCTAGAATTCATATTCTAGGAAAAAAGTTAGGTAGAATATATATTCTGAGTTTTGCTCTTGTTCTACCTTGATTAGAATATGCATTCTATCTTTTTCACTTAGTTCTACGTCAGCAAGAATACATATTCTACCATTTGTTCAATTTCTACCTAAACTAGTTTGCGTATTCTGAGTATTACTCTTTTTTTTCCACCTAAGCTAGTTTACGTATTCTGAGTATTAGTCTTTGTTCTACCTAGGTTAGAATATGTTCTTCTTCTATCCTAACTAGTATTGCATAATCTACCTTGTCTAGAATACGTAATCTAGCCGTCCTTCTACATTCTACGATATTTAGAATTTGTATTCTAACATTTTATCTTCGTTCTTTCTACTTTAGAATATATGTTCTACATAACCTGGTTTAATTTGGTTATAAAAATCTAAGAAAATCTAACAGAATATTTACTAAATATTTTTAAAAATCTAACAGAAAATTTGGTTAATTAGAGAGAAAATGGGCAGGTAAGTGAAAAAGAACGTCGACAGCAATGTTCGAACCTGCTCGGGCAAAGCCCAACGACTCGGACATATGGACATTTTGGTAGCAACTAACTACAGAGCATATGTTAATGTCTTTTTAAATGCATATGTTACATACGACAAGCTTTGTTTTGAGAAGTTACATAAACAAGCTACATGGTTTGTAACTTCTCCTAAACGGAATATAAAAGCCAATTACATTTTCATAACAATTTGTTTACAACAAAAAGTGAAAATGAATAGAGACGACGATGAAGAATTCAGGTCTTAACCAAGGAAATTACATAACATGGAAAGTGTTTTCAATGTGTTTTTTAATATCAGAAATACGAAAGATGAAATATAGATGCTTGATGAAAAGAACGAAAAGATCTAGAGAGCTCGGCTTTTGATAATGTCGAAGCTCATCTCGCTAGGATCAGTGGCTTGTAGCTCAACCTGAATGTCGTCCAACTCTCTCTTGAATCTATCCTTAGAGCTCGCGTACACCATCTTCATCCTCACTCTAGATGAATCCGGTGACCTACCATCATCCAACAAGCCCAAACACATCATCGACCATAGAGTTTAGAGAACTAGAGAAGGATTAATCAAGAGCTTTGCGTCTTGGTATATAAGTAATCCAAGTACACATTCAGATATCATTTGGTGTGCTTGTGTATCCATGGAATTGATAAAAGATCCAGTGGAAGGACAATATATACTACATATAAGAAACATAGATATGTTCAGATCTCATGAATCCAAAATTCCTTGACATGAACAGAAGACATATTTTGTTCTTGTTCGTATAGTGCTAAACAACGCTCACATTATTATCTAGCAAAGGCAATAAAGGTTGAATGTACAGAGAAGAATCTACAGACCATTTATCCAGCTTCGTCAGCTGTTCTTTGGGCTCTCATGTCCACTGTTTGCTGAACATTTTCCTCCTCCTGTTCTTATCATCACAAACAAACATATCTATATGAGTCCAGAAAATTAGAAAAAAATATATATACAGAATTCATAGACTACACTGTATGAATCACAATGGCAAAAAAGTAGGATTATATTTCTAGAGAAGACCGGAACAAAACTAGAAGAATATAACCCTTTGACCTATGGGTAATTCTGTGATTACAAGCAAAGCTAACAAAGTTCTTGTGCACAAATTATTTGTTATACTAAAAAATTATTTGTGCCCCATACATAATATCTTTCTAGATCTTGTGCACAAATAATTTTTTAGTATAACAAAATAATATTTATATAATATATGATTGTTCTTAAAGTTCTAAGGTTCGAAAATAAAAATTATTAAACAAAAAATTTGATTTTTTTTTTTCATATACATGATCTCTTTAAAATATTTATTATAATAAGATAATTTTTATTTAAACTATGATTCTAAAATATTTATATAATGAAACCCAAATCATATAGTTTAGTAGGTTTGTTAAATATATCTGTTATTAATTTAAAAACAGATTATATAATTTATTACTTAATTTAAACTAATCTGTAAAAAAGTATAATTAAAACATAAGATAAAAGTAACATATATTAATTTAAAAGAAAGGAAAGAAATATAATATGCAAATCAATGATAAAAACAAAAGATGAAATACTGTAGAGATTAAGAAATATTAAACATGGTCATATACGAAAATAAGGGAGACAGCTTTAGTTTTAAGAGAAAAAAATGAAAGAAAAACAGAAAGAACGAAAAAAAAACTTCGAATGGTCATCTTTACCATCAACATGTATAATGGTTAATTACAAGTCCTTAAAAATCTGTATGGGTCACGTGCCCCCCATTTCTTGAACGTGGGTCCGCCCCTGTATTCAACTATTTATAAGAATATTTTCATCCACCATAAAATTAGAACATGTATAATATCATTCAAATTATTTACATATTTTATCATGAAATCAAATTTCATGTTATTCCATTCCTCTTTATGTTATATGTCTTCATTCTTAAAAGATACAAAATTAATTTGCTAACCAAAGCTACATATTAATTTTTTCTAATAGTTATTCTATATTGGTTTTGGTCCTTTTGGAAAAGAATAATTTGAGTTTAACTAATTATACGAATTTTTATTTTGTCAATTTACTTTAGTAATAGAAAACATGTTTAATATTACTCACGTAAATTATTATGTTATTATGCAAAATCATATTTCATATCATTCATTTACAAAAGATATATTACATTCGAATTATATAATCTATTATAAATTTTGATCATATATTGAACTTTAGTTTAAATTCAAACTAGATAAATTCATATATTAAAATAGTACTATACAAATATTTGTATGTATTCTTATTCATTAATCTAGATAGCTTTATATATATCCTAAATAATAGTTTTTTATTCATAAATATATCAAATTTAAACAATTCAAATAAATATATTCTAAACATTTTATAAGAAAAATAAACATTTAAAATTTTCAACTTTTTAAGTTTTATGATTAATAATATAATTTCAAATCTGAATATTATATAATAAACAATAAAAATGTGCCGGATGCAGAATACTGTCTAGTTTATAATCTTTGTTAGTCTCGGCATTCGAAAACTTTATACCAATCTTTTTGCGAATAAACATTTTGGTGTCTCACTGTTTTGGGAAAAAAATCTTATGTCAAACTTGAAAAATTCTTTCCTACCGTCTCACTATCGTTCTCAAGTAGATGTGATCCCACAAGAGAAGACCCAAAAAAAAAAAAATGAAAGAGCTTGAGAAAATGAAAATTACCAAAAAAAATGAAAGAAAAAAAATAGTTGGACAACTTCGCCGAATCGATGGCCCTCGGTCTCATCCAAGATCACTGTTATGATACGACCATCAAAGTTAAAAAAAAAGTAAACATTAAGCAACTGAACTTCCAAATCAACAAGCCAAAGGCAAAACAGAGTCTGATGTCTTTACCTACAC
This sequence comes from Isatis tinctoria, assembly GCA_010577795.1. NCBI lineage: Eukaryota > Viridiplantae > Streptophyta > Magnoliopsida > Brassicales > Brassicaceae > Isatis > Isatis tinctoria. The sequence continues at coordinate 6,046,414 of CM021248.1, read as the reverse complement.
AAGCAAAGAAGAGGTGGAATCTTCAGTTTTTACTCGCACTTGATGGAACGGTAAATGTGACGGACAAAGAAAAGGGAAGCACGGAATCCAATTGCCCCGAGCATGAGGAAGAATCCATAGCAGATGCAAGCCATGTAGCCGAAGAAGAAGGATGTCTGCATGAACCCTGACATATCCGACCGTGCATAGTAGTAATACAAGCAGTAGGCGTATATGAATAAGCCTGTTGATCCACCGCATAGCAATGATCTTCGGATGCACAGAAAGATTGTCAATCATTAGACAAACTCAAACATTGAGTTCTCTATTAGTCTAAAGCATTTGATCAAACTCAAACGAGATATTACCTCCACCACCACTCATGATCTTCGGCAGCAAGTTGGAAGTATGTCAGTGCAACAGTGATGAAAGCAGTGACTATGACGAGAATAAGGAAGACGATGGAGAGAATACTGTAGATGGTGTATATTCTGTGACCCCAAACACTGGCGAATATGTAGTAAAGCTCGATGTAAATGGCACTGAACGGCAAAAAGCCAGCCATAGCCATCTGCGGAAGTGTTCTCCGATACCAGCGCAATGATGGGATCTCTCTTGGGTATTTTGTGGTACGGCAAGGAGCTTGAAACTCAGATTTCCTGTTCTTCCCGGCGATACCTCCCAATATTAATAACGGTGAAGTAACCAATGCCCAGATAAGGAAAATGACCACAATTGTCCCGAATGGCAACGCTGCAGTGGCTTGGTAAGCAATCGCAACAGTGTTAAGGAAGGAGAAAGTGAGTAAAAGAGGTCCACAGAAGAGGCTTCCTGTAAGCATAAGATTCCTAACCTGCCAAGACAGCCGATACCATCTTTCTTAATCAATCTATTAAATTGTAAAACTGTTCACTCAGTTCATCTGGCATTAAAAGCTCTTTGGAGCAATATGAACCACAGAAATTTTCTAAAAAAATGAAGCAATTGCAAATGAAAACAAGAGCAGACCAGGGAACCCTTTAGGCTGACTACAGAGACATGATCAGATACCGAGTCCTCAGAGCAAAAAAAAAAAAAAAAAAACCCATAAAGTGGCATCTAGACTTACCCAATTAGTTCCTTCTAGCTGGCAATAGAAAGAAGCAGCAGTATATCCGGCAATCCCCGAAGTGAGTGCATATATGACAACCAATGCAGTAAACAATGCTCCACGGTTGTAAGGATAAAAGACACCGACTAATGCAAGCATAAATATGAAAACAGCCCTGCATACAATTTAAACGATGTACGTTAGTAACTGAAAAGAAAACAGCATGCCAGGAATCGCACCACAACTCTATGTGACAACGTACAGTGTGAACAGTTGTGTGCCAGAACCAAGGGCTGCAGCCAACAGGGATTTGTGTTTTGGAAACCTAAATACATCACCATGGAGCAGTTTCCACCCAGTCTCTTCTTGGTCATCAGCCGCCTCTTCATCATGTGCATACCTATAGGGTAAGAGCTACTAGATATATTAAAAGTCACAAATTCAATTATCTTATGCACCCTAGGTAATAATATCTTACTTAACAAAATCATTCTTCAAGACTCTCATGAGAATAGTTGCAAGGAAGCCAGTCAAGAGAAGAACTGTGACACAAGAGTTAATGATGGAGAACCAGTGGATTTCCAAGTGATGCGGCATTGAGGAAGCCAGTGAGTATTTCTCCATCCTCTTCTCGTATGGAATTTCTGTTTCCTTCCACCGAACTGTGTACGTGAAATCAACTTCGACTTCCTTGTCCTCAGTCAAGTCCACGAGGAAGTTGTGGTCCGTTCTCACAATAATCTCAATAACACGGTCCTTATTGTAGAAAATCTCAAACTGTAAGTGATTGAAGAGATAATATTTGTACTCAGACGGGTCAGATTTGCCATCCTTGACAAGTTTCCCCAGGAATCCCCAGATGGGCAAGTCATCATAATACATCTGAAAGTAATAATCTTTCGAGATCACATCTCGGAACTTAGCAACGTCTTCTCTACTCAACCTCTTTCTGCATGCAACTTCAGAGTTCTTTTCACCCAAAAACTCAAGTTTGTAAGGAGCACTGACTAATCTATCCCCGTTGAGAACTTCCCCGAGAGCTTCCTTCTTTTCCTTAACCGGAGCTGTTAAAACAAAACCCCTCAGGTATCTGAATCACAAGAATCCACCTATGAAAACCAAAGCAATCCGTGCATACCTGATGAACAGAATGGTAGATCAAAGTATCGGTACGTTTCACTGCAATCCACAGAAAAAAAAACAAAGTGGTAGTTAACCATTAGCTCATGAACACCACAAAGACGATTACAATTCATGAACATCCGAACCACATTCACTACTTCACCTTTCCTTTCTTGAATTAGCAAACGAGAGGAATGATCCAAATCGTTGCCGATATTAGGAAAGAACAAAAAACGAATTTGCCATCATAATTCGAAAATTCCATTAAGACTGCTAACTATTCAGGAACGCAAACTGGAATCTGAATCAGAAATCCAAAGAGACGAGAGAGATCGAATTCAGAAAACTAAGAAAAAAGCTCAGATCTGAAATAGATTTCCGCAACGCACCTCGGGTTGTGAAACGGCCCGACTTTGTTCGCGTAAAGCGGGACATCGTCACCGACCTTGTAACGGTGATCGGAGCCGTCTGATATCGCCGGAGAAACGGCGTAGATGAAGAAAACGATTAGAATCAGCAGACGCGAAGATGGTTTCTTCTCCATGATGATGATGAGTACTCAAATTAGCGAATAGAGAGAGAGGTTTAAGCGGTTGGGTCGATGATCATGATAACGTATGAGTGAGAGTGATTTGGTAGTCATGAATTTACAAATTTGAAACGAGATCATTTTTTTTGTCATTATTTATTCTTTACTTGATTGTTGAGTGTTTTTTTTGGCAATTTAATAATTTTTAATAAAGGATAATGACATTTTAACTCCGGATTAGTGGTTGGGATCGGACGGAATTAGGAGTAAGGGCACTTTGTTGCTCTCGAAGTTATGATTCAGCAACGTGTTATTCTAGTTATATTATCGTTTTAATATTTACAGCGCAGTTTATATTTTGATTATCCAACATGTAATAGATTAAGTTAAATATTATTTGCTTTTTAAATTTTCAGTTCTTGGTATTTTGGCCCCGATTATTTTTAGATCATGCTGGCTTTGGTCTTCCGTATATCTCTTGGATATGAAGGAACAGTTTCTTGATAGCATGGATTTAGGAAGAGAACGTGGCATCACCAATCAAGCTTCAGTTCCGAATTCTTTTGTTCTTTGGATTTCTCTGCACAATTAGCCAACAAAGCTTCTGACTTTGTCACTTTTTTCTCTGTATGTTGGTGAGGGCAGCTCAAATGCGTTATGTTTATGAGGATACATCATATTGCCTCAAATTAATAGATACTCCAGCTCATGTTGATTTCTCTTACGAGGTACTTAAATTCTCTACTCCACTGAAAACCTGTTTAATATGTGAACTTGTGAAGACAAAGGGAACAAAAGAAAATGGAAGAACTAAGGTACTACTTAGGAAATTTGTGTTTCAGATATAATCTCTGTATATGTTTGGCAGTTGATCCTTGACTCACTTCTTCTTTCTCATCTTTTCTTCCTAGGGATTAATTAGAAGATGAACAATACCTTCTCGGAGATGCAAACATTTCCCTCTTTTCTCCATTTACCCTGTTCGATCTTCTTAGATGTTTCATTTGGCCAAAACGTCATCTGGATTAATGTGTGTTTCCATGTTTGAAGTTGAAAGATTTTTAGACATGTTTTAATGTTATTTTCTAATGAAACAGGAGGAGAGAAAAACCTTGCCAATTTATTCATGCCGTGGAAAAACTTCTTAAAGCTCTCAATGACCATCAGGTGATTTCATGTCACTACTTGCTGTGTGTTTAAGTTACTTGATAACAACTCTGAAATGTTAAAGGGAAGTTTTATATTTTCAAAATCATCTCATGACATGCGAGAGAAGCTTGCACTGAGAATCCCTATGAACACCAAATTTCGTCCTACTAACATAGAATTAGAGGCCATGTACTACATAATTACTAAAGAAGATAGTATCTTGAGAAGAGAACATGCATCAGAAAAGACAATCAATCTTTTTGAAATAGTGGATTAATTTTTCTGGTTAATGAAAATTCCCATAGAATTCGAAAATAATTTCTTCTGTCATGTATGATTTAAACCCTTTCCCCTCATTTTTTAATTGACCAGGTTCTTGTCATTGTTTCGGCAAAAACTACACAGATACCCCAATAGGCCAATACCTTCACGAAGCTGGTTATACCAAGCATGGAAAGGTAAACCCTAATAACATGAATAATTCCCTGGAAAGAGGAACTAGTGGTTATCAATCAAAGTTATATATTATATTCTTTGGTCGAGAGCTTTACCTTGCCACTTTTTTTTTTGTCACTAGGTATGAGTGTTTGTTGAACTTTTCTTTTCTTTTATCACAAGCTATCTTATTTAGAGGTTCACGAAGATTGCCTTTGCGTATCAGTTTTGTGGCCAAATCGTTTGAAAACTATAAAAAGAAAAAATTTAATTTTAAGCACCCCAATTATTTTGATTTTCTTCAGGTTGGTTGCACGCAGCCTCGACGAGTTGCGGCTATGAGCGTGTCGACTTGTGTTACTCAATAGATGGGTGTCAAACTTGGGCACGATGTATGTTGTCTTCTTTACTTTTTAATCTTTTCTTTTTTGTCCTTGTGACAGTTGATTCTGATTTGTCACTTGAAGGATTCTAAGCTTTGACGGTGCATGTTACAGGTTGGCTATTCCATTCGGTTCGAGGATTGTACTTGTGAGAAAACAATTCTCAAGTAGCTGCTTGGTGAGCCAGATCTACGTAGTTACAGGTAATGAACACTCCTACTCGATTTGTTTCCACATGGGGAATCGGATGTTTTTCTTTCATAATAGCTGAACCTTTCACTATTTTTATCGTCGCATGAAAGAACCCTGCACACCGACATACTATTTGGATTAATTAAGACAAGTGGATACCTCTCTTAGTTTCTTTTCACTTATACAATGAGAGTTAGATCTTTGGGATGTGTTTTGATCCTCTCTTATTATGCTATGGTAGGATATAGCACGGGCCCTGAATCTGAAGTAACATTATCTTTTTTGTTACTTCCTAAGTAACATTTTTAGTTCATGAAGTAGAGTTATAGAGCCTGTTCTGGGCTGTAGAATCTCTGTCAAATCTCCGCTTTCGCAATATTATTTTTGAGTCCTCCTTGGCTCATGCTCGTGAAGCGCTTATGGATCAAGATGCTTTCCCTCACCTCCGTGAACTCCTGGCCAACATTACCAGTATCCTCAACTCTTTCGACTTTTGCAGTTTGTCCTACTGTTTTGCCTCGCGAAATCAGGCGGCTACTGCCATTGCACTCAGTGTGAACCATCGTACTCAGTCGTACATTGCCAGAGAAGGACCGTGTTGGTTGAATCATCTCCTTACTACTGAAGCTTCTGCCTCTAATCGGATCTAGTCCTCCCTCTCCGCCTATCATTTATTCAGGCTTCTATGCTCTGTGTCCCATTTGGTTTGGGGCTCCCTTTATGGTGCCTTGTGGTTCCTTTCCCTTTGTTGTCGTTTTCGTTTTGGTTGTTGTCGGGTTGCTTTTGACCTCTAAACTTTTTCCTCTGTTTCTCAAAAGTAATACAAGTGTTAAAAAAAGTAACATTATCTTATGGTAATGTTACATCTGTCTCTACGGAAAGCTTTTGATTGTTTGGTGATCGATGCTTGCTTCCTCTATTCTATCTAAACATAAGAACGACCGGGAGTACCGGGACTTGATTGCCTTAAATTTGAGAGATGAAAATATTCAGAGCACTAGGTTTCGAAATGACAGAGGAGGTAACATACGTTTCATTTCAATTTTTCTTTAAGTTTTGATCACAGAATGATAGATTCTGTTATCTGGTTTGTTTGTTTGGTTGGTGTAATAATTGAAGCAAATTAACAAAACGATAGCTGATATGGACAAAAATGGAAGTGGATCTATGGATTACGATGAGTTTTATTATATGATGACTGCTAAGATTGGTGAAAGAGACACAAAGAAGTGCAAAGCTGTAAGAATGAGCTATTAGTAAAAGCGGTGTAAAAAATGTGAAAGTATCATTTTGTGATTTTATTAATCTAAAAGACAATATATATTCATCAAATTTCTATTATATTATTTTCGAAATCAGTTTCTTATGTGTCAAACTGATGTTAATTTTGTTTATGTCAATTTCACAGATACTTTAATGAATTAGAATTATTATTTTTAATTACTATTTCTAAATATTTTTATTTTACTTTCATTTTCTTATAAAATATTTTCAATTTTTCTATACAAAAAAAGAATATCATTTATAAATTTTCTTCTTTGAAATAATTTCTTACTCCCTCTGTTTTTAAAAGATAGAATTTATAGTGTTTTCACACATATTAAGAAAACATATTTAAATCTAATTATAAATTTTTTATTTTCTGTGATTAAAAAGTTTCAATAACTTAAAACCAATAAAAAATCAATTTTTTTCTTGAACTTTACAATTTGCCATTTATAATTTATAAAAATGTATAGTAAATTTTAAAAAGTTTATCATTTTGAAACACAATTTTCTTTTTAAAAACAGAGGGGGTATATATTTATATTTCACCGGTTATATCTTACATGGTTTGTGTAAGATCTATAACATATATTTATTATAATTATAGATATATTGGTTTATTATATCTATAATAAATTGTAACAAAAAAAAGGTTATATCTATAATGATTATGCACAAATGTTCTGAAGGTTGAAGTTTTTTTTCACGTGATGAAGTTTGAGGACATGTCTTTGTCTGAGACTTCATCGAGCCATGGCGGGATCACGACATCTGGAGCGTTCCCTGTGCCACCCATGCCAAAGTTGAACTCGGAAGTTGCAAGCTCCATGTTCTTCTGCTGAAGGAAACGTCCAGTCCACGGCTTTTCATTTTTTTTTTGCTTTATGGTCGAACCAACAAAACATTAAATGCCCATATAGACTCTTCTCTGGGTCGATGCCTCATGTTTTTTTTTTTTGTTGACTCTTTTCTCTGATATGATGTTCTTTCCGAGTGTTTTGCTAGGTGTTGTTGGTCTGGATATTTTATCTATCTATGCTTTAATCAAATCGGGATTTTAAAGTGTTTGTTTCATCGATTTTCGTGTTTAACCTTCGTAAACTTCTTACTGAGGGATGAAAATCATTCGGGAGTCACCCAACTATTTACTAAATATATGTTTGGGAATGTTTAAAACTAATAATGTTTTAGTGAATTATCAATTAGCAAAAGAAAGTATTACTAAATATACTTTTCATTATAAAACATAGTAATTTTCATGCGTGAGAAATAGTAATTTACTTTTGTGAAGAGAATGTCCTGAAATCATATTTGTATTTACTCTAATAGAGTCGTGATGTCGAGATAAGACAATTATATGATATTGGACGGTTGTAATGTTTTGCTAGAAGCCGCTTATAACTTATGAGTTATGAACTCATTACCATTATCATATGATCCTATAGGGTCACACACCTAAGCAAACTGGATAATCTATTTTGGGTTTAATCATTAGAGTAATGATCGGATCAATGTATATAAGATATACATTGATATTGTGTTTTTGTGAGGGTGTCGATCGACACCAATGGTTAGTGTCGATTGAAACCACTCGGGATCAGAAACCGGACTTGATTTAAATCGAGTCGGTTCGGTCCATCGGTCAATTAAGTTTTCTCATGTCGCCTATATATAAGATATAGGGCACGACTGTGAGACATACAGAAGTTCCTGGCCGTCATAGAAACGCAAAGAGAATCCCAAGGCGAATCGTTCGCTAAGGTACTAGCATCCCTGTCGTCCAGTTTCGCGTGCTTGTGGACTTCTGTAGAGGCGCAGCACTTGAGGCGCTTTCGATCTCGTTTACCTAATCATCTTCCGCTGCTTCATCTCCAGGTTTTTTCGAGATCTCTTTTGATTCAATTAACACATGATCCGTGGCTTAGAATTTGCTCTAGGGTTGTTTTAATATGATTAAAACCTTGACAAATTCCTTCAGTGGTATCAAAGCCTAGTGTTTCTATTGAATATGTTGCATGTTATTGAATTATTTGAATTCAAATCGGTATTATTTGATAATAGATATGCATGCTAAAAATCAACTTGTTCAAAATCGCTTTGAAAAATGTTCGTTTAGCGTTCTGGGTTCTTCGGTGTCGACCGACACCAATCCGGTGTCGCGATTGGTTCAATTAGATTGAACCGGATTATCGCGATCGGTTCAAGCGGTAAATCGGTTATCGCCTTTGATCCGATTCGGTTGGTATCGACCGACACTAATGTAGTGTCGATCGACACCAGTTGGTTATTGCGATTGGTTCGATCGGTTAAATTGTTTATCGCGATCGAACTGGGTTGGATTTTGTCGACTGACACAAACCAGTTGTGTCGATCGACACTGAACTGGTGTCGATCGACACTAGTTCAGATTTCGCCTTCTAGATTTGTTTAACTTAATTGAATTAAAAGTTTTAAAACAAATCGAAATATCTAGAATATATAATTGTTATGAACTAGATTTAAGATTCTGTTCCTCAAACTTAATATCAAGTGAAATTGATGTTTTTCCAGTCTCGTCAACTGCCAAAGGCCCGTTTCATTGTTTGGTGGACTTGCAGTGCAAGGTACCGGGAATTACATGGGTAAGGCAGGTGGTATTTTGGGTTATCAAGAGTCTTGGACTCAAAGTTACCGCATGATTGAGAGATTGGTTAACTTGACTAAGCTGTCAAGAGTCTTGAGCTTAGAGACATCAGAGTAGAATTAACATAAGATGTTAAGACTGCGACAAGAATCATATTGGATATGATTGGCAAAGTGTTGCCTACCTAATTAATTGGAATCTGAGTTACAAGAGTCTTGGAGTTAGGTTTCAGTTAAATTGGATATTGGATCATTATATTCAACTTGAGGAAAATTGTTTTGAATATATTGCGAGTTTTCTTAATTGTTAAGATTTCTCATTTCTTGAACATCTAAACTAATAAAACTCTCATATTCTTGTATCAGCTATGTCTTCTTCCCCTCACAGAAACACATTCTCACTTCGATCCGTCCTTGAGAAGGACAAGCTTAATGGATCGAACTTCCTCGAATGGTATCGGAACTTGAGAATTATTCTCAAGCAGGAGAAAAAGGAATATGTCCTTGAGAAAGTTCTCCCTGACAAACCGAAATCCAATGTCGCACACGCTGAAAGGAATGCTTGGGAGAAGCATTCCAATGATGTGGTCGATGTGAGTTGTCTCATGATGGCTACCATGAACTCGGACTTGCAGAAGCAATATGAGAATGTGGCGTCGCCAGTTGAGATGATCACTAGCCTGAAAGGGATGTTTCAGGAGCATACACGAACTGAGAGATACCAGACGGTTAAATCTCTCATTAAGTGCAAGCTACCAAAGGATGGTCCAGTTAGCCCACACTGTAGGAATTTATCAGGTTTTAACTCTTTAAAACTATCAAGTTCCTATTGCCACAAGATCATGCTATTGAATCTATGTCCTCAGATCAAGGATTTACCTGGAGTTTTGCAGCGGAATGATTAGGTAAAGCGAGATCTGGAGCGCCTCAATCGTTGCGCCTCTACAGCTAGTCCACGCACACAAGACTGGATCAGGGATGCTAGTGCCTCTGGGAGCTTTTTGAGTTTCTGTCTCGACGGCTAGGGTTAGACTTTCTTGCTAGGAGATTTCGTGGCTCTAACTAGTATATATAAGAGTTAGACACGAAATCCCATAACCCTAGGACTAACCGGTTTAAATTGAGTCGTTAATTTAAACCCGGTATCATTAATTCCGAGTGGTGTCGATCGACACCAATAATCGGTGTCGATCACACCCACATATAAACTCGATATCAATGTGCAACAATTACACATTGATGAGATCATTACTATAATGATCATTCCCAGTACTCGTTATCCAGTTTGCTTAGGTGTGTGACCCTATAGGATCATGTGATGTTGGCAATGAGTTCACAACTCATAAATTATAAGCGGTTTCTAGCAAAGCATTATAATTACCCATCATCACATGATAGTCTTATCTCGACTTAACAACTATGTTAGAGTGTATACAAGTATGATTTCCAGGACATTCCCTTCAATCTCCCACTTGTACTGGAATCAACTTATTCCAATAATCCCTTTGTCGCTATATCTCGATTCAACATAAGGCAAGAGCTCGTGTCATCCTTATAAAGTCAAATCATGTTTATCGAACTCTGATTTGTACTAATAAAAGCAAACGACTGACTTTCAGCTCGTTTGAGTGTGGCCACACATTTCCTCAGTACCAAATCTCCAATAGGCCAGAGATATTTATCTCCCGTTATATAGGAGGGACAAATTCCATCTTGTTCCATCCCCTGTTCCTTACGCACTTCATGACGTGCCCAATCAATGTCTTTATAGTCACCAGTTACGGCTGACGTTTGACAAAGTGAAAGCAAACCAATTCATGTGCAGGAAATCATGATGAACTCAGGTCTAAGGACTATACTCTATAGTCGTAATGAGAAACTCATATGACACTCATATAACAATCTTGTTGAGTTCTCATTAGCGGGTCATGTCCGATACTGTGTTCTCAACACATATCTATGTGATTGACTTTGATACCCCTATCAATGACACCATGAAACTTGGTCATCAGTCACATCACATACTAATCTCACGCGGTCATTAATGTCCCAACTTAATGACCTTCGACCAGTGACCTCAATAATTTATGACATTTATCGTTTATAGGGTTTCATGATCAAATCACGCATTTGATGACCTATAAGAATGTCTCAAATTATTTTGGGACTACTATATCTAATTATGCAATTAAATAATACTGAAACAATTTCAATAAATAAAACATAACCCAAGTATGTTTACATAAACATCAAAAACAAAATAAATAACTCCCACTCAAACTAAGATTACTGCTCAAGAAATCTAATTCCCATTGCAGCAACATGACTCTCATGCTTAGGCTGTGGGAGTGGCTTGGTCAGAGGATCAGCAATATTATCGTCCGTCGGAACTCTGCTGATCTTCACATCACCACTCTCGATGATCTCTTGTATCAACTGATATCTTCTCTCAATGTGTTTGGACTTCTGGTGTGATCTAGGTTCCTTTGCTTGAGCTATGGCCCCATAGTTGTCACACAGCAATGCCACAGGCTCAGATATGATAGGAATCACACCAAGTTCAATCATAAACTTTCTGATCCAAACAGCCTCCTTTGCCACTTCTAAAGCAGCAATGTACTCAGCTTCGGTTGTGGAATCCGCCACGGTGCTCTGCTTGGAACTCTTCCAACTAACTGCACCGCCATTCAGACAGAAGACATAACCAGATTGAGATCGGGAGTCGTCTCTGTCCGTCTGGAAACTAGCGTCGGTGTATCCACTCATCACAAGCTCATCACATCCACCGTACACCAAGAACTTATCCTTAGTATTTCTCAAATACTTCAGAATTGTCTTGACGGCAGTCCAGTGATTTTCACCGGGATCAGATTGGTATCGGCTTGTCATGCTCAAAGCACAGGCGACATCTGGATGTGTACATAGCATGACATACATGATGGATCCTACTGCAGAAGCATAAGGAATCCTACACATGCGCTCTCGCTCCGCAGGCGTCGAAGGACACTGCTTCTTGCTGAGAGTGATGACATGTGACATCGGAAGCAAGCCCTTCTTAGAATTATGCATATTGAACCTATGTAAGACCTTATCGATATAAGTGTCTTGACAGAGTTCAATTAGCCTCTTTAATCTATCTCTATAGATTTTTATTCCAAGAATGTATGCGGCTTCTCCCATATCCTTCATCCAGAAGAAACTTCCAAGCCAAGTCTTTAAAGACTGAAGCAACGAAATGTCGTTTCCAATAAGGAGTATGTCATCTACGTATAGCACGAGAAATGCAACTGCGCTTCCGTTAGTCTTCTTGTATACGCATGGTTCCTCCTCGTTCTTGATGAAGTCAAACATTTTGACTGCTTCATAAAAATGGAGGTTCCAACTCCGAGATGCTTGCTTCAATCCATAAATGGATTTATGAAGCTTACATACCTTCCCAGCGTTTTTAGGATCTGTGAAACCTGGAGGCTGCGTCATGTACACATCCTCCTCCAGAATCCCGTTAAGGAAAGCTGTTTTCACATCCATCTGCCAAATCTCATAATCATAATAAGCGGCAGTTGCTAGGAGAATCCGAATAGATTTAAGCATGGCGACTGGGGAATAGGTTTCGTCATAGTCAATACCATGAATTTGTTTGAAACCTTTTGCCACCAATCTAGCTTTATAAATCTGAACGTTTCCATCCACATCGATCTTCTTCTTGAAGACCCATTTACACTCGATGGCTTTTACACCATCAGGTGGATCAACCAAAGTCCATACTTGGTTCTGTGACATGGAACCCATTTCGGATCCAGCGGCCTCAAGCTACTTTTCGGAGTCAGGGCCCATCATGGCTTCTTCGAAATTCGCAGGTTCGTCGCTGTCAATGATCAACAGATCATGACAGTGAGTTACGAGAAATCCATATCTCTCGACCTCGTTGCGAATCCTTCGGATCTGCGAACTAAGGCACCACAGGTGCTGGCTCCACAACCTCTTGTGAATCCAACGGCTGCTCTTCCTCGTTAGGTTGAGTAGCATCCTGTGACTCTCGAATCTCTTTGAGTTGTACTTTACTCCCACTGTCTTTCTTGGAAAGAAATTCTCTCTCAAGAAAAACACCATTCCGAGCAACAAACACTTTGTTCTCAGATCGGTTGTAGAAGTAGTACGCCTTGGTTTCCTTAGGGTAACCTACGAAGTAGCACTTATCAGACTTGGGTGCAAGTTTATCAGTTATCAATCGCTTGACAAAAACTTCACAACCCCCAATTTTCAGAAAAGACAGACTTGGAACTTTCCAGTCCATATCTCATATGGAGTCTTTTCAACTGATTTAGATGGGACTCTGTTCAGCATAAACGCAGACGTCTCAAGAGCATATCCCCAGAAGGATAACGGTAAATCTACATGACTCATCATCGATCGGACCATATCCATAAAGTCCGATTCCTCCTCTCAGACACACCGTTCCACTGAGGTGTTCCAGGAGGAGTAAGTTGTGAAATGATTCCACAATCTTTAAGATGATCGTCGAACTCTTGGCTTAAGTACTCACCTCCACGATCAGATCGAAGAGCTTTAATACTTTTGCCAAGTTGGTTCTGTACTTCATTCTGGAACTCCTTGAACTTTTCAAAGGATTCCGACTTATGTTTCATTAGATAAACATAGCCGTATCTACTGAAATCATCAGTAAACGTAATGAAGTATCTAAAGTTTCCTCTAGCACTAATGCTCATTGGACCACATACATCGGTATGCACAAGGCCCAATAAGTCACTGGCCCTTTCATTTCTCTTGTTGAAAGGGGTTTTAGTCATTTTGCCCATTAAGCAGGATTCACATTTCTCAAATGATTCATAATCAAATGAGTCTAAAAGCCCATCACGATGGAGCTTTTGAATCCTCTTTTCATTAATGTGGCCCAAACGACAATGCCAGAGAAAAGTTGGGTTGGAGTCATTGGTTTTAAACCGTTTGTTAATTATGTTATAAACCGGCATTGATTGGTTGAGAATATAAAGCCCATTCTCCAATGGGGCGCTACCATAAAATATATTATTTCGAATAAAAGAGCAACATTTGTTCTTAATCGAAAATTCAAAACCATTCTCGTCCAAGACAGAAATAGAAATGATATTCCTGCTTATCGCAGGTACATAGTAGTAATTCTCTAACTCTAAAACCATGCCAGAAGGCAAAGACAAATGATAAGTTCCTACGGCTAATGCAGCAACTCTTGCTCCATTTCCAACTCGCAGGTCCACTTGTCCTTTCTTCAGCGTTCTACTGCTGCGCAGGTCCTGCATATTAGTACAAATATGAGCACCACAGCCGGTATCCAATACCCAAGAACTAGAACCTGAATATGAAGCAACATTTACTTCTATAACATAAATACCTTTAGATGTCGTCTCGTACGACTTCTTCAGGTTCTTCAGACCTTCCAGGAATTCTTTGCAATTCCTCCTCCAATGCCCCGGCTTCTTGCAATAAAGGCAAATGTCAGCATCAGTGGGGCCACGTTTGGGCTTGGAGCTGCTCAGGCTGTCCTGATTCTCAACCTGGACAGCCTTGGCCTTTCCTTTGCCTCTAGCGGGTTTCTTAAACCCTTTACCCTTTTGTACCATAAGTACTTCAGGTTTGGCCTTCTTGATGTTGGGCTCTGCCGTCTTGAGCATGCCGTGCAGCTCAGTCAGAGACTTCGTCAGATTGTTCATATTGTAGTTTAGAACAAACTGATCAAAGCTAGACGGCAGGGATTGCAGGATGATGTCCGTAGCCAACTCTTGGCTAAGGGGAGAGTCCAGTCGAGCCAGGTTATCAATATAACCCATCATCTTAATGACATGAGGGCTCACTGGACCGTCCTTAGACAGCTTGCACTCGATGAGAGACTTGACCGTCTGGTACCTCTCAGTGCGAGCTTGCTCCTGAAACATAGATTTCAGGGTAGTGATCATCTCGATCGGTGACCCCGCGTTCTCGAACTGCTTCTGCAGTTCCGAGTTCATCGTGGCCAGCATCAGACAAATCACATTTGTCACATCATCCGAATGCTTTTCCCACTTTTCTTTTCTGCATTGGGAGCATTGGATCTCGGCTTTTCAGGAAGAGGCCTTTCAAGGACATAGTCCTTCTTTTCCTGTCTGAGAACTATTCTCAGATTCCGATACCATCCAAGAAGTTGGATCCTTTCAACTTTTCCTTCTCAAGGACGGATCTCAACGTGAATGAGTTTGTGTTGTTGATTGACATAGCTGAATCAAGAAAAGAAGAGAGTTTAATTAGTTTTGATGTTTCAAAAGTTGAGAAATCTTAACATTAAGAAAACTACATTATATTCTAATTTAATTTTCCTCTAATAGAATATAATGATCCAAGATCCATATTTCACTGAAATCTGAGTGAGCTTTGGCTCATCGCCCAGACTTCAGTTATTTAGGTAAGCAACTCATTTGCTAATCATATCCAATATGACTCTTGTCTCGGATTGATATCTTATATCACAACCGATCATATGTCTCTAGGTCCAAAACCATTTTGATGGCCCAGTCAAGCAAACCAGTCTTTGAGTCATGCAGTATCACGATTACTACCTGCCGTACTCGTGTAGTTGCGAATGCCTTGCTTTGGCAAGCCCATCACACAACAAAACAAGTCTTGGCAGTTGACAAGAACTGGAAAGACATGAAATGCTTGATATTATGTTTGAGGAATGAAACATAACTCTCTAATACATATCATATATGTGTTGAGAAAGATTAGAATTAATATTCACACAAAATCTTTTAATCTAATTAAATTGATTAAGGTGGGAACTTCAAATCTGTGCTGGTGTCGATCGACACTCGCTTGGTGTCGATCGACACCACACAATTCGATACGCGAGAAACCAGTCGATCAATGTAATCGCGGTTAAAAACTAACCCGATTAAACCAATCAATTTCGGTTCAGTCCAATGAACCGGTGACGGTTAACTCGGTGTCGATCGACACAACCCTTGTGTCGGTCGACACCAGCTAATCGGTTCAAACGTGATGAAATCGATTAAACCCGATTAGACCGATCGTACCAGTCCGGTCCAATCCAATTGAACGACCGCGATCGACACCACCCTGGTGTCGATCGACACTGAGATTTTCGGAACGTCGATCGATCGATCGACACTTAAAGTTTTCGATGCGAAAACGGCCGGTGTCGATCGACACTCGCTTGGTGTCGATCGACACCGCCGCGCAGAAACCTAGTTCTCTCTTTTAATCAAAACGATTCTGAAACAAAAGATCTAACATGCAATTCCTAATGATTTCAAAACTCAAATTCGAATTCATTACGCAAACATAGCATGTTACAGATTCAATTAAACATATGGCTCTGCTACCACTGTAGGAATTTATCAGGTTTTAACTCTTTAAAACTATCAAGTTCCTATTGCCACAAGATCATGCTATTGAATCTATGTCCTCAGATCAAGGATTTACCTGGAGTTTTGCAGCGGAATGATTAGGTAAAGCGAGATCTGGAGCGCCTCAATCGTTGCGCCTCTACAGCTAGTCCACACGCACACAAGACTGGATCAGGGATGCTAGCTGCCTCTGGGAGCTTTTTGAGTTTCTGTCTCGACGGCTAGGGTAGACTTTCTTGCTAGGAGATTTCGTGGCTCTAACTAGTATATATATAAGAGTTAGGCACGAAATCCCATAACCCTAGGATTAACCGGTTTAAATTGAGTCGTTAATTTAAACCCGGTATCACTAATCCCGAGTGGTGTCGATCGACACCAATAAGTGGTGTCGATCGACACCCACTTATAAACTCGATATCAACGTGCAACAATTACACATTGATGAGATCATTACTTTAATGATCATTCCCAGTACTCGTTATCCAGTTTGCTTAGGTGTGTGACCCTATAGGATCATATAATGTTGGCAATGAGTTCACAACTCATAAATTATAAGCGGCTTCTAGCAAAGCATTATAATTACCCAACATCACATGATAGTCTTATCTCGACTTAACAACTATGTTAGAGTGTATACAAGTATGATCTCCAGGACATTCCCTTCACACACGTCATCAAGATGATGAGTTATATTGATAACCTTGAAAAACTGGATTGTCCCCTTAGCCAAGAGTTGGCTATGGACATCATTCTTCAGTCCTTGCCGTCAAGCTTTGATCAGTTTGTTATGAACTATAACATGACAAAGACTTTGACTGAATGCATGGCATGCTCAAGACAGCTGAGCCAAACATCAAGAAGGGCACCCCTAATGTACTTTTGGTGCAAGGGGGTAAAAGGTTTAAGAAACCCGCTAAGAACAAGGGAAAGTCCAAGGCAGTCCAGATTGAGAATCAGGACAAGCTTGAGGCTTCTTCCAAGTCCAAAAGCGGCCCTACTGATGCTGATAAATGCCATTACTGCAAGAAGCCTGGGCATTGGAAGAGAAATTGCAAAGAATATCTGGGAGATCTAAAGAACTCGAAGAAGATGTTTGAAACGACTTCTCCAGGTATCTATGTTATAGAAGTAAATGTTACTACTTCAGGTTCTAACTCTTGGGTATTGGATACCGGCTGTGGCGCTCATATTTGAACGAATATGCAGGGTCTAAGCAACAGTAGAACGCTGGAAAAAGGACAAGTGCGTGTTGGGAATGGAGCAAGAGTTGCTGCATTAGCCGTAGGAACATATCATTTGTCTTTGCCGTCAGGCTTGGTTTTATAATTGAATAATTGCTACTATGTACCTGCTGTAAGCAGAAACATCATTTCTATTTCTGTTTTGGATTTAGAAGATTTTCATTTTTTGATTAAAAACAAATGTTGTTCTTTTGATCGAAATGAAATATTTTATGGTAGCACTCCATTAGAGAATGGGCTTTATATTCTTAACCAATCTTTGCATGTCTATAACATAAGTACCAAACGGTTAAAAAACCAATGACTCGAACCCCACTTTTCTCTGGCATTGTCGTTTGGGCCACATCAATGAGAAAAGGATTCAAAAGCTCCATAATGATGGGATTTTAGACTCATTTGATTTTGAATCATTTGAGAAGTGTGAATCCTGCTTATTGGGCAAAATGACAAAGGCCCCTTTCAACAAATTTAATGAAAGGGCCAGTGATTTGTTGGGCCTTATACATACCGATGTATGTGGCCCAATGAGCGTTAGTGCTAGAGGAAACTTTCAGTACTTCATCACATTTACTAATGACTTCAGTAGATATGGTTATGTCTATCTAATGAGACATAAATCGGAATCCTTTAAAAAGTTCAAAGAGTTCCAAAATGAAGTACATAATCAACTTGGCAAAAGTATTAAAGCTCTTCGATCAGATCGCGGAGGTGAGTACTTAAGCCAAGAGTTCAGTGATCATCTGAGTGATTGTGGAATTGTTTCACAACTCACTCCTCCTGGAACACCTCAGTGGAACGGTGTGTCTGAAAGGAGGAATCAAACTTTATTAGATATGGTCCGATCGATGATGAGTCAAGTAGATCTTCCATATCCTTCTGGGGACACGCTCTAGAAATGTCTGCGTTTACGCTGAACAGAATTCCATCAAAATCAATTGAAAAGACGCCATATGAGATGTGGAGTGGAAAAGTTCCAAGTCTGTCTTTTCTTAAATTTTGGGGCTGTGAAGCTTATGTCAAGCGATTGATATCTGATAAGCTTGCACCCAAATCTGATAAGTGCTACTTCGTCGGTTATCCTAAGGAAACCAAGGCTTACTACTTTTACAACCGATCCGAAAACAAAGTGTTTGTTGCTCGGAACTGTGTTTTTATTGAAAAAGAATTTCTTTCCAAGAAGAACAGTGGGAGTAAAGTACAACTCGAAGAAGTTCGAGAATCACAGGAGCCTGCTCAACCTGTTCAGGAAGAGCAGAGACTGGATCTACAAAGAGTTGTAGAGTCCGAAATTGTGGTGCCTGAAGTTCTCAGATCCGAAAGGATCCGTCACGAGCTCGAGAGATATGGATTTCTTGTGACTAATTGTCATGATCTCTTGATCATTGATAGTGACGAACCTGCGAGTTTCGAAGAAGCAATTATGGGCCCTGACTCCAAAAAGTGGCTTAAGGCCGCTGAATCCGAAATGGGATCCATGTCACAGAACCAAGTATGGACTTTGGGTGATTTACCTGATGGTGTAAAAGCCATTGAGTGTAATGGGTCTTCAAGAAGAAGATCGATGTGGATGGAAACATTCAGATTTACAAATCTAGGTTGGTGGTAAAAGGTTTCAAACAAGTTCATGGTAAACCTATTCCCCAGTCTCTATGCTTAAATCTATTCGGATTCTCCTAGCAACAGCCGCTCATCATGATTATGAGATTTGGCAAATGGATGTGAAAACAGCTTTCCTAAACGGGATTCTAGAAGAGGATGTGTATATGACACAACCTCCATGTTTCATTAATCCTAATGTTGCTGGGAAAGTATGCAAACTTCATAAATCCATTTATGGATTGAAGTAGGCATCTCGGAGTTGGAACCTTTGCCTTGATGAAGCAGTTACAGAGTTTAACTTCATCAGAAACGAAGAGGAACCTTGCGTTTACAAGAAGATTAGTGGGAGCGCAGTTGCATTTCTCGTACCGTATGTAGATGACATACTCCTCATCGGAGACGATATTCTGTTACTTCAGTCTGTAAAGGATTGGCTCGGAAGTTGTTTCTTGACGAAAGACTTGGGAGAAGCCGCCTATATTCTTGGAATTAGAATCTATAGAGATAGATCAATGAGGCTAATTGGACTGTGTCAGGACACTTATATTGATAAGGTCCTACACAGATTCAATATGCATGATTCCAAGAAGGGCTTGCTTCCAATGTCTCATGGCATTGCTCTCAGCAAGACGCAGTGTCCTTCGACACCTGCTGAACGAGAGCGCATGAGTAGGATTCCCTATACTTCTGCAGTAGGATCCATCATGTATGCCATGCTCTGTACTCGTCCAGATGTTGCTTGTGCTTTAAGCATGACGAGTCGATACCAATCTGATCCCGGTGAGAGTCACTGGACTGCCGTCAAGACAATCCTGAAGTATTTGAGAAATACTGAGGATAAGTTCTTAGTGTACGGAGGAAGTGATGAGCTTGTAGTGAGTGGTTATACGGACACTAGTTTTCAGACAGATAAAGACGATTTCCGATCTCAAGCTGGTTACTATCTTCTGTCTGAATGGAGGTGCAGTTAGTTGGAAGAGTTCCAAGCAGAGCACCGTGGCGGACTCCACGACCGAGGCTGAATACATCGCTGCTTCTGAAGCGGCGAAGGAGGCTATTTGGATTAGGAAGTTCATCATTGAGCTTGGTGTGATTCATAGTATTTCTGAGCCTGTGGCTTTATTTTGTGACAACAATGGAGCCATAGCTCAGGCGAAGGAGCCCAGATCACACCAGAAATCCAAACACATAGAGAGGAGATATCATCTGATTCGTGATATCATTGAGAGAGGTGATATAAAGATCAGCAGAGTTCCGACAGACGAGAATGTTGCTGATCCTCTGACTAAGCCACTCCACGGTCTAAGCATGAGAGTCATGCTGCTGCGATAGGCATTAGATTTCTCAAGTAGTAATCTTGTTTGTAGTGAGAGTTATCTTATTTATGTTTTGATGTTCATGTTAACATACATTTGGTTATGTTTTATTTAATGAAATTGTTTCAGCATTATTTAATCATGTTATTAAATAATAGTCCAAAAGTAATTTATGACATTCTTATAGATCATCAAATAAGTGATTTGATCCTGAAACTCTATAAGTGATAGATGACATAATTATCTGTGTCCATAGTCGAGGTTATTAAAGTTGGACATTAATAACCGCGTGAGACTAGTATGTGAGGTGACTGATGACTAAGTTTCAGGGAGTCATTAATAGGAGTATTAAAGTCAATCACATAGATGTGTGTTAGAGAACACATGATCGGACCTGACCCACTAATGAGAACTCTACAAGATTGTTATATGAGTGTCATAAGAGTTTCTCATTACGGCTATAGAGTATAGTCCTTAGACTTGAGTTCATCATGATTCTTTGCATAAGAATTGATGTGTTTTGACTTTGTCAAACGTCAGCCGTAACTGGTGATTATTAAGGCATTGATTGGGCACATTATGAAGTGTGTAGGGAACATGGATGGAACAAGATGGAATTTGTCCCTCCCATATAACGGGAGATAAATATCTTTGGGCCTATCGAAGATTTGATACTGAAAATGCGTGGCCGCGCTCAAACGGATTGAATGTCAATCGTTTGTCTTTCATCAGTATAAATCGGAGTTCGATAAACATGATCTGGTTGATTAAGGATGACACGAGTTCTTGCCTTATGCCAGATCAAAATATAGAGACAAAGGGATTATCGGAATAGTTGATTCCAGTACAAGTGGGAGACTGAAGGGAATGTCCTGAAATCATACTTGTATTTACTCTAGTAGAGTCGTGATGTCGAGATAAGACACTCATATGATATTGGACGGTTATAATATTTTGCTAGAAGCCGCTTATAACTTATGAGTTATGAACTCATTACCATTATCATATGATCCTATAGGGTCACAAACCTAAGCAAACTGGATAATCTATTTTGGGTTTGATCATTAGAGTAATGATCGGATCAATGTATATAAGATATACATTGATATTGTGTTTTTGTGAGGGTGTCGATCGACACCAATGGTTAGTGTCGATCAACACCACTCGGATCAGAAACCGGACTTGATTTAAATCGAGTCGGTTCGGTCCATCGGTCAATTAGGTTTTCTCATGTCGCCTATATATAAGATATAGGGCACGACTTTGAGACATACAGAAGTTCCTGGCCGTCACAGAAATGCAGAGAGAATCCCAAGGCGAATCGTTCGCTAAGGCACTAGCATCCATGTCGTCTAGTTTCGCGGGCGTGTGGACTTCTGTAGAGGCGCAGCACTTGAGGCGCTTTCGATCTCGTTTACCTTATCATCTTCCGCTGCTTCATCTCCAGGTTTTTTCGAGATGTCTTTTGATTCAATTAACACATGATCCGTGGCTTAGAATTTGCTCTAGGGTTGTTTTAATATGATTAAAACCATGACAAATTTCTTCAATTTGGGTGTTACTAATTAACCACACTAGGGATCTTCAACCTTGCGCGTGCGCGGGGTATGTGTTTGTGTTATTTTTGTTTTTCTTTAAATATGTAATTTAATTTTTCTAGTTAGGTAATAATTATTGTTATTTTGTGTTTATTTATATCAATATAATAATACTATTTTTTATTTAATGATATTCTGTTTCAATTTAAAAAAACTTTAATATAAGATTTTTTTTTTATTTTTTTTGTTTTATATGTCATTTTCCTATTTCCTCATTTTTTGGTTATATACTGCTGTATATTAATATTTTATTTTTTCTAGAACTCATATTAGAGACCCCATTTTAAATTTATTTCCCGTGGTTCATTTTTTTAATTATAATAATTATTATTCTTAGACCTGCATGTTCGGTTAGTTGGTTTATTCATTTTTGGTTAATTCGGTTTATACTAATATTTCCAATTGAATCGTACAAAACTTTGGTTCATTTTTGTATAGTTCTCAGGTAACAAAAATCAGCCAGATTGAATACATGTTTTCTATTTTTGTTTAAAGTTGAGTTAACTTTTGTAAAATCTCAGATAGTTTAATGGTTATTTCAATTAATTTGATTATTTCAGTTGAATGTGGTTTTTTCAGTTTGTTTGGTTTTAGTATGTTTTTGATTAGTTTTGTATAATTAACTGCGTGCACTATAGTCACATGGGCTGATCATTTCCATAGGTAAAATGGTATACAGCTTTTTTTGTTTGTAATATTATGATTTTGGACAACTCCTTATGGTTTAATACTTTAATGGTTAAGTTCTCAAGTGGATGAGATCCAGGAGGTGTGCTTATCCATTCGATGATTAATAAGAAATTTTTTTGATAAGCCATCAGTAATACCTTTTTACTTTGAAATGGTAATGTGGTTCACGTAGAAGCCTAGGAACGGTACAGAAAAAAACACAAACTCAAATGTGAAAACAAAAGCAACAGAACTGGAATTTTAAAACAAACTAGACACGGAACCGCGCGTCGGCGCGTGGATTATGAATTTTTTTTTCAATGGCTAACATAAATTGATGCATTAATAAAAATTTGTGATATAATTATTATTAAAAAAATTATTTAAAGTAAACAATTAGATAAAGTTGTGGTGTGAATAATTTTGTTAGTATTATTTTTGGATTGATTAGAAAATTAGAGAACGAAAGTTTGGTGTGCGGGACTATATTTTATTTAATATTAAAATATAAAAAAATTAAATTTACAAATTCTGAATTATCTATATAATTATAAAAGTATGTGTTTCACCTAATAACATTAAAAATAAACATTAAGACCAGAATGATATTATTTAAATTGGAATTATACGAATCTTGTCAATATTAGACAGATTTTTTATGGCATTCGTAAAAATAGAGAGTAAGACTAACAGGAAAGAAGAACGCGGTAGAATAAATCACAGAATTACATGAATATAATTAAAATATAAGTTAGAGTAAATATCAAATTTGAAAATGGAATATTTCGAAAAGTGAAAGTAAAATTTAGATAGTAATGTTAAAGCTCGTATTCATATTTGTTAATATTCATCACATATACTGCTAATAATATCTTTTTACAATTTTTTTTTTAAAAAACCCTAAATAGAATAGTATTATGTATTTTGATTTTGTAAAAATTAGTCAAACTATCAATAAATTTCAATTTTGAAATTAATCTTTAAAAATTTGATTTTAAAAACTTCATCATTTTAGAGTAATATTGTTTTCATAATTTTTTGATGGATTTAAGCCATTTTAAGTAGGACAATTATGCCCAAATTAAAAAGGCCCAACTACATCTTCATTCATATGTCCGATGAACACTCCTCTATTTTCTCGGCTCTCATCGGTCTTCATCAATTCTTCTAAACTTTTTTTTGTGGTGAAATCCTCTAAAGTTTTTATTATGTTTTTCTTCTTTGGGGTAAAAAATACCAACACAAAATATGATTGTGTATGGGCCGAAATTTAAGGCCCATATTTGTTAACTTTCTTATGAATCATCGACTTCCAACACGTGTACACCATGCGACCGATAATAACTATTATCAGACAAAACTCGTCTTGTCTGTAACTCTTCCTATTCTCAGTTCATCTTTTTTTTTTTTTCGGTCTCATCGGATGTTCACTTCCAATTCGTCGGTGCTAAGCTTCGTTTGTTCTTGTTCTTTTTTTATTTGTCTACCTTGAATTCGGGTTGTTGCGGTCTCATCGTTTTAACGTTATTACGAAGTATCACTCCTTTAGTTGATTCTCAATTGGCTATATATACAGCGTAGAATGATATCAATCTGTCTGAAAAATCGTTCCTTTAAGCCTTTTTTAGTTCTATGATGGCTTACTGTTTAGATTTCCGTCTCTTAGCTCAGATTTTCACTTTACCGATCTTCGTTTGTATTATGTATGCTGGAAAAATTCTTTCAGTAGATTCCTTGTTGGGTTAGTGTTGTGCCGATTCATCTTTTTGAGGCTAATAAGTGGCTTCCTTTACCATAAGGTTCAATCTTCATAGCAGCTTCCTTTTCAGGCTAAGCTTCTATCGTCTGCTTTTTGACTAAATGTGTTTAGTCATTTTTTTTTGGACTGTCCTATTGTTTGTATCAGATTATATATAATTTGTTGATGTATCCATGAAACAGATTGGAGGTCAGCTTTGTGTGTAGCCTGGTTTGAGACATCTTTGCCTCAGGAAAAGCTTATTATACGGAGTGATGTGGTTATTATCCATGCCACTGAAAACACTGTGTGGAGACCATCGACAAATTCAGCAAGGGTAAGCTGTTCTTTCAGTTAAAATTAATATCGATTGAAGTTTCATAGCTCGAAGTCGAAACCTTATGTTTTTTTTGGGTTTTGTAGAAGGATTATGCAAAACTGAGCATGTCGCAAAAACTGAGCTTTTCTTCAGATCCATTGTTTATAATCTGTCAAGCACAAACTCATCTCTTTTGTTCATGTCTATGCATGTGTCTTTCTCTTGGAAGAATGATTTTCTTATTTGTTAGTTCTGTGAATGTGAAATTTGGGGATTTTGATGAGGAAAGAAAAAAATTTTACCTTTTGCTTGAAGGTACCAAGCTGAAGAAAGCTGCTTTGATGATCTCATCGGTTCCTGATGATGTTGGGAAGCCGACATTTAAGCTGGAGAAAGCTCAGGTTAAAGAAGGGATCTGTTCATGGGAAAATCCAATATATGTCTCAGTGAAGCTGATAAAAAAACCAACTGAAGCAGAGCCATTAACTGTCTCCTTACCTCTTAAAATTGCCAACTCTTGTGCTGTCTTAAATGTAATCTCTTTTCTCTTCTCTTCTCCATTTAAAGCCTAAGTTAGAAGAAACTGTGTCAACGATATTTTCAAGATCGAAACTAAGAAAAAATATGTGAGAAACTCATGAGAAGTTGAAACAAAAACGGTTGTTTAACATTATAAGAAAATGTTTGTGTCTTGGTGCGTGCAAGTGACAATTGAGAAGATCCAAGGAGCCAATGATTTAAGGTAAGTACTTACTATATCAGTTTACCTGCAGATGTTGTTGTGCAACTTCTTTGTTTAGAGGTTCTTGACTTGGAACTTTTGCAGGTTTATCGAAGAAAACAAAGATCAAACACTTTCCAAGGAGGATACCGTCAAGAGTCTACCAAGCAATGATGACTTAGAGGGATATAGCCAGGATGTAAGGCTCTTGTTCAGAGAGTTTTAAAACTGTCTTAAAAGTCCATTGAGGAAGTCAGTATTGATCGTTTGTATGGTATGACTTTTTTGGCAGAAAAGAAACATACATTTAAACACGATGAAGAATGTTGGTCTAAGAGGTTCTTTTGATTCCATCGGTGAATCAGGGTGGATGGGAACGCACGCCTGCCTCAACGACATAACTCTGTTCCTGCAGCCAAAAACGGACATCGAAGATCAAACACAGACTGGTCAGCTAGTTCAACATCAGAATAAGAACTCACATTCACATATACGAGTAAAACTTTTATTGACGTATGTGACACCATTTTTTTCTTTGTTGATGGATGTGAAAATAATAAGGGAAGTCGATAGGTGATTTAGGGTTTAATATGAGAGTATTTATATAGAGTGAAGGTAGGAGATTTCTTTACGATAATATGATTTCATATTTTTTTGCTAAATCTAAGAAATTCAAAGATATATTACGATAGCCGCTGGAATTTAGATATGGTAGCTGTTATAGATATCGAGTTGGTGAAAAAATCTTGGTCCAATATTTGCACAGAATTAATTGAATAGATTCTGTTATGTTTCTGGAAATTTTACCGGAAATTGAAGATATTTATTAAAATCACAATCGAATGGAATATCCTTTTAGAAATCTGATTAATTGATCTAATATTAAATAATATATATATATATATATAGATATCGATATTAAATTGAAGATATTTATTAAAATCATAATCGCATTGAATCTTTACATATCGATTTGGTGCAAAAAATCTTCTCAGAATCTTTGTAAAATGAAGATACGGTTTAAAATCAGTATGTTTGTTTTGATATTACCAATATGGGATGTTTTAGTTATGTTTATGGTTAGAATATTCTTGTATAAATACAATATCTTTGATTTTTTCCTTAGTAAAACTATTAATATTTTATATGAGTAAATCATGGTCTACCATATACTTATATACTTTTGTGTATTTTAAAAAATATGATTAATGATAGTTTATGGAGATATGTTATTATAATCAGTTCTGGTTTACTGTAGACTACAATATTACATCATACTATATTGAATTTGTTGAATTTTTATGTTAACATGATATAATTAAACAATATACTTTAGTGACATTTTTATTGTATTCTAATTTTCATAACAGAATATAGCCCATTCTACATACATTATGCTTAATTTTATGTATCTATGATTTATTTTACGTTAATGATATATCACTCAAACAATAAGTGTTAGAATATTTCTTATTGTAATGATCATTATAGTCTAGGTAATACGATCTCATTTAGTTGAACAGTCTAATATGATCTTATTGTAATGATGAAAATATAGTCTATGTAATACGATATCATTAGGTTGAAGGATTTGATTAAAATAATACAATCTAATTATGTTACACGATTTGATAAGGTTGGTGAGTCTAATATATATCGGATGTTAATATAATAGATGGACCTAACATAATTATAAATCCAATTAAATCAACCTAATTAAATTGTGGGAGTCATCACATATAGTACTGTGTCCTAATAACAACGTTTTATTAATTAGTATAGATGGATATGTGATGATAATTATGTTACGATAATATATATTGTTTTTGTCCATATATGGACCATTAAAAACGTTAGAACTGTATATAGTAACATAATTAAATCGTGTGCTCCACTTTTTATTTCTAGTTAATACCTAAGGAATAGGTCCAAGGGTCTAAACAACTTTTTTAAGTAGATGTATCCTCCATTAATAGTATAGATGATAATGCATTAGGTTGATGGCATGGTGTGGTTTTGGAGTTTACTCTCGTCCACGGTTTAACCAATTGGGTTTAATGTTGTTATCACGTTATTGGGACGCGTACCACGGTTCACGTTGTTGTTATCATGTTGGGCTTAACCAATGGGCTTTATGTTGTTATCATTTGTTCTCACGTTTCACGTTATCACGTTATTTCAATCTAAGAACGACAAACGCTTGATTAATTGAGCAAGGAGACAAGGGTCAAATTTTGTAGTCTGAGGTGGCAGCCTGTAGAGAGAGGGAAGTGGCTAATTATAATATAGATTCGCTTGGGAAGCCATCTTTCATTTGGAATGAAGTTAAGGGTTGTGTAGTCGACGGGAAAGACTGAAAGATAAAGCAGAAACAATATATGCCAATAAAAGAGCCACAAGAATACGAAATATATACAAAAGCAAACAAAAATGTACCATCTAAATAATAATCTTAAGTAAAACAAACATCTCTCATTGTTTCTGCAGAGACAATACAATACATCTCTCTCTTTGAGTAATTAGATAATGAAATCTCTATATGTACAAAAGAGAGAATCAAATTTTTTAAAAAAAAAAGTTAAAGAAACTTGAAGGTAGATAGACAAAGATTAGTATAACTGTGTTAGAGACTCTAGGTGGAATAGAAGGTCTCGGTTCTCTCTTATACGGTTGTAAAGGATTCAGTTTGTGAATCTGATTAAGGCTTGGTTATCTCTTCTCTACTCGGTTTAGTCTCGGCTATTTAAGCCATTAGGATAAGGTCGTTAGTTAGAGGTTGATTCAGTTGTAAAGAGAGAGAGAGAGAGAAACCAAGTAATCTCGTTGTAATCATCGGCGATCAAGTTTACGATCGCCATATCTTAGTGAATCGCCAGAAGTATACATCCGGCCCCGGTGAGTATAGCACTCTTCCCACGGTTGTGGAAGAGGTGGTGAACACCAGGTGAACAAACCTCTGTCTCGTTCTGTTCATTTCTTCTTCTTCGAGTTCGTGAGAGTTGAGAGAGATCGGTGTGAGGTTTAACAAATTGGTATCAGAGCCAGGTTCTCTGGTCTCGGTAAATCAAGGAAGAAGGCAAAGTCTCCGATTCAACGATGACGACGCACAAAGTCAAGATCAAGATGACGGTGTTCGACGACACCAGAGACTGTAGTATCTGGAAGAAGAGGATGATCGCGAACCTCACGGTTCAAGGATTGAAAGACATCCTCGTCGAAGCCTCAAAGATTCCAGCCACAGAATCTGAAGAAGAACAAGAAGAAGATACTAAGAAGAAGCCGATTCAAGATGAAGAGACTCGTCTGGAACGCGATGAGAAGGCCCTGAATCTGATCTTCATGAGTGTTCGTGATCATGTGTTAAGGAAGCTTGACAAATGCATCACGACGGTTCAAGCATTGAAGCTTTCAGATCAGCTCTACATGGCAAAGACTCTTCCGAATCGAGTTCATGCTCAGCTCAAAGTTTATGCGTACAAGAAGCAAGAGTCAAAGACAATTGACCAAAACGTCGACAACTTCCTAAAGCTCATTAGAGACTTAAGCAACTTAAGCATCGAAATCCCAGATGAGGTACAAGCTGTCTACTCCTTAATGCTTTACCTACTAGGTATGATTCGCTTAGAGAGACCTTGAAGTATAGTAGAACTGCAATATCTTTTGATGAAGTTGTTAGTTCTGCTAAGTCTAAGGAATCAGAATACAAAGATTCACCTAGTACTAAGACAGTAAGAGAAGGAAACTATGTTAAAGGTAGATCAGAAACTAGGAATACTTCTTCGTCTGGTAAAGGTAAAAACAGGTCGAGATCTAAGTCAAAAGATGGGAAGCGAGTCTGTTGGATATGCGGAAAGGAGGGGCATCATAAGAAACAATGTTACAAATGGCTAGACAAGAACAAAGAGCACCATAAAGGCCAAGACCGAGGAGAATCAAGCTCGGTCAAAGACGATGCAAAGGATCTTGTCGGATTACTCGTAGCAGAGGCAAATATTGGTGAATCGAACTAGGAGGAATGGATCCTTGATACGGCATGCTCCTTTCACATGACCCCTAGAAGAGACTTTTCATCGACATGAAGGAGACAACTGGAGGTAAAGTAAGAATGGCCAATAACTCGGTCTCAGAGGTAAAAGGTATTGGCACTATTTGTTTTGAAAATCCAAATAAAACCACTTTTGTTCTCCACGATGTTAGATACATGCCAGGTATATCTAGAAATCTTGTTTCTATGGGAGTTCTAGAAAAGAAAGGCTGTGAGTTCAAAGCATCAAATGGAGTTCTGAAGGTCATCAAGGGATGCACAGTCTTCTTAAGGGACAAAGACGTCATGCACTATACATCTTACAAGGAAATGCGAAGAAAGCAGAGAGCTCAATGCGTATATCAAATGCAACGACAAAGACAGATCAAGTGGAGGATCAGTCTCAGCTTTGGCATAGCAGAATGGGCCATCTCTGTTAAAAAGGCATGGAGGTACTAGCTCAAAAGGGTTGTTAGAAAACAAAGTAAACGAGGTAAAATTCTGTGAGGATTGCATCATTGGTAAGACTCACCGAGTAAGTTTTGGGCCAGCTATTCATGTAACTAAGAATAAACTTGACTATGTGCACTCTGACCTTTGGGCTCACCAAATGTCCCTATGAGTTTGAGTAAGTGTCAGTATTTTATATCTTTTACTGACGATTACACAAGAAAAGTGAGGATATACTTTCTCAGGTTCAAAGATGAAGCGTTCAAGAGTTTCATGACCTGGAAGAAGGTGGTGGAAAATAAAAGCGAAAGAAAGGTCAAGAAACTCAGAACAGATAATGGACTTGAGTTTTGCAATTTTCAGTTTGACAGTTTCCGCAAAGAAGAGGGAATTGTCAGGCATATGATGTGTACTTACACTCCTCAACAGAACGGTATGGCAGAGAGACTTAACCGGACAATCATGAATAAAGTTCGGAGTATTCTAAGTGAAAGTGGTCTCGGCAAAAGGTTTTGGGCAGAAGCTGCTTCCACGGCTGTTTATCTCATAAACAGATCACCTTAATCGGCATAGACTTCAAGATACCTGAAGAGCTATGGACCTCTGTGATGCCATCCCTCAAAGACCTTAGACGGTTTCGGTGTCTTACATATGTCCATTCAGATGAGGGAAAGTTAAATCCTAGAGCTAAGAGAGGAGTCTTCACGGGTTACCCTGAAGGAGTTAAGGATTCAAAGTATGGCTCATGAAAGATGACAAGGTTGTCATCAGTCGTAATGTGGTCTTCAGAGAGGATAGATTCTTTAAAGATGTTAAAGCTTCAGAAGGGGAAGAGACTGAAGCACAACTGAAGACCATAGACTTTCAACTTACTGATCAAGTAAGTAAACTAAGTGACAACACTCAAGGTGGAGCTACAGAGGAGCAAGTAGAAGACAGAGAAGCGGATCAAGATTCTTAAAACCCAAGTGACTATGTGCACCGAGCAAGAGCTGCAAGAAGAGGGCAGCTATATGGAGAAAGTTCCATATCAAAGTGCGGTTGGGAGTATCATGTACTCAATAGTGGGCACCAGACCAGACCTAGCATACTCTGTAGGTCTAATCAGTCAGTTTATGTCTAAACCGATCAAGGAGCATTGGCAAGCCGTGAAATGGGTACTCAGGAACATAAAAGGCACGGTAGACACAAGGTTAAGCTACAAGAAGAAAGGTGACTTTGTGATTCGAGGATACTGCGACTGTGACTATGCAGCAGATCTGATCATAGAAGGTCCATTACTGGATGAAGGAATTTGTACAGGTTTTAATCTTATCAAAACAGCCCTAACGACAAATTCTAAGCCATGGATCATGTGTCAATTGAATCTACATCAGATCTCGAGTATACCTGGAGATTAAGCAGCGGAAGATGTTAGGTAATCGAGATCAAGAAGCGCCTCAAGTGCTGCGCCTCTACAGAAGTCCACACGCACACAAACTGGACGACAGGGATGCTAGTGCCTTGCGAACGGTTCGCCTTGGGGTTTCTCTGCGTTTCTGTGACGGCCAGGAACTTCTCATGTGTCTCAAGTCGTGCCATATATCATATATATAGGCGAATTAAAGAGACCTAGTTGACCGATGAACCAAACCGACTTGATTTGAATTAAATCAAATCCGGTTTCTGATCCCGAGTGGTGTCGATCGACACTAACCATTGGTGTCGATCGACACCCTCACAGAAAATCGATATTAACATATATCTTATATACGTTGATCATGATCATTACTCTAATGATCAAACCCAATTTATATTATCCAGTTTGCTTAGGTGTGTGACCCTATAAGATCATATGATAATGGTAATGAGTTCATAACTCATAAGTTATAAGCGGCTTCTAGCAAAACATTATAACCGTCCAATATCATATGATTGTCTTATCTCGACATCACGACTCTATTAGAGTAAATACAAGTATGATTTCAGGACATTCCCTTCACTGGAATGGTGTTTAAAGCAGGAGGCAATGCCATAAGTTGGAGATCATGAGAGGACAAAGCATGTGGCCGTTAAAGTATCATTTCATAAGAGACTTGATCAACATTGGAGAAGTTCAAGTTCTGAAGATTGCCAGAGCTTATACTCCGGCTGATATCTTCACAAAAGTCTTACCCGTTTCAAAAGTCCGTGAAGCATGAAGATGCTTCGTGTTACTAAAGACCAGATATTTAGGTGGAGTTCTACTCTCGGTCAAGAGGGTGTGCATCCGGTAAAGGAAGCAAGGTGGTTCTTCTTCGTCCAGGTAAATGGGAATCTTGTCTAAGGTGGAGATTTGAAGGTAGATAGACAAAGATTAGTATAAGTGTGTTAGAGACTCTAGGTGGAATAGAAGGTCTCGGTTCTCTCTTATACGGCTGTAAAGGATTCGGTTTGTGAATCTGATTAAGACTTGGTTATCTCTTCTCTAATCGGTTTAGTCTCGGCTATTTAAGCCGTTAGGATAAGGTCGTTAGTTTAGTGGTTGATTCAGTTGTAAGGAGAGAGAGAGAAACCAAGTCATCTCGTTGTAATCATCGGCGATCAAGTTTATGATCGCCGGAAGTATACATCTGGCCCCGGTGAGTATAGCACTCTTCCCACAGTTGTGGAAGAGGTGGTGAACACCGGGTGAACAAACCTCTGTCTCGTTCTGTTCATTTGTTCTTCTTCGAGTTCATTCTCTAAGTCTTTGAGAGATCGTGAGAGTTGAGAGACGGTGTGAGGTTTAACAAAACTCTTTAGAAAAAGCAATGGATCCGAATTTTGGAAGCAAAAATAGAAGATTTTGACGGTTAAAAAAGACACCTAATTTATTGAAAATTAAATAACATTTTCGAAAATTAATATCAAACTTAACAAAATCATAACTGAACCAATTTAAAGTAAAATATTGAAAATATTATATAAAGAATAAACAAACAAAAATGAAAATAAGTAATCACCAAAAGAATAAAAACATGCAACTAATTATAAATAAGAATTAATGATAAAAAGATACAGTAAAAAATATAAAACTAACAAAAATGCAAAGAAATGAAGATGCTTATATGTCCCTTAATAATAGTAATGTAGTTTATAAAGAGATGCTGTATACTTATCTATTAAAATCACTCAAGATTTATCAAGAGAATATAATGTTCAAGAAGGAAAAGAAAGTGGATTGTTCCAACTGTTTGTGCGTTTTAGTGTGGAGTGAGTGCTTGCTTGCTTCCTCCGAAGTATTTTCAGTTACTTTGGGTTTTTCAAGTATTTCAACTTCCTTTTGTTTTTTAGGATTCTTATTCTTAGAACCGACGGGTCTGCCTTACTTCTGGCGTGTTTTAGACTCACGTGCATCATCTGCTTTTCCACATTCTTGTGGTATTTCAATACGAACAGGAGTATTTGCAGCTGGTATATGAGATTTAGTTACCGTCTTGGTATCTACAAATGCATCGGGAAGCTGATTTGCAATACTTTGCAAATGCATAATTCGTCGAACTTCTAGTTCTGACTCTTTAGTAGGGGGATCAAGGTGTAGTAATGATGGTACACTCCATTTGATTTCCTTGCCTACATTTTATTTTCTCCCCCTAGAGCTGGAAATATTTTCTCATCAAAATGACAATCGGCAAAACGTGCCGTAAAAACATCACCAGTCTGTGGCTCCAGATCTCGTATGATTGACGGAGAATCACAACCAATATATATTCCTAATCTTCTTTGTGGTCCCATCTTTGTACGTTGTGGTGGCGATACAGGCATATATAGGCCTGGGCGTTCGGTTTTTCGGTTCGGTTCGGTTTTTTCGGTTTTTCGGTTTTTTCGGTTATAGAGATTTAGTAACCGTTCGGTTAATCATAAAATTCGGTTCAGTTTCGGTTCGGTTTTTTCGGTTTTCGGTTTTTTCGTTATAGAGATTTAGTAACCGTTCGGTTAATCATAAAATTCGGTTCGGTTATTTCGGTTTTGGTTCCGGTTTTTCTTATATTTTTTGGATAATTTTGGATAAAAAAACGGATAACTTCGGATAATTTCGGATATTTTGGATAAAAACATTTGGATAATTTTGGATAATTCGGTTTTTTTACTAATATTTGGTTAATTTTAATTATTTAGTTATTTTAAATATAAATATCTTATTATATAAAGTATGGTTTCAAAAGTTAGTAATTAACATGATGGTGACATGTGGCAATAATTTTTTAAAGATTTTGACATGTGTCAATAGAAACAAAGATTATTAGATCAACTGAAAAAAATTAACAAGGATTAAAAGGAAAATATGAAGAATTAACAAAAAAATCACGAAAAAATAAACAAAAAATTGAAAAGGAAAAAGAACCCAAGCAAAAACCAATAGAAAAGGAAACAAAAATCAAAAAGGAAAACATTTGAAGATAGTATAACTTTTAAGAGAATATACTCAGTAAAATGGATAGTTTTTGTTAAAAAAGGAAAAAGAAAATTACCAAAACATCTATTCACATACACGTCCATAGCAAAAAGAAATGGCAAAAAAAATTGAAAAGAAAAAAAAAAAAGGAAGAAAAAACAGAATTAACAGCAAAATAACAAAAAAAATCATCTATTCACATAAACGTCAATAGCAAAAAGAAATGACAAAACGTAACTAACAAAGAATTTTAAAGGAAAAAGGAAAAAAAATATAATCAACCTCTCTGAAATTAACAAAAGAAAAACCGAAAATAACGTATGAATCCAAAACAACTTAACAAAAAATTAAAAAGGAAAAAATAACTCAAGCAAAAAACGATAGAAAAGGAAATAAAGAATCAAAAAGGAAAAATTTGAATGTGGTATAAGACTATAGTTTTAAGAGAAAATACTCACTAAAATGAATAGTTTTTGCTAAAAAATGAAAAAGGAAAATAATCAAAACAACTACTCACATACAGGTCAATAGAAAAAAAATGACAAAAAGTGACTACAACAAATTTAAAAGGAAAAAGGAAAAATGAATAAAATAATATAATAGTAATCTGTGTTAAATCTTTTTTTTGTCAAGGTGTTAAATCTATCTATCAGATTTTACCACAGTAAAAAAAAAAATTAAGATAAAAATAAACAATAATTACTTTTTTTGGTTAACAAACAATAATTACTTGATAAAAGTGTTATTGTGTGTGATTATATATGAGCAAATTAATGTTTAAATAGAAAAATGTTTTTTTAAAAAAGCTTATAAATTTGAATTTTTTTTAATATTTAATTCATTAAAATATTTGCTATATAATATAATATTTAAGATGTGTTTTTAGAATCTTTTTGTTTATTCAGAATATCGTTTCTTATGGTTTCTCGAGTTTCTCAACTATGAGTTAAAAAATATACTTTTGGATAATTTAAGACAAATTTTAATCTAAATCTAAATATATAAATCATGATATGCGGGTTATCAATTTTCGATTTTAAATATTACGCTTTCACCCGCGTATCACGCGGGTCCTAATCTAGTAAATAATATTTTGAAGTATATGGATCGTATTTCGGATATTCGGTTATCCGTTCGGTTATCCATTCGGTTTCGGTTCGGTTCGGTTATCTCAATTCAATATCCAATAGGTGTTTCATAATATTCAGTTCGGTTTTCGGTTATTTCGGTTCGGTTTTCGGTTAAAATGCCCAGCACTAGGCATATACACCGCACAACCAAAATTCTTAGATGGGAGATATTTGGTTCTCGACCAAATGCCAATTGGAGCGGGGAATACTGTGGTATGCACTTGGTCTTATCCGAATCAGTGCTTCTGCATGCAAAACAGCATGTCCCCATACAGAGGTTGGAAGTTTTTATCTCATGATCAACAGT
This sequence comes from Isatis tinctoria, assembly GCA_010577795.1. Taxonomy (NCBI): domain Eukaryota; kingdom Viridiplantae; phylum Streptophyta; class Magnoliopsida; order Brassicales; family Brassicaceae; genus Isatis; species Isatis tinctoria. The sequence continues at coordinate 6,010,742 of CM021248.1, read as the reverse complement.
CTCGCAATTAATTGCAGATGCTTAATTAATGACTCAGCCAAACCATTTTGAGTGTGGACATGAGCTACAAAATGTTCAACTTCAATTTTCGTTACCATGCAATAATCATTGAATGTGAATTCACCAGCATTGTCTAATATAACTCTTTTAATGGTATAATCAAGAAACTGAGGTCGCAGTTTGATTATCTGAATCAGAAATCACGCGAATGCCACATTTCGAGATGATAATAGACAAACGTGTGACCATCTACTGGATGCGTCAATTAATACCATAAAGTAGTGAAATGGTCCACATGATGGATGTATTGGTCCACAAATATCACCTTGAATTCTTTCAAGAAACTTTGGTGATTCTTTATCAATTTTTGTTGGTGATGGCCTTATGATCAATTTTCCAAGAGAACATGCAGCACATGTCATATTATTTCCCTGATAAATCTCCAGGATTTTCAGTGAATGACCATGTGAGCTTTCTATGATCTTACGCATCATCGTGGTGCCTGGGTGGCCGAGGCGATCATGCCATAATGTGAAATCTTCTGGATTTGATTTGATTGTATCTATATAAGTCTGATGCAAACTAGAAGGGTTTTGGAAATTTTTCCATATATGCGTCCAGCCAAATCTATCAGAAGTTATATACATAAACTTCTTTCCAGACTGAGTATCATATCCGTGAAGGTATATGTCTTCAAAGCTCAACAAATTCCGTTTAGAATTTGGAGAAAATAATGCATTATTGATTGAGAACCTTGTCCCATTAGGTAATGCAAAATTTGCGTTACCAATCCCTTCAATCAAGTATGCAGGACCTGAGATTGTATTGACAACAACCTTTGTTGGTTTTAATTAGAAAAATATTTTTTATCTTTCGGAATAGTGTGTGTTGTTCCACTATCTGGTATACATATATCCCCAATATTCAGCTTGGATGTTGTTCCATTCGTATTGCTATCCATTTTTGAGATTAACAAAAAATTTTATAAGATAAATTTATTAGTGAAAAAAAATATCACACAATAATTATACATTAATACTTGAAGATTAGATTACATACTAATTATACAATAGTAATTAAGCATCACGCAATAATTATACATTAATATTTCACATAATCATTAATTATTTATGGCACAATCTTGGGAGTTTTTAAGAGTCACATGATAGGGATTTTAGTCTTCAATAATGGTGGTCATCGAAATCATTTGCGAAGTCGAATGCATCAACATGTGTTATACCCTCAGAATGTTCCGCAAGGTTAACTTCCTTTCCTTTAGCGGATTCTTTATATAGGGCACAAAGGTGTGCAGGGGTACGACACACCTTGGACCAATGTCCCTTAGTACCGCATCTGAAACAGGCATCTTCTCTTTTCTGAGAGGTATTTCCTTGGTGTTCTTTTTCCTTAGAGGGTTGTTCAGAGCGAATCCATTGAAATGACTTCCTGTTATACGGGTTGTATCTCCCACGTCCCCGATTGTTTCGACCGCCACGACCTTGGAAAGAAGATTTGTTTTCTTCACCGGTTTATTAACATCCAATGCGTTCGCTTCAGGGAATGCTTTGGATCCGGTAGGTCGAGTCATGTGATTTTTTATGAGGAGCTCATTATTCTTTTCCGCTATTAGGAGCGCCACAATCAAATCTGAAAATTTGGTATATCCCCTCAACCTATGCTGCTGTTGCAGGGTGATGTGATTTTTGTGGAATGTGGTGTAGGTCTTCTCAAGCATTTGATATTCCGTTATGCTCTCACCACAGTATCTCAGCACAATTCCTAACACAGCGGAATTGTAGTTCATCATTTTGTCGAAGTCCTGGAACCTCAGAATTTGCCACTCATCCCGAGCAAGTGGAAGTGTTATATCTTTCTGATGATCAAAACGATATTTCAGAGACTTCCAAAGCTCTTTGGGATCCCTCATGTGTGCATATTCATATATGATACTTTCATCAAGGTGTCTCTTAAGGAAGATCACCGATTTTGCTATTTCTTGGGCCGTTGAAGTATTTTTCTCTTTGATGGTTTCTGTTAAACCTTGAGATTCCAATGAAGTTTGACATTGGTAGTCCAAGAGATGTAATTAGCACCAGTGATGTCTAGAGCCAGAAATTGGAGCTTCTCCATGTTTGCCATTTGATTTCTAAAACGAAATTATAAATTTTTATTAGTACGGTAATATTATTTCATATTTAAGATGAGATGTTTACAAGGATAATAAAAGCGATTACAAAGAAAAACAATGCATAAAAAAAATAATACAACGGTTAAGGTAAATTCTGCCGGAGTAAAGTCTCCTATGAAAAGACCAAAAATTGAAGTAAAAATTACAATCGCACAGAAAATTAAAAGTAAACGAATCATCTTTCTTACAAAATAAAATCTAAAGAAAGTTGTTTGAAAGATATTTGGGATTAGATAAAATTGTTGAGTGAAATGAATGAAAGATGAATGTATTTATAGATTGAAAAACACTGTTCATAGCCGTTTAAAAAAGGTAAAAATTTTTTTAAAAAAAAAATTGTGACCATTGGTGAAGGAAAGGTTTAGAAATAATTAATATCGACCATTGATTGCTTATTGAAATTATATTATGATCGATTTTAATTATTTCTAAACCTTTTTTTCACCAACGGTCACAAAGAAAAAATTTCAAAATTTTTACCTTTTTCAGACGGCTATGAACAGTGTTTTTCAATCTATAAATACACTCATCTTTCATTCATTCACTTCACTCAACAATTTCATCTACTCCCAAATATCCTTCAAACAACTTTCTTTAAATTTTATTTTGTAAGAAAGATGATTCGTTTACTTTTAATTTTCTGTGCGATTGTAATTTTTACTTCGATTTATGGTCTTTTCATAGGAGACTTTACTCCGGCAGAATTTATCTTAACCGTTGTATTATTTTTTTTATGCATTGTTTTTCCTTGTAATCGCTTGTATTATCCATGTAAACATCTCATCTTAAATATGAAATAATATTACCGTACTAATAAATATTTTATAATTTCGTTTTAGAAATCAAAAATGGCAAAGATGAAGAAGCTCCATTTCCGGCTCTAGACATCATTGGTGCTAATTACATCTCTTGGACTACCAATGTCGAACTTCATTTGGAATCTCAAGGTTTAACAGAAATCATCAAAGAGAAAAATATTTCAACGGCCCAAGAAATGGCAAAATCGGTGATCTTCTTTAGGAGACACCTTGATGAAAGTATTATATATGACTATGAACACATGGGGGATCCCAAAGAGCTTTGGAAGTCTCTGAAAGATCGTTTTGATCATGAGAAAGATATAACACTTTCACTTGCTCAGGATGAGTGGCAAAGTCTGAGGTTCCAGGACTTCGACAAAGTGATGAACTACAATTCCGCTGTGTTAGGAATTGTGCTGAGATACTGTGGTGAGAGCATAACGGAATATCAAATGCTTGAGAAGACCTACATCACATTCCACAAAAATCACATCACCCAGCAACAGCAGTATAGGTTGAGGGGATATACCAAATTTTCAGATTTGATTGTGGCGCTCCTAATAGCGGAAAAGAATAATGAGCTCCTCATAAAAATCACATGACTCGACCTACCGGATCAAAATCGTTCCCTGAAGCGAACGCATTGGATGTTAATAAACCGGTGAGAGAAAACAAATCTTCTTTCAAAGGTCGTGGCGGTCGAAACAATCGGGGACGTGGGAGATACAACCCGTATAACAGGAAGTCATTTCAATGGATCCGCTCTGAACAACCCTCTAAGGGAAAAGAACACCAAGGAAGTACCTCTCAGAAGAGAGAAGATGCCTGTTTCAGATGCGGTACTAAGGGACATTGGTCCAAGGTGTGTCGTACCCCTGCGCACCTTTGTGCCCTATATAAAGAATCCGCTAAAGGTAAAGGAAATGAAGTTAACCTTGCGGAACATTCTGAGGGTACAACACATCTTGATGCATCCAACTTCGCAAATGATTTCGATGAGACCACCATTACTGAAGACTAAAATCCCTATCATGTGACTCTTAAAAACTCCCAAGATTGTGCCATAAATAATTAATGACTATGTGAAATATTAATGTATAATTATTACATGATGCTTAATTACTATTGTATAATTAGTGTGTAATCTAATCTTCAAGTATTAATGTATAATTATTGTGTGATATTTTTTTCATTAATAAAATTATCTTATAAATTTTTTGTTAATTTAGAAATGGATAGCAATATGAATGGAACAACATCCAAGCTGAATATTGGGGATATATGTATACCAGATAGTAGAACAACGCACACTATTCTGAAACATAAAAAATATTTTTCTAATTTAAAACCAACAAATGCTGTTGCCAATACAATCTCAGGTCCTGCAGACTTGATTGAAGGGATTGGTAACACAAATTTTGCATTACCTAATGGGACAAGGTTCTCAATCAATAATGCATTATTTTCTCCAAATTCTAAACGGAATTTGTTGAGCTTTGAAGACATATACCTTCACGGATATGATACTCAGTCTGCAACTGAGGATGGAAAGAAGTTTATGTATATAACTTCTGATAGATCTGGCCGGACGCATATATTGGAAAATTTTCCAAAACTCCCTTCTGGTTTGCATCAGACTTATATAGATACAATCGAATCAAATCTTACGATCAACAGAAATCCAAAAGATTTCACATTATGGCATGATCGCCTCGGCCACCCAGGCACCACGATGATGCGTAAGATCATAGAAAGCTCACATGGTCATTCACTGAAAATCCAGAAGATTTATCAGGGAAATAATATGACATGTGCTGCATGTTCTCTTGAAAAATTGATCATAAGGCCATCGCCAACAAAAATTGATAAAGAATCACCCAAGTTTCTTGAAAGAATTCAAAGTGATATTTGTGGACCAATACATCTATCATGTAGACCATTTCACTACTTTATGGTATTAATTGACGCATCCAGTAGATGGTCACACGTTTGTCTATTATCATCTCGAAATGTGGCATTTGCGAGATTTCTGACTCAGATAATCAAACTGCGAGCTCAGTTTCCTGATTATACCATTAAAAGAGTTAGATTAGACAATGCTGATGAATTCACATCCCAAGCATTCAATGATTATTGCATGGTAACGGGAATTGAAGTTGAACATTCTCTAGCTCATGTCCACACTCAAAATGGTTTGGCTGAATCATTAATTAAGCGTCTGCAATTAATTGCGAGATTGTTGATCATGAGATCAAAACTTCCAACCTCTTTATGGGGACATGCTGTTTTGCATGCAAAAGCACTGATTCGGATAAGAACAAGTGCATACCACAAGTATCCCCCGCTCCAATTGGCATTTGGTCGAGAACCAATATCTCCCATCTTAGAATTTTTGGTTGTGCGGTGTATATGCCTGTATCACCACCACAACGTACAAAGATAGGACCACAAAGAAGATTAGGAATATATATTGGTTGTGATTCTCCATCAATCATACGAGATCTGGAGCCACAGACTGGTGATGTTTTTTACGGCACGTTTTGCCGATTGTCATTTTGATGAGAAAATATTTCCAGCTCTAGGGGGAGAAAATAAAAATGTAGGCAAGGAAATCAAATGGAGTGTACCATCATTACTACACCTTGATCCCCCTACTAAAGAGTCAGAACTAGAAGTTCGACGAATTATGCATTTGCAAAGTATTGCAAATCAGCTTCCCGATGCATTTGTAGATACCAAGACGGTAACTAAATCTCATATACCAGCTACAAATACTCCTGCTCGTATTGAAATACCACAAGAATGTGGAAAAGCAGATGATACACGTGAGTCTAAAACACGCAAGAAACGAGGCAAACCTGTCGGTTCTAAGAATAAGAATCCTAAAAAACAAAAGGAAGTTGAAATACTTGAAAAACCCAAAGTAACAGAAAATACTTTGGAGGAAGTAAATCATAAGACTCATGATGATGAAAAGCTTCAAGAGCCAGAGGAAAATCATGAGATTTCTATCAACTACATCCATAATAGAAGGATATGGAATAGAAAAGAAATGGATGATCTCGATAATAACTTCGCATACCTTGTGTCACTAGATATAAATGAGATAAACGAAGATCCAAAACCAAAATCTGTTTATGAATGTCAAAAAATGCATGACTGGATAAAATGGAAAGATGCAATACAGGCTGAACTTGATTCGCTTAATAAACGAGAGGTGTTTGGACTTATTGTACTGACACCTGAAGATGTGAGACCAGTTGGATATAAATGGGTTTTCGTTCGGAAACGAAATGAGAAAGGTGAGATCATGAGATACAAAGCTCGTCTTGTAGCCCAAGGTTTCTCACAAAGACCTGGAATAGACTACGAGGAAACGTATTCGCCAGTTAAGGATGCAATCACATTTAGATTCCTGATGAGTTTAGCGGTTGATAAAGACCTAGAAATGCGTCTTATGGATGTCGTTACGGCATACTTATATGGATCATTATATACAGATATCTACATGAGAGTTCCTGATGGTTTTAAGATGCCAAAAGCATTAAGTTCTAAACCAAAAGAGTTATGTGCAATAAATTGCAAAGATCATTGTATAGGCTAAAGCAATCTGGGCGTATGTGGTACAATCGACTCAGTTAGCATTTAACAAAAAAAGGATATGTAAATGATCCTATATGCCCATGTGTTTTCATCAAGAAAACAGAATCTGTATTTGTGATAATAGCAGTATATGTTGATGATCTAAATATAATCGGAACTCATGAAGAGATACAGAAAGCATTAAATTATTTAAAAGGAGAATTTGAGATGAAAGATCTTGGACAGACAAAGTATTGTCTTGGTCTATGAGCATTCTCAAAACGGTATATTTGTGCACCAATGTACATATGCTAAAAGAGTGTTAAAACGCTTTAACATGGACAAGGCGACTCCGCTCAGTACTCCCATAGTCGTTAGATCACTCAATGTTGAAAATGATCCATTCCGACCACATGAGGAAAACGAAGAGATACTTGGTCCTGAAGTACCATATCTAAGTGCAATCGGAGCTCTGATGTACCTTGCAAATTGCACAAGGCCTGATATATCATTTGCTGTTAATCTTTTGGCAAGATTCAGTTCGTCCCCTACGCGAAGACATTGGAAGGGAATTAAACATGTTCTGTTACCTTCAAGGGACTACTGACTTAGGGGATCCACACAAAGCCCGATCACAAACGGGATACGTTTTCACGATCGGAGGCACTGCTATATCTTGGCGTTCTCAGAAGAAGACATTGGTGGCTACTTCCTCGAATCATGTCGAACTCATTGCACTCTATGAAGTAAGTAGAGAATGTGTCTCACTTAGATCAATAAGCCGACACATCCGATCAAGCAGTGGGATTCTCGGAGATACGGAGCCAACAATGTTATATGAAGATAACGCTGCATGTGTTGGTCAAACGAAGGAAAGATATATCAAAAGTGATAGAACGAAACATATACCTCCGAAGTTATTTTTGTACATCCAAGAACTCGAGAAGAATAAAGAGATTGAAGTAAGATATGTCAAATCATGCGACAACGCAGCTGATCTTTTCACAAAATCATTACCCACCACTATGTTCAGGAAGCATGTACATAGTATTGGAATGCGTCATCAACAAGATCTCTAAGACAACCTTAATCAAGGAGGAGCTTGCGCAGCTGTACTCTTTTTACCTTACTATGGTTTTTCCCATTGGGTTTTCCTAGAAAGGTTTTTAATGAGGCAACAAAGACGTTGAGAAGAATGATTGTGACATTGGTCTCCACGGGGGAGTGTTATAGAAAGTCAAAAAGAGGATGAATAAACGGTGTTAAATTAATTGTGTGGAACCCACTGTCACTATTCATGCACAATAATTTTTTCTTTTTCTCTTCTATATAAACGAACATATGCGTTCGTTCGAAAACACATATTCTTCTCATTATCATTATACGTTTCTTCTATTTCCCAGGTTTTTCTCTTTCGTTTTATACCAAATTCTGCGGATATAAAATTTCGCCTTATTTATATTTATTTATCCTATATAATATATTGATCATTATAACATGCTCTGTGTTATAATAATTAAAATAAAAGGAGAAATTTTATACCCGCAAAAATTTGGTATACAGAGGAAGAAAGAAACCAGAGGAAGAGAGAGAACTATATTGATTCTGTGATGAAGGGGTGATTACAATCGAACGCGAACGTTCGTTTATATAGAAAATGAAAAGTGATTTACTATGCATGAATAGTGACAGTGGGCTCCACATAATTAATCAAAACCGTTTCTTTTGACATTCGTAAGCCATTTTTTCTGACTTTCATAACACTCCCCCTTGGAGACCAATGTCATATTCATATTCTGCTTAACGCCTTTGTTGCCTCGTTAAAAACATTTTCAGGAAAACCCAATGGGAAAAACCATAGTAAGGTAAAAAAGAGTACAATTGCGCAAGCTCCCCCTTGATTAAGGTTGTCTTAGAGATCTTGTTGATGACGCATTCCAATACTATGTACATGCTTCCTGAACATAGTGGTGGATAATGATTTCGTGAAATGGTCAGCTGCGTTGTCGCATGATTTGACATATCTTACTTCAATCTCTTTATTCTTCTCGAGTTCTGGATGTACAAGAACAACTTCGGAGGTATATGTTTCGTTCTATCACTTTTGATATATCCTTCCTTCGTTTGAGCAACACATGCAGCGTTATCTTCATATAAGATTGTTGGCTCCGTATCTCTGAGAATCCCACTGCTTGATCGGATGTGTCGGCTTATTGATCTTAGTGAGACACATTCTCTACTTGCTTCATGGAGTGCAATAAGTTCGGCATGATTCGAGGAAGTAGCCACCAGTGTCTGCTTCTGAGAACGCCAAGATATAGCAGCGCCACGTCTGCAGGACCTGATATTGTATTGACAATTATCCTTCTTGGTTTTATATCGAAGAAATATTTCTTTTCTCTCAAAATAGTGTGCGTTAATCCACTATCTAGTATGCAAATTTCTCGAAGCCCTTTCATGGATGTTACTTCATTTGTATTGTGATCCATTTCTGTAATCAAGACAAAGATCAATAAAGAGAAAGTGAAATTTATTCATAGAAACACACATGATAATTATACATTAGTAATTATAAGAAAACAACATTATTTGTTTAAAAACTTAAAAAACGTAATAATTATACATGGCATTATTGGAGACTATTCAGTAGTCTTACTACAAACATTTTATTATTTCTCTTCAGGAGTGGTCTCAGTCGAGCTCATTCATAAAGTCTGAAGAGTCGAGGTACGCTGTACCAGCAAAGTCTTCTGTGAGGTTCACCTCCTTTGCTTTTCCTTTTAAGGACTCTTTGTACAACTTACAAAGGTGTGGAGGAGTACGGCACACACGGGACCAATGTCCTTTAGATCCGCATCTGTAACAGACTGTCTCACTCTTCTGGGTGGAGTCGTCTTGTGTTTCTTTCTTTTTAGAAACTTGATCAGATCGGATCCATTTATTAGATCCTCTCCCCTTAGTTGTAAGGATTCCCTCGTCCGCGATTAGATCGACGACCATAACCACGACCACGACCACGATTGGTTTGGTAATTCCCTTTGGGTATTTCCACAGTTGTTGTTGCATTCACTTCAGGGAATGCTTTGGTTCCTGTGGGTCGAGAGTTATGGTTTTTGATGAGAAGTTCATTATTCTTCTCCGCTATCATTAGCGCCACAATCAACTCTGAGAATCTTTTGTATCCCTGGTTCCTGTATTGCTCTTGCAACACATAATGATTTTTATGAAAAGTGAGATAGGTCTTATTAAGCATTTCTGCTTCTATGACCGGTTTACCGCAATATTCTAATTGCGCCGTTATTCTCAACATAGCGGAATTATATGTCTCAACTTTTTCAAAATCTTGGAACCTCAGGTTCGTCCACTCATCAAGTGCGTGGGGAAGAGTTATCTCCTTTGGTTGTCGAACCTTTCTTTAAGAGCTTTCCAAAGTTCATTGGGTTCTTTTACATTCGCATAGTCATGCGTTAGATTTTCATCGAGGTGTCTCCTTAGAAAAATTATCGCCTTAGCTTTTTCGTGTGGAGGCGATATATTTTTCTCCGTTATGGTGTCGGAGATTTTCTCGCACTGCAGGTGGAGCTCGATATCGGTGGTCCATGCAATGTAGTTTGAACCAGTGACTTTGAGAGTTGGAAACTGGAGTTTCTCAATATTTGCCATTTGATTTTCTAAAAACAAAATCATAAAACTTTATTAGTGCAGTAATAATAACTCATTTAAAATGAGCCGTTTACATGAATAATACAAGTGATTACATAGAAAAACAATGCATAAAAAAATAAAACAACGTTCATGGCAAATTCTGCCGGAGTAAAATCTCCTATGCAAAGACCATAAAACGATGTAGAAATTACAATCGCACAGAAAATTAAAAGCAAACGAATCATCATCATTATCATCATTCTTACAAAATAAAATCGAAAGAAAGATGTTTGAAAGATGTTTGGCAGTAGATGAAATTGTTGAGTGAAATGAAATGAGTGAGGGATGAGTGTATTTATAGATCGAAATACTGTTCACTAGCCGTTAGATGTAGCCGTTGGGGAGTAAAAATTTTGTGAAAAATTCTTTGTGACCAATATGAAAAGGGCTACCGGAAAAACTGAATTTTTGATTAAATCCGTACTACTTCTTCCCAATTGGACAAGAAGGTGCTCTTTAACGGAACAGGGGTTCCTGGAGATGTACGTTGATATGAGTCTAGATTTATTCGCCTGAGGAATAAATGAGACCGCAATCTTATTTTGAACACAAAAATATGCATATTTAATTTATAACAATTATAATATAAACAGATATATAATCAGAATATTATGGTGATTTAATCATCCACATTGAAACAATAAATAAATATGCGGTGGCTTAGCCATCCATTTAACAATAAATTATACAGGTGGCTCAGCCATCCATTATAAAATTAACAATAAAATTATATAGATGGCTCAGCCATCCATTATAACGAGGCGACAAAACCGCTTCCATATTAATATTAAGTATATGGTTGTGCGTTTAAACAACCACTATAAAATAAAATAAAATTATAAAGGCAGATGCTCCGACCATTATAATATAGTGTATATATTAAATATGTATATATATAGCCGTATCTAGAGTGATCGTGCTGATAACGTGTTATAATAATTAAAATAAAAAGAGAAATTTTATAGCCGCAGAAATTTGGTATACAGAGAAAGAAAGAAACCAGAGGAAGAGAGAGAACTATATTGATTTTGTGATGAATGGGTGATTACAATCGACCGCGAACGTTCGTTTATATAGAAAATGAAAATGATTTACTATGCATGAATAGTGACAGTAGGCTCCACATGATTAATCAAAACCGTTTCTTTTGATATTCGTAAGCCATTTTTTTTACTTTCATAACACTTTGCTTATATCCTCAAACAATTTATTATAAGTATATAAAGTCTAGAGAAAAAATCTGGACTTTTTAACATTGGGCCGATAAAGTAATAACTTGGGCCTGACATTGAATATCTTCGAAGTCTTCATTGTGCAATTTGGGCCTATAAATTGTATTTTTTTTACGGCAATAAATTGTATTCTTTTTTTTTACGGCAATAATTGTATTCTTTCAACATTGATCTTGGATGTCAATTATTTGCAACCTCAAAAGTCAAAATCATGAAAATAAAATAGTTCAAAGGAAAAAAATCAGTGAATAAGAACGAAACTGTTATGAAAGTCAGAAAAAATGGCTTACAAATGTCAAAAGAAACGGTTTTATTAATTATGTGGAACCCATTGTCACTATTTATGCATAGTAAATCACTTTTCATTTTCTATATAAACGAACGTTCGCGTTCGATTGTAATCACCCCTTCATCACAAAATCAATATAGTTCTCTCTCTTCATCTGGTTTCTTTCTTCCTCTATATACTAAATTTCTACGGGTATAAAATTTCTCCTTTTATTTTAATTATTATAACACGTTATCAGCACGATCACTCTATGATACGGCTATATATATATAATATATACACTATATCATAATGGTCGGAGCATCCGCCTGTATAATTTTATTTTATTTTATAGTGGTTGTTTAAACGCACCACCATATACTTAATATTAATATGGAAGCGGTTTTGTCGCCTCGTTATAATAGATGGCTGAGCCACCTATATAATTTTATTGTTAATGTTATAATGGATGGCTGAGCCACCTGTATAATTTTATTGTTAAATGGATGGCTAAGCCACCGCATATTTATTGATTGTTTCAATGTGGATGATTAAATCACCATAATATTCTGATTATATATCTGTTTATATTATAATCGTTATAAATTAAATATGCATATTTTTGTGTTCAAAATAAAATTGCGGTCTCATTTATTTCTCAGGCGAATAAATCTAGACTCATATCAACGTATATCTCCAGGAACCCCTGTTCCGCTAAAGAGAACCTTCTTGTCCAACTGGGAAGAAGTAGTACGGATTTAATCAAAAATTCAGTTTTTCCGGTAGCCCTTTTCATAACGGTCACAAAGAATTTTTCACAAAATTTTTACTCCCCAACGGCTACATCTAACGGCTAGTGAACAGTATTTCGATCTATAAATACACTCATCCCTCACTCATTTCACTTCACTCAACAATTTCATCTACTCCCAAACATCTTTCAAACATCTTTCTTTCGATTTTATTTTGTAAGAATGATGATAATGATGATTCGTTTGCTTTTAATTTTCTGTGCGATTGTAATTTCTACATCGTTTTATGGTCTTTGCATATGAGATTTTACTCCGGCAGAATTTGCCATGAACGTTGTTTTATTTTTTTATGCATTGTTTTTCTTTGTAATTGCTTGTATTATTCATGTAAATGGTTCATTTTAAATGAGTTATTATTATTACTGCACTAATAAAGTTTTATGTTTCTGTTTTAGAAAATCAAATTGCAAATATTGAGAAACTCCAGTTTCTAACTCTCAAAGTCAGTGGTTCAAACTACATTTCATGGACCACCGATATCAAGCTCCACCTGCAGTGCGAGAAAATCTCCGACACCATAACGGAGAAAAATATATCGCCTCCACACGAAAAAGCTAAGGCGATAATATTTCTAAGGAGACACCTCGATGAAAATCTAACGCATGACTATGCGAATGTAAAAGAGCCCAATGAACTCTGGAAAGCTCTTAAAAAAAGGTTCGACAACCAAAGGGAGATAACTCTTCCCCACGCACTTGATGAGTGGACGAACCTGAGGTTCCAAGATTTTGAAAAAGTTGAGACATAATTCCGCTATGTTGAGAATAGCGGCGCAATTAGAATAGTGCGGTAAACCGGTCACAGAAGCAGAAATGCTTAATAAGACCTATCTCACTTTTCATAAAAATCATTATGTGTTGCAAGAGCAATACAAGAACCGGGGATACAAAAAATTCTCAGAGTTGATTGTGGCACTAATGATAGCGGAGAATAATAATGAACTTCTCATCAAAAACCATAACTCTCGACCCACAGGAACCAAAGCATTCCCTGAAGTGAATGCAACAACTGTGGAAATACCCGAAGGGAATTACCAAACCAATCGTGGTCGTGGTCGTGGTCGTGGTCGTGGTCATGGTCGTCGATCTAATCGCGGACGAGGGAATCCTTACAACTCAAGGGGGAGAGGATCGAATAAATGGATCCGATCTAATCAAGATTCTAAAAAGAAAGAAACACAAGACGACTCCACCCAGAAGAATGAGATAGTCTGTTGCAGATGCGGATCTAAAGGACATTGGTCCCGTGTGTGCCGTACTCCTCCACACCTTTGTAAGTTGTACAAAGAGTACTAAAAGGAAAAGCAAAGGAGGTGAACCTCACAGAAGACTTTGCTGGTACATCGTACCTCGACTCTTCAGACTTTATGAATGAGCTCGACTGAGACCACTCCTGAAGAGAAATAATAAAATGCATGTACTGAATAGTCTCCAATAATGCCATGTATAATTATTACGTTTTTTTTCAGTTTTTAAACAAATAATGTTGTTTTCTTATAATTACTAATGTATAATTATCATGTGTGTTTCTATGAATAAATTTCACTTTCTCTTTATTGATCTTTGTCTTGATTACGAAATGGATCACAATACAAATGAAGTAACATCCATGAAAGGCTTCGAGAAATTTGCATACTAGATAGTGGAACAACGCACACTATTTTGAGAGAAAATAAATATTTCTCCGATATAAAACCAAGAAGGATAATTGTCAATACAATATCAGGTCCTGCAGACGTGATTGAAGAAATTGGCAAAGCCAACTTTATGTTGTCCAATGGAACAAAAATTTCCATAAACAATGCCTTGTATTCTCCAAATTCCAAAAAGAATTTGTTGAGTTTTAATGACATATACCTTCACGGATATGATACTCAGTCTGCAACTGAGAATGGAAAGAAGTATTTGTATATAACTTCTGATATATCTGGCAAAAGGCATATTTTGGAGAAGTTCCCAAAACTCCATTCTCGTTTGCATCATACTTATATAGATGCAATAGAATCTAATCTCATGATTAAAAGAAATCCAGAAGATTTCACACTATGGCATGATCGCCTTGGACACCCAGGCACAACAATGATGCAAAAAAATTATTGAGAGCTCACATGGTCATTCACTGAAAATCCAGGGGATATATCAGGGGAATAAAATGACATGTGCAGCATGCTCTATTGGAAAGTTGATCATAAGGCCATCGCCAAGTAAAATTGATAAAGAATCACCAAAATTCCTTGAATGAATTCAAGGCGATATTTATGGACCAATACATCCACCTTGTGGACCATTCCACTATTTTTTATGGTATTAATTGACGCATCCAGTAGATGGTCACACGTTTGTCTATTATCATCTCGAAATATGGCATTTGCGAGATTTCTAACTCTGATAATCAAATTGTGAACTCAGTTTTCTGATTATCCCATTAAAAGAGTTAGATTAGACAACGCTAGTGAATTCACATCCCAATCATTCAATGATTATTGTATGGTAACGGGAATTGAAGTTGAACATTCCGTTGCTCATATCCATATACAAAATGGCTTGGCTGAATCATTAATTAAACGTCTGCAATTGATTGCAAGACAATTGATCATGAGATCAAAACGTTCAACATCAGTATGGGGACATGCTATTTTGTATGCAGAAGCACTCATTCGGATAAGACCAAGTGCATACCATAAGTATTCCCTACTACAATTAGCATTTGGTCGAGAACCAAATACTTCTCATCTCAGAATCCTTGGTTGTGCAGTGTATGTGCCTGTAGCACCACCACAACGCACAAAGATGGGACCACAAAGAAGGTTGGGAATATATGTTGGTTGTGATTCTCCATCAATCATACGATACCAGAACCACAGACTGGTGATATCTTTACGGCACGTTTTGCCGATTGTCATTTTGATGAAAAAGTATTCCCGGTTCTAGGGGGAGAAAATAAACAAGTAGGCAAGGAAATCAAGTGGAGTGTACCATCCTTGTTGCACCTTGATCATCCTACAAAAAAGTCAGAACTAGAAGTTCGATGAATTGTGCATTTGCAAAGTATAGCAAATCAGCTACCAGATGCATTTGCGGATACCAAAACTGTAACTAAATCTCATATACCAGCTGCAAATGCTCCTGCTCGTGTTGAAATACTACAAGAACGTGGAAAAGCAGACAATACACGTGAGTCTAGAACACGCCTGAAGCGTGGCAGACCTGTGGGTTCTAAGAATAAGAATTCTAAGAAACAAAAGGAAGCTGAAATGCATGAAAACCCCAAAGTAGCAGAAAGTACTTTGGAGGAAGTAAATCACGAGACTCAAAATGATGTAGAACATCAAAAGCCAGAAGAAAATCATGAGATTTCTATCAATTACATCCATAACAAAAGGATATGGAAAAGAAAAGAAATAGAAGATCTCAATGATGTTTTCTCATACCTCGTATCAAAAGAAGTAAATGAAGAAAACGAAGATCCAGAGCCAAAATCTGTGTATGAATGTCAAAAGAGACATGACTGGAAAAAATGGAAAGATGCAATACAAGCTGAACTAGATTCACTTAACAAACGAGAAGTATTTGGATATATTATGCTCACACCTGCAGATGTGAGACCAGTTGGATACAAATGGGTTTTCATTCGAAAAAGAAATGAGAAAAATGAGATTATGAGATATAAAGCTCGTCTTGTGGCTCAAGGTTTTTCTCAAAGACCTGGAATAGATTATGAAGAAACATATTCTCCCGTTATGGATGCAATAACGTTTAGATTCCTGATGAGTCTAGCGGCTGATGAAAATCTAGAGATGCGACTTATGGATGTCGTTACAGCATATTTATATGGGTCATTGGTTAATGATATCTACATGATAGTTCTCGATGGATTTAAGATGCCAGAAGCATTAAAATCTAAACCAAAAGAGTTATGTGCAATCAAATTGCAAAGATCATTATATGGGTTAAAACAATCTGGACGTATGTGGTATAATCGTCTCAGTGAGCATTTAACAAAAGAAGGATATGTAAATGATCCTGTATGCCCATGTGTTTTTATCAAGAAAACAACATCTGGATTTGTGATAATCGCAGTATATGTTGATGATCTAAACATTATAGGAACTCATGAAGAAATCCAAAAAGCATCAATTATTTGAAAGGAGAATTTGAGATGAAAGATCTCGGGCAGACAAATTATTGTCTTGGCCTTCAGATTGAGCATTCTGAAAAGGGTATATTTGTGCACCAATCCACATATACCAAAAGAGTGTTAAAAAGATTTAACATGGACAAGGCAACTCCACTCAGTACTCCCATGGTCGTGAGGTCACTTAATATTGAAAATGATCCATTCCGACCACATGAGGAAAACAAAGAAATACTTGGTCCTGAAGTACCATATCTAAGTGCAATCGGAGCTCTGATGTACCTTGCAAATTGCACACGGCCTGATATATCATTTGCTGTTAATCTTTTGGCAAGATTCAGTTCGTCCCCTGTGCGAAGACATTGGAATGGAATTAAGCATGTTTTCCGTTACCTTCAAGGGACTACTGACTTAGGATTATTTTATCCTAAAAATTCAAAAGGTAAAATGGTCGGTTTTCCAGATGCAGGATATCTATCGGATCCACACAAAGCCCGATCACAAACGGGATACGTTTTCACGATCGGAGGCACTGCTATATCTTGGCGTTCTCAGAAGCAGACACTGGTGGCTACTTCCTCGAATCATGTCGAACTTATTGCACTCCATGAAGCAAGTAGAGAATGTGTCTCACTAAGATCAATAAGCCGACACATCCGATCAAGCAGTGGGATTCTCAGAGATACGGATGACGCTGCATGTGTTGCTCAAACGAAGGAAGGATATATCAAAAGTGATAGAACGAAACATATACCTCTGAAGTTGTTCTTGTACATCCAAGAACTCGAGAAGAATAAAGAGATTGAAGTAAGATATGTCAAATCATGCGACAACGCAGCTGACTTTTTCACGAAATCATTACCCACCACTATGTTCAGGAAGCATGTACATAGTATTGGAATGCGTCATCAACAAGATCTCTAAGACAACCTTAATCAAGGGGGAGCTTGCGCAATTGTACTCTTTTTACCTTACTATGGTTTTTCCCATTGGGTTTTCCTGGAAATGTTTTTAACGAGGCAACAAAGGCGTTAAGCAGAATATGAATATGACATTGGTCTCCAAGGGGGAGTGTTATGAAAGTCAGAAAAAATGGCTTACGAATGTCAAAAGAAACGGTTTTGATTAATTATGTGGAGCCCACTGTCACTATTCATGCATAGTAAATCACTTTTCATTTTTTATATAAACGAACGTTCGCGTTCGATTGTAATCACCCCTTCATCACAAAATCAATATAGTTCTCTCTCTTCTTCTGGTTTCTTTCTTCCTTTGTATACCAAATTTATGCGGGTATAAAATTTCTGCGGGTATAAAATTTCTCCTTTTATTTTAATTATTATAACAGAAACAAGTATCGTATATCACCCAAAAAAACAGATTTGTGATTAATTAGAAGAAAAATAATTTAGGTGATTGGATGAAAGTAATCAAGAAAATATACCAGAAGACAGGTAACACTGTGAAAATAGAGAAATAATACACAGAGCTGTTTAATTCTGGCCAGTTTGATCTTTGCTCCGGAAACTTGAACATCTCTCACTTTTTATCTAAGAGAGTTCACCATTATGAAGCAATTTTCATCCCAAAACCGTTCTAATTTATTTATTACAAAAACACTTAATTTCAAGACTTGGGCCGCGTTAGGAACAAATAAGTGCATTGCAGTCTTACTGATATTCAGTCTTATTTATTTTTCTTGTGTTTGTTCATTACGTAAATTTTAGAGGAATGCGAAACTCATAATTAATGATTAAAAAAAAAAATTCATCACATAAATTCTTTGAAGCTATATAAAAAAAGTTGTATTTTTACAAAAAAAAATGTGTAAAGCATAATTAGACAATATTTGGTGTTTTATAAAAATATTATGGTTACGGAAAGATTCTACTACAACTTCTAATAGTTAAGTTTTAGAAGAATTATAAGTAAAATATTAGATTTTTACAAATAATCCCTGAAGATTAATTCTCATTTTTCCTTCCAATTCTAATTGGATTTTCAATATCGAAAATTTAGAATAAAACACATCAATATATTTACCATCGTCAGCCTCCACTTCATGCTGAAGAATAGCTCGATAACGAGCAGTCATCTCTCGACGAAGTGATCGCTACGTTTAACGCCCATGGTTGCTTTTGGGGGCGGCGCTCTTCATCGAGGACTCGTCCATGGATAGTATTATAACCCTAGGCTGCCGTTTTTATACTAACTTAGGGTGGGCCAGCGAGAGAAAACAAAAGGCACGGAGCGAGGAAAAAAAGAAAACTGCCCATAAAATCAACCTTTTTGATAATCAAATTGGCCTTAGAAAAGGCCTATAGGATCACACGCGGTACTTTGCAACAAGAGGCATATGTTTTCTCATATAATTTGTTTTTGCTAATCCATTTATATTTACTAGTAGAGCTGCTAACCCCGCGCGTACGCGGGGTGAGGTTTCGTTGGTTTTATATTTTTTTTTTTCGTATTATATTTATTTTGAATAAAGTTAAAGGAATCCACAATATTTATATATATTTTGTCCTTTGTATTATATTTTAATAATCGGAATATAATTATTATATATATATATTCCTCATAACCCCCAATTAAACATAATAGTTGTGAAAAATAAAGCAAAATATTTAACTAATAAATTAAAACTGTCTATTTATGTTTTTTTTAGAAGGATGGCATTGGACACGCTTGATTCATTTTTTTGTCTTCTGCTTTGGGGTTGTCTTTTGTTCCATTGAGGTGGTTCTTGTGTGAAGTGTGTAATTTATCAGTATAAACAATGTGTGTTTTATGTTCATTATGTTTAAAATGTTTTTATTGTAATTTAATAATTTTTTACCTTCTTTTCCCTTTTCGTACCCATTGATTACGCTTTATTCATCCGTATATATTATGAAGATATATACTTACTTTCAGCTGAAAGAAGTCCACGGAAAGCTTCTTTGTTAAGAATCGGGATATAATTATATTTTAAGAATCAGGATATAATTACTTTTCGTTGTATTATATTTTAAAAATCCGGATATAATTATTATATATATATTTCTCAGAACCCTCAATTAAACATAATAGTTGTAAACATAATAGTGATCAGAACCCCCGCGCACGGTAAGTGGCTAATTTGTACTTAAATTGGAAGTGTTTTATTCTACTATCAGCATTAAGCATATAAGTGGCTAATTTGTGTTTGTAATATTTAAAATACATATATTTCTTTTTAAACAATTTTTTTTTTGTATTAAAACATTATGTTCTTATATATTATCCCACAGGAGTTGTATTTGATTAAATATATGTTTTGAGATATCTATTTCCCCAAACTACTGGTATATACGTTTAACTGAAAGAATGTTCATTTGGAATTTTACTTATGTTGTCCATGAGAGGTGGAGAATCGCTGTATTGTTAGTGTTTCTCTTTTTTTGGGTTTCAAGTAGTTATTTCTTTGTCTTTTTTCTTCAGGGTGGATTCTGCTCAGTCATCTTCTTTTTTTCGGTCACGTTTATTTGTTTTCCACGATCTGTATTTTTTTTACTGGATATTTGTTATGTATGGTCCATACAGTATGGACGATCAATTTGGATGGTTCTTTAGAGCATCCTCAATGGGGGAAACCCATTAGAAAATCTTAGTAATATTTAACTACTAAATTTTTGTTGAGAACCTTTATTTAGATAATTTTATTTTCTTTACTTCAATGGTAGAACTCCATTAGGGATTCTTAAAAAAAGTAGATTTTTTAAAAAATAATTTTGTTTAATTGGGTGTAACTTCCATACAATACTCGTTCGTTCTTGTTCTGGATCAAATGGTTCAAGATTTCTGAAGCAAATAGACCAAGGAGAAGGCAAGCAAGACAGTACTTGGTCTGTTTTCATGGATATTTTGATTAACGATATATGTAAAACATACTTAAGTCGTCGGACAGTATAATGAGGTATTTTAAAAACCAAATAAAAGTAGATCTCAAACAGTGAAAAAGCGTTTTCAAAGGCGATTCTCCTCCTCACGAGGGCTCTGGGTTTTTGATCAAAGCGCTTTCTCCGGCGCTATGGCGACGTCGGACAATTCAGATAAACAGGATCTGCAGGATGATCCTGTTTCTCCGAAGCTACTTCAACCAACTGGCCCGTCTGGTGCTACCTCATCTGTTTCTTGGGCAAATCTTGTCAGGAAACAGAAAACTCTCACGAAGTACGATTTGGAAGTGGTGATGCAGAATGGCATAGGTTCAGTGGTCGTCCCTGAAGATGTATTGATCGATTCTTCTCCACTGTGGGAGGATTTCCTCATTGGTAGGTTTCTATCTAAAGCTCCTCATATAGCTAAAATTCATGCCATAGTCAACAAAATCTGGGCAATGGGGAATAAATCTGAGATGATTGATGTTCTGCCGATTAACTCAACAACAATGAAATTCAGGATTTCAAATCCATCAATCCGAAACCGAGTTATCAATAGGGGTATGTGGAACTTGGCTGACATACCGGTAGTTATTGGGAAATGGTCTCCTTTTGAGGAAGAGGTTCAACCGGAAGTGAAATCAGTTCCGTTGTGGGTTCACCTGCGTAACGTTCCAATGAACATGTTCTCTTGGAAAGGTCTGAGTTGCGTGTCCAGTCCGGTGGGTCTCCCAGGGCGTCTGCACCCGGATACAGAACAATGCAAGGATTTCAAAGTCGCAAAAGTTTTTGTCAAGGCGGATCTTACGAAACAGTTGCCGAAAAGAATGAACTTCTCAATACAAGGAGTGGATACAGAGGTTCAGTATTCTTATCCATGGCTACCATCGAAATGTGCTAACTGCCAGAAATGGGGGCATTTAGCAAACGCTTGTCTATCCCCTGTCTTGGAGGTGACTGATGCTCAAACGGAGGACAATACAGATTCAGTAATTGAGGCAGATGTTGTGCAGGATTCTGTAATCTCTCCCCATGATTCTGTATTGCAATTGTAATTTCTGTTTTCTAGTCAATTTCAAGACTATGCCAAATGGTTGCAGTCACTTGTAAAAACGTTTTTTGAGTGAATAATTTAAAATTCTTTCAAAAAAAAAAAAAAAAACATACTTAAGTCGACGATGGCACCCAAGTTGGCTGAATTGTCGATGAACACATATTCCTTACCCTGCGAAAACCATAATTTTCAATAAACATATGGGCACCAAGGTTAAATGCTAGCTGGAGACAACTGTAGTCGGCTGCATCAAAGAAAGATACCTGTGATATGAGAGCATCAAGCGTTCCACAGTCCATGAGGGATTGGAATACATCACCATGACCAGAGACATACCTTCAAAAAGATCAATGTGTAGTACGAGGTGATCATGAACAGCAGACGATATTACCTAAATGCAAACTGTAATCTCAAAAATGAAAACGCAAATAGGGAGAAACAAAGATAACTTCTGTGGCACTTGTTAAAATTGTAGACATGTCATATTCTCTAATAGATCCCTAACCTTTTCTTAAAACAACAACTTGTTCTTTGCAATATAGATGGGTCACAGAACATAAGGCATTGTACATTCAGTTATCATTTATGCATAATTACATCACATAGGAAAGTTTGATTTCGAGAATCCAACTAGTAACCTTTATTACCGAGGAGCATCGTAGTGTGAGCGTCATGTCCACAAGCATGCATCTTCCCTGGAGTCTTACTTGCGTGTTCCCATTCCACCATTTCCTACACAATCCAAACATCATATATTCAATAAGAATCCACCAGGAACCATGGGGAAAACACTCATAAGAAAAGGGTTCAGCAACGACACTATCTTGTTGAAGAACTGGGAGTTTTTCAAAGTAAAAACAAACGAACTCTCTTAATCTGAAATTCATATTGGTGGATGTAGCTATCATCCCAAGAGTGATATTACAGCAGTAGTAAAACTTTCTTTGTTTCTCCTCAATCAGTTAGCTCTGAGTCTCTGAATATATGAATCTACGATAATCAACTTTGATAATCAGCTTTGGTGGTTCTCGGTTATATACTAGTTTTCTGTCAAACACGACATCAGCAGTACTGTTGTAGATAAGTTTTCTGACTCCAGACTCGTTACAAGCAGAAATCACATTTCTCGTGCCTGTTGGAGTCATGGATTTACATGAGAAATCGATTAAACACCAAAAATTCGGACTCGTCGAGATGGAGTGTCGAAGAAAAAGAAAACATCAAAATCAAAGAAAATCAACAAAGTCTAAGAGAACTTTGGGAATTGGATTGGAGAGAACATACGGGAACGCAAATGTCGTGTAGGAAGGAATGATCGGCGGCGGAGACGGTGGAATCCATCGACAAGGGTCGAGAGATCAAAGAAAAAATAGATTTTGTCGCTGTGTTCGTCGATCCAATAAGAAGAGGACACGTGACAGTCAGGAAACGGCTCTAAAACATCCTATTTAAGAAACGATTTTTAGATTATTATCTCATTTTGATTTAATTTAAATGTATAAAATGTTAAAAACCCCTTTAAGAACCTTGCGATAATGATGGTCTTAGGCGTGTGTGTTTGTTAGGTTATGTTTCATCATGAGTTGAGTGGGCAGATTACATCGTTATTTCCGTTGTAAAATTCTGTTATTTAATATTTTTTTATAAAACTAAACATTGCTTTGATCGTTCTTATTCTAAATGGGATACATATAATTATGTGAAAGAGAATTGGAGTTCCTCTTTGTAAGCCCGTTTCAATTTTTGTTTTAGTAAAGACACATAATGTGCTTTTTAGCTCGAAAGCCTTGATGTATTGTTTTTTGGTTATTGTAGTATTTAAGTTCTAACTCATTTTTTAAATCCATTTTTCGTTAACTGTTTATTAACCCATAAACGCTTTGTTAATTATACTTTCTTTCATTGCGCCCATCTGTTTTTTTTGTTCTTTCTTATATTCATAAACACATTTTGAACGATCTTATTTCCCTGAGTTTTATTGTTTTTACTTGAAAAATTATTTAATCCGAGGCTGACCCCTACAGCTATTGAGATATTTAGATTACACAAAGCAGATATCACACTCAGAACTGAAGAAGTTATGATTATAGCACCAGAATGGAGACTGTATACAGGACGATGAAGCAATCATCAATTTTTGTGCAACTGTATTTGATCGTGGCAAGTGCATGAAAAACGTATTATAGAACATATTTTAATGTCGTAATAACGAATCAAAGTACTTTACCGGTCAACAATGTTGTTTCAAATTCAGTAAAGAAGAAGAGACTCGAATATTCTATGAATACCAACAAAAATGTCTTAAAAACATTTATTCGGATTTTGGTTCATGGAACGTAAAAGAAAAGTTATTGAAGTATGAAATTACCTTTGTAACACAATAATACTTGTTTCTAGACTACCATATTCTCCGGCCAATGATATACTCTCGGTCACTACAGAAAAAGGGAAACTGCAGAGAAAATAAATTACCAATGAGAACAGCTTGTAACGTGGGAGCTGCTTATCATGAAGACCAAAGTACCATATTTCCAGAGACCTTTTTTCTCCACTGAACAATCATTGTTCCTGTCTGACTGTCGTCCTCCCAAGTTCTGAAGTTGGCAAGCAGAAAATCCCATTAAGGTCGAAATTCAACATCCCATAAAAAATCCCTGACAATATCTGGAGGTGCATCTTCAGAAATGGTTCGACTGCGATAAACAACAGGACCTGTCTGACAAACAATACAGCCCTTGAGACTAAAGCCACAGTTTGATAAAATACTTTTACAAAGTAAAAACCAGTAAGTAAGATCTCACAAAAGTGTTAAACAAAGGAATAAATGCATCAGCCATCTTTTTGCCCAAAAGAAACCAAAGCAAAACAAAGAATGACGATGAATACTATTAGAAATTAAAATTGATCATCCATTGATCCATAGTCATCCCAAAGAAAAATATCTATCTATAATCTAAAAGCAGTCTCTCATGTATGAATAACATATTTCTCTATATAATCTAAAAGCAGTCTCTCGTGTATGATTCATATTATTCTCTATCTTCATATTATTCAAATTTCTCTAAAGATATCATTTTCTGACTAACCTGTCTTGCGCCTACTACTCAATGACTTAGGGTCATTCCTTCAGCTAAATGATTGTCCGGATAGAAAGCAAGAAATGAAATTCAGATTACCTCAGGCTCATGGCGCCAGCCTGATAACTCATATTTGGAGTAGTCTTGTCCATCATGGATTGCCATTCCATGTTTGCATTTCCAACTTCAAGCAGCTGTAGCAAATGGTCTAGATCATTCTCTGTCACAGTCTCCTGCTCTCTCACAGTCGTGTTATACCTAGGTCTGCAAATTCTTTGGCCATTTTTCTCAGAGTTTAACCAATTTGTAATCAGCAAATGCAAAAATTTATTCCTTTATACAAAATATAAATCATTGATATACCTTGACAAGCCAAAATGAAAGTAATCGTTACGTTTTTGAACACATAACTACATTTCTATCATTTTCTTAAACTAACTATGATTAACCCAAAATTTCTTTAATCTAATTGGAAACTCGTAAGGTCGAATCTTAACCCAAAAAAAAAAGAAGAACAGAACAGAGACAATCTGCAGATTACATAGAGACAAACATATTCAGCATGTTCTGTAATAAACTGACCTGGAAGCTGATCCTGATTCATCACTTTGAAGACTCTCTTCTACAGTAGCCTGCGCCTGCTGCGTAGAAGCTGAACCATTCTTCGATTTGTTAGCTCTCGTGGTAAGCTTTGACCATAGGGTCCACCAAATCCAGGCGGTGCAGTTCACAGAAACCGAACCTTAGAATGGAACCCTAGATAGATCAGTCAGGTCCATCTCGGACGCCAAGACCATCTGATCAATAAACCGATTATCACGGCGAGCCAAATCGGTACTGCGCAGAGTAAGTCGACTAATGTCTCTGTAAAAGAGGGGTCCTTCAGGAAATACATTAGATCATATAAAGTGTCATCCATGGTGGTTCTTAATGGTTTCCTGAGAGACTTTTAAGATCGAAGGAAAATCGATTTTTCTAAGATCGCCGAGAATTTGAACGACATGAACAATTCTTTTTTTTTTTATTCAGAAAAAGCCCGATAAACCTTGAAAGGCCCAAGAAATTTTTTCTTCCCAAGCCCACAAAAAAAGGACAGGTGGCACAACAGCATGCATTCTCGGGAAAGAAGTTGGCTCATTATAATATAGATTAACTAGCGATCGGCCCGCGCGTATATCATTTTACCTTTTTTATTTTTTTCATCTGGAATTTTATTAAACCAAAGATACAACCTGGGGAAAGATACAAAGACGACTATCTTAATCCGATAACGAACACGGAAAGATATCGTGGTCAGAAGCTCATACAAGGGAAGCTAAAACCCATACAAGGGTGAAAAACCCTACAAACAGGGAAGCATACAACTACACAAACGACTGCAGTCCTAATTAGAAAATGTAAAACAGATGCCAAATGAAAAACATCCCCATACACCAGCCGGAACCTAAGGCACTGGTAAACCTCCGAAAAAGAATCGAACAAACGCAATCTGCTTGACAAACTTGAAGAAGAACCAACGAAGAGTGACACCAACATCAAAAGTTGGGCGAGGTAAGACTGCCCCGGACTCAACTCTTCAGCAACAAGAAAGCAAGACAGCGATCGACTACCCTCTATACGGCAAACCGTTGCTGCAGGTAAACAGGCAAGTCCCAAAAAGCAACTTTTTACATAGATCATAGAACATCACAACAAGATAATCCACTCAAAAGCGACAAGAGCAGAGGGAGGCAAGAACAAAACCGGTACAAGGATCAAACCGCTAGACAAGGAACAGAAGCGCCAAAGTCCACGGATCCGAGAAAGAAGCACCAGGAAGAAACAAGCAAGGGTTAGAGCCGCAGAAAGCTAAGAGGAGTCGAAGCGAAAGCAGCTATGCCGCACCCTCAAAAGACTTTTCTGATCAGTTCATCAGGCGCTAGCGAACCAAGAAGCCCAGCCCTCTACCCAAAACCCGAGCCACCAACTGAAAAAACCCGGAATTGACTACAGCACACACCAACAACTCAAGGGATCAAGCGGAAACTGCGAATAGAAGCCGCCAGTCACCACCGCTAACAGCAACAGAGGCAAACCACCACCACTACTGAGAGAAGACAAATCAAAGAAGAACGCTCACCAACCCACACAAGACCACCACAACCGACGAAATCACAACTCTAGCAAGGGGAGAATCGAAAAAACAAGATCCAAAAACCAGATCTAAAAACTTAGATCTAAAACTCAAATCAAAATTCCTTCCAACACCAAGAGAGCTGAAAACCCCAAGGACCAACCAGCAAAACAAAAGGCAAAGACACTAAACCCGACCGACATCGGAGCTGTGAGAGCCTCCACATGCCGGTCGGAGGAGATCTGCAAACTTTTTCTTCTTTTCCGGTGAGAGCGAGAGGAGAGAGAGGACTTCCTCTCGATTTTTTGAACGTGTGAAAATTTTATTTTTTTTTTTTTTTTTCACGTCTTTAATAAACAGAATTTTGACATTTTACCTTCTTTTGTGATTACTTTTTTTTTTTTTATTCTTTTAAGTTGAACTATGTTAGTAAATTTTGTATGTTTGACTTTGTCCTAGGCATTCGGGTATTCGGTCGGTTCCGAGTATTTCGTTTCCTATAATTTAGGATCCAATAGGTACTTATATTTTTTGGTTCAGTTCCAGATCGGTTCCTATCGATTCCAGTTCGGTTCGGTTCCATAATTTGAGGAACCGTAAAGTTTCCAAAATTTTCAGTTCTCATACGGTTCCGGGTAATATATATATACCCGAAATACTATTCTGTACCCGAAATCAACTAAAATTACCCGAAATAAAATTTAAATACCTGAATTAATTCAAATCCAACAACCAAAATCCAAAGAAAACCACAATAAAAATTTAGAAACTAAAATGAAAGCCACATACTTCTTCAATTTTGATAAATTTATATATTAATATGCTTATATAGTTATATATTTCGGTTCTTCGATTCTTCATTTCGGGTTTAGGGTAGGAACCGGAACTGGAACCGAAACTTTCTCAATTCAGGATCTAATAGGTACTTTAAGTGAAACCGGAACCGGAACCGAACCAAATTTTTCCGGTTCTTCGGTTCCAGTTCTTTATGCCCAGGCCTAGTTTGACTGTTACATACGTAAGAGTAAGTGCAGAAACCGTTTGGTTTGTGTATATTAAATTTGGAGTTAGAGACAAAAGCTTCGTATTGCGAAGGCTGCAGTGGGATTTTTTTTTTTTTTTTTTTCAGTACATATCTAACAGCCTAAACTGGATGGGGTGATTTTTTTTTTGGTTAGGAAGTTAGGATCCATCGAGAAGTTTCTCTACCTTTTTCAGGCAAGACGTACCTGTATAACTTTGATTCTACAACAACGAACATCCTTTATCAAAATTTCTAAATCACACTTCTCCAAATAACTTTGAAGAAGACGCCATTTTACAGCCAATCGTACAAATATCATATGTTTGTCCTTCGTCGCAGGATCGGAAATTTCAAGAAAGCCAAGAACCTTTTTAGATTTCTTACAGTGAAGTGAATCCACTTGAGATTATAGCAGTGTCATATAAGAGATCAACCACTCTTGTTGCTTCACTATTCTCAGGTGCATTCTTACATGCAGCCTGCACAAATATGCAAAGAAAAAACCCAACACAATCAATAGGTTTTTTTCGAGATCTATGTGAGAAGAAGTCAGAGAAAAAATGAAAAACTTACATTCGAGTCTTTGATGATAGGATGATCTGGATTGATCTCTAGTATTCTCCTACCTCTCATGAACTCCAAGCTTGAAGTGTCTCCAAGAGCTTGTGCATTCACTGACCTTTCACCATAAACAAAAAAACATTCAAGTTCATAAAGTTGATTTCTTCGGGTTTAATAAGCTTGTTCTGTTCTCGCTGGTAAAAGTACTAACCTTTCCATATTAGCCGACAACCCGAATTTTCCTGAGACAAGCACGCAAGGAGAAGAACTCAAACGATTTGAGACTTGGACTTTAGCAACTTTGTCACCAAGCTGTTGCTTTATCCAATCACAGAGAAGATTAAACTCTTGTTAGCCTTCCCTTTCCTTTACTTTATCTTCGTCACCTGTGAAAATTGGCCCACGCTTTGTTAGAAAAAAAACATGATTTCACACTGATTGCGAAAAATTGGTGACGATACGTACCAAGTTCCAAATCTTCTTTGCTGATATCAACCAATTTCTTTTCTTTGTAGGTTTGTAAATTCTGAATCGCAACTTCATCGATTGGTTCAACCAAGTATAGAACCTATGATATAATGAAAACCAATGACAAAAGAGGAAACAAAATTAAACCAGAATGAAGGACGAAGACAAATTTAAGTTATTAAGTTGAAAAACTAATCTGAATCATGCACCTCAATATCTTTTTGAATTACCTCAATTCGCCATTGTAAGAATTGGATGGACGAAAATACTACTATTTTGGTTTTCCTCGAATTCGTTAGCTTCATCCCTGCAAAGGGGTTATCTACAGTGGAAGATGAAGTAGCTTACCGTCGTAATGCAATTAGCCGGAGTAAATACACAGTAGTGGGTTAAGCACGTCCAAACGGGGAGTAATGGCGACGAAGCTCAAACGTTGTAACGTAGATCGAAGCTTTTCATCACCTCTGAAACTCACGCCTCCGGAATACGAAACGCAGACGACAGCGGAGGAAGAGTCGTTGAGGCTCCTGGGAGTGGCCACGTCATCGTTCTCTCCGGCCTGCCCACATAGCCACGTGTCATCTACTCGCTTGAAAACGAAGCAAAAGCTTTCGACCAATCACAATCGCAACCTCACTTCTTCGCTCTCTTCTCGAGCACTCTCTTCTCGAGCAAAAGCTTTCGACCGATCACATTCGCAACCTCACTTCTTCACTTTCTTCTCGATTCTGCACCCGGGTTATACTGAAATCCAGGATTACAGGCGATGGACGATTTAATTTGATTTTGGTTTACTTGAAACTTGAGAACGGTGGATGCTGCTGCTCCCGGAGACATGGCTTCTGTCGAGACCCAACTTCACGCAGAAGCTCTTCCGCCAGTGGTTTCGCTCCCTGAAGCTCATCGTCAGGTAAATTCCATTCGTCTGTTCTCCTGAATACGCTTACAGCTTCGTCGGCAGCTCCGTATTCTATTCGGGTGGACTTCCGTTGTTAGCTTTAGGTTGCTGGGATTTTCAAACCGAAATTGCTATTTCTCGAGTAGAGAACGATTTTGGGTGTCTCTTCACATGGATTTCAATAGTGTGACCAACCAAGGGGTTAAGTTTTGTTCGATTCTGATTATGGATTATAGAAGAGAATTTGTGAGGGTTGTCGTGGTTTATGCTTGCTTTTTTATTAGCTTGGCTCTAGGTTTTAACTGTTTGTCACTTTTAGCTGACTTTGAGAAACCTAAGTCTGTACAGTGTTAACCTGATCTGTTTCGATCTCTTGTGCTTCTTATTTCGGACAAAGGTAGATGCTCTGGTATTAGGTTTCCTCTGTGAGACAGACATGTTGCATTTGGTGCTTCATGTCTAGGTGATGAAAGGTATATGTGATAGGTCTCTTCCCTCTAAATGTTCTTCCTCAAGCGCAGATCATATAGTCATATGCTTGACATGGGACACGTGAAATTTGATGTGCCAAAAGTCAATCGGCATATAGTCATGATTACTCTCTTTTGTCTGTGTTCTTTTGCGTATCATGATCGGCGCTTTGGAGTTTTGATATGAGCTTCATAGAGTGGATGTATGGTTTTAGTGTTGATCTTCTTACATGTTCTCTGTATAATTTCAAACAAGAAATAAACTTAAGATGTCTTCGCCGCTCGCTTTTTTGGCAGATAATCTATTGTAATATTGGGAATCCGCAGTCTCTTGGTCAGCAACCTACAAGTTGATGGATACGAGGTAAGCGAGCTTTTTGTTTGTATGCTGATTAGTTTGTTTGTCATATCATCCCCAGAGATGTAATTATCTATATGTCTTCAGGTTCTCGCCTTCTGTGATCACACAAGCCTTTTCGACGAGTCTGAAACACATGGTTTGTTCTGCTGTGTAACGTGATTCTGAGGTTCATGTACGCCCATGTTCTTTTTATGACTGCTCCACATTTGACTTCTCTTATCTGTTATCATCAGTGCCGATTCAATTGACCGAGACTGGAAGATTTTGGGCGAGATCCCCGGAAGAGCAACTGGTGCTTACAATCACATCCAGGTTTTGAATCACTCACCAGAATGTTTCATAGTATTGCTTTCCTCAGATTCAACATGGTGTACTTTCTTACTGACATTGTTTGTTGCTGTTGGATTTTACTGGTCTTGAGTGTCACTGCAACGTCTCAAAAATCAGGCTACTTATCATCTCCAATGTGTAAAATAATCTCTTGCACTGCCTGAAATTTATTGATATCTATTCCTCCATTTACGTCTCCGCTCTATCAAAACATAACAACAACCGAGGGTTGCTTTCCTCAGATTTGAGAAGAACGATAGAAATAGTTGCTTTTTGTTGGTTTGCTTTTCTTCAAAATTGTAGCTAAACCTCAACTTATCAACGTCTCTCACTCTTTTTAATACAGATTGTGTGATACAGAAGGAATTAAGAATCAAGCAGACTGGGAGACTGTGCAACCGCCATTTACTCGAGGTATTGATCCAATCTGATCTTCATTGCTGTTATCTGCTCGGTTTGCGTCAATCTCTTCTTACTATGAAACCAGATTTTCAAACGATGCGGGCACGGGCCCCCAAAAAAGGCTGTAATGTTTTTGGGCCCTCTAAGATGTCCGGTCCCTCCAAAAAACCCAAATAATATACCCACAAGGCATAGATCCGCTCATATCCTTCTTCACCTCCACCCTCCATGTCTTTGCCTCTCCCGACGTCTCGCTTCCATTGCCCTCCGTTACATTCCCGTTACTCCTTCCACCCAATAAACCATCCAATAAATGCATTTACTTGCTTCTTAAAGTAATATTCCGAGCCCCTCCACCTTCCTTTCAAAACATGGGTATAAAAACACCTTCTCCCCAAATAAAGCATCACTCCATCTCGATTGCAAACAAGCTCACAACAACAAAATGGCAGCCCAGCCTCAACTTGCTTCTCCGAAAACTTTTGATGATCTCCAAGGAGAATTCTGCAAAGAAGACATCTTCGTTAGACTGATACATTTTTGGGAGGCCCGCAATTTCAGAAAGGGCAATATCCTTTTGGGTCTAGAGTTGCTCCTTATTGACACCAAGGTATGTCTACGATATGCTCTAATCTAACATACAATTTCTCCCATCCTTGCAAACCCTAATACCAGCCCTACAGTCAGCAACCATGCAGGCCTTCATATCCGCGAACCGTGTTTTCCGCTTCAAGGACGAACTGAAGCCCAACGCAATTTACAAGGTCAGCAAATTCATCATCAGACCTTGCAAAGCAGTCTACAAAGTGACTTCCCACAAATACGGTATCACCTTCACTGACCAGACTAGCTTCGTCGAGCAACAAGCTTGCGACCATGAAATAGAAAAACAGAAGTTCAGAATCCGTGATTTCCAAGCATTCACTGACATTGCAGACAGGCACACAGAACTTTTTGGTAAGTGAAGCACCGAAATTGTTGCACCGTGAATAAATAATGCCTCTTTAGCTCTCTTTGATATTCGATTGAGATTTTAAAATTTGGGGGAGCACATAAGTATTTCATGCTTTCCTAATTAAACTCCTCCCCTCTTCATACTGCAGATATCATTGGCCATATCCGCCTCATTAATGGTGACAATCTACACAGTCCTACCCCAATGGCTACCCCCCCTCCAGCCCTAGCTACAACTAATGAAAGATCTAAGGGCATGGTCTTCCTACATGTCCAACTAGAGGAGTAAGAACACTCGAGCTAGCAATTAACTTCTCATAGTTCGTTTAAAATTTCTCACCCGTGTGTCTTTATGTCCAACTAGACAAGTTACGTCACTAATGACCAAAAAATGCTAACTTATGCTAATCTTTCACAATACAGTGGGGAGACCGCTCGTGTCTATCTATGGGACACAATTGCCGCAGCCTTTCGAATTAGATGGAATGACAGCGAGAAGAAACCATCTGTCATCTTGCTAACCACTCTGAATGCAAAAACACTTGGAGGTCTGTTAGCTTCTACATCTTTAATCAGTGATGTGTTCGTATCTGCTTACAAGTCTTCCAGGTTTTTAAATTAATGAAATTTACTTAACTCCACTTGTGCAGGGGCCGTGACCCTAAGCTCCACAGCTTCCACACGCAGCTTCTTTGACTCTGACCTTGCCGAAACCAAAGACTATCTAGCTAGGTAAGAATCTAAATGTTATCTTCATAGATTCATTCCCAATCAAAACACATAATTAGGCCAATGATAGTAAACTATTGAATTAGCGGCTCCCTGCAATTAATAGACACTCATTGCTTGGCCCTTTGTTTCCCTGTTCCTTAAGTATTCCGATATACTCTGTGTTTTATTACATGGTAGTCAACTCTTCTAACAAACTGTTCATCATTTTGCCATAGATTTTAGCCTGTATTAGAAATGTAGGACGCTTAAAGAAACCAAAAATTCTACCATTTACTCTGACCTCTACTTTTATGCCCACGCTAAAGGTTTGGCGCAGGTGAAGGAACCCCGCCAGCTGTCAACAGCTCCTCCTCTTCAGTTACCAAACTGGAAACCGTCTCCTTGGACGACATTCACACTTTCTTGAAAAATGAAACACCTCAGG
Organism: Isatis tinctoria; assembly: GCA_010577795.1. NCBI lineage: Eukaryota > Viridiplantae > Streptophyta > Magnoliopsida > Brassicales > Brassicaceae > Isatis > Isatis tinctoria. Next base: position 5,977,251 of record CM021248.1, on the reverse strand, counting down.
TATGGTCTTACACCACCGTCTTTTTCATATACTTTAAATCTTTTCGATATTAACACAGTTGAATGAATCAAGATGGCTTCCTTCATTTGCATTGCTACCATCACTGATGTCCTTGGAGAGTATGGATGGTACTTTATCTCATGCACGGGCTGCAGATGGAAAATGGAGAAGTTGGAAACGTCCTTAGTCTGCACCAACCCCGAGTGTAAGAAACCCAATAACCTTGGCATCCTCAGGTAAGTATTGTAAACAATCTACCCTCTTTCACTGGCATCTTCTGGCCACTGCATCATATGTTTGACATGAAATGGTTGATGACTTGATTTAAATATACTTGCGGAAACTCAAGTGATGGTACCATGTCGATTTGAATTGTCTTTATTCTATTTTTTTACAAAACCCGCAGCATACGCTCTTATATAGTTATGACATGTGAACTTCTTCTTTTCCAGAGTTTCTCATCATTAAATCGAGCAAAAAAACATCAATAAAGCCTAGAAACACACTTCTAACCTTCTCCGTAATGTTTTCTTCATTTGGACTTCCAGGTATCGCTTTGAAGCTCATGTCCGCGATGAAACTGGTGGTGAAGCAACTTTCGTTATCTTCGACCAACAAGCTCAAAAACTTGCAGGACGAAAAGCTCCAGATCTCATGAATGAGATGAGAGAGGTATGTAAAATCATAAATAACATAACCATAGGTTGAACGCTGAAAGCGTCTAGAAACACCAACTTCACAACATACTTACATACCAATCTGCTCTACTTCTCAGGATGGTGACAATGGTGAAGCGATTGGCATAGCAACCCCGCAATGTCTTCTAGACATTGTCGGTCGTAAATGCAAATTTCAAGTCAAGGTTAATGAGTTTAATTTTAGAGCAGCTCGCCAAACAATAACGGTTTCCCGAATCATTGAAGACAGTATCGTGAAGGATACATCATCGGCAGATGAAACCATGGCAAGCATGAACGAGAAGGAGACTCATAGCAGTGCAGCTGAAACTGAAGTCGCTGATATCGCGTCATCTGACACAAACAAGACCACAAAGAAGGATGGGAAGCGTCCACGCCACAACTGACGGCACCAAATATGCCTTACCTGTTTCCTGAACAAACACCACGTGTTTCCTTTACTTTTCATAATGCCTCTCTTATTTTTCTTTTCGAACTTCAGCTTCAGCTTTCAGATTTGCTGACGTTTCCTTCATTTTTAAATTCCTGTTTTGTTTTTCTTTTTAAACTTCAACTTTGAATTTCAAATTTGCTTCCTCTTTTATTCGGCCACAATCATATTTGATTTGCATTAAATCTTTTTTTTTTTTTGGTCAAATGATTTGCATTAAATCTACACTCTGAAAAATCATCTACAACCCTTCATATCAACTTATGGAAACTACAATAAACGATTGCCATCAAGTACGATCTTTAAAATTAAAATTTCCCTTCTAAACATAAATCACGTCCTATAATCAGACAAAAAATAATACTCTCCATCTACACAATATATTAAGATCACGTCCTTAAACCGACCACTCTAAGATGTTGATTGGTTCACCCGCTATCACCCGCAAACGCAAACGCAGCGGGTGATAGCGGTTGGCGGCGGTTAGTAAAATCATAAAAATCGCTTTGTACTGCTTCAAACCGCTTTATACCGCTAAAATCCAAAAGCTGCTTTTAGCAAGCGTTTGCGGTTGCGGGCGGTTGCGGGCGGTTGCGGGTGGTTCCGGAATTTTTTTTTTTTCAAAATATAAAATAAATTATCTTAAAAATTAATAAAAAATAAGAAAAATTATAAAAATTGGAAAAAGTTAAGAAATTTTTTTATTTTCTCGTATCAATAATTTTTATATTAAATTTTTATTCTTAATATATATATCATTTATCAACTAAAATTTATATATGTAACTATATATATTTTATAAAAAATTCAAACCTTTTAAAACTTTATATTTTATTTTTCATTTGATAATGTATAATATATACTCCCTCTGTTTTAAAATAAGTGTCGTTTAAGATTTTTTCACACATATTAAGAAAACCATCAAATTTTCTATCTTACCCTTAATTAATTACCCTATATAATGTGTTCACACTTATTAATGCAGGGGTAAAATGAGAAATTTTAATTAAAAACTGCATTGAAAATGTAAAACGACACTTATTTTGAAACAAAAATATAATCCTAAAACGACACTTAATATGAAACGGATGGAGTACATATTAGTTAAATATATATATATATATCTGTCTATACAATTATGTTTTTATACAGAAAATTGTTTTAGACTCTTTAAAAAATTTATTTAACTATTTATTATATGATTTAGTTTTTGTCTTTAAATATTAAGTTTACATATTTTTATATATAATTTCTGGTTTTTATATAAATGATATATTTTATGTATTTTATTATTTTAATATCAAAAACCGCTATTACAGCCGCTGTCAACCAGTCAAAAATGTCCCGCAAACGCAACAGTTTTCAACCACTACACCAGTCGTACAAAACGCTCATTAACGCTAATAACCGTAATCGCCCGCTTCCGCAAACTCCCGCAACCGCAGTCGCAACCGCTGCGGGTGAACCAGTCGAGCCCTAAGATATAGCCTGATTGAATGACAGAACAGCAAGAAAAAATAATACTCTCCATCTACACAAATATATGTAGATGAGTTCTTGGTTACGAATAATAATAATAATTCCGTCAAGCATTTTGGTTTAAAACATTATTTATCATTTTTAACAACTATTTATAAAAAATGTTACAAAAACTTTGTCTATTTAACTATTTCTTCACATTAGGTATAGTTAACTATATATTTTTATAAATCATTAAAAGTAAAACATTATTTGCATTGATGAAATGCAATTTTTTAAAAACATATAAAAAATTAAGATTGAAAATAAAAAAATCATTAATTTACGAATAAATTTTACATATAATCCGCGCAATTTCTTTCATGTAGCTGAATATATAGTTATCAAAATACTCATATATGTAAGTTATTTTATTTCTGTTTTATAATGTATGAATTTAAAAGTTTTTATCTACATAAAGAATTTTCTAATATTTTATACATTGTTTTCGACACGTATCTATCGCAAATACGTGTTTCATGACAAAAAAAGTACAATCAGATTTTCAAATTTAACAATTTTTAATTAATTTACTAGATTTTATCTTATATAGTGCTTTTAAGTTTTAACTAATACACAAAAAATGTAATTAAAATAAATTTTAATATACAACCCGCGCGTAGTGCGGGATAACCCCTAGTAGATACACAATATCATTAAAAGAATGATTTAATATTTTAATACATCTTATATTATTTTTCCAACAGAGAGTTAAACATGATTTTGATTGCACAAAACAAGCTATTAAAAGCACATACAAGCTATTAAAATAGGATATTTATAAAAACCAAAAAAGAACAATATCTACTTTGAAAAACTCATACGGCTTATCAAAATTTTTCACACTAACAAGAAGGAAAAACTACTACATGCCATTTAATCTTTAATAAGTATGTTGTCACTTCTTAAAATAATGATATATATTATTATTTAGAATAATTAAAAAATTAATTACATATAACAAAAATCTTTATCTACATAAATATTAAGAAATTACAAAAAAAAATATTAACGAAAACATTAAGTATTTTTGTAAAAAAAAAAATCAATCATATGTCAAAAAAGTAAAATAAAAAAGCAATATAATTAAGAAAAAATAAAACCAAAGCAAAAAGAATAAAAATCTCTTCCAGATTACCAAAAAAAAGATGGCACCAGAAACAGAGCAACATAAACATTAGTATTAGTGCAAATGTGCAATATATATATATATATATATTTTTTTATATCCTCCCACTCATAACCTATACCGAATCCTGAGGAATTTTTAGTAATAACTAAGCATATGATCATCAGGTTTCACAGAATTCCCAGTAATAATTACAGAATATCCCATACGGATCCGCTGCATACCTGTGAATAACTCTCCAATAAGCATCACGAAGGAGATAATTTGGAACTTATATCGTCACTACATAAGGGCACAAGCCATTACAAACTACACAACTATCTTACCTCGATCCAGGCTTGGCTGCAATGGTTTGATTCTATTGAGTTCACTCACACAAAACGTACAAATAACTCGTGTGCTGATTGCCTAGCCAAGAGAGCAATTTTTTCTCCTCATGATTGGATTATTTACAATTGTTGTCCCAGGTTTTTACAAACGATTGTAAACAATGATTCTGATTATTAATGAAGTAATTTAGCCGTAAAAAAAATAAAAAAAATAAGCATCACGAACACAACTTTCAAGATAAGATTTTTTTTAATTTCCTTGTAAGCCTAAACATCTTCATTTGTTAATGATATTTACAATTTAGCAAAAAGAAAAGATAAGATTTTGGGAATTCAAACACTTGCTTTCCAACGCCCTGCAGTTGAGTGACATGAGTCCAGCTTTCTTGAAGATGCTCGAGAGAAAACCGTTGTATCATTTTAGATCCTTCTTCTGTAATCGAAGAGGTTTTATCAGAGTCTCTATCTCTTTTGCCTCTACTTCTATTGAATCACGAACCGGTTTAGTCATTTAGTCAAAAAAAATGGATCGGTTAACTAAGTTTAAACCGGAGAACAATGCGCCGTTTTGTTTCTTTCAAACGTCACACTGTTCGATAGAAGCGCAGGTAAACATCATGTAGTTTAGACTCATCCCGGTCAATTAATAATCTCGAGTCTTATGCGATGAATGGTTTCCCGGAGAGATTATCGGAGCATGAGATCGTGTAGTGGATGGCCTCGGTTTCTTTTACTTGTTCCTATACTCTTTATTCTTCCTCATCTCTCGTAAGTTCTAGAATAATGCTCTTCGAATTCCACTAAGGACGAAGCAAGAAACTAGATCACCTCGTGCTCAGTCCTGCAGCTGGACAAGGCTTATCAGATCGATTCCATTGCCGAGGTTAGATCAAAGCAATATTTAGGTCTGTTCCTACTGATCTGAATCAACATCTTAGATAGTGATTCTGAGCAATTTCGTGTGGCAAATAGTATAACTCGTCTCTGTGATGAATCTCATGTTAACCAACGCGGAAAAAAAGACACAATCTTTTTCAAACGGGCGTGTCTGAATTTTCTATTTTATTGGATGATTTTATCAATTCTTAGGAATCAAGTTTATGTTCTTGACAAGAAGCCACGTGTCTGTCTCTGTCAAAGCCACTAGCATATATATACATTTTCCGTATTCAATTTTATATTTTAACTTGGTAATACATAGTCAGTTTTGTCTGAATCCTCACAACTCACAAGTGACTCAACGTTGTCTCATAGGAAAAACTCAATTTTAGATAGTTTTCAAGGAATTTATTACATAAAAAAGACAAAAAATAGCTTTGGTAATAAATCCCACAAAGCTTTCTTGCTTCTCACGTATAAAAACTTGTCTTCAACTTTTCTTCTTGTCCTCCGCTTTCTCCAATTTGCTCTTTTCTGAGTTGTTACTCAACTTCTGCTTCAGGATTCGTCTCTCTGAAATTTTTGAGTCTATAATAAAAACATCAAGATGTCAAAGGAAAGTGACAGACAAGTCAATGTACCATTGGTACACAAGGAAATAGCTGAATCAAAACCGGAGCAACCATGGATGGTTTATCTCAGCACATTTGTTGCAGTTTGTGGTTCTTTTGCATTTGGTTCTTGTGTAAGTGAATTTAAGATGTATTGAAAAAGTCACAAACTTCAAAAACAGAGACTACAAAATGCATCTTTGATATTGATGCAGGCTGGATACTCTTCACCAGCTCAGGCTGCAATTAGAAAGGATCTTTCTCTGACTATAGCTGAGGTAAAAACATAAGAAATATCGAAACTTTTCATCAAATTGATCTTTGCTTACCATTAACTTTACCTTGGTTTCTGCAGTTTTCAATCTTTGGCTCTTTACTGACCTTTGGTGCAATGTTTGGAGCTATCACAAGTGGGCCTATAGCTGACTCGATTGGAAGAAAAGGGGTAATGAAAAGTTTGAAACTTGGAGACTATATGACTAAAGTTTACTTACTATCTTGGTGGAATTTCCATTTCAGGCAATGAGAGTTTCTTCTGCATTTTGTGTCATCGGGTGGCTAGCTATCTTCTTTGCCAAGGTCTTTTACTCAAAATGCCTATGCTGGTCTCAAAACCTTTTGCCCTAATGTATCTCTCGTGTTTTTTTTTTTTTTTTTTTTTTGTCAATTGAAGGGAGTAGTGCCTTTAGACTTGGGAAGATTAGCTACAGGATACGGAATGGGAGCCTTCTCTTATGTGGTACCAATCTTTATAGCAGAAATTTCACCTAAAACCTTCCGAGGTATGCTAACTACACTTAATCAGGTAACTAATTAAACATGCTTTTTTCCTTTGTCTCCCCTAATTGTGTTTAGAGAATTCATACGTCTTGTGGCAACAGATTCTAATCTGCACTGGAGGGTCGGTTTCTTTCATTATAGGAACATTAGTGACATGGAGAGTCTTAGCACTAATAGGTAAAGGAATCTATCTAAACAAAGGACTCCACTGAGATCATTTTGTAAAAATGGTTTTACCTTTTGGCTTCAGGAATCATCCCATGTGCTGTCTCTTTTCTTGGCCTCTTTGTTATCCCTGAATCCCCAAGATGGCTAGCAAAGATGGGGAGAGATACAGAGTTTTACGCTGCACTAAGGAAACTCCGTGGAGGAAACACTGATATATCACAAGAAGCAGCGGAGATTCAGGTTCCAGCATTTTGATGAATGAAGAAAGAAAACCATAATAAGATCTCTTGTTGATCTTGAAAACAACATTTCTTGGACAGGACTATATCGAAACTCTGGAGAAGCTTCCGAAAGCAAAGATGCTAGATTTGTTTGAAAGAAGATACATACGCTCAGTTGTTATAGCTTTCGGATTAATGGTGTTTCAACAGTTTGGAGGAATCAACGGGATATGTTTCTACGCAGGCTCTATATTTGAGCAAGCAGGTAAATACATATAGAGATTCTTGAAACCCTTGTATCTTTTTGTATCTAATAGAATCTGCGTGTGTCAGGCTTCCCTAGAAGACATGGGTTGATAATGTACGCGGTTCTTCAGGTGGTTATCACAGCGCTTAACGCACCGATAGTGGACAGAGCCGGAAGAAAACCGTTGCTACTGGTTTCAGCAGTAGGGTTAGTGATTGGTTGTTTGATCGTAGCGGTTGCCTTCTACCTCAAGGCTCATGACATGGCACACAAAGCAGTCCCGGTTCTAGCGGTTGGTGGAATAATGGTGTACGTGGGATCTTTCTCAGCTGGAATGGGAGCAATGCCATGGGTCGTCATGTCTGAGATATTTCCGATTAACATTAAAGGAGTAGCAGGAGGCATGGCTACGCTGGTGAACTGGTTTGGTGCTTGGGCTGTTTCTTACAGTTTCAACTTCTTCATGTCTTGGAGCTCTTATGGAACTTTCATCATTTACGCGGTCATCAATGCCCTGGCCATAGTCTTTGTCATTCTTGTGGTACCTGAAACCAAAGGCAAGACTTTGGAGCAGATTCAAGCTATTGCCAATCCATAGTACAAGAGATTTTTTTTCTTCCTTAGATACTAATTCACGAGTGTTTTACTTTAACAACTTAGTAGGTTTTCGTATAAAATAAAACACACAAGGAGTAGAAAACTTGATCACCATTTTTTTTCTTCTTGTCGCTGATTATTTACCCCTAATAAATAGCGACTTACAATGGTGAGAAATGCAGGTAAATAAACTATATATATGCCTAAAGAATACTCTATCTGTTTCTAATTGTTAGATGTTCTAGAAAAAAATTGTTTCTAAAAGATTGATTTTTTTTTTCAATGCATTTTTTAACAATTACTGATACTTCAAGAAAATAGAAATACCCTCAAATACCATATTTTCATGTTTTTATGACAAAATATCACACCAAAGTGAAAATGATAAAAATAACATTTATTTAATAGTTTAAAGATAACTAAACTAATAAATTTGGGTTCAAAAGTCATTAATTAGGGTTTAGATTTTGAGTTTTAAGGTTTAGGTTTAAGAGTTTGGGAAGAAACATATGAAAATAAATGTATAATAGTCTTTTTCTCTCCAATAAATGTTATTTTTGTCATTTTCACCTTGGTGTGGTATTTTGTCACAAAAACATGAAAGTGTGTTATTTTTGAGAATTGCCCTCAAGAAAATTAATTGAATTTATTGAATCACTATTGATTAAAAGTTATAGAAAACCGTTAGTCACAAAAATGATACAATTATAACCATGTTTTAATTTGTTTTCTTAGTATGTGTGGAAACAGTAAAACATGTATCAATTAGAAACACAGGGAGTATATAATAACAGGATTTATCCCACGTTTGTACGAGGTGACTTTTTATAAATTTTTTTATTTATCCCACGTTTGTACGAGGTGACTTTTTATAATTTTTTTTATTTATCCCACATTTGTACGAGGTGAATTTTTATAATTTTTTTTTTATTTATCCCACGTTTGTACGAGGTGACTTTTTATAATTTTTTTTTAATAAAAATTCTAATATATATAATTTAGTTTTCATTTTTTGTTGTTTTGAAAAAATCTCTAATAATGTTTTTGGATTTTCAAAAAATACAAAATAGAAATCCTAAATGAATCTTTTCAAACCCAAATCCATAGTGATCGGTTTGATTCACTTACCGGTTCAATATAAGTGAGTATTTTCTCTTTGCTGGTTTCATTTAATTGCCGGTTCAGTTTAAGTGAGTATTTTGTGTCAATTTTATCCATTACTATATAGAGAAATTTACAATTATGTGACTTTTCCTTATTTTCGTTTGAGATATGAATTCATGATCATGTTAATTCAATTGAAGCACCATTTTTTTATCAAATATATTTTTTTTTTTGGTTTTGCTTTGGAATAGAATCCATACTTATTAGCTTTATATACATAGTAGAATGTTGCAATGGAACATTGTATAAAGTTGACATATTCCAAAATATCAGATAACAAAATTTAGTTAGTTAGTAAAAAATCACATAAAATATGGCAAGAATTAAGTATCTATCTATTGATAATGTTGAGAAATTAGTTTGGAGTTTTTAATTTTAATTTGATTATATAATATCTAGTTGTTATCCTATCATTTAGTCCAAAAATATTTCGTAATTTATTTTTAAGAAAAATAAATCTGAAAGAAAATTTAGTATTAAATATATTAAATAAATATAAAATTTAGAACTAATGGGCATTCTTTGTAAATAGGTATTTTTCATTAAAACCTTAACTGTAATTGACTTCGTGAGGTAATTCTGGTGACGACATGTGGCATTTAGCCTCAAAAATTGACTCTCAATTAATAATATAGATTTCGGTTCGTATCGATTCGGTTTTTCCTTTGCAATTATTTTTGTTCCATTCTAATTATATCAATGTTTTATAAACCTATTGGCTATTGCTATAGTTTTCTTCTATTTTTATTTTTGGAGTATATATGTGATAAATCATAAATGGAAGTAGTTGGTTTTTTAAAGAGTGGTTTGAGTTTGTAATTGGTGGAGAGTTTATAATGTTTTGGTAGATCTATTTCTTTTTATACCGCTGTCTTTCAGTCACTTTCTATGAGCCGGATTTTTTCGACGTGAACGATATCAATACAACGTGGTTTTGAATTTGATTGCTTAGAAAAGTGTTTATCTTTTGCTCTTTGGCATTCATATACAAGCCACATGTCCATTTTTTTATATTAGAATTTGATGTTACATTGGACCTACCATGCGTTTTGTGAGGTATATATCTCAAACGTTAGAGAAGGCCATAGATGATAGAACAACGTCTCTGCCATAACCGATTAAGCACTATGGTCGATGCATAATTTTAGTTAAATGAAAAGTAACAAAAAGAGCACAACGTATAGATAGCACTATTTTGGTAATCAAAGGAAGATTAGAACATAATCTGAATAATGTGGCTTTTATTATTGTTTTAAGATCCCCTAATAATGGTAAACAGTAGCATCATATCGAGGAACAGCATCACCAGTCTTCATATTAATACGATGCGTTTTGATTTTCACAAAACCTCTCGCCATTCTAAACTTCCCACGACCACCGACAATCGCGACTTCCCTCTCTCCGGCTTCTTCTGTCACTGGATTCCTTGAAAACACACTAATCGAGCTTCCTTTGAATTTCCCCGTCGTGAAAGCCAAATCGACGTACATCACGATCGCGAATTTCCTCGTCTCTTTGCTTACGGAGAGGTACATCCCACGACCATTTCCGATCACCGTCGAATTATCCTCTGGTCCGACAGTGAGCGGATCGTCTATCGCGAACAAGCTTCCGAATCTTAACGGAGAGTCTGTTTCGTTGCCGGTGAGATTAGCGTGTGCGATTCTTACGGCGGTTGGGTTTTGACCACTTAGGATATCGTGGAGGTAGAAATGAATACGTGTCATTTTCTCCTCCTTTAGTTTAACCGGTTTGGTTTTGCCGTAGTATGAATCGGTACGCGCGGTAACGGCGGCGATTAAACACAGCGCGAAGATTAATGTTATGATAATCTCGCTCTTCATTATTATCAAATGATTATGAGTATCAAAGTGAAAATAAAGTTTATATATATAAGTATCAGTAAATAATTTAAGGAAAGGTAATATTTTCTTCTATTAACATGGCACTATATAATTAGAAAGAATATACAAGTGTAATTGACAGAAATCATAAAATCTATTTCTGATATTTTTCTTATTTTAAGGAAAAAAAAACTATTTGCATATGGGAAAGTATAATAAAAAACATGAACATTCAAATTATAGTCATTTAAAGCATGAACTTTGACTTAGGCCATTTAAATCATGAAAATTTGTTGACGGCATAAATCAAAGTTCATGCTTTAAATGACCATAATTTGAAAATTCATGTTTTTATGATATTTTCCCATTTGCATATAACTCAGGTTCATGAATCATATGATAAGTAATTGTATGGTCATACAAATATTATTTATTGAAGGATAATTCTTTATATGCTCATATACAAAAAAAAAGTATGAAGTTTTATTTACAATTTTTAAATAAGTTAAGAGAGATTTTACAAAATTTTGTACAATAATAAACTTTTTCTTGCCAATTTTAATGGTACTAGTTCGGAACCGCGCTACGCCGCGGATGTTTGGTTTGGATATCTGGTTGGCTGGTTCTTAGGCCTGAAATGTTTATCCGAAACCAAAACTTGAACCGGAACCCGACTCGGAAAACCCGATCCCGAACCCGAGAAAATATATTAAAAACCCCGATCGGTTACAGTTTATCCATACCCGAAAATACAAAACCCGAATAAACCGAACCGAACCCGACCCGAACTAAACTTAAAAAATCTGAACGGTTTTTATTTTTCTAAACCAGAAAACCGAACCCGAACTTGAAATACCCGACTATAAATACCCTATTTTCGGTTTTTCATTACATTGGTTACTTTGGTTTTAAAAAAACCCGAAAAACCCGAACCCGAACCCGAAATAACCCGAACCTGAAATAAACCGAACCGAACTCGAAGTAAAACCCGATCGGGTTTGATATTAAATCCGAAATCCGACACAAACCCGAAATAAACCGAACCAAACCCGAATTACAATTAGAAAAAACCCGAACGGTTTCTATTCGTCGAAACCCACAAAAACTAAAAAAACTGAATCACCCGAACCCAAACCCGAAAAGTTAACCGAAGTCCCATGCCCACTGGTTTTTTACCTTCGAAATAGTTCTCAAAAGCGAGATCGTTAAAGTTCAAGCTCCCATATTTGGTTTCGGGGGGGGGGGGGGGGGCATCAATTACTCAAAATTTATAACACCAATAGAAATATTAGAACCACAACAATCACAAATCCATTCACGTGTCGATGATGTGTAAATAGAGAAGAGCATAATAAGTGATGTATTGAAACGAAATGTTTTTATTGGCTGATATTGCGTGTTTTTAACGTATTTTGATTCGTTTTTAGTATTCGGTTTGAGTTTTGATTTGCATTTTTCGTTGGTTTTTCGAGTCTTTTCTTTTGTTTTGAGTCTTTTACAGATTTCATGGAGTTCCGAAGGAGTTTGGCGTTTACGGACATGTTCGAGTCGGGAAAACACGAGAAAAAGACCAAGTAAAGAACGACCGTTCTTGGAGTAGAACGATCGTTCTGGCCAAGCAATGGAACGACCGTTCTTTGGCTAGAACGACCGTTCCCACACTCACCTACCCTGCCGACATAAACCGAAGATCGATCGTTCTCTCCCATGTGCCCGTTCCACACTTCACCAACCATGCCGACAAAAGCACAACAGAACGACCGTTCTCTCCCCAACAGAACGATCGTTCCACAACAAAAACACTTTGGAACGACCGTTCTCCCCAGAAGAACGACCGTTCCCCGACAAACCACTATGGAACGACCGTTCTCCTCACCAGAACGATCGTTCCCCGACTCCACATCTCACCTACTTCGATCGACCATCGGGAACGATCGTTCTCCACCTAGAACGACCGTTCCCCATCTTACCTACTCCCCTTCACCTTGGCCTATATAATGGACTCACAACATCAATCTCAAAACACACCTTCTTCTTCCCTCCTCTCTCTCTCTAGCTTCAAGCATAGCTTCTTCTTCAGTTTTAAGTTTTATGTTTATGCTTTTATTAAGTTTTATTTAGTTTCTTTTAAGCTTTATACATTTATGCTTATGCTTTAAGTTTTACTTTCAGTTCTTACATTTATGCTTATGCTTTAATTAAGTTCTTATAAGTTTATATCCAGCTTATGTAATCTATTCAAGTTTTTATGATGAACTTTATAATCTCGTTGTTATCTTCTTCTTTAATTATGTCTGAGTAGATCTCTTAGTTAGGTTGAGGTTTGTCAAAGGAATTCATGAGCTTTAGGGTTAAACACAAATAGGCTATTCAAATCAATATCTTCACCCTTGTTGTTCTTAATGCTTAGATCGAATTGATCACTTGATCTTATGAAATTTGGTTTAACTTAGACAGCGAGAGTTGCTAGGTTGCTAGAAAGAACATTGGTGAGCAATTTAACCATTACCTGCGAGAGTAGATGTATTGAGAATTGTGAATATTAAACCTATCCTTAATGCTTGTCTACGATTTCTAGTACCAGAGAGTTAGGATTTCTAGGTTGATAGACAAAGATATTGGTACCACGAGAGTGGATTGATATTATCTTAGTGTTTAAGTTCTAGATTTATGCTTAATCATTGCCTGAATAGTTGTTTGATCCGTTGCTCTGAATCTCCTACGATATTCCTTGACCTAACGCTTGTTTAATATTATCTTACAACCGATTTCGCTTTCATTACTTGTTACTTACAAAAACCAAAACATATTGAATTGTCTTAGCTTTTGATTTAGCTCAATATATCAAAGTGTGAAAACTGGTCTTCGTGGGATCGACCCCTAAATACTACTTCGTATGCTGTGCACTTGCAGTAGGAAATAAGGGTTTAAAACTCGTGTATCAAGTTTTTGGCGCCGTTGCGGGGGACCAAATTTTCACCTTTGGTTTACGGCTGAATTTTTAGTCTAAGATTTACTAACTTGTTCCTCTTTTCTTCTCTTGTGTGTTTTAGGACAATCAGGAGATAGCAAGGTTAGAACGAGCCGATTAGAAGAAGAAGTCGGATCCAGCCAACATGGGCGACGAAACCGACGAGCGAGCTGCTAGTGGCTATGTAGCTACTGAAATTCGAAGGATAGAACAGCAGATGCAACAGTTGCAACAACAGCTACAACCACAACAAAAGCTTGCCATTGGGGACATTCATGCGTCTCATGCTTACTACCAAAACAGAGCCACCATCATTCCACCCACAATTCAGAGGCAGGACTACGAGATCAAATTTCATATGATCGCCTTGGTGAAGCAACACTTGTTTCACGGCTTACCTGCAGAAAACCCGATGGACCATATTGACGATTTCGAAGAAATCTGTAGCACAACCGGTTCGAGTGGTGTACCTCCAGATTTCCTGAAGTGCAAGCTTTTTCCTTTTCTCTCTTGCAGAAAAAGCTTCATGCTGGCTGAAGTCATTACCACCTAGATCTTTGGCGACGTGGGCTGAGGCTAGATCGGCGTTCTTGGACAAGTTCTACACCAAGTCTAAAACCGCAGCTCTGAGGAACAAGATCTCTTCGTTCCAACAGCAGTCTGGAGAAGCTTTTTGCGCAGCTTGGGAAAGGTACAAGGAGTACCACAGAGATTGCCCTCACCATGGGTTCAGCGATGAGCAGATCCTGAGCACTTTCTACGATGGTGTTAACTGGGACCATAAGAATGCTTTGAATACAGCCAGCAATGGCGATTTTTATACAAGGTCCAAGGAGGGTGCGTTTGAGCTGATTGAGAACTTGGCTACAAGTTCTAGAAATCGCTGCCATGAGTATGATGAGCCTAGATACATCAACAGTGTTGAATCGCAGAAGATTGATGAGCTAGCAGCAAAAGTAGACTTGTTGTTAAAAAGAAATCAGAGAAGTTTCCAGCTTTGTACGAACAAAAGCAATGAGCCGTATGCTGAGGTGAACTACTTAAATGGAGGCTGTGTGGAGAATCAGAGCTTTCAAGCTCATGCATCTAACTCCCAAGACGAGCTGAAGAACATGATGCAACAACTACTAGCGGGTCAGCAAAAGGCAGCATCTGATATCAATGCTAAGGTTGATACAATGTACGTGGACCTCAATGGAAAATATGAAGCTGTATGGACTCATATGAAGCAGCTCGACGTTCAGATTGCACAGACGGCTGAGGCTATCAAGAGGACACCAGGAGCTCTGCCTGGAAAGACTGAAACACCTAGGAAGGATTTCATCAACGCCATCGAATTGAGAAGCGGAAAGACGCTCCACCATACCGAGACCTCAACTTCAATATCGGCAAAAGGAAAAGAAGTGGCGACGGAGCACGTGCCCCCACCCAACGAGCACATGCTCCCCCGAGATGCTCCCACCAAACTTGCAGAAAATCCTCCAGCGAGGGTTTACATTCCTAAAGTGCCTTATCCAATTCCACCTAGAGATCAGAGGGGGTCTATCAGTGCAGAGAAGCTAGCTGATTTCAACAAGATGGTGAGAAGGATTCCTAAGGAAATCTCTTTTGAAGAAGCCTTAGAAAATTGCCCCATACTTGATTTCTTTTGGAACTGCAGAGAGACTCAGGAAGAGATTAAAGCGATCTTTGTAGAAGCAAGGAGTACACCACCACCATTGAAGGTATTACCTAAGGTTGAAGATCGAGTTCTTGGTCCCATGCTCCATTACAGGAGTTAACTTCAAAGAAGCCCTTTGTGATTCTGGGTCTAGTGTCAATCTCATGTCAAAAGCTCTTGCAGAGAAGTTGAGAATCTCTGAGATAAGGCCTAGTCGAATGAATCTTCGATTTGCAAACTCCTCCTCAACAACATCGTCTGGCAGCATTCACGATCTACCTGTCCAAATAGGGGATTGCCTAGTTCCAACCGATTTTGCGGAGATGCAAGAAGGGTATGATATGCATTTGCTTCTCGGAAGACCATTCATGGCTACAGTGGGTGCAATCATTGATATGCCGAATAAGCGAGTCTGTTTCTCCAAGGTCGACAAAAAGGTCTTCTACAAAGCCGTTCCCATAGGAACAACCACACGCGCCTCTTGCATCTCAGCAGTGGATAGAGAGGAAGCACGTGCTCCAATCCCGCAAACACCTGCTCCACCACCCGGGAAATCTAGGGAGAAGGCAAAAACGCAAGAAAATGTGCCGTACAAAAAGATTACGGGAGGTCCTCAAATGACTTTGATCCCTCAAGGATATGATGGAAACTCGGTTGACTACAAGGTGAAGTGCAAAGGCCGTCCTAAACCTTTCTCTAGAGTTAGAGCTATTCTTCCATCAGAGTTGAAAGAGAAGGGTATTGGTGTTGTGAATGGAATGCTGAGTACGGTTCTGAACATGAGGATGTCTGATTGTGGAGCTTGTTTTGGAGCAAGCTCTGAAGCCCCACCTGATTGATACATGGCACCAAAGTCAAGCTAACGACTTAAACCAAGCGCTTGGTGGGAGGCAACCCACTGGTAAGTGTATTTCTTTTATTTTCTTTTGCTATTAATTTTTGGTTTTGTTTTTCTTTGTTTCAGTTAAAAAAAAAAAAAAATAGAAGGGGGTGCACATCTTCAGGTAAGTTTTCTTGTCCCTACACCACTGTCAAATCCATTTAGGACATTTTTATTTTATTTATGAGTTTGCGGGTTTCTCATTCAGATTTGTTTTAACCGGGACGGTTAAAAACAAGTCTGGGGGAGGGATTCATTTGTGTACTAACGATGTGTTTTGTGGATGTTTTATATTTTATTTTGGTGTGTTTAAATTTTCAAAAAGAATAAAAAAAAAACATTTATCGAGTCAAAACAATGTGTGAAATTGTTAAACTTTTTGGAATTGCAACATGTTCGATGTCATTGCCTTAGGACTGCTTAGCATTGTTTGAGGATAGTTTGGAAACGCAGAAAAATCCATAACTTGATCATTTAGTGAATTTCTCAAATCATCTGAACTTAATCGAATTATCGGAACTTAATATGGACTTAATTTATCTCACTTATGGGGTTGATAATCATGTATTGGATTTTACATTTGGAGTTTTCTTTGCATCATTTCTACCAATCTTTGCTAACTCCAAATGGCTAGACTTATCCTTAGTCTAGTACCACACCCTTACCATTTCCATGTTGAAACCCACTTTTCTTCGTTTACTGTCATTGCATTCATGTGCAAAAACTATGGAGTATACGGACCGACACAACTTTTCTTTAGGATTGTGTCTAGATAGGTGGTCTCTTTCTGATTAAACTCATGGGATGTGTCTAGAAATGTGATCTCTCTCTTTGAATATATTCATTGAAAATTTTTCGTTTCAAAAGAGGGTGAACTTTTAAAAGGGTAGAAGATTTTATTCACATTCAAGAAATAAGCTTACATTGTTGAAATTCTTTTGATGCAGATCTTAGAGACTAACCGGTTCCATTCTCCGATATAAAAAAATATATATATAAAAAAAAAAGAAAAAAGAAAGAAAAAGAAAATGAAAAAGAGAATAAAAAAATAAAACGGAAGGAACCGGGAAAGTCGTCAAGGTAATATCTTTAAATTTCATGAAACGTTGAAAGAAATCATGTTCTTGTTTGTGACTCAGTTAAAAAAGGGTAGAAGGATTAGAGTTAAGGAGAGTTGTGTACCTCCCAATTGGTCTGTGTCTCACGGTGATTTTGCATAATGATTTGCATCTGTTTATACTGCTAAAAAAAAAAAAAACTGAAACACTTGAGTCACCAAATACCAACCTTGATACCTAGACCATAACATGTTAGATATTCCCTTTGTGAGAGTACACGTATTTGATAATGAATGTTAAATATTAAGTTCTGCTTGATCATGAGATTTCATTTATTTACTACGGTTATGGAGAAGTACAATGAAGTACGGTTTGATCTGAACTTTGCGAATGCGGTTTACAGGCAATTGATTTAGAGTATGGTCCTATAAGTTTTACAAGTTTCACACGTTTTTCTAAGTTGATATTGCGTGTTTTTAACGTATTTTGATTCGTTTTTAGTATTCGGTTTGAGTTTTGATTTGCATCTTTCGTTGGTTTTTCGAGTCTTTTCTTTTGTTTTGAGTCTTTTACAGATTTCATGGAGTTCCGAAGGAGTTTGGCGTTTACGGACATGTTCGAGTCGGGAAAACACGAGAAAAAGACCAAGTAAAGAACGACCGTTCTTGGAGTAGAACGATCGTTCTGGCCAAGCAATGGAACGACCGTTCTTTGGCTAGAACGACCGTTCCCACACTCACCTACCCTGCCGACATAACCGAAGATCGATCGTTCTCTCCCATGTGCCCGTTCCACACTTCACCAACCATGCCGACAAAAGCACAACGGAACGACCGTTCTCCCCAACAGAACGATCGTTCCACAACAAAAACACTTTGGAACGACCGTTCTCCCCAGAAGAACGACCGTTCCCCGACAAACACACTATGGAACGACCGTTCTCCTCACCAGAACGATCGTTCCCCGACTCCACATCTCACCTACTTCGATCGACCATCGGGAACGATCGTTCTCCACCTAGAACGACCGTTCCCCATCTTACCTACTCCCCTTCACCTTGGCCTATATAATGGACTCACAACATCAATCTCAAAACACACCTTCTTCTTCCTCCTCTCTTCTCTAGCTTCAAAGCATAGCTTCTTCTTCAGTTTTAAGTTTTATGTTTATGCTTTTATTAAGTTTTATTTAGTTTCTTTTAAGCTTATACATTTATGCTTATGCTTTAAGTTTTACTTTCAGTTCTTACATTTATGCTTATGCTTTAATTAAGTTCTTATAAGTTTATATCCAGCTTATGTTATCTATTCAAGTTTTTATGATGAACTTTATAATCTCGTTGTTATCTTCTTCTTTAATTATGTCTGAGTAGATCTCTTAGTTAGGTTGAGGTTTGTCAAAGGAATTCATGAGCTTTAGGGTTAAACACAAATAGGCTATTCAAATCAATATCTTCACCCTTGTTGTTCTTAATGCTTAGATCGAATTGATCACTTGATCTTATGAAATTTGGTTTAACTTAGACAGCGAGAGTTGCTAGGTTGCTAGAAATAACATTGGTGAGCAATTTAACCATTACCTGCGAGAGTAGATGTATTGAGAATTGTGAACATATTAAACCTATCCTTAATGCTTGTCTACGATTTCTAGTACCAGCGAGAGTTAGGATTTCTAGGTTGATAGACAAAGATATTGGTACCACGAGAGTGGATTGATATTATCTTAGTGTTTAAGTTCTAGATTTATGCTTAATCATTGCCTGAATAGTTGTTTGATCCGTTGCTCTGAATCTCCTACGATATTCCTTGACCTAACGCTTGTTTAATATTATCTTACAACCGATTTCGCTTTCATTACTTGTTACTTACAAAAACCAAAAACATATTGAATTGTCTTAGCTTTTGATTTAGCTCAATATATCAAAGTGTGAAAACTGGTCTTCGTGGGATCGACCCCTAAATACTACTTCGTATGCTGTGCACTTGCAGTAGGAAATAAGGGTTTAAAACTCGTGTATCATTGGCTACGAAAGTTTTTCATTGCCTCACGTCTGACGTGTCACAAGCTGGAGAGACACTTGTGTTATTATTGTGTTGATGTCACAGTAAACACATTTGTATTACGTGTTGTCACACCCCCTTATCTAATGTGTTGTGGCTATTGCGTTGTTAGGTTAATTTTTAAAATAACTAAAGGAAATAAACTTATTAATATTTTATTTAAAAAAAATTTTAATATTTCAACCAGAAAAAGAAATATAATCAATAAAATGATAGATTAAGATAAAGATTATTAATTTTTAAATGGGAAAATGGTCAAAAAAACCCTGAACTTTTCGAAAGTGGCAAAAAAATACCCAGACTATAGTGTGTGCCAAATAATACCTGAATTTTATTTGACTTTTACAAAAACCCATAAACTTATCATTCACCTGGCAAAAAAAAACCCCATTAAACGCTTTAACAGATTGTAGTTAAGGTGTTAATTAAACCGTTTAATACACCGTTTAGTGAAACGACGTCGTTTTAAAAATTAAGAAAACTTTAAAAAACCGTGTGAACCAAGGTTCGAACACGGGTTGTTGAGAATTGCTGATGGGGTATAATGCCACTGGGAGAGTGCGTATTAATCGTTAAATGCTCCAACGTAATTGTACATAAAAGTAATAAAGTCCGTTCCTTTTAAATGTATCAAAGCTGTTTGTGCGATTCCCAAATCAATCAACCCTAATCTCATAAAAAAAAACCCAAATCGATTTGAGAAGAAAACGTGATGGTGAGGACACGAGGCGGAGGATTATCCCGTGGGAACAAGTCGCCGGAGGTGAGGAGATCGAAGTGTGGGCGAGAAGAGGAGGATCCCGGCAGAGATAATAATTTGCGTTGGTCGCGGTGGCTGACGGTGAGAGGAGGAGATAAGGGTTCAGCAGCTTCAAAGAAGAAGAGAACAAAAAAATCAAAGAAGAAGCAGATTGAATTTAGTGGAGAGGAGGAGATACAGGCTCATAATGAAGAAGACGAGGATGGAGAGGATGAAGAGGAAGAAGATAGAGAAGGAGATGTAGAAGCTGCTGAGGTTAGAGACCATGATGATAGAGATGAAGGTAGAGATGAAGCTACAGATGGTCATGAAGGTGGAGAGGTTAGAGAATTCCTTCAAGAAGCTCGATGTGAAAAACAAAGTTCTCGAGAATTGGCAATGTTGTTCGGTGAAGAAGTAATGAGAGATAACCGTGAGATGGAGGAAGAGAGTGGAGATGATGTGTGTGATGATAATAACGTGCCGGACCCTATGTCATCAGACGAGGAAAATGAAGAGAATGGGTGGCTTGGCGAGCCTTATAGAGGAGATGTTCCTGCGGAAGAGCTTCTTCAATTGGGGAAGTTGTTTGCTGATGCCGACGATTTCAAGCATGCGTGCTTGAGGTACACACTCAAATCAAGGTATGACTTGTTCCAACTGCAAAAAGGAAGGCCACAATAGAAAAACTTGCAAAAATGATTTTGTTGCTGCGCCACCAAAGAAAGCACCAGGAAGACCAAGGAAAGATCAGGTATTCTTTTGACCATCATTTGAGTTTTTTAGTTTCTTTTTCAGTTTGATTATCTTAACAAAATCGTTTATTGATTATACAGGGAGTACAATTTCATGAATCTCAAGGCTCTCAACAACAGTTTTTATTCAGCCAAGCTCCATTGGAAGTCCCACAAGCCTCACAATACTCACAAGATTAGTCCACTCACGCACCAAACCAACCATGGGATCACGGATCTCAGTGTGAAAGCTCCCACTGGGAACAAACTACTCAACATGAACCCACTAATAAACATGCCTAGGGGCGTTGGTTTTTGTTTTCTCTGTTGCTTTTTGTGTTTTGCTAACATGTGTTGTTGCTAAAACTATTCGTTGTTTGCAGTTCATTTCCATGGATGATCCTCAACATTTGCAGTTTAATTTTAATGAATCATCCTGAACATTTGCAGTTTCATTTCAATGTATTATCCTCAATATTTGCAGTTTCTTTTCAATCTGTTTATTTGTTTCATTCTTCAAACACGAACCAGACAAAAACTGGCTTTGATACATTTAAAAGAAACGAACTTTATTACGTTTAAGTAGAATTATGTTGGAGCATTTAATGACTAATACGCCAGTCTCCTAGTGGCATTGTACCCCTTGCGAATCTCATAACAACCCGTGTTCGAACCTTGGTTCATGTGATTTTTTTTAAAGTTTAGTTATTTACTAAAACGACGTCGTTTCGCTATACGGTGTATTAAACGGCTTAGTTAACACCTTAACTACAATCTATTAAAGCGTTTAACGGGTTTTTTTTTGCCAGGTCAACGATAATTTTATGGGTTTTTGTAAAAATCAAATAAAATTCGGGTATTATTTGGTGCACACTAGGGTCTGAGTATTTTTTGGCCACTTTCGAAAAGTTCAGAGTTTTTTTGGCCATTTTCCCATTTTTAAATTAAACTAGCAAATATTTATGATGTCTATATAAAGAACTTAGCTCTTTCATAATTTATATGATCATTAAATATGTTGAGTGAGTCGATCCAATTTTGATACGTAATAATTTTATTTCTGTAATTAAATAAATTTGTAATCAGATTTTATCGATAAAGAAAAAAAATTCAAAAATTTCATTTTACGCCGGTTTTAATCTCAAAAGTTCTAGATTTAAAATTGTCGATAATCAAATTTTCATCTCATAAATCTAAATATATAAATCATGTTATGAGTGTTATCAATTTTAGATTCCAAATATTTTACTTTCACATGTGTGATATCAATCATGTTATGCAGGTTATCAATTTTAGGTTTCAAATATTTTATTTTCATCTGCGTATCACGGATCCTAGTCTAGCTAAACTAATGAATTTAGGTTCATCTATACTATTAAAACACAAAACAAATATGAGAAAAAAACCAAAATGACTGTGGCATATTACGAAATATCTCATTGAATATTAATAATTTTTCTTACAATTCATTAAATGTTATTATGGAAAAGAACATTATCTCTACTAAACATGTTTCCAAACAATACAATTATTATGAAACATGTATTCAAACAGCATAAAAATAATTGGTCCCACATTCCTAGTTAATTAAAAATAAAAATAAAAATAAAATCATACATATTAAATTATTAAATCAAATGATAAATATAAGTAAATAATATAGCACATCAATTACTTTTATAGATCATATAATCAATTTTTAGTAAACATACATATAAAAAAGACATAATTAAATATAATTTTAAACATATTTCAATAATAAAATAATAAAATGCTTACATAAAAACTAAATTATAATATTAATGATTTTATAATTTAGAAAAAAAATTTAACTTGGAAAAGTAAAATTTAAAAATTATATCAATATACTTTTGACTTCATAAAGTGAAAATATAAAAATAAGTTTTTATATATATATATATATATATTATTCAATCGTATACCGAGACATGTTAAGATTATTGTTTTAATAGTTACGGATTTTTAATATTTTTTCCTTAAAATATCCAAATATTTAAATAATTAGAAGACGTATTAAGATAACCAATTAACATATCTTGATTATAAAAATATTTAAAATAACTAATAAATTAATAGATTAGCCTATTTTATTTTTTATAAATGTGAAATTATTTTCAAATATATAAACATGTCTATAAACTTTTCCAAACTATAATATTAATATAAGAACATAATAAAACTATATATATGAAAATAAATATATACATATATAAATGAATAAGTATATTATATAATCATACTATAAATATAAATTTAATAAAATTATATAATATTATAGTCTACTTCAAATTAAAACAAGCAACACGTCTCAAACTATGATTTACAAAAATATGTTTTTCATACAAAGTAGAAAATATTAAACGAAAACAAACTAAAAATATTACATGTTATGTATAATATATTTATTTAAAATAAAATATAAACATACTTTAAACTTACAAATACCCAAATATATTTAATACACATTACAGATACCGACCAATATCTATAATATATTTACATTAGGCTCAATCATTTCGATAAAGTATGAAGACATTATTTTGAAGTATGAATATTTTTTTTATTTAAGTCCAGTATCTTAACAAATATGAACAAAAGCTAAATGTTTTTATAAATATTAGTATCTAAATATGTTTAAATTAACTTTGACTTATTTTTCAATCACATTCATGTAATTCATATTTTTTTGCTGTACCTCTTTTTTTTTTTGTTTAAAACCACTTTATTTCTCTCAATTTATAATCAAGCGATCAAAAGAAAATTTTACTTATAATTCCGACCGTAAGTTTTAAGTATAGTGTTAATATTTATGTGCAATGTTATTGTTGTATTCTAATATTTTTATAAATGATATCTATATTTAGAAAATTATAAATTCATAAACTTATTTATTTAAATTAATACAAAATTAAATATAATCCCGTGCTCACGCGCGGATCCTGGTCTAGTAAATCATTAATTAAGGTTTAGATTTTGATTTTATAATTTAGAGTAATAAATGTATAATAGTTTTTTTCTTTTTAATGGATGTTACTTATTTTTGTCATTTCAACCATAGTTTGTGCTATTTTTGTCAAAAAACATGAAAGTGTGCTATTTTTATCAATTGCTCTACTTTTTATTTTGCACAAGATCATAAAACTTTCTTTTACGGTGATTTGACCATCGGTAAGTGCGTTATTTGCAAGAACACGAGCATCAACAATCTTCTTGAGATCCCTTCGTATCCTTCTTCCAAAATCTTAGAACATTGTTGAGTCTCCAGACAAGACTATATTCTGAAATGATCCCACAAGTTCGTTCAGTACCGGAAAGACTTAGCGGATTGAAAATTATCTTAAAACTCTGACGAAATTCTTTGTGATTCAGACCTTATATAAAGCTCTTCGTTCGTCAATTGGTGCAGAGTGAATACATTTGTCTATTACTGCTGGTAAAGCAGTTGTGAAGTCCTTGCTGTATATCTTTGGGTTAAAGAAGACCTGTAACACAATATCTAAAAAACATTACTCATCGGTAATAGCAGAATTACGTTCCAGTTGGTTCAGTCGTACAAAGGACATGAACCTTTTTGTAACAGAGAAATGGTAACAATCCTCGGGTCCAAGGACATGACAAGTGTAAGGAGCACCAGTCTTTGGCTTAACACTTTTCCATTGTTTAATAAACTTTCGTGGTTCTTTGTCGTGTTTATTAAACTCCTGCAACCATATGAATGTTATCATTATCAGTTTTGCTGTGGCCAGTAATCAATTATTAAGAAAATAGTATTGCTTGACTTAAACATGAACCACTAAACGGAAACTTTTGCATTTGGAGAAATTTTTTTACCATCGAAGACTTTCTCATTTCTGGCTTTCCAAATGTACCACATGGTCCAAAGGAAAACATCCTGTTTTGTCTCTAATAAACCCGAATTATTGGTCCTCCAAAAGATGTAATCTTTTTTTTTTAGCAGCAAAAGATTTCATTAAAAGAAGCCCACTAAGAGCTAGGCCCAACTGGGGCAAACCAAGTCTCGCGTAAAGCGTTTTTTGCGATAGCATCGGCGGTGACATTTTCCGACCGAGAAACGAAACTAAAGGAAACAGATTGAAACAAAGGAACAAGAGCTTGGATGTCAAAGAGTAATCCGAAAATTTCTTTGACGTTCTCTCGTTGGTTGATGGCTCTGATTAGTACTTGAGCGTCTGATTTAACATGAATTCTGGGAAGGTGGAGATCCTTCGCGTGGAGGAGGGCGGCTCGAACCGCCATCGCTTCCGCCATGATTGGAGATAGTACACAGTTTTCCACAGTACCTTGCTTGTGAATGGTTCGGTGGTCCTCTCCTTGGCTGATCCAGGCTAATCCGGCCCTCATGGAGGATTTATCCCATGCTGCATCCGTATTATAGGTGACTGTTCCGGAAGCTAATTGGTGTGCTACACCTCCCGGAGCTCGTTCTGACTGTGAGGTAGTTGATTCCTGTGCTCTACTCCACTCCTTATCCGCATTTATGGCTTTGGTGATGATGTCCCCTGCTGACATGGTTCTGTCCTCAAAAATCTTTTGGTTCCTAGCGTTCCATATCATCCAACACACCCATGGGAAGATAGGTGTAGTTGTAAGTCCCACTGGAGGGAGGCAAGTCCACCGCAGAGCTGTATGGATCGACGACTTAATGTCCTGAAACAGTCCTGCTTGATAGCCCTCTTTGGTCGGTAGCTTTGTCCAGACTTCCTTTGCAAAACTACAGCTGGATATGAGGTGTTGTAAAGTCTCCAGATCTCCACAATGGGGACAGCATGAAAGATCAAGGAGTCCACGGGGGTTTTCGGTCAATACCCCCACGAACTATGTCTCGTTTGCTTATTAATACACGAAGTATTGAACCAAGCTAAAAACTACATGAACTAACTAAAAACTTTAATTTAATACATGATCTATTAAAATACGGCCAATTTCAACAAAACCGCAATTATAATATGGTTTATCAAGATGATCGATAGACGAACGGTTTGGTTCGGTTTAAGTTTTTTTTTTTTTAATCAGAGACCAAAACGACGTCGTTTTGATAAAAACAAACAATTTGCTTTTGGGGGGAATCGAACCAGGGGCTAGAAGACGGCAAGGGAGTTACTTACGCCACTAGGATACTCGAGCTTTTTGACAGTTTTAATACAATACAAACATATATATTGTGTATTTTTCGTGATTAAGAAGCATAATTAATTAAAAATTAAAACAAAAATTCTGCAATAAAATTGAAATAAAAATTGTTTTCTTTTGAATTCTTAAATTATATCTGGTTTGAGAATATGATTTGTTGAAGAATACAAGAAGTGGATAAATTATTTGTTTTTCATTTATTTTTCTTATTAATTACGTTTCCATATATTTTTGTCTTCTCCAACAAATATAATTTTGTTTTTATCAAATTCAACTAGGAAAGAAGAGTTCTCTTTAAATTTTTCAATAAAGAAAAAAAAATTTTGTGCACAAAAAAAAATTAAAAAAAAATTGTTTTTCTTTTGAAATCTTAAATTATATCTGGTCTGAGAAGATGATTTTTTTAAGAATACAAAAAGTGGATAAATTATTGTTTTTTTGTTTTTGTTGGAGAAGACATGAATATGTCGATAAATTCTTTTGTTGTTTTTAATTTTTAATTAATTATGCTTCTTAATCACAAAAAATACACAATATATATGTTTGTATTGTATTAAAACTGTCAAAAAGCTTGAGTAGCCTAGTGGCGTAAGTAACTCCCTTGCCGTCTTCTAGCCCTTGGTTCGATTCCCCCCAAAAGCAAATTGTTTGTTTTTATCAAAACGACGTCGTTTTGGTCTCTGATTAAAAAAAAAACTTAAACCGAACCAAACCGTTCGTCTACCGGTCATCTTGATAAACCATATTATAATTGCGGTTTTGTTGAAATTGGCCGTATTTTAATAGATCATGTATTAAATTAAAGTTTTTAGTTAGTTCATGTAGTTTTTAGCTTGGTTCAATACTTCGTGTATGAATAAGCAAATGAGACATAGTTCGTGGGGGTATTGACCGAAAACTCGAGTCCACGGTTGAGGAGGTTTTCCCCAGTAGGTAAGGCGTTTTGGGCAAACTGCCAAAGAAAAAGTCTGAGCTTTGGTGAAAATTTCCCTGTCCAGATATCTTTTACCCATGAAAAGCCAGGAGTGTTGTCAATGGTTGGCAGAGCTGGCAGAGTACTGCTTTGGTATCCCGATCTTGTTGTGTAGCAGCCTGACGGAGTATGGAGCCAGGAATATTCGACTTTTTCTCCCAGGGAACTTGCCCGTAGACAGAAGATTTGCTGCGCATGATGAGGGAGGATTTTCTCCACAGTGCTTCGCTTCCACTCCCCAGACTCTTCCAGAAGGTCAGAAACTTTCATATCCTTAGCTTCAAATGTGGGGGGTCCCATTGGTCTTAGTGGTTCTACTAGAGAAATCCAGGGATCCTCCCATATTCTTGAATCTTTTCCATTACCAATAATTTTGCCAAGTTGGGATTTGAGAATATCCCTTCCCACACAGATGTTGTACCATCCATGTGATTGAGCAGACGAGGCTGGGTTTCTAGAAATGATTTCTCATAGCAGTATTTTCCCACTAGGACTCTAGCAACTAGGCTATTTGGATTCCTCAACAATCTCCATGCTAGCTTAGCGAGTAGAGAATCATTAAAAGCCTGAATTTCCTTTATACCTAGGCCTCCAACCTGTTTTGGTTTTGCAATACGATTCCATGATACCCAACATGTCTTTTTATGATCTGGATCATAGTCCCACCAGAATCTGGTGATAGCCGACTGAATTTTCTTACACAAACTTTGAGGTAGCTTGAAATTAGACATTGAGTAGGTAGGAATTGCAGCCAGCACTGACTTGATCATTGTTAATTTCCCGGCTTTTGACAGCTTCTTTGTAGCCCAACTTGCTGCCTTCACTCTTATTCTATCCACTATTTTAGCAAAAAGATCTTTTTTCTTCCTTCCAATATGTTCAGGTAAGCCTAGGTATTTCCCCTGTCATCTTCTTGGGAAATACCAAGAGCTTGCTTGACTCTAGCCTTTGTTTCCTCTGGCGTTTTACGGGAAAAAGTAATAGAAGACTTTTGCGCATTAATGGTCTGTCCTGAAGCCTCCTCATACTGTTTTAGAATAATCCGTAGAGTTGCACAGCATTTGATACTTGTTTTACAGAAAAACATTGTATCATCTGTAAACAGTAGATGATTGACTCTAGGACTTCGTCGGGAAACCCGAATACCCGGAAGTGAACCCTCCACTTGAGCCTTCTTGCATAGACCAGATAAAACTTCCCCACAGAGAATAAATATATAAGGCAACAATGGATCCCCTTGCCGGATTCCACGTTGAGGTTTTAAGTTCCCTTGTGCACAGCCATTAACAAGGTAGGAGTATCTAACCGTGGTAACACACTGAAGAATCAGATTAGTGAACCTCGTATGAAAACCTAGCCTGTTAAAGACTGCCTCTACAAATC
Organism: Isatis tinctoria; assembly: GCA_010577795.1. Classification (NCBI taxonomy): domain Eukaryota; kingdom Viridiplantae; phylum Streptophyta; class Magnoliopsida; order Brassicales; family Brassicaceae; genus Isatis; species Isatis tinctoria. The sequence goes on along the minus strand of CM021248.1, from coordinate 5,949,006 downwards.
TCCACTCTAGCCTGTTATAGGCTTTGCTCATGTCAGTTTTAACTGCCATGGAGCAATGTTTAGTAGCTTCAGATCTGTTGAGGAAGTGCAGAGATTCATGAGAGATTAACACATTATCAGATATGGCCCTTCCTGACACAAAGGCAGACTGATTCTCAGAGATTAAGGATGGGAGGATCGGTTTTAGCCTTCTCGATAGAATCTTCGCCACTATTTTGTAGTAGACGTTACATAACGCAATGGGTCTGTAATCTGACATTGATCATGGATTTCTGCTCTTCGGTATGAGTCTGACAAATGTTTTGTTGATTGATGCAGGTAGCTTTCCTGAGGAGAAGATCTCAGCTATTTCTTCTGCAATTGTATCTCCAATATTGCTCCAGTTAGTTTGAAAGAAGCATGCAGGAAAACCATCCGGGCCGGGAGCTTTGTCCGGATGGATAGAGAAAAGCGCCGCCCTTGTTTCTTCCTTAGATGGGATAGAGATAAGCCGATCATTCTCTGATGTCGTGATTTTTTTGTGAGAGGGCTCGCAGCACAAGGTCTGAGATTGGGCGTGGTGTTGAGGCAAAAAGCTGTTGGTAATAATCATTGATAACTCTTGCAATATCTTCTTCTTCATACACTGGTAAACCTTGCGAGTCCTCAATAACTGAAAACTTATTCACTGTTGCTCTGCTTCTTGTTATGGTGTGAAAATAACTTGAGTTTCTGTCCCCCAGTGTCAACCAAAGGATGCGGCTTCGTTGAAACCAAAAGGCCTCCTCCTTCAAGTAAGCTTCTTTCAGTTTTTGATTTAGCTCCTGGATGTTAGCTGTTGGGGTTTGGTTATCCGACATCGCCTTCTCCAACTCGTTTTTGATGCCATCTATAATGATCGTATTGTTTTGGTGGGTTTGTTTGCTCCATGCAGATATAGCTGATCGACACATGCCTATTCTCTGTTCGACTGTAGATCGTGGGAATCTATTCCAGGTCTCCTTCACTAGTTCTGTTATATCAGGCAGAAACCTCAGTTGTCTGTCATAACGAAATTGAACTCTTTTTTTCTTTCTTGATGAATCCAGGCAAGTAAGGAGGGGTCTGTGATCGGAACCCTCATAGTGTAAACAGCTGCAGTGGCTAGTAGGGAAAAGATCGTTCCATGCCCCACTGGCCATAGATCTGTCTAGGCGGCATAACACAACTTGATCTTGCCGCACACCTCTCCAAGAGAGGGAATTGCCTGCATACTGGATGTCGTAGAGATCATTTGTACCTTGAAAGGTTCTGAACTCAGTAAAGGAGGCTTCAGAACGCTGTCGTCCACCAGATTTTTCAGTCATGTCTAGGATCTCATTGAAGTCTCCTGTAAGGAGCCAAGGAGAATCCTTCCCTTGGTGGAAAGACGTCAGCTCTTGCCACAATGCTCTGCGATGTTGGTGCTCAGGTTCGCCGTAAACAAAGGTGGTAGTGAACTTTTTACCTTTGAAGGTAATTTCTGCATTTATGTAGTTCTTGCAACTTGAGAGTACTACCAGCTCAATGATGTCATTCCATAATAGGATTAGTCCCCCTCCATTAGTACCGTGGGGTGAAACCAAATGATAGTGATCCATGTTTAGGGGTTGTAGCTTTTCAAGGACAGTGGAATCTTGGTTTTTGGTTTCCATTAGGAAAATTATCTCCGGCTTTAAAGCTTTGTGTAGCTCCCGGAGTCTGTGAATTGCTGTGGGATTTCCTAAACCACAACAATTCCATGCTATGATGTTTAAGGAAGAGAGCGAGGCGGATTTCAAAAATCCGCTCTCTCCTTGGTGATTGCAGATATGATCGAGGTCTTAGGCATTGTACTCGTTCCTGCTTCATTCGCATTGCTGGAGGAGACCAAGTCTTGAGATCTAGATGCATTTGTTGCTCTCGGTAAGCGGCTTGTTCTCCTATGTGGCGAGGCTCTCTTAGATATAGTCCGAGAGATAGGGGATAGCTGAATTTGTCTTGTTTTCCTTTTCCTAACAAAAGGTTTTGTTCGGGTTCCTTTGTCCTGTGGCCTGTGGCTTTCACTTAGAGGTGGTCTACCTCTCTTCCTTTTAGCCGGTACTTCAGGTTCCGTATCTTGTGGGATTTGGTTTGTTAAACCGTGTGGAGAGTTTATCTGAATGCCTGGTAGAATTAGAGGATTTTCATTCTGATGCATCTCGATTTCTTGTACTGCAGGGTTTGCCGCAAGGTAGGCAGCAGTTTCTTTCATAAGTCCACGTGATTCACTGTCCATGACCCTCAGTCGTCTGGCTGCACTCTCCATAGGGTCTCCATAGTTGATATACTGTAGCATTACCTCAGTTAATTCTTCCATGATAGTACGGGTTTGATTAGTGGGGGAAGGGGTTCGCTGTTCTTCTCTAGCTCTTTGGTCATCTGGTTCCTGACTTTTACCCGTATCTGGTATACTCCGACGACTTGTTGCTGGTTTTTCCCTCCACTCCAGCCTAGTTGAGGTTTGTGATGGCTTCCCATTCCTGGAGCCACTGCGTAAACCATGTCTGAGATCATGATTCTCCCCGGAGATATTTGATTCTCTTCTATAAGGGTGCGAGTCCGTAGGGGATTGCTGATATGGGGTTCGTGTACGTGGTCTTTCTGGTTCCGGTGTGATGGTTCTTCCCCTTGAATCCTGTCTACGGTAACTCTCTCATAGTCGTTCTTCGTCTTTTTCCTGTTGGGAGTAAGATTGTCTATAATTCTGCCAAAAGAGGTAATCTATATTTCGGTATAAAGGAGGTAGTAGAGAAGGAACCCAGAAGTGTGGGCAGAGAATACAATACCCAGACTGGTAAAGTACATGGACGCTCAAAGATGAGGTGATTAATCGTTTCCTCGGCCCCACCACATCTTGGAAAACTACGGTCAGTACTCAAATGACGGTACGCGAGGTTCTGACATGTAGAAACACAACCCGATAGTGCCTACCACATAGAAAATTTCAACTTCTCCGATGTCTTCACTTTCTATACTTGGCTTTTAATTGCGGTATTACTATGTTCTAGGATTGGTTTAGGGGCTGAGCATCTTCCATCTTGCTCGCTATCTCATATCTTGATTTGACAGTTTAATTTTCGAATGCTGTAAAAGACCAAGCATATCCATCCATGGTGAATTGTTGACTCGGTCTCATCCCAAGGATAAGCCGGATGTTCTCTGGGTGATCGCATAGTATCGTCTTATCCCATCCACTAGCATCTCGTTGGATCAGACTACCTACCAACAGAGAAGGGTCTCGATCTTGGGATTGGATAGCAGATCTAGCCAAACGGGTCGGGAAGTCTTGGAGTTGGTTATGTGCTTTTGTCTTGTGGAGTATTGGGAAAAGATGATTTTCTTCTTGATCTTCTATTTCATGTTTCCTTTGTTTAGATGTGAAGTCAAAGTTGGAGAGATTGTTCATGCCTCTAGAAGCAAAAGCAAGCTGTCAAAGATAACTTATTCTCTTGTTGAATGAAATTTTTCTACTCAGTATTATCTGTTTTAGCTTCTTGGGGATATGATATGAATTGAGTTGCTGCCTTTAGAGAACTGATTTCTATCTATATATCTCCTATTCAATTTAGTGGGTTGTGTATTTTGTTTGCAGTCAAAACGGCATTCACCTTGAGAAAAAGGAAAAGAATGAGAATGAGATGATGAACCAAGCAGAAGAATACAAGAAGGATGGTGGATTTTCCTTTGAATTTTAATTTAGCTGTCATTGTATTGAATTATTTTTCTAAGCTAAAATTTTGTAAATTACATTTGCCATTATGTATTTCTCTAGTTTTCTCATTAATTTTTTTTCATTATGACGTCAATAAATATATTAATAACAAATTCTCTGAACAATAAATAACAGATCAAATTATTGCAAATGTAAAAGTGCTACAATATAATAATGATGATGTATATAAACATATTAATAGCGAAAAATGCTACTGTAAATAGTGCTTCTTGTGGAAATCCGGGAAGAGCAACTGCTGGAGGGGTATTACGCAATCAAGCAGGTGAATGGTGTGGGGGGTTTGCTTTGAATATTGAGCGATGTACTGCACCGCTGGCTGAGTTGTGGGGTGTGTACTACGGGTTGTGCATTGCGTGGGAACATAGATGCACGAGAGTGGAGTTGGAGGTAGACTCGGAATTGGTAGTTGGGTTTCTTAAGACAGGGATTGGAGATTCACATCCGCTGTCCTTCCTAGTACGTCAGTGCTATGGCTTCTTATCGAGGGACTGGATAGTCCGGGTTACGCATATGTATAGGGAGGCTAACTGTCTTGTTGACGGGTTAGCAAACTATGCCTTCTCTTTGCCTTATGGCTTTCATTCGTTTAGTTCTGTTCCTTTGGATCTTGACTCTATTATGAGGGACGATATAGTTGGGCTGTCGTTCGCGACAAGTCCGGCCAGATTATGTTGTTGTTTGATTTTTTTTTCTAATATTTTATGGGAGTTTCTCCCTGTTTCCCCAACAAAAAAAAGATACAATTGCATTAACTTATATGCTTGTGAAAAAATAATTAACGTAGCATTATGAAAAACCGCTAGGAAAAGTCTTCTATTTTTGCTCTCGTGTGGGGTCATAGCGCTTTGGAATCTGCAACCGTAGAGATCGGTAGGGTAGAGTTTCTTCGACGCTAACAATACTGCAATTTCCTGTAGTGGGGTCTCTGAAATCGACTTCGAGAGGAATTTCTTTTTGCTTAAGAGTTTCGTGATGATCTTATAGCTCACGTTACATAAGCTGATAGGTCGAAATTCTGACATGGCCAGGGGTCGATCAGTTTTTGGGGAAATGCAGATATATTGGTTTGATTGAGCATCGGGTCAAAGCTTTTCTGTCGTAAGGAATTCATTGACCATCTTAACAATATCTTGACCCATGATTGGGCAGAATCTCTGGTAGAGACTGTTGGAACTCGTTTTTGACAAAGTGGTATGGACCAATTTCCCGGTGGATTTCCGATGGAGACGTCTATCGAAATGACCGGAACTTGGGTACGATGTAATCGTCACAGTGAGCACTATGTACTAGTGTAGTCACATGTCAAAATCGAAGTTGTTTTGAATGAAAAATGAACGTCGAAAGTGGAAAGAGAGATATCCAGACCGGGCTTGAGTCTCGGGTCTCGGGATTTGACAAATGGGCCTGCAGTTTAAAAGACTGATCATCTTTGGGCCAAAAGCCATTTGTAAATTTTTGTTGTTGATAAAGTCAAACAATAATATATTTTTGAATTGAATTTTGACTATAGAACTAATGTAATTGATTTTGTAACACAAAAATTCAATTGTGATAATGGAATTAATTATCCCATTACTTCACTCAACTTTGGCGTTGGAATTTGGTTTTTAAACAAACCATTTTTTGCTCATCTTCTTTATACACATTCTGAAAGCAATTCCCTCACAATCTTTTTCTTCTTCTGTTTTTCCTCCTTGAGAATATAACACAGATTTTTGGTTCGATAGGTTTTATCTTCAGTGTTGGGAGATAAAAACACAGCAGTTGTATCCTGAGAATCTTACTGCTACGAAACCGTCACACTACGGGCGTTTAAAGATTTAAGGAAAGAGATTCGAAGTCTCGCCTCTGCAATTTCCTTATCATTTTTTCTGGTTTGGTATTGTATTTTAAATTTCTGTTCATCAATTATTTATAAAAATATCAGTTGCCTTGCTGTAGTAAAATAAGGTTCTTACAGAGACGACTCGTCGTGCCATCTGGCCATGGAGCTTAGTCAGGGTTTATGTCAAACACAAGTATTTGGTTATTGCTGTTTGGAACTTTCCAGGCAATAAACTGGAGTGCTTCATCAAAATTGTTAGGGGTCGATGTAGTAAATAAGTCATGGAAGTATTGTGATGCGACTCTATGGCTACCCCCTCAGATTCTCCACTAGAGTTCAATTTTTATCCTTCAGACCGAGGATACGATTCCTTGAAAAGGATATGGCCTCCCATGGCGTTTTGCTCTTCTTTGTTTTGTAATTTAAAAAGACCCAAATCTCCTTAAACAAAAGTCATAAAAGTCTGATGTCCTTTGATTTTTGATTGCACATCAGTTATGCGATTATTAGCATTTATAATACTCCATCTGATTAATAATAAGTGTCATTCTAGCATTTTGCACACAAATTAAGGCAGCATATTAAAAGTCTATTATATCCCTATTAATAAAGTTGACTCTTACCCTTCTTTTTTTCTATTGGTTAATATAAAGGTTAAACTGGTTAATCTATGTTAAAAGTTACCTCGTAAATCTAAAACGACACTTATTTTAAAACAAAAAAACAATCCTAAAACGACACTTATTGTGAAACGGAAGGAGTATAAACTAAAATTTTTTTTTTAATAATTTAATAATTTTTTTTTCAAAGTTGCAAAAAAAAACTAAAAATCGACCAATTACATGTCGCCACGTGGCGAACCCATGAGAAAGAGTCTAAAATTAGAGTTTTTTAGAGTTTGGTTCGTTTATGTGACCCACAAATATTTTATTAACTTTTTTTTTTGTGAACCCCATATTTAGAGTCTCCAATGCATATGCTCCAAGGGATAGAAAAAGCTGACTTCTACTTCGACCTCTTGGTTCCACACTGTACACATGATCATTGCATATTTTGCAGAAAACAGTGGTTGTTCTTAATCTAAAAATAAAAAGCTAGGCGAAAATAACGGTGAATTTTGTGGAGGTGTTCCTTCGTCAAATCAGCTCCCGCCCTTGACAATTTTTAAAAATGATACTTATCCTTTTTTTAATCCAGTTTAATGCATAAAATAGTTTCCACTTTTTAAATCCGGTTTAATCATGGTAAAAATAATCCACTTCAAATACGTAATTCTCGTCCATATGCATTTTATCTCATAAAAATTAATGGTATTGCTTGTTACTTCTATACTATTAATTCAGGTTACATTTAAAAAAATGAACCTTTAGTCATGTGTTATATTACATAAAATGCCACTAGAATTATTAACATCTTAGGATTTCATTTATGGCAAAATGGTCTAATCAGTTATTAATAAATTTATCCATAATATCTAATAATATCTTTAAATATCTCTTACTATCTTAACATAAAGATATATTTCATTTTTAGTTACAACATAATATTTAAAATATATATTTTGATGTCTTTCATTTTTGAAAAATCGCATTCATTTTTTTTTGTAGGAAAAATCGCATTCATTTACATACTAAATTAACGGGTTAGTATTTTTAATTTTTATAAATTTAAATTAACCGATTGGTCTTTTTAATTTTCATATATTTAAATTTGCATATATTTAAACTAAAATAAATTTATATGAAATAATATATTGTATAAAATAAAATAGTAAAATATATAATATATATTAAAATATAATTATATATATATTAAAATCTCTAATCATATTATATAATGATACTATAAAAAATGAATTAATAAAATTATATAATATCATAATCACGAAAATAAATAATCAACATATCTTAAATTATAACTTCCACTTTCTTAATTAAATAAAAACAAAATTAAAATATGCTATATATAATAAATTAAAAAACTAAAATAATAAATGTAGTTAAATAATTTAGTACATAGATTCCTTTAGAGAAATACCCTCAAATACCACACTTTCATGTTTTTGTGACAAAAATACCACACCAATGTGAAAATGACAAAAATAACATTTATTTAATGGTTTAAAGATAATTAAACTAATAAATTTGGGTTCAAAAGTCATTAATTAGGGTTTAGATTTTGGGTTTTAGGGTTTAGCTTTAAGAGATTGAGAAGAAATATATGAAAATAAATGTATAATAATCTTTTTTACTTTTCAATAAATGTTATTTTTGTCATTTTCAGCTTGGTGTGGTATTTTTGTCACAAAAACATGAAAGTGTGGTATTTTTGAGAATTGCCCATTATTTTAATAAATCATAAAATCAAATTGAAAATAAAAATAAACCATGAAATCAAATTATAATAAATATACACACAAAGCAACATAAATTAATATATTTTTGAATATATTATAATTAATAAAAAATAAACAAGGTGAATAGAATAAAATTCAAACTTAATATTAATAAAATTTTAAGTTATATATTGTAAAAGATTACAATTAACTCGATATTAAGAGAATTTGTCAAAAATACCACTTTCATCAAACACATTTTCAAAAATACACTTTCCACAAATTTTTTTTTTTTTTTCAAAAATACACTCCATTTCATCCTTTACAAAAACGAAGGTTTATGGTTTACGATTGAAGGTTTAGGGTTTAGGATTTACGATTTAGTGTTTAGGGTGTACGATTTAGGGTTTAGGGTTTACGAATTAGGGTTTAGAGCTTACGATTTAAGATTTAGGGCTTAGAGTTTAGGGTTTACAATTTAGGGTTTAGCGTTTATGGTTTAAGGTTTAGGGTTTAGGGCTTAGGGTTTACGAATTAGGGTTTAGGGTTTACGATTTAATGTTTAGAGTTTACGATTTAGAGTTTAGGGTTTAGGGTTTAGGGTTTAGGGTTTACGAATTAGGGTTTAGGGTTTAGGATTTACGATTTAGAGTTTAGGGTTTAGGGTTTAGGGTTTAGGGTTAAGGGTTTACGAATTAGGGTTTAGGACTTACGATTTTGAGTTTAGGGTTTAGGGTTTAGTGTTTACGAATTAGGGTTTAGGGTTTACGATTTAGAGTTTAAGGTTTAAGGTTTAGGGTTTAGGATTTTGGGTTTAGGGTTTAGGGTTTAGGGTTTAGGGTTTACGAAATAGATGATTTAGGATTTAGGGTTTAGGGTTAATGATTTAGGGTTTAGAGTTTGTGAATCCAAACCCTAAACCCTAAATCTTAAACCCTAAACCCTAAATCGTAAACATTAAACCCTAAATCGTAAACCCTAAAACTTAAACTCTGAATTGTAAACCCTAATGGAAGATTTGGCCTAAAAAAAATTAAGAGTTTATAAAGCTTTATAAAAGAGTGTAAAAATGAAAATGTCTTCTTTAGAAGTGCAAAATTGAAAAAGTGTACCAAAGAAAGTGTATTTTTGAAATTTCCTTATTTTATAACATGATGAAAGTAGGATTGATGTTTTATAATTTGCAATTTTTCATGGGTAATTCCATCAAAATATGCAAGATATTAGAAATCACTATTTGACGGATTAATCCTTTTCATTATAATTTTCTAAAAAATGTATTTCGACCACTAAAAACGGGTTAAGAAGATGGGTTAACCATTACAACTATAAAAACATTCAAAACAAACTTGACGGATCAAATGAACATATACTTATATTGACTACAATTAATAATAATTATATTTATATAAAAGTATTCATTTTATTTTGAAATCAATTAAAATATAAATTATTCAATATATAACATATATTATTCTACAAAATGTAAAAAAACTAAATTAATCTGTATCACATCATTTTTAGAAAAAAAATATTTTAAAAATTAAACTATCACTGAAGTATTTCAAAAAATATAGTCTTCTGCTATAGCAAGGTCCAGACCTAGTTAACTAATTAAATTATGATCAGCTGCTAAATCATAAATGACAAGCCAAATAAGAAAGTAAATTAAACCAATTCAGGTTTAACTAATTAAGTTTGATGAAAATCCAATTAAATTTGAACCGAATTTAACCAAAAATTAAATCAAATCAAGCTAAACCAAATCGAAAACGGTAATGAAGCCAAATCAAATTAAAAACAAACATATCCAATAATCCATGGGATAGGGAAAAAAAAAAAAGAGTGACGAAAACGAATCAAACTCTCCAACTTGCACTTAACGCATCAACTGTTTGCCATTGGGTAGGGAAAGCTTTGGCTAGACCCAGAAACCGCTTGTTATGTACGCAACTTCATGACTATGAGAGAATCAAAGAAGAAAAATGAACAATTTTCTCAGGAAAATAAAACCCAGTCTGAGAAAAAGTAAGACTGAAACTTTTATTGATGCAACAAAAGAAAATTTTCTTAGTACTTTCTCGAGAAACTCCCAACATTTCTCGGAAAATAAAACCCCAATTTGAGAAGAAATATCAGCAAATAAATCATTATCCATTAACAGATATTTGCATATGAAATTGAAGGGTTCTGTCACTCATCACTTCATTTAATATGGACGAAGATGGACTGTTCTCCACACAAAAAGCGCACCATCGCCCCTCTTGACCCTTTTCTCGAGATGATCATTATCACATGTCACTAGCCATATATGTTTGTGAATCCTTTGTATAGCAAATTCTGATCTTAGCTTCTCTTGAGCGTACAGTTGAGAATATTGTCCTCAATTAATTCCATAGATTGCTTCGTTTTTTATTTCCTAAATTAGTTGTCACTTAATTCGCGATAAAAGAGACCCTAAAAGAGACCCTAAAATACTAATTTTCATGTGATCCGTTTTTATTGAAGGAGTGAATGAAACCCTATTTTCGTCATTTTTTTCTTTCTAAAATTGTTGGGCATTGTGTTCATTATTAAACAATTATTGATCTCACATTTGTTTTTGTTATCCAGTGTATTCATGGTCATGTGGCCTGACTTGGTCATGTGATAAACCTTATTCCGACTCAGCTATGTACATCATGCAATTCACGCCTTCAGCTAAAGATTCTATGTCCAAATGGTTCGTTCGGTTGCACTGCAGTTTTTGATTACGGTGAAATAATTAAACTCATTCAGAGGAATGCGAATACATCCGTTCTCTCTACCTTTTTACAAGATGCAACTTCACTGGCTTTATACCATGAATTATACTCACACAAACGATGTTCACTCTGACGACTTGCACATAATTGAATGTGGAATACCACCGCCTATTAGCTTTGCTCATCATCATCATCACAGGTTAGTCCTCAAAGAAAAAAGTTGGGAAGATGGAGAACTTTTTTGGACCAAGAAACCAACTCAGAGCATGCAAAAGTCTTTGATAGGTGTGTATTTCACCCAAAGTTCCAACAGTGGGAAGCTTTTCGAGATGGGGTGTTTCAGATGAACCGGTAAGATTGTGGCTGACGAGTCTCCAAATTAAAGTGTAATATCCTGTGAGTTTGAGCTTATTTGCTAGGTTATATAGATTTGTGCATGTATGTGTTTAATCGCCAAGTTAAATAAAAATTTACGTGGTTACATTGAATATTTCACACTATATCAGTGGACAAGCCTGATCGGTTCATTGAGTAATTTGTTATTCACAGTAATTTTATTTATCAGATGTGTAAACTTGAGTTGATGTTGATTTTAATTTTATTATTTTTTTGAATAAAAAGACGAAAAGGAATCGGAGCAAGAAAACTTCAAATAGGAAGAAACAAGCTATGGACAAGGACAGGTGAGTTATATCTTATGTTGAAAAGATGGTAAAAATAAAATATTACAGTCTGCTAATACAAAGTGAATATGGTATTATCGACTTTTCATTATTGAGACAAGTTACTCCTAAATTTAAATGGATATTTTCTTGACTTTCATTGGTATTCTGGTTTTTAAACTTGTCCTATAAAATTTCATTTCCATAATAATGAATAGGAACATGGAGAAAGAAGCTTGTATTGATGAGCAGCTAGAAGTAGAGATCACTTCAAATAAGGTGGCCATTGAAGAAATTAAGAAAGGAAAGGTAGATGGAAAAGTAGCTGTTCAAGGGAAAAAGGTGAGTATTTTTTTCTTTTTACATGCAATCTGAATGCTGTCTCAAGTCTGGTTTCTTGAAAATGATGGATGGTTGTTTCAGGTGAGCCTACTCTATACTGCGAAGCAAAAAAGACACAGGGAAAGTGTTTGAATCAAACTTGGAAGAAGGTTCATTAAGATTTTGCTTAGGTAAAAATTTATTAGATACTGTCATTGTTGTTTCTTAGATACAAATCCAACATTTGGTTTACTTTCTACCATATATTAATTATGATGTTTGCTTGCAGGTGGAGAAAAGGTCATAAAAGGTCTCAGTATTGGTGTTGAAGGTATGTATAGTGTCTTAACCAGTAGATGATTTGTCTGAAACATTCATAAAGTTTGATAGTCTTTCATCTCTAATTCTCAGGGATGCGAGTTGATGATAAGAGAGGACTTGTTATTCCACCATCTCTAGGGTATGTCATAATGATTGTATCAGTTTGAGCATGTCTAGATGATTCATCTCATCGTAATATTAATACAAACCTGTTTTGTTTCTCTTGCTCTCGATCACTCGATGTGATAAACACAGGTACTCAGAGGAGGGATTGACGGAAGCTGTGCCGTTGCGTGGCTAGTTTATGAAGTGGAGGCAGTAAAAGTCAAATGATAATCGACCTTTTCAGACAATCGTAGGGTTGTTTTACTTTGCTCTTGAGTCTTCTACTTCACTACTTGTCTCCATGGAAACGTGATACACGAGTTTTAAACCCTATTTCCTACTGCAAGTGCACAGCAAACGAAGTAGTACTTAGGGGTCGATCCCACGAAGACCAAGTTCACACTTTGATCTAAGAGCATCCTCATACTCTCTAAAGTTCTGAAACAAAAATAATAATGATATACTAATACAATTTAAATATGTAATTAAATTTTATTTGCAAAATAAGAACTGAATCAATACAAAATTGACAAGTGTCAAATGGGGTTCTCACAAGTTCTCAAATAACAACTCTTCAGAACCCATCTTCACTCTCTCTTTCCTTTTTATTATTTTAAACCTTTTAAATCATGGAAAAATGTGAGATACTCTCATCAGAACCCATTGATGGTCATGCTCTAATGAGCTAAATTAAAAACTAAGACAATTCAATTAGGGTTTGGTTTCGTAACTAGCAAGTAGTAAAAGCAAAATCGGTTGTAAAAATAATATTAAACAAGCGTTAGGTCAAGGAATTTCGCATGAGATTCAGAGCAAAGGATCAAATTACAACTATTCAGGCAATGATTTAAGCACAAGTCTAGAACTCAAACATAAAGATAATATCAATCCACTCTCGTGGCATCAATAGCTTTATCTAACAACCTAAAATCCTAACTCTCGTTGGTTTTAGAAATCACAGATAAGCATTAAGGATAGGTTTGATTTGTTCACAATTCTCCAATACATCTGCTCTCGCAGATAATGAATAAATTTCTCACCCAAGTTTCTTCTAGCAACCTAGCAACTCTCGCTGTCTAAGTTAAACCCAATATCATAAAATCAAGTGATCAATTCGATCCAAGCATTAAGAACAACAAGGGTGAAAACATCAATTTGAATAAGCTATTTGTGTTTAACCCTAAAGCTCATGAATTCCTTTGAAAAACCTTAACCTAACTAAGAGATATACTCAGGCATAATTAAAGAAGAAGAAAACAAAGAGATTATAGAGTTCATCATAAAAGCTTGAATAGATAACAAAAGCTGTAAAGAAACTTCAATAAGAACTTGATCAAAGTATAAATATAGATAACAAAAGCTGAACATAAACTTCAATAAGAACTTAATCAAAGCATAAAGATAGATAATAAAGGCTGAAAATAAACTTATAAGAACTTAATCAAAGCATAAAGATAGATAATAAAAGCTGAAATTAAACTAATAAGAACTTGATCAAAGCATAAATGTTTAAAGCTTAAAAGAGAAGAAAAACAATGTTTAGAAGCTAGAGAAGAGTGAGAGAAGAAGATGGTGTGTTTTGAAGCATCAAGAGTGAGTCCAATATATAGGCCAAGGTGTAGGGGAGTAGGTAAGACGGGGAACGACCGTTCTGGAGGAGAACGGTCGTTCTGAGTGTTCGATCGAAGTAGGTGGGTGTTGGTGAACGGTCGTTCTCTGGAGTGAACGGTCGTTCTCTGGAGAGAACGGTCGCTCTTGTGCTTTTTCGTCGGTAGAGTAGGTGAGACGGGGAATGATATTCTTGGAGGGAACGGTCGTTCTGCACTCTTGTCGGCAAGGTAGGTGGGAGCAAGAACGGTCGTTCTCTATGGGAATGGTCGTTCTCTAGGGGAATGGTCGTTCTCTTGGGGAATGGTCGTTCTCTTCGTGTTTTTCCACCTTAACTTGACTCGCATGTGTCCGTAAGCGCCAAACTCCATAAAATCTATAAAGACTCGAAACAATAGAAAAGACTGGAAAAACTAACGAAAGATGCAAATCAAAACTCAAACCGAATACTAAAAACAAATAAAAATATGTTAAAAATACATAATATCAACTCCACCCAACTAAAAACTTTGCTTGTCCCAAAGCAAAACTAGAGATCTTACAAAGAGGAGAGGTTTGAAAAATGTGTGAAACTCGTAAAACTTATAGGACCATACTCTAAATCAATTGCCCGTAAACCGCATTCGCAAAGTTCAGATCAAACCGTACTTCATTGTACTTCTCCATAACCGTAGTAAATAAGTGAAGTCTCATGATCAAGCAGAAATTAATATTTAACATTCATTATCAAATGCGTGTACTCTCACAAAGGGAATATCTAACACGTTATGGTCTAGGTATCAAGGTTGGTATTTGGTGGCTCAAGTGTTTCGGTTTCTTTTAGCAGTACAAACGGATGCAAATCATTATGCAAAATCACAGTGAGACACGGACCAATTAGGAGGTACACAATTCTCCTTAACTCTAATCCTTCTATCCTTATTTGACTGAGTCACAAACAAGAACATGATTTCTTTTAACGTTTTATGAAATTTAACGATATTACCTTGACTTTCCCGGTTCCTTCTGTTTTCTTTTCTGTAATGCAAATAATGCTATTTTTATTCTTCTTTTTTTTTTATATATCGGAGAATGGAACTGGTTAGTCTCTAAGATCCTGCATCAAAAGAATTTCAACGATGTGAGCTTATTTCTTGAATGTGAATACAATCTTCTACCCATTAAAAGTTCATCCTCTTTTGAAACGAAAATTTTCGATGAATATATTCAAAAAGAGATCACATTTCTAAACACATCCCATGAGTTTAATCAGAAAGAGACCACCTATCTAGACACAGTCCTAAAGAAAAGTTGTGTCGGTCCGTATACTCCATAGTTTTTGCACATGAATGCAATGAGAGTAAACGAAAATAAGTGGCTTTCAACATGGAAATGGTAAGGGTGTGGTACTAGACTAAGGATAAGTCTAGCCATTTGGAGTTAGCAAAGATTGGTAGAAATGATGCAAAGAAAACTCCAAATGTAAAATCCAATACATGATTATCAACCCCCTAAGTGAGATAAATTAAGTCCATATTAAGTTCCAATAATTCGATTAAGTTCAGATGATTTGAGAAATTCACTAAATGATCAAGTTATGGATTTTTCTGCGTTTCCAAACTATCCTCAAACAATGCTAAGCAGTCGTCAGGCAATGACATCGAACATGTTGCAATTCCAAAAAGTTAACAAATTCACACAGTGTTTTGACTCGATAATTTTTTTTTTTTAACTGAGACAACGAAAACCAAAACCAAAAATTAGTATCAAAAGAAAAAGAAAAAAGATAGAGACACTTACCGGTGGGTTGCCTCCCACCAAGCACTTGGTTTAAGTCATTAGCTTGACTTTGGTGCCATGTATCAATTAGGTTCGGCTTGAGAGCTTGCTCCAAAACAGGCTCCATAATCAGACATCCTCATGTTCAGAACTTTACTCAGCATTCCATTTACAACACCAGTACCATTCTCTTTCAATTCTGATGGAAGAATAGCTCTAAATCTAGAGAAAGGTTTAGGATGATCTTTGCACTTCACCTTGTAGTCAACCGAGTTTCCATCATATCCTTGAGGGATCAAAGTCATTTGAGGACCTCCCATAATCTTTTTGTATGGCACGTTTTCTTGCGTTTTTGCCTTCTCCCTAAATTTCCCGGGTGGTGGAGCAGGTGCTTGCGGGATCGGAGCACGTGCTTCCTCGCTATCCACTGCAGAGATACAAGAGGCATGTGTGGTGGTTCCTATGGGAAAGGCTTTGTAGAAGACCTTTTTGTCAATCTTGGAAAAGCAGACTTGCCTATTCGGCATATCGATGATTGCACCCACTGTAGCCATGAATGGTCTTTCAAGAAGTAAGGGCATGCCATAACCTTCTCGCATCTCAACAACCTGAAAATCAGTTGGAACTATGCAATCCCCTAGTCGGACAAGTAGATCATGAATGCTGCCAGACGATGTTGTTGAGGAGGTGTTTGCAAATCGAGGAGTCATATGACTAGGCTTTACCTCTGAAATTTTCAACCTCTCTGCAATAGCCTTTGACATGAGATTAACGCTAGAACCAGAATCACAAAAGGCGTCCTTGAATTCAAATCCAGCAATGGAGCATGGGACCAAGAACTTTCCAGGATCTTCAACCTTAGGCAATACCCTCAATGTTGGTGGTGTACTCCTTGCTTCTACAAAGACTGCCTTAATCTCCCTATGATCTCTAGGTAGAACTAGGTAAGGCACTTTAGGAATATAAACCCTTGCTGGAAGATTTTCTGATGCCTTAGCAGTTTGACCAATCTGAATCTCAAGCTTCTTCATGTGAGTGCAAACGGCTTCAAACTTACTATTGAGATCATTGTACATGCTGTCCACCTTGACATCGACCTCATGAGCAGATTTATGTTGGTTGAGTAGAACCAAGTGCATAAAAGACTTCAGCTCGTCTTGAGAGTTAGACGCCGGAGCTTGCAAGCTCTGATTCTCCACATAGCCTCCATTCACGTAGTTCACCTCTGCGTGAGTCCATGGTGTCTTCTTAACTGATTCAGCGGTTTGTGAAATCTGAATATCGAGCTGCTTCATGTGAGTCCACACAGCTTCGTACTTTCCATTGAGGTCCACATACATGGTGTCAACTTTTGCATTGATCTCAGCCACGGCTTTTTGCTGTCCCGCCAGTAGTTGTTGCATCATGTTCTTCAGCTCGTCTTGGGAGCCGGTTGCTGAAGATGAAGGCTGCGGATTTGCAAAAGACTGTCTCGGTTGAACCCCTACTTGGGAACGGTTCTGGTTCGGGACGAATTGCCTGTCCTGGTAGTTGTTGGAGTAGTCCTTCTGAAGACCCATCTGTGGCTGATTTCCTTGCTTAGGATAAGCCTGATCCTGTGGATTCTCCACATTGGTACTCCTATAGGACAGGTTCGGATGAGTGTTGAAGCCTTGGCTGTTGAAACCGCGGTTCTGTCCGAAACCTTGTCCCGTCACATAATTGACCTCCCTTCGATCATCACCGGTTTCTTCATTCTCATCCACAAAGTGGACCAATTTCTGGTTTCCCTTCAAGAGAAGGTTTTGGCTGCGAGCTCCGCAATTTGTTTGGACTCCACGCTGTTGACCTTCTTCCTATCGTACTCCGGACTTTTGTTGCTGGAACTTGCGGCTAGGTTCTCGATCAGCTCCAGAGCTCCTTCCTTTGACTTAGTGTAGAAGTCACCCTTAGTAGCTGCATTCAGGGCGTTTCTGTAGTCCCAATCTACTCCGTCATAGAAGGTGCTGAGCAGCTGCTCATCACTAAACCCATGGTGAGGGCACTCGCGCTTATACTCCTTAAACCGCTCCCATGCTTCATTGAAGGATTCGCCCGACTGTTGCTCGAATGAGGAGATCTTGTTCCTCAAGGCTGCGGTCTTGGATTTTGTGTATAACTTATCCAAGAAGGCTGCTCGCGCATCAGCCCAAGTCGGTAGAGAGCCTGGTGGTAAAGATTTTAACCACCGTGATGCTTTTCCCGTAAGAGAGAAGGGGAAAAGCTTGCATTTCAAGAAATCTGGAGGCACACCATTGGAGCCGGTTGTGCTACAGATCTCTTCGAAGTTCTCGATGTGATCCATCGGAATCTCAGCAGGCAGACCGTGGAACAGGTGTTGCTTCACGAGGGCGATCATTTGAGGCTTGATTTCTTAATATTGCCTCTGGATGGTCGGGGTAACGATCGCAGATCGATCCTGGTAGTATGCGTGAGCCGCATCTTTGTCCCCGAAAGCAGGTTGTGCAACGAGTTGCCTCTCCTATTGCAAGCGAAGCTGCTCCATGGCTGTCTGAAGTTGTTGCAGCTGAGCTGCGATGTCTGCTTGTCCGCCCATCTCTGAGTTGGCGGTGTCAGTCGTTTCTGCTTCTTGAACGGGTGTGTTGCGTCTTCTGTTTTTTCGTTCTGTCCTTGCTAGCTCGTCGTTTGTCAAGCAAAGAAGGTCCTCGTTGTTTTTGCTCCTTGTGCTCCTTGTGGACATGCACCTGAAACAGAAAAACAAAGAAGAAAAGAAAACGAGTTCAGTAAAGTTCTTAGTCTAATAATTCAGCCGTAAACCAAAGGTGAAAATTTGGTCCCCGGCAACGGCGCCAAAAACTTGATACACGAGTTTTAAACCCTATTTCTTACTGCAAGTGCACAGCAAACAAAGTAGTACTTAGGGGTCGATCCCACGAAGACCAAGTTCACACTTTGATCTAATGAGCTAAATTAAAAGCTAAGACAATTCAATTAGGGTTTGGTTTCGTAACTAGCAAGTAATAAAAGCAAAATCGGTTGTAAAAATAATATTAAACAAGCGTTAGGTCAAGGAATTTCGCATGAGATTCAGAGCAAAGGATCAAACAACTATTCAGGCAATGATTTAAGCACAAGTCTAGAACTCAAACATAAAGATAATATCAATCCACTCTCGTGGCATCAATAGCTTTATCTAACAACCTAATATCCTAACTCTCGTTGGTTTTAGAAATCGCAGATAAGCATTAAGGATAGGTTTGATTTGTTCACAATTCTCTAATACATCTGCTCTCGCAGATAATGAATAAATTTCTCACCCAAGTTTCTTCTAGCAACCTAGCAACTCTCGCTGTCTAAGTTAAACCCAATATCATAAAATCAAGTGATCAATTCGATCCAAGCATTAAGAACAACAAGGGTGAAGACATCGATTTGAATAAGCTATTTGTGTTTAACCATAAAGCTCATGAATTCCTTTGAAAAACCTTAACCTAACTAAGAGATCTACTCAGACATAATTAAAGAAGAAGAAAACAAAGAGATTATAGAGTTCATCATAAAAGCTTGAATAGATAACAAAAGCTGTAAAGAAACTTCAATAAGAACTTGATCAAAGTATAAATATAGATAACAAAAGCTGAACATAAACTTCAATAAGAACTTAATCAAAGCATAAAGATAGATAATAAAGGCTGAAAATAAACTTATAAGAACTTAATCAAAGCATAAAGATAGATAATAAAAGCTGAAATTAAACTAATAAGAACTTGATCAAAGCATAAATGTTTAAAGCTTAAAAGAGAAGAGAAACAATGTTTAGAAGCTAGAGAAGAGTGAGAGAAGAAGATGATGTGTTTTGAAGCATCAAGAGTGAGTCCAATATATAGGCCAAGGTGTAAGGGAGTAGGTAAGACGGGGAACGACCGTTCTGGAGGAGAACGGTCGTTCTGAGTGGTCGATCGAAGTAGGTAGGTGTTGGTGAGTCGGGGAACGGTCGTTCTCTGGAGAGAACGGTCGTTCTTGTGCTTTTTCGTCGGTAGAGTAGGTGAGACGGGGAATGATCGTTCTTGGAGAGAACGGTCGTTCTGCACTCTTGTCGGCAGGGTAGGTGGGAGCAAGAACGGTCGTTCTCTATGGGTATGGTCGTTCTCTAGGAGAATGGTTGTTCTCTTGGGGAATGGTCATTCTCTTCGTGTTTTTCCACCTTAACTTGACTCGAACGTGTCCGTAAGCGCCAAACTCCATAAAATCTGAATAAAGACTCGAAACAATAGAAAGACTGGAAAAACTAACGAAAGATGCAAATCAAAACTCAAACCGAATACTAAAAACAAATAAAAATATGTTAAAAATACGTAATATCAAAACGTTCACTAGCTCTTGTTTTATTATATTTGGTTTTTGGGATTTTCTTAGCATTCCGCATAACTCAAAACATTCTCGGTTATTGACTAAAAGGCTTATCAATGTGTCTTATTTTAATCTTTTGAACCCAAGCTTGTACTTTGAAATCATACTGCAGGAACTGAAAGAGAGATCAAAACTGATTCTTGCAAAATTGATTCATCGGTTAAGTTCGTTTCCAATTTTGTCTTCTCATCTCTACTCAACCTGCAATATTTGTCACTTTAAAGTCGTTTGAAGATGTTTCTTTTGTTGCACTTGACCCCAAAGTGATGTTGCTGATAACAAGGGCTAAGACAAGACAAGGTTAGTTGGTCAAGGATTACTATTATTAGCCCTGTTCGTTAACAATCCTATTTAACCAAGTTTGCATACAAAATTGTAGTATTTAAATTTCGGACTAGTAACTAACTGCAATAAGAGTAAAATACAAACGAAACGAGGTCGTATTAAGGCTCTTCTTATAATATCAAGACACTTCATAAGAAGTAAAAAGTTCAAACATTACACATCATGAGTTGGTTTACTCTGTAGTCTGTACTTTGGGTGTATAAGCAATAACGTCACGGGCCTGTTTTTATCAGATAGAGACAGCGTTTCAGGGGTTAAGGTAATTGAGTTGTCTCTGTGGATTCATAAGCAACATCAGCTGAAGAAGTATCTATGTCGTTGAGACCCAACTCCTCGTTTTGTTCCCATGATCTTTCGTACTCTTCATCTGTAGTATAAACGCAACAACAACAACATTTGTTAGTTGAAACCTAAGAGTCCCGTCATAATGACATCTTCAATCCTAATTCAAGTCAACTTCATAATGCAGTTGCGGAAATTCAAAAGCAGATATCAAAATCAACCCTTTCCATATGTTTGTTTCGCTTTGATCTATAAATCAAGCTCTGGATCGTTTTTTCAATCTCTTTTCGGAATTAACTTAAGGCTGTAGTGAAGGAAGACGGACGCACTTACATGTGAGCTGATGGTCATTTTTGATATTATCTGTTACTGGTGCAATAAAGGAATTCGCTAGTTCATCATCAAGAATCAAAGTCCATGGCTGTTCTAAGCTGAGGAGCTGCAAGAATAGATAAGATAAAAAAAGAAAAATACAGAAACATTTATGCAAACGAGATCTTATTGCTTTGCTTTTTCTTGCACATCAAGAAACAAAAGAGAAATCATAACTGTTGTTACCTTGGTTAGCCTGGATCCAAATTCTCTCCACTTGTTCTTCTTACTCTCGTCCAAACTGTCGCCAAAAGTGAATTCGTGGACTCTCGTTAAGCCTGTGAGAATTCATATCACATTATGGTTCAGATAACAAGAAGCTACAATTTATCATTCGCAATAACAAACATCACTTGGTGCCATGGTTAAATATATGTGATATACAGTACTAAGACCACTTAAAACTGATTGAAGACGAGTTCAAGACTAGGACAAGGATAATGTTTAGATGTTGAAAGGTCATACTTACTTTCTCTGATCTGTGTGACTAGCCCCTCTACTGTTGTTACCATTCCACCAATTGTACCACCAGCTAGTTCCAGATCAAGTTCTGGGATTTTCACTCCTGCAGTGGCCGCCTAATACAGGAAAATCCACCATTAGTGACATTTTTAGATGTAGTGAGTGGTTATAAGGTTTTCGACTATATGTCGCCATCAGATGTGTTATATAGCCATACCCAGAAAGATCAAACAAGCCTATTCCACATACCATCTCGATGTTTGGCCACCTATCTGACACTTTCATAACACCTTATGGTATTTAAATATGCTATTTTGTCTCAGGGCACCAGAGTATACCAAATCAAATATAGCACTGAGCTAGATTCATTGTAAAACCTTTCTGGAAGGGCATAAACTTTACCCATAACGTGACATTCTTAGCTAGTTTAAGATGCGTTTCGCCTGGTTATTTAAAGAGATTCCTGGTTCAGTATTACCGAAAATAAATAAATTGAAGCGAAAAGCTAACCTTGATAACGTCTCTCCTAAGGTCAGTGATGTTCCTCACAGAGAGAGTAATTTTCTTTCCTGTTTTAGGAATTGCTCCACCAGGCTTCAACTGCTCACAATTTCTCAGGAAAAGTCAACAACCTAAAGACCACGCATATGTCTGCAAAATCTCTCTCAAGATCAAGCCAATGGAACCAGACCTCAGAATTGCGATAGCCACAATCATCACATGTAGATGCCATGACAATAACCTCCTGAATGTACGGGATCTCTAGTCTATGTCAAGTGGTAAACAACATGTTGAGTTCACTAACAAACAAAAATATGTAAGACTTTTTGCAAGAAAAACAAAGAATGGACAGATCCAAACTTTGAAAGGATACTAGTCACAAACATCCGTGTCTCGCACAGCTTCATACATGCTCCACAAGTTGACGGGAAAGTCATCACCTGTTAGCAATGAACAACATGCGATATGAAATATATTATCACCATCTAAAATTTCTACTCAAACACAACAACCTTTGGCACTGATTTCTTTTCTAAAGCGATCATAATCTTGAATATTCAACATAGACATTCCAAGTTACCTCTTCAGGTGCAGTGTATCTGAACAAGTTATCGGAAATATCAGTGCTATTACTTTGAGCAATTGCCCGATGACCAGCTCTTGCTCCAATCGCTCCATGGGGTAGAGCAGTTTTTTCAGC
Organism: Isatis tinctoria; assembly: GCA_010577795.1. Lineage (NCBI taxonomy): Eukaryota > Viridiplantae > Streptophyta > Magnoliopsida > Brassicales > Brassicaceae > Isatis > Isatis tinctoria. The sequence continues at coordinate 5,926,525 of CM021248.1, read as the reverse complement.
AGAAGATGCAACATGGCCTCCTTCTGACTGTACAGTCTGAGAAGAGTTAGCAAGATATCCAAGCGTTGCTTGTTGCTCGGGTGTTCGCTCATAAAATTTGATGGTTAGAGAAGGATCTGGTGATGGTGCATGTCTGTGGTATGTTGTAAACATGTCGTAAGCAAATAAAAGAAATATAACTTACACCGTTTTTTTGGTATTTACAAGTTGAATATCCTTACGGGTTCTCAATGAAACTGTTTCCAGCAGGATCATCCAAAATGAAAGTGAAGGATGCCTCTGCTTTAGCACAAGCTCTCAGTTTAGACAAGAATTGGTCTATTGCTTCAGCAGTTTTAGGATCCACTTTCTGTGTCGAGCAAAATCTATAGTCTAAGGTTTCTGTTAAACAATCATATGAACAAAAAAATGTCCAGATCAAAATCAAGATTTACCCTGCGTTCTTCTTGAAGGGCACTCAGTTCATCAGCAGCCCTGGCTAATATCCCTTCTACCTGGAAATTAAACAAAAAAAGGGAGTTATTGACAAGGAGCTGGAAGATGAATACCCCCAAAACATGAACTGTTTATATAGAGATGGTTAAGATATTAAGGACTTACTGTAGACAGACTTCCACGTTGGGCCTCTGGTAGAATCTCAAAATCCAGTTCAGGAATCTCAAAGCATGTATACAGGTGAACTACAATCAGTTTCCTGCTTCAGATCAATGCACTTTTCATAACACGAGAAGCAAACTAGTTCATGTGTGTTTCAGTAAGATAAGTGAAGACATTTCTTATAAATATGCAGGAAGTTGCTCGTTTAAGCAAAACCAAAGTATTTTCTTATTTCCAAAAGAGAAATGACTATTAGCAATATCACTGATACTTCCCTGCTCGTTTAAGCAAAACCAAAGTATTTTCTTATTTCCAAAAGAGAAATGACTATTAGCAATATCACTGATACTTCGGCCCAGAAGCGGAACAAGACTGAGGCAATGGGCCATGATCAACAAATAAAGCCCAAGTGTGAGAAGAGAGCTGCAACGGCTATAATGAAGAACACGAGCAACACTGATAACAAAGCAGGAGACAATACGAACAAGATGGCAGACGGTACGGGCAAGGTTGCAGAAGCAATTAAGACCAGAAACAGATGCACGCTTCAAGACAGAGAAGACTGAGCTGTCAAGAGAATATCCTCAAGCATATTCGATTTGTAACCAAGTGGGTTTAGGTTTATGAGTTGTGTATAAATAAGAGATCGAGATGTAAGATTGAAGTTAAGAGAAATGAGAATGAGTTTTTAGTCTCTGAAACCTGTGTTTAACTCTGTTCTTGTTCTGCTTTCATGGTATCAGAGCCATGGAGGCTCCTTCTGATGCTTTTACTCCCGCTTTGTTATCTATAACTCAAGTCGTTACTCTTAAACTCAATGACAAGAATTATCTCTCTTGGAAGCTTCAGTTCGAGCAGTTTCTGAACAGTCAGCTGCTCATTGGTTACGTCACTGGTGCTAGTCCACGACTGCCGGCGACTCTGCAAGTTCGTCATGGAGATCAGGTCACTGAGACAAACAATCCGGCCTTCCTCAAATGGGTTCACACAGATCAACTCATCAAGGCCTGGTTAATAGGTTCTCTCTCTGAAGATGCTTTGAAGAGTGTCTATGGGCTTCACTCATCGCAGGAGATCTGGTTTGCTCTTGCCAAAAAGTACAATCGTGCTTCTGCCACTCGTAGGCTGGATATACAACGCCGTATTCAGACGACGACAAAAGGCTCTAAAACTCTATCTGAGTATCTCACTGAGATTAAATCTCTCTGTGATCAGTTGGACTCCATTGGAGCACCTTTGCCTGAGCAGGAGAAGATCTTTGGAGTGCTCAATGGACTGGGGCGTGACTATGAGGCGATAGTCACTGTTATTGAAGATTCCATGGATATGCTTCCAGGTCCCAGCTTTGAAGATGTGATGTATAAGTTGATTGGCTTTGAAGATAAACTGCTCAAATATGAAACTCAACCGGAAGTGACGCCACATCAAGCGTTTTACACTGATAGAGGAGGATATTCAGGTCGAGGCAGAGGACCTTACAGAGGAGGTTACAGAGGTCGCAGTTCTTACACCACTCAAGGAAGAGGTTTTCCACAGCAGTTTGGACAACAAGCTGGAAGAGGTTCATATCAGGGATCTTATTCGGAGACAGACACTCGTCCAACGTGTCAGATCTGTGACAAATATGGTCATCCTGCGTCGAAATGCTTCAAACGCTTTGATCAGAACTACAATTTAGAAGAAATGAAGCATGCTCTTGCGGCTATGCGTTTATCAGGTCCTGGAAACAGCATGGCGTTGCAGAAAGAAAGCATAGGCACGTCATTGAGCTGGGTCTTTCCATGATGTTTCAGAGCTTTCTACCGCAGAACCTTTGGGTTGAAGCCTTCTTGACAGCCAATTATCTGATTAATCTTCTTCCATCCTCCGTTCACGACAAGATGCAGAGTCCTTTTCAAATTCTTGAAGGACACATTCCTACTTACACAGCCTTGCGTGTCTTCGGGTGTGCTTGTTACCCGTATCTTCGACCATACAGTCAAAACAAGTTTGACCCCAAATCATTACTTTGTGTCTTCATTGGTTATGCTGAAAAGTACAAGGGCTACAGATGTCTCCATCCACCTATAGGAAGGGTTTACATCAGTCGTCACGTTTTGTTTGAAGAGAATAAGTATTCATTTGCAGAAACTTATAGGAATCTGGTTCCGGCTGCAACTACTACATTATCTCAAGCTTGGCATATGACTTTTGCCAATCCTATTGTCTCAGACGAAATCTCATCAGACATAGAAGAAGAGATTGTACCAGTTGCTCCTCCAGCTCCGGTGGTGCAGAACACAGTTCCCGAGTACACAAATCAGGAACAAGAGCAGGAGGCAGAAACATCAAGTTCATCAGAAATATCAGAACATGGTTCTGCTACAGAAGAAAGTCAAGCCGAGCAAAGTGACTCTGACACATCTGCAGCAGTAATTCCTGCAGCTCCTCTAAATGATCACCAAATGGTCACTAGAGGAAAGGCAGGGGTAGTGAAGCCTAATCCTCGCTATGTTCTGCACGTAGTCAAAGGAATACCAACGGAGCCTAAAACGATCACCTCTGCTCTTAAACATCCTGGATGGAACATGGCAATGGGAGAAGAAATAGGGACTTGTAAAGAAACTAATACGTGGGATCTGGTTCCACCGCCTGAGAACGTTAATTTACTTGGGTGCAGATGGATTTTCAAGACCAAATTGAAAGCAGATGGGAATTTGGACAAGTTGAGAGCGAGATTAGTTGCAAGAGGCTTTGAACAAGAAGAGGGTGTAGATTTTCTGGAGACATACAGTCCAGTGGTTCGAACTGCAACAATCAGAATGGTGTTACATGTAGCTGTTGTTGAGAAATGGGATATTAAACAGTTGGATGTGAAGCATGCGTTCTTGCACGGAGACTTACAAGAATCAGTTTTCATGAGTCAACCTCCAGGGTTTGAAGATAAAGAGCACCCTGATTATGTCTGCAAATTGAACAAGGCAATTTACGGACTGAAGCAAGCACCTCGTGCCTGGTTTGATAAGCTGAGTTCATTTTTGATAGAGTTTGGTTTTGTCTGCAACACAAGGGATCCTTCATTGTTTGTTTACCAAAAACGGCAGCATATCATGTTCCTCCTAATCTATGTGGATGACATGTTGCTCACTGGGAATGATCAAAGTTTACTTGGTACATTTTTTAAGACTCTGAGTACAAAGTTTCGAATGAAAGATGTGGGAGAGTTGAGTTATTTTCTAGGGATTCAGGCTCAAAGAACAGAAGAAGGTCTGTTTCTGAATCAAGAAAAGTACACCATGGATCTCCTCGTTACAGCTGGGATGAGTGATTGCGCACCAATGCCAACACCTCTCCCACTTCAACTGGATAGGACTCCTCACCAAGACAAACTGTTTGAGGATCCAACGTATTTTCGAAGCTTGGCAGGAAAGTTGCAATATCTGACTCTAACACGTCCTGACATTCAGTATGCTGTCAATTTTGTGTGTAGGAAGATGCACCAGCCAACATTGTCGGATTTTCATCTCCTCAAGAGGATTCTTCGACACCTGAAAGGTATGCTATCAATGGGACTTACTCTGAGATCAGACACAGACTCAACACTTCGAGCATATTGCGACAGTGATTGGGCAGGTTGCAGAGATACAAGACGTTCTACAGGAGGATTCTGTACATACCTTGGCTCTAATCTTATTTCTTGGTCATCCACAAGACAACCAACTGTTTCAAGATCCTCTACAGAGGCAGAGTACAGAACTCTCTCTGATACGGCTGCAGAACTGACATGGATTGCTCAGTTACTAAGTGAGTTTGGCATTTCGCAAGATAAACCAGCTGAAGTGTACTGTGACAATTTATCTGCGGTGCAGTTGACAGCAAATCCGATCTTTCACAAAAGAACTAAAAATTTTGAAACCCATTTTCATTATGCTCGTGAGCGTGTGGCAATGGGAGCTTTGGTGGTCAATCATATACCTGCAGTGCAACAGATAGCGGACATCTTTACCAAGTCTCTTCCTCAGCATAACTACTATGATCTGCGTTACAAACTCAGTGTGGAAGTCCCTCCCACCTCGAGTTTGCGAGAGGGTATTAGCAATATCCTGATACTTCGGCCCAGAAGCGGAACAAGACTGAGGCAATGGGCCATGATCAACAAATAAAGCCCAAGTGTGAGAAGAGAGCTGCAACGGCTATAATGAAGAACACGAGCAACACTGATAACAAAGCAGGAGACAATACGAACAAGATGGCAGACGGTACGGGCAAGGTTGCAGAAGCAATTAAGACCAGAAACAGATTCAGCACGCTTCAAGACAGAGAAGACTGAGCTGTCAAGAGAATATCTTCAAGCATATTCGATTTGTAACCAAGTGGGTTTAGGTTTATGAGTTGTGTATAAATAAGAGATCGAGATGCAAGATTGAAGTTAAGAGAAATGAGAATGAGTTTTTAGTCTCTGAAACCTGTGTTTAACTCTGTTCTTGTTCTGCTTTCAATGACATTCCTGGAATTAGCAAGACAATTCACATTAATAGTGGCTGATTCAGATTTCACAACTTGCCGGTCAAATATCTGCATTCAGACAGAATTAAGAAGGTAAAATTTCTAGTTTCTTAGACCATCATCCACGCGGTCTCTTAGCCCCTGTTCTTATGCTTTTTTGCAATTAAAATAAATAAAAAATACCTAATAAACTAGGAAACGTATCCTAAATAAGCAAAATAAGATACGTTTCTTATGTACCTGTCAAGCCTTTCCTTTCTCTTTCTCTATTGTCTTCCTTCTCCCATTTCTCTCACCATGGAAATCGATCACTGAAAGACCGTGATGACGGAATCCGCTCCTATCATCACTCCGTCACCGCCCGTACCCTCGTCTAAATTGAGTCAATTGATGGAATCGCTCAAACTTGAGCACCAGCTCCTCCGCGTACCGTTCGAACTCAGCTATCTTCTCCGCCTCTGTTTCACTCTCAAATCACCAAAAAACCATTCTTTCTCCCTGGATTGTTTTCTCTTCTTCTGAAACCATGGAGCAGGAGACGGATGGTGCTGTTTGTGTTGAGGGTGAAAATGCTGCCGCTGAGGAAGGAGGGGCGGTTACCATAGCATTGCTGAATTCATATAGAGAAGCTCTAGCAGAGAACAACGAGGGGAAGGTGGCTGACAACTTCATAAAGAGGACAAATCTGAACAACTGAGAGGAGTTGTTTGACAGAAGAACTGCAATTCTGAGTTGACAGAAGATTCAAGCTTCTTGTGAGAGAGTGTGTGTAAGTCAACATTCTTTCTTACTTCGTTTTTGTAGTTTTGTCATCACAATACCTTGTTGTTCAAAGAAATATTTTTTTTATTGCTGGTTTGTTACAAATTGATTAGTGAGAGAGAGAGAGTTTGTAGAAGCCATTGATGAGGACTAGCTAGGAGGATTCTAGTTGTTTTGTTTTCATATGTTCTGCTGGTTTCAGATTCGTTTTGTAAACCTTGGCATAAGAAATCTCAATGTCTCTGTTGAGTTGTAAACCCATTTGTGATTTGTGTTTTTAATCTTAGATTTCATATTTGACTGTGTATCTTAGATGGTTACTAGAACCTGGAAAAGAAGACCAGACTTTTGATGTCCTTGAATCTTGATAGTGAATTGATGATGAAGCAAAGTGAAATAAATGAAGGAGAATAGAGAACAAGCGTTACGTTAATTGAATCTGGTCTTTTTAGTTTTAGACATTAACTTCTCTTTGCTTTTGGTTTCTAATCATTTTCAGCTACGCCCAGAGAAATATCAAGTTGTGTCTCAGGTCATGATGGGAATCTGCTCTCAACTTCTCTTGAAAGTGACAAAACTGCAATTCTCTGTGAATCAAAGAAGAAAAAGAAACATAGGACAAACAAAAGAGTCTCGGACAAGAGGACAAAACTGCAATTCCCTCGTGTGTTTTGTTCTTTCTCAGCTTAGCCTCAGGCCTTAGCTTGATTGTAACCATCACAAAAATCAGTAATACTTGAATTATGATATCCCTATTTTTGACACTAATCTTGTACTCTCATTTTTTCTATTTTTCTTAAAGTCTAGCTCCACTAAATAACCGATTCTAACAACCATTTACAATGCTCTTACAATGGTCCCTGACATCATTATATTGAGTATATGATGGTCGCCAATTGTTGGAAGTTTTGTGTTTGAAGAAGTCAGAGTACAAGTTTGATCCCCATCAAGAACAAAGAAGAAGGGAAAAGATGTTAGCTTAGTTTTTTTTTTTTTTTAAAGAATCCCTTATGGGTTATACCATTGGAGGAAAGAAAACAAAATCATTTTAACAAAGTTTTTTAACCTAAATTTAGTAATTGAATATTAACTAAGAACCCCTAATGGGTTTGTACCATTGAACATGCCCTTACAGCATCTCCAACGATGGTTTTTTGGTTGAAGCTCTATACAATTAAATAATCAAAAGTATTAAAAAGCAAGTGAGAGAAGAGAAATGCGGAAGAAAGAGAGAGACAACTTCAGAGCCTCATATTTAGAGTCTCATGCAATGTGGCATTGTTTCATTGGTTTAATTTTTTTCTAAAAACAAAAATTAATTATATAATTAAATTATAAATAAATAATAATATAAAACTTTTCGGAACTTCTTATTAGTCTTTACATCATTGGAGGTGGCCTTATACAGTCTACCTCATTGTAAGTACATCCCTAAATGAAAAAAAAAACAAAACGACAAATGAACTGACAAGAACAAAACATCCCGTTTGAACTGACATAAACATTAGAAATATTGTTTTCTCATGTTAACCACGCGGAAGTCTTTTCTCTAACCTCTCTCTAGAAAAAAGTCTAGCCTTCCTTGCGATTGTATTTACCGGCTGTCGGCTCTGCAGGCGGTTTGGTTTTTTGTTTTGGTTGTACTATAATAATCGGCTTTATCTTTCGTTTATCGGGTTATGGTTCCGACTTTGTTCGGTTGTAATCTTCCGTTTTAGGATAATTTTCTTTTACCTTTTGCATGTTCTTCAAAATCTTTAGTGATAAAGATTAATTCCAGGGAGTTGATGTGATCTTGTTTTTTTGGTTGTGCTTGATTCTCCTCTCATATGAGAGTAAATTTCTTCGCTTCTCCGATGTAAATCTCGGATCTGATGCGAAGTTTCTCTATGTTTGAGAATTGAGTTGGTTGGTTTTGGTTGATTGTTTTAGTCCAGAATAAGTAATGTCGAGGTCTTTGAGACGTCTCGACATATGTTCTGTCTTCTAAAGCTGTCACCATCTCTGGGTTTAAATCTTCCAGTGGAGAATTGAAGATCTATCAACTTTCAGGCGACAGTTATGGCAAAAGGAACAAGCAATGGTACCAAATTAAAGCGTCGAAGAGTTGTTAGCATCACAAAGCTTCATCGGAGGTGAAGATCCGACAGAGAAACTCCCAAGCGGCGACGCTTCTCATCGGTTTACTCGGCCTAGGACACGTGTCTATGAGGTGTCAAGATTAGATTAATTGCAAAAGACTTCGTGTCAGATTGTATTCTTTTGTTTTATGGGTCTCGAGTAGGCTTTGTACCTTGCTCTGCCCTTTATGGGTTTAATATAAATGAAGTTGACCAAAAAAAAAAAACCACGCGGAAAAAAGACACATCTTTTTCAGACGGGCGTGTCTGAATTTTCTATTTTATTGGATGATTTATCAATTCATACGAATCAAGTTTATGTTCTTGACAAGACATCACGTGTCTGTCTCTGTCAAAGCCACTAGCATATATACATTTTCCGTAATTCAATTTATCTATTTTAACATGGTAATACATAGTCAGTTTTGTTTGAATCCTGACAAGTGACTAAACCTTGTCTAATAGGAAAACCTCAATTTTAGATAGTTCTCAAGGAATTTATTACAGAAAAATACATAAAAACAGCTTTGGTAATAAATCCCACAAAGCTTTCTTGCTTCTCACGTATAAAAACTTGTCTTCAACTTTTATTCTTGTCCTCCGATTTCTCCAATTTGCTCTTTTCTGACTTGTTACTCAATTTTTGCTTCAGGATTCAGTTGGTAAAAAAATGGTTTACCTTTTGGCTTCAGGAATCATCCCATGTGCTGTCTCTTTCCTTGGCCTCTTTGTTATCAATGAATCACCAAGATGGCTAGCAAAGATGGGGCGAGATGCAGAGTTTAACGCTGCGCTAAGGAAACTCCGTGGGGAAAACACTGATATATCACAAGAAGCAGCAGAGATTCAGGTCCCGCATTTTTGATGAATCAAGAAAGAAAACCATAAGATCTCTTGTTGATGTTGAAAAAACCATTTCTTGGACAGGACTATATCGAAACTCTGGAGAACCTTCCGAAAGCAAAGATGGTAGATTTGTTTGAAAGAAGATACAAACGCTCTGTTGTTAGAGCTTTCGGACTAATGGTGTTTCAACAGTTTGGAGGAATCAACGGAATATGTTTCTACGCAGGATCTATATTTGAGCAAGCAGGTAATACATAGAGATTCTTGAAACCCTTGAAACTTTTTGTATCTAATAGAATCTGCGTGTGTCAGGCTTCCCTAGAAGACATGGGATGATAATGTACGCGGTTATTCAGGGAGTAGCAGGAGGCATGGCTACGCTGGTGAATTGGATTGGTGCTTGGGCTGTTTCTTACACTTTCAACTTCCTCATGTCTTGGAGCTCTTATGGAACTTTCATCATTTACGCGGTCATCAATGCCTTGGCCATAGTCTTTGTCATTCTTGTGGTACCTGAAACCAAAGGGAAGACTTTGGAGCAGATTCAAGCTATTGCCAATCCATAGCTCAGAAGAGATTTTGTTTTTTCCTTAGATACTAATTAACCAGAGTTTTACTTTAAAAACTTAGTAGGTTTTCGTATGAAATAAAACACACAAGGAGTAGAAAACTTGATCACCATTTTTTTTCTTCTTGTAGCTGATTATTTACCCCTAATAAATAGCCACTTACAATGGTGAAAAATTGCAGGAAAATAAACTATATATGATATGCCTAAAGAATATATAATAATAACACAGATTAATGGAAAAATGGTTATAAATTATGATCTGTTTAATTTTTATTTTGCACAACATTATAAAACTTTCTTTTACCGTGATTTTTATTTTGCACAACATTATAAAACTTTCTCATCACAAAAAAACAACATACATTTTGATTGTTACACATTAAAATAACATACCATTCATCAACAATAAACAACAAAATGTTTCATATCAAAACATAATAACTACATGTAGTTTTCTTTAGTTTCTCTTCTATTTTACTATTCACATCAAAAAATTCACAAACACAACCAGATCAAAAAATTAAGAAAACTAAAAAAATAATCATACGATAAACAAACAATATATGGTATACAAGAGAGAAAAAACTGAAGTCAATATCGACAACAATGATTGAAAGGTAATAAAACTGAAAACCAAAAAAACAAAAACAAAAATAGTAACATGAACCGAAAAGCAAAAAAAAAACTCACATTTAGAAATACCCAAAAAAACAAGACTGTATATTCACTATTTTAAGCCGACCAATGATATTCAGTAAATAATGAAAAAACTTATCAAATAATCAGACGCAATAAATAAAAATATATATACGAAGTAAAGATAAAAAGAAGAACACAGAAAAAGCAAAGACAAAAAACATTGTACAACAACTAAAGATAACAATATAATATAGAAATGCTTAAAAACTAAAGAAAAATGATTATAAAATAAATAAGTGAAAAAAGAAAGAAGAAAAAAAGAACAAACAATTAAATATTTTATAACAAAGAATCCGTAAAAATTATGCGTGGACCATTCTTGGAAATTTTGAAAATAAATAATCGTAACAATATCTCTGAAACATTATTGTTTGATGCGTACACACGTCTTGATTATCACACATTAAAACTATATACTGTTTAACAATTGTAAACAATAAAATGTTTCATATCAAAACATAATAACAACATGTAGTTTTCTCTAGTTTACTCTTTTATTTTATTGTACACATCAAAAAATCACAAACACAACCACATCAAAAATTAAGAAAACAAGAAATTTAATTTCACGATAACTCAAAATATATAGTATATTGGAGAAAAAAACAGAAATCAATAAGATGGAACGAAAAGTAAAGAAACCTACATTCAGAGAAATGATAAAAAAAAAAAAGATATTTACTATTTTAAGCCGACAAATAATATTCAAGATGTGTGTAGTGCGGAGCATCCTAGTTGATAATAATAACATCTGATATATCCCTTTTAATAAAGGAGCAAAGAAACCTTAGGAATATTGAATACTAAATGCTGTAAAGTAATATAATTAACATTAAAAATATTGAAATAATAATTTGAAGTAGGTGTCTTGTAGGGTGACCCTCTTGTAGGATCCATTCTTTACCGAGAAGTGATCTCTGTGAGTGTGATACGGTTGACAGAAGCAGAAGCCGTAGAACATTCTCCATAGGTCTTGGAGGAAGAAGTTGGAATATCATATATACATATGGATTACGCTATGCGCAGGGATGTGACAAATTTTTTATGAATTATTTGTTATAGAATCCTTTACAGTTTGTTGTTTGTTGTTTTTCTTTATTTTTAATTTTAATTTTATAATTTTTTCTTTATTTTTAAAAAATTATATTATATTATTTTCTTTAATTGTAGTACAATTTTTTTGTCTTTTCTTTATCTTTATTCTTATTTTTATATTCATTTCAAATAATTTTTCATTTATCTAACGTCTGATTGTTTGATACGCTCTGTTTAATTATCTACTGAATATTATTTGTCGGCTAAAAATAGTAAATACTCAGTGTTGGTTTTTTTTATTTTATCATTTCTCTAAATGTAGGTTTCTTTACTTTTCGTTCTATCTTATTGATTTCTGTTTTTTCTCCAATATACTATATACTGTGAGTTATTGTGAGATTAAATTTCTTGTTTTCTTAATTTTTTGATGTGGTCTTGTTTGTGAGTTTCTTATGTGTACAATAAAATGAAAGAGAAAACTAAAGAAAACTACATGTTGTTATTATGTTTTGATATGAAATAGTTTATTGTTTACTATTGTTAAACGGTATATTGTTTTAATGTGTGACAATCAAGATGTGTGTACATCAAACAATATTGTTTCAGGAATACTGTTATTATTATATGTTTTCAAAATGTCCAGCAATGGTCCTCGCGTAATTTTTACAGATTCTTTGTTATAAAATCGTTAATAGTTTGTTCTTTTTTCTTCTTTATTTATGTATTTTCTTATAATCATTTTTTCTTTAGATTTTAAGCATTTTTATATTATATTGTTATCTTTAGTTTTAGTACAATTTTTTTGTTCTTGCTTTTTATTTGTACTTCTTTTTATCTTTACTTCGTATATATATTTTTATTTATTTAATGTCTGATTATTTGATTTGTTTTCATTATTTATTGAATATCATTGATCGGCTTAAAATAGTAAATACACAGTCTTGTTTTATCTTATTTTTTGCGGTTTTTCTAAATGTGAGTATTTTTTGCTTTTCGTCCATGTTACTTTTTGGTTTTTAATTTTATTATCCTTCAATCATTGTTGTCGACATTGACTTCTGCTTTTTCTCTTGTATACCATATATTGTGTGTTTATCGTCTAATTTTTTTTTTTTGTTTTCTTAACTTTTTGATCTAGTCATGTTTGTGAAATTTTTATGTGTAGTAAAATAGAAGAGAAAACTAAAGAAAACTACATGTAGTTATTATGTTTTGATATGAAAATTTTGTTGTTTATTGTTGTTGAATGATATGTTGTTTTAATGTGTGACAATCAAAATTTATGTTGTTTTTTAGTGATGAGGTGGCAGCACCACCAGTGAGAAAATGTTTCTTTATATATATAAAAGAAAAAAATTGTACTACAACTAAAGATAACAATATAATATAGAAATGCTTAAAAACTAAAGAAAAAATGATTATATAATTAATAAATGAAAATAGAAGAAAAAAATAACAAACTATTAAAGATTATATAACAAAGAATCCCTAAAAATTACGGGTGGACCATTTCTGAACATTTTGAAAATATAGAATAGTAACAGTATCCCTGAAACAATATTGTTTGATGTTCATGGGCACACATCTTGATTGTCACACATTAAAACAATATACTGTTTAACAATAGTAAACAATACAATGTTTCATATCAAAACATAATCATGTATTTTTCTTTAGATTTCATTTTTATTTTATTGTAAACATCAAAAAATCACAAACAAGACCACATCAAAAAATTAAGAAAACAAGAAATTTAATCTCACGATAACTCACAATATATAGTATATTGGAGAAAAAAAACAGAAGTGATAAAAAAACCTACATTTAGAGAAATGATAAAAAACAAAAAAACCAACACTGAGTATTTACTATTTTAAGCCGACAAATAATATTCAATAGATAATTAAAAAGAGCATATCAAATAATCAGACGTTAATTAAATGAAAAATTATATGAAATGAATATATAAATAAGAATAAAGATAAAGCAAAGACATAAAAATTGTACTACAATTAAAGAAAAATAGTATAACATAAAAATTCTTTAAAAAGTAAAGAAAAACATTATAAACAACAAATTGTAAGAGTATCTATAACAAATAATCTGTAAAAATCTAAGTCACATCCCCACCCGTGGACCATCCCTAATAGTAATAATAAGAAATTAGCATAGCAAAACATAGCAAGATTTCAAAAATAATATTTACAGATAAGATTTTACCTTCTTTATATCAAAATCTATCGTAAATTTCGGCTTATTATTTTTAAGCTTGCCCTCTAAATATATTTGATGTATAGTGTTTTGCTTAGTCCTATGCTCAATTATGGCAGCATTTAAACCCTACGTGAAACAAGAAAGATGAAAGTTTAAGAAGAGATAAATAAAATCTTTAATAAAATGAATTTATGAAATTTATAAAAACCTGGATATGAAGGTATCTGGCTATGCAAGAACTTGGCTTTTTATTCATTGCATTTGCAACTGTTTGAAAATTTTCTGAGTACATTCTCGGGAAACTCTCAATTTTTCTCGGGAAAATAAAACACTAATTTGAGAAGAAATATCAGCAAAGAAATCATTATTCATTAACAGAAATTTTCATAGGAAATTGAAGGGTTCTGATAGTTCACTCATCATTTCTTTGACATGGACGAAGATCGATCGGAACCGCACAAAGATGGCATCATCGCCCCTCTGACCCTTTTCTCGAGGTGATCAATATCACACGTCACTAGCCATATATGTTTGTGAATCCTTTGTATAGCGAATTCTAATCTTAGCTTCTCTTGAACGTACTGTAGAGAATCTTGTCCTAATTAATTTCCTATATTCCATCGTTTTTTATTTCCTAAATTAGTTGTCACTTAATTCGCGATAAAAGAGACCCTAAAATATTAATTTTCATGTGATCCATTTTTACTAAAGAAGTGAACGAAGCCCTATTTTCATCGTTTTTTATTTCCAAAATTGTTGGACGTTGTGTTCATTATTAAACAATTACTGATCTCACACTTCTTTTTGTCATCCAGTGTATTCATGGTCATGTGGCAAACACTATTCTGACTTCATCATGTGGTGAACCCGATACCGACTTTCCTATGTACATCATGCAATTCATGCCTTCAGCTAAAGATTCTATGTCAAATGCTTCGTTCAGCTGCACTGCGGTTTTTTTATTACGGTGAAATAATTAAACTCATTCATAGGGATGCGAATACACCCGTGCTCCCTACCTTTATACAAGATGAAACTTCACTGGCATATACCATGAATTATAATCACACAAGCGATGTTCACTCTGATGACTTGCACATGATTGAATGTGTAATACCACCGCCTATTAGCTTTGCTCATCATCGTAGGTTAGTCCTCAAAGAAAAAAGTTGGAAAGATGGAGAACTTCTTCTTTTGGACCATGAAACCAACTCAGAGCATGCAAAAGTCTTTGCTAGATGTGTAATTCACCCAAAGTTCCAACAATGGGTAGCTTTTCAAGATGGGGTGTTTCAGACGAACCTGTAAGATTGTGGCTGACGAGTCTCCAAGTTTAAAGTGTAATATCCTGTGAGTTTGGGCTTATTTGCTAGGTTATATAGATTTTTGAATGTATAAGTGTCTAATCGCTAAGTTGAATAAAGATTTACGTGGTTACATTAATGCTTCACACCATATCAGTGGACAAACCTGATCGGTTCATTGAGTAATTTGTTATTCACAATTTTTTTTACTTAACAGATATGTAAACTTGAGTTGATGTTCGATTTTATCTCTATTATTTTTTAATAAAAAGAGGAAAAGGAATAGGAGCAAGAAAACTTCAAAGAGGAAGAAACAAGCTATGGAGAAGGACGGGTGACTGGTGAGTTATATCTTATGTTGAAAAGATGGTAGAACTAAAATATTAGTCTGCTAATACAAAGTGAATATGGAATGATCGACTTTTCATTATTGAGACAAGTTTCTTCTAAATTTAAATGGATATTTTCTTGACTTTCATTGGTATTCCGGTTTATAAACTTGTCCTATAAAATTTCATTTCCATAATAATGATTAGGAACATGGAGACAGAAGCTGGTATTGATGAACAGCTAGAATTAGAGATCACTTCAAATAAGGTGGTCATTGAAGAAATCAAGAAAGGAAAGGTAGATAGAAAAGTAGCTGTTCAAGGGAAAAAGGTGAGTATTTTTTCTTTTCTTTTTACATGCAATCTGAATGCTGTCTCAAGTTAGGTAAAGATTTCTTAGATATTATAATGTTGTTTCTCCCATCCTAGAACAAAACCAACTTTTGGTTAACTTGTTACCATATAGTAATTATAATGTTTTCTGAGAAAAGGTCATAAAAGGTCTCAGTATTGGTGTTGAAGGTGTGTATAGTGTCTTAACCAGTAGATCATTTTACTGAAATATTCATAAAGTTTGATAGTCTTTCATCTCTAATTCTCAGGGATGCAAGTTGATGATAAGAGAAGACTTGTTATTCCACCATCTCTAGGGTATGTCATAATGATTGTATCAGTTTGAGCATGTCTAGATGGTTCATCTCATCGTAATATTAATACAAACCTGTTTTCTTTTCTTGCTCTCGATGTGATAAACACATGTACTCGGAGGAGTGATTGAAGGAAGCTGATAAACACATGTACTCGGAGGAAGGATTGAAGGAAGCTGTGCCTAGCAACCCGTGGCTAGTCTATGAAGTAGAGGCAGTAAAACTCAGATGATAATTGATCTTTTCAGACAATTGTAGGGTTCTTTTACTTTGCTTTTGAGTCTTCTACTTCACTACTTGTCTCCATGGAAACGTTCACTAGCTCTTGTTTTATTATATTTGCTTTTTGAGATTTTCTTAGCATTCCGCATAACTCAAAACATTTTCGGTTATTCAAAAGGCTTATCAATGTGTGTTCTTTTGGACTCAAGCTTGTACATTGAAATCATACGGCAGGAACTAAAAGAGAGATCAAAACTGATTCTTGCAAAATTAATTCACTGGTTAAGTTTGTTTCCAATTTTGTCTCCTCATCTCTACTCAACCTGGTTTAAGTGATGTTGCTGATAACAAGGGCTAAGACAAGACAAGGTTAATTGGTCAAGCATAACTATTATTACATCTGATTTCGTCTGTCTTTCTTCACAATGAATAAACTAAGAGATTCAGAGGCTCCATGCCTATTTAACCAAGTTTGCATACAAAATTGTAGACTAGTAACTAACTGCAATAAGAGCAAAATGCAAAAGAAACAAGGTCGTCTTTAGGGATTTTCGTATTAAGGGAGTTCTTATAATTCAAGACACAATTCATAAGAAGAAAAAAGTTCAAACATTACACAACATGAGTTGGTTTACTCTGTACTTTGGGTGTATAAGCAATAACGATCACGACCCTGTTTTTATCAGATAGAGACAGCGTTTCAGGGGTTAAGGTAATTGAGTTGTCTCTGTGGATTCATAAGCAGTATCAGCTGAAGAAGTATCTATGTCGTTGAGACCTAACTCCTCGTTTTGTTCCCATGATCTTTCGTACTCTTCATCTGTAGTTCAGACACAACAACAACAACATTTGTTACTTCAAACCTAAGAGTCCTGTCATAATTGGCATCTTAAGTCCTAATTCAAAAGCAGATATTAAAAATCAACCCTTTCTGAATGTTTGTTTCGCTTCGATCTATAAATCAACCTTTGAATAGTTGGAATTAAGGCTGTAGTGAAGGAAGACGGAGGTACTTACATGTGAGCTGATGGTCATCTTTGATATCATCTGTTACTGGTGCAATAAAGGAATTCGCTAATTCATCATCAAGAATCAAAGTCCATGGCTGTTCTAAGCTTAGGAGCTGCAAGAATAGATAAGATAAGAAAAGAAAAATACAGTTTCATAATGCAAACGAGATCTTATTGCTTTGCTTTTTCTTGCACATCAAGAAACAAAAGAGAAATCATTAACTGTTGCTACCTTGGTTAGCCTGGATCCAAACTCTCTCCACTTGTTCTTCTTACTCTCGTCCAAACTGTCACCAAAAGTGAATCCGTGGACTCTCGCTAAGCCTGTGAGAATTCATATCACATTTGGTTCAGAAAATAAGAAGCTACAATTCATCATACGCAATAACAAACATCACTTGGATAGTAATGCTTCCAAAATCCAAAACAATGAAAGTTTTATAAGAAAGAACATATGATACTTAGATCATGATGACTTATGTGCCATGGTTCTCTATATATGATATACAGTACTTAGACCACTTAAAAATGATTGAAGACGAGTTCAAGACTTGGACAAGGATAATGTTTAGATGTTAAAAGGTCATACTTACTTTCTCTGATCTGTGTGACCAGCCCCTCTACTGTTGTTACCATTCCACCAAGTGTACCACCAGCTAGTTCCAGATCAAGTTCTGGGATTTTCACTCCTGCAGTGTCCGACTAATACAAGAAAATCCACCATTAGTGACATATGGGAAGGAGCTTGCCAAATATAAAACATATTATCACACATTTTCTAGCCTATGTAGTGAGTGGTTCATAAGGTTTTCGACTATATGTCGCCATCAGATGTGTTATATAGCCATACCCAGAAAGATCAAACAAGCCTATTACACATACCATCTCGATGTTTGGCCAGCTATCTGACACTTTCATAACACCTTATGGTATTTAAATATGCTATTTTGTCTCAGGGCACCAGAGTATACCAAATCAAATATAGCACTGAGCTAGATTCATTGTAAAACCTTTCAGGAAGGGCATAAACTTTACCCATAACGTGACATTCTTAGCTAGTTTAAGATGCGTTTCGCCTGGTTATTTAAAGAGATTCCTGGTTCAATACTACCGAAAATAAACAAATTGAAGCGAAAAGCTAACCTTGATAACGTCTCTGCTAAGGTCAGCGATGTCCCTCACAGAGAGAGTAATTTTCTTTCCCGTTTTAGGAATTGCACCGCCAGGCTTCAACTGCTCACAGTTACTCATGAAAAGTCAACAACCTTAAAGACCACGCATATGTCTGCAAAATCTCTATCAAGATCAAGCCAATGGAACCATACCTCAGAATTGCGATAGCCACAATCATCACATGTAGATGCCATGACAATAACCTCCTGAAAGTACGGGATTTCTAGTCTATGTCAAGTGGTAAACAACATGTATGAGTTCACTAACAAACAAAAATATGTAAGACTTTTTGCAAGAAAAACAAAGAATGGACAGATCCAAACTTTGAAAGGATACTAGTCACAAACATCCGTGTCTCGCACAGCTTCATACATGCTCCACAAGTTGACGGGAAAGTCATCACCTGTTAGCAATGAACAACATGCGATATGAAATATATTATCACCATCTAAAATTTCTACTCAAACACAACAACCTTTGGCACTGATTTCTTTTCTAAAGCGATCATAATCTTGAATATTCAACATAGACATTCCAAGTTACCTCTTCAGGTGCAGTGTATCTGAACAAGTTATCGGAAATATCAGTGCTATTACTTTGAGCAATTGCCCGATGACCAGCTCTTGCTCCAATCGCTCCATGGGGTAGAGCAGTTGTTTCAGCAGAAGATGCACCATGGCCTCCTTCTGACTGTACAGTCTGAGAAGAGTTAGCAAGATATCCAAGCGTTGCTTGTTGCTCGGGTGTTCGCTCATAAAATTTGATGGTAAGAGAGGGATCTGGTGATGGTGCATGTCTGTGGTATGTTGTAAACATGGTCATAAGCAAATAAAAGAAACATAACTTACACCGTTTTTTTGGTATTTGAAAGTTGAATATCCTTACGGGTTCTCAATGAAACTGTTTCCAGCAGGATCATCCAAAATGAAAGTGAAGGATGCCTCTGCTTTAGCACAAGCTCTCAGTTTAGACAAGAATTGGTCTATTGCTTCAGCAGTTTTAGGATCCACTTTCTGTGTCGACCAAAATCTATAGTCTAAGTTTTCTGTTAAACAATCATATGAAAAATAAATGTCCAGATCAAAATCAAGATTTACCCTGCGTTCTTCTTGAAGGGCACTCAGTTCATCAACAGCCCTGGCTAAAATCCCTTCTACCTGGAAATAAAACAAAAAAGGGAGTTATTGAAAAGGAGCTGGAAGATAAATACCCCCCAAAACATGAACTGTTTATATAGAGATGGTTAAGATATTAAGGACTTACTGTAGACAGACTTCCACGTTGGTCCTCTGGTGGAATCTCAAAATCCAGTTCAGGAATCTGAAAGCATGTATACATGTGAACTACAATCAGTTTCCTGCTTCAGATCAATGCACTTTTCTTAAAACGAGAAGCAAACTAGTTCATGTGTGTTTCAGTAAGATAAGTGAAGACATTTCTTATAAATATGCAGGAAGTTGCTCGTTTAAGCAAAACCAAAGTATTTTCTTATTTCCAAAAGAGAAATGACTATTAGCAATATCACTGATACTTCCCTGCTCGTTTAAGCAAAACCAAAGTATTTTCTTATTTCCAAAAGAGAAATGACTATTAGCAATATCACTGATACTTCGGCCCAGAAGCGGAACAAGACTGAGGCAATGGGCCATGATCAACAAATAAAGCCCAAGTGTGAGAAGAGAGCTGCAACGGCTATAATGAAGAACACGAGCAACACTGATAACAAAGCAGGAGACAATACGAACAAGATGGCAGACGGTACGGGCAAGGTTGCAGAAGCAATTAAGACCAGAAACAGATGCACGCTTCAAGACAGAGAAGACTGAGCTGTCAAGAGAATATCCTCAAGCATATTCGATTTGTAACCAAGTGGGTTTAGGTTTATGAGTTGTGTATAAATAAGAGATCGAGATGTAAGATTGAAGTTAAGAGAAATGAGAATGAGTTTTAGTCTTTGAAACAAGTGTCTTTTAACTCTGTTCTTGTTCAACCTTCATGGTATCAGAGCCATGGAGGCTCCTTCTGATGCTTTCACTCCCGCTTTGTTATCTATCACTCAAGTTGTTACTCTTAAACTCAATGATAAGAATTATCTCTCATGGAAGCTGCAGTTCGAGCAGTTTCTGAACAGTCAGCTGCTTATTGGTTATGTCACTGGGGCTAGTCCAAGACCACCACCGACTCTGCAAGTTCGTCATGGAGATCAAGTCACTGAGACAAACAATCCGGCCTTCCTCAAATGGGTTCACACAGATCAACTCATCAAGGCCTGGCTGATAGGTTCTCTCTCTGAAGACGCCTTGAAGAGTATCTATGGGCTTCACTCCTCACAGGAGATCTGGTTTGCTCTTGCCAAGAAGTATAATCGGGTCTCTGCAACTCGTAAACTGGATATTCAACGTCGGATACAGACGACGACAAAGGGCTCCAAAACTCTCTCCGAGTATCTCACAGAGATCAAGTCTCTCTGTGACCAGTTAGATTCCATTGGAGCGCCTTTACCTGAACAAGAGAAAATTTTTGGAGTGCTTAATGGACTGGGGCGTGACTATGAAGCGATTGTCACCGTTATTGAAGACTCCATGGATACGCCTCCTGGTCCTAGCTTTGAAGATGTGATGTATAAGTTGATTGGCTTTGAAGATAAGCTCCAGAAGTATGAAACTCCACCGGAAGTGACACCACACCAAGCGTTTTACACAGATCGAGGGGGATATTCTGGTCGCGGAAGAGGCCCATACAGAGGAGGTTACAGAGGCAGAGGTCCTTATACTACTCAAGGAAGAGGATTTCCACAGCAGTTTGGTCACCAAGCTGGAAGAGGGTCATATTCTGAGACAGACACTCGTCCTACCTGTCAGATCTGTGACAAATATGGTCACCCTGCTTCCAGATGCTTCAAACGATTTGATCAGAACTACAATGTGGAAGATATGAAACATGCTCTTGCTGCTCTGCGTGTATCAGGCCCTGGTAACAGCATGGCATTGCAGAACGAAAACATAGGCATGTTACTGAACTGGGTCTTTCAATGATGTTTCAGAGCTTTCTGCCTCAAAACTTATGGGTTGAAGCGTTCTTGACTGCCAATTATCTGATTAATCTTCTCCCTTCTTCAGTGCATGACAAGTTGCAGAGTCCTTTTCAAATTCTTGAAGGACATATTCCTACTTACACAGCTTTGAGAGTCTTCGGGTGTGCCTGTTATCCTCACCTTCGACCATATAGTCAAAACAAATTTGATCCTAAATCTCTGCTTTGTGTTTTCATCGGATATGCTGAGCAACACAAGGGTTATAGATGTCTTCACCCACCAACAGGGCGTGTCTACATCAGTCGGCACGTGTTGTTTGAAGAGGATAAGTACCCGTTTGCAGAAGCCTATAGAAATCTAGTTCCAGCTGCAACTACTGCGTTATCACAAGCTTGGCAGATGACCTTTGCCAACCCTATTGTCTCAGAGGAAATCTCATCAGACATAGAAGAAGAGATTGTACCAGTTGCTCCTCCAGCTCCGGTGGTGCAGAACACAGTTCCCGAGTACACAAATCAGGAACAAGAGCAGGAGACAGAAACATCAAGTTCATCAGAAATATCAGAACATGGTTCTGCTACAGAAGAAAGTCAAGTCGAACAAAGTGAGTCTGACACTTCTTCAGAGGTAATCCCAACAGCTCCACAAAATGCTCACCAAATGGTCACTCGAGGAAAGGCAGGGGTAGTCAAGCCCAATCCTCGCTATGTCTTGCATGTGGTCAAAGGAATCCCAACAGAGCCTAAAATGATTACTTCTGCTCTTAAACATCCAGGCTGGAACATGGCAATGGGAGAAGAAATGGGAACTTGCAAAGAAACCAATACTTGGGATTTGGTTCCTCCACCTGAAAACGTTAATTTACTTGGGTGCAGATGGATCTTCAGAACAAAACTGAAAGCAGATGGGACTTTGGATAAGTTGAGGGCCAGACTGGTTGCTAGAGGATTTGAACAAGAAGAAGGAGTCGATTTTTTGGAGACTTATAGTCCAGTAGTTCGAACTGCAACAATCAGAATGGTGTTACATGTTGCTGTTGTTGAGAAATGGGACATTAAACAGTTGGATGTGAAGCATGCGTTCTTACACGGGGATTTACACGAAACAGTTTTCATGAGTCAACCTCCAGGGTTTGAAGATAAAGAGCACCCTGAGTATGTCTGTAAATTGAACAAGGCAATTTACGGACTGAAGCAAGCTCCTCGTGCTTGGTTTGATAAGTTGAGTTCGTTTTTGATAGAGTTTGGATTCATCTGCAACACAAGAGACCCTTCACTGTTTGTTTATCAAAAACAGCAGCACATTATGTTTCTTCTCATCTATGTTGATGACATGTTGCTCACTGGTAATGATCAAAGTTTGCTTGCTTCATTTTTTGAGACTCTGAGTACAAAGTTTCGAATGAAAGATGTGGGAGAGTTGAGCTATTTTTTAGGGATTCAAGTTCAAAGAACGGAAGAAGGAATGTTTCTGAATCAGGAAAAGTACACCATAGATCTCCTAGTTACAGCTGGAATGAGTGATTGTGCTCCAATGCCAACTCCTCTACCGCTTCAACTGGATAGAATTCCTCATCAAGACAAACTGTTTGAGGATCCAACGTATTTTCGAAGCTTGGCAGGAAAGTTGCAATACTTGACTTTAACTCGTCCTGACATACAATTTGCTGTTAATTTTGTGTGTAGGAAAATGCACCAGCCAACATTGTCAGATTTCCAACTCCTCAAAAGGATTCTGAGATACTTGAAAGGCACACTATCAATGGGACTTACTATGAGATCAGACACAGACTCTGTACTTCGAGCATATTGCGACAGTGATTGGGCAGGGTGCAGAGACACAAGGCGTTCTACAGGTGGTTTCTGTACATACCTTGGCTCTAACCTCATTTCTTGGTCATCAACAAGACAACCGACTGTTTCCAGATCGTCTACAGAGGCAGAGTACAGAACTCTCTCTGACACGGCTGCAGAACTAACATGGATAGCCCAGTTACTGAATGAGTTTGGCATTACTCAAGATAAACCAGCTGAAGTTTACTGCGATAACCTCTCTGCAGTCCAGTTGACTGCGAATCCGGTGTTTCACAAAAGAACGAAACATTTTGAAACTCACTTTCATTACGCTCGTGAACGTGTGGCAATGGGAGCTCTGGTGGTTAAACACATTCCTGCAGTGCAACAGATAGCAGATGTCTTCACTAAGTCGCTTCCTCAACACAACTATTATGATCTGCGTTACAAACTCGGCGTGGAAGTTGCTCCCACCACGAGTTTGCGAGAGGGTATTGGCTACATCACTGATGCTTTGGCCCAGAAGCGAGATGAGACTGAAGCAATGGGTCATGAGCAACAAAGGAAGCCCAAGTGTGAGAAGAGAGCTGCAACGGCTACAATAAAGAACACGCGCTTCACTGATAGAAAAGTAGGAGACAGTACGAACAAGATGGCAGGAGGCATGGGCAAGGTTGCAGAAGCAATTAAGACAAGGAACCGATTCAGTACTCTTCAAGATAGAGATGACTGAGCTGTCAAGAGAATATCTTCAAGCATATTCGATTTGTAACCAAGTGGGTTTAGGTTTATGAGTTGTGTATAAATAAGAGATCGAGATGCAAGATTGAAGTTAAGAGAAATGAGAATGAGTTTTTAGTCTCTGAAACCTGTGTTTAACTCTGTTCTTGTTCTGCTTTCAATGACATTCCTGGAATTAGCAAGACAATTCACATTAATAGTGGCTGATTCAGATTTCACAACTTGCCGGTCAAATATCTGCATTCAGACAGAATTAAGAAGGTAAAATTTCTAGTTTCTTAGACCATCATCCACGCGGTCTCTTAGCCCCTGTTCTTATGCTTTTTTGCAATTAAAATAAATAAAAAATACCTAATAAACTAGGAAACGTATCCTAAATAAGCAAAATAAGATACGTTTCTTATGTACCTGTCAAGCCTTTCCTTTCTCTTTCTCTATTGTCTTCCTTCTCCCATTTCTCTCACCATGGAAATCGATCACTGAAAGACCGTGATGACGGAATCCGCTCCTATCATCACTCCGTCACCGCCCGTACCCTCGTCTAAATTGAGTCAATTGATGGAATCGCTCAAACTTGAGCACCAGCTCCTCCGCGTACCGTTCGAACTCAGCTATCTTCTCCGCCTCTGTTTCACTCTCAAATCACCAAAAAACCATTCTTTCTCCCTGGATTGTTTTCTCTTCTTCTGAAACCATGGAGCAGGAGACGGATGGTGCTGTTTGTGTTGAGGGTGAAAATGCTGCCGCTGAGGAAGGAGGGGCGGTTACCATAGCATTGCTGAATTCATATAGAGAAGCTCTAGCAGAGAACAACGAGGGGAAGGTGGCTGACAACTTCATAAAGAGGACAAATCTGAACAACTGAGAGGAGTTGTTTGACAGAAGAACTGCAATTCTGAGTTGACAGAAGATTCAAGCTTCTTGTGAGAGAGTGTGTGTAAGTCAACATTCTTTCTTACTTCGTTTTTGTAGTTTTGTCATCACAATACCTTGTTGTTCAAAGAAATATTTTTTTATTGCTGGTTTGTTACAAATTTGATTAGTGAGAGAGAGAGAGTTTGTAGAAGCCATTGATGAGGACTAGCTAGGAGGATTCTAGTTGTTTTGTTTTCATATGTTCTGCTGGTTTCAGATTCGTTTTGTAAACCTTGGCATAAGAAATCTCAATGTCTCTGTTGAGTTGTAAACCCATTTGTGATTTGTGTTTTTAATCTTAGATTTCATATTTGACTGTGTATCTTAGATGGTTACTAGAACCTGGAAAAGAAGACCAGACTTTTGATGTCCTTGAATCTTGATAGTGAATTGATGATGAAGCAAAGTGAAATAAATGAAGGAGAATAGAGAACAAGCGTTACGTTAATTGAATCTGGTCTTTTTAGTTTTAGACATTAACTTCTCTTTGCTTTTGGTTTCTAATCATTTTCAGCTACGCCCAGAGAAATATCAAGTTGTGTCTCAGGTCATGATGGGAATCTGCTCTCAACTTCTCTTGAAAGTGACAAAACTGCAATTCTCTGTGAATCAAAGAAGAAAAAGAAACATAGGACAAACAAAAGAGTCTCGGACAAGAGGACAAAACTGCAATTCCCTCGTGTGTTTTGTTCTTCTCAGCTTAGCCTCAGGCCTTAGCTTGATTGTAACCATCACAAAAATCAGTAATACTTGAATTATGATATCCCTATTTTTGACACTAATCTTGTACTCTCATTTTTTCTATTTTTCTTAAAGTCTAGCTCCACTAAATAACCGATTCTAACAACCATTTACAATGCTCTTACAATGGTCCCTGACATCATTATATTGAGTATATGATGGTCGCCAATTGTTGGAAGTTTTGTGTTTGAAGAAGTCAGAGTACAAGTTTGATCCCCATCAAGAACAAAGAAGAAGGGAAAAGATGTTAGCTTAGTTTTTTTTTTTTTTTTTAAAGAATCCCTTATGGGTTATACCATTGGAGGAAAGAAAACAAAATCATTTTAACAAAGTTTTTTAACCTAAATTTAGTAATTGAATATTAACTAAGAACCCCTAATGGGTTTGTACCATTGAACATGCCCTTACAGCATCTCCAACGATGGTTTTTTGGTTGAAGCTCTATACAATTAAATAATCAAAAGTATTAAAAAGCAAGTGAGAGAAGAGAAATGCGGAAGAAAGAGAGAGACAACTTCAGAGCCTCATATTTAGAGTCTCATGCAATGTGGCATTGTTTCATTGGTTTAATTTTTTTCTAAAAACAAAAATTAATTATATAATTAAATTATAAATAAATAATAATATAAAACTTTTCGGAACTTCTTATTAGTCTTTACATCATTGGAGGTGGCCTTATACAGTCTACCTCATTGTAAGTACATCCCTAAATGAAAAAAAAAACAAAACGACAAATGAACTGACAAGAACAAAACATCCCGTTTGAACTGACATAAACATTAGAAATATTGTTTTCTCATGTTAACCACGCGGAAGTCTTTTCTCTAACCTCTCTCTAGAAAAAAGTCTAGCCTTCCTTGCGATTGTATTTACCGGCTGTCGGCTCTGCAGGCGGTTTGGTTTTTTGTTTTGGTTGTACTATAATAATCGGCTTTATCTTTCGTTTATCGGGTTATGGTTCCGACTTTGTTCGGTTGTAATCTTCCGTTTTAGGATAATTTTCTTTTACCTTTTGCATGTTCTTCAAAATCTTTAGTGATAAAGATTAATTCCAGGGAGTTGATGTGATCTTGTTTTTTTGGTTGTGCTTGATTCTCCTCTCATATGAGAGTAAATTTCTTCGCTTCTCCGATGTAAATCTCGGATCTGATGCGAAGTTTCTCTATGTTTGAGAATTGAGTTGGTTGGTTTTGGTTGATTGTTTTAGTCCAGAATAAGTAATGTCGAGGTCTTTGAGACGTCTCGACATATGTTCTGTCTTCTAAAGCTGTCACCATCTCTGGGTTTAAATCTTCCAGTGGAGAATTGAAGATCTATCAACTTTCAGGCGACAGTTATGGCAAAAGGAACAAGCAATGGTACCAAATTAAAGCGTCGAAGAGTTGTTAGCATCACAAAGCTTCATCGGAGGTGAAGATCCGACAGAGAAACTCCCAAGCGGCGACGCTTCTCATCGGTTTACTCGGCCTAGGACACGTGTCTATGAGGTGTCAAGATTAGATTAATTGCAAAAGACTTCGTGTCAGATTGTATTCTTTTGTTTTATGGGTCTCGAGTAGGCTTTGTACCTTGCTCTGCCCTTTATGGGTTTAATATAAATGAAGTTGACCAAAAAAAAAAAACCACGCGGAAAAAAGACACATCTTTTTCAGACGGGCGTGTCTGAATTTTCTATTTTATTGGATGATTTATCAATTCATACGAATCAAGTTTATGTTCTTGACAAGACATCACGTGTCTGTCTCTGTCAAAGCCACTAGCATATATACATTTTCCGTAATTCAATTTATCTATTTTAACATGGTAATACATAGTCAGTTTTGTTTGAATCCTGACAAGTGACTAAACCTTGTCTAATAGGAAAACCTCAATTTTAGATAGTTCTCAAGGAATTTATTACAGAAAAATACATAAAAACAGCTTTGGTAATAAATCCCACAAAGCTTTCTTGCTTCTCACGTATAAAAACTTGTCTTCAACTTTTATTCTTGTCCTCCGATTTCTCCAATTTGCTCTTTTCTGACTTGTTACTCAATTTTTGCTTCAGGATTCAGTTGGTAAAAAAATGGTTTACCTTTTGGCTCGAGGAATCATCCCATATGCTGTCTCTTTCCTTGGCCTCTTTGTTATCTCTGAATCTCCAAGATGGCTAGCAAAGATGGGGCGAGATGCAGAGTTTAACGCTGCGCTAAGGAAACTCCGTGGGGAAAACACTGATATATCACAAGAAGCAGCAGAGATTCAGGTTCCGCAGTTTTGATGAATCAAGAAAGAAAACCATAAGATCTCTTGTTGATGTTGAAAAAACCATTTCTTGGACAGGACTATATCGAAACTCTGGAGAACCTTCCGAAAGCAAAGATGCTAGATTTGTTTGAAAGAAGATACATACGCTCAGTTGTTATAGCTTTCGGACTAATGGTGTTTCAACAGTTTGGAGGAATCAACGGAATATGTTTCTACGCAGGCTCTATATTTGAGCAAGCAGGTAATACATAGAGATTCTTGAAACCCTTGAAACTTTTTGTATCTAATAGAATCTGCGTGTGTCAGGCTTCCCTAGAAGACATGGGATGATAATGTACGCGGTTATTCAGGGAGTAGCAGGAGGCATGGCTACGCTGGTGAATTGGATTGGTGCTTGGGCTGTTTCTTACACTTTCAACTTCCTCATGTCTTGGAGCTCTTATGGAACTTTCATCATTTACGCGGTCATCAATGCCTTGGCCATAGTCTTTGTCATTCTTGTGGTACCTGAAACCAAGGGAAGACTTTGGAGCAGATTCAAGCTATTGCCAATCCATAGCTCAGAAGAGATTTTGTTTTTTCCTTAGATACTAATTAACCAGAGTTTTACTTTAAAAACTTAGTAGGTTTTCGTATCAAATAAAACACACAAGGAGTAGAAAACTTGATCACCATTTTTTTTCTTCTTGTCGCTGATTATTTACCCCTAATAAATAGCCACTTACAATGGTGAAAAATTGCAGGAAAATAAACTATATATGATATGCCTAAAGAATATATAATAATAACACAGATTAATGGAAAAATGGTTATAAATTATGATATGTTTAATTTTTATTTTGCACAACATTATAAAACTTTTTTTTACCGTGATTTTTATTTTGCACAACATTATAAAACTTTCTCATCACAAAAAAACAACACACATTTTGATTGTTACACATTAAAATAACATACCATTCAAAAACAATAAACAACAAAATGTTTCATATCAAAACATAATAACTACATGTAGTTTTCTTTAGTTTCTCTTCTATTTTACTATTCACATAAAAAAATTCACAAACACGACCAGATCAAAAAATTAAGAAAACAAAAAAAATAATCATACGATAAACAAACAATATATGGTATACAAGAGAAAAAAAACAGAAGTTAATATTGACAAAATGATTGAAAGGTAATAAAATTGAAAACCAAAAAAACAAAAACGAAAATAGTAACATGAACCAAAAAGAAAAAAAAACTCACATTTAGAAATACCCAAAAAAAACAAGACTGTATATTCACTATTTTAAGCGACCAATGATATTCAGTAAATAATGAAAAAATTTATCAAATAATCAGACGCAATAAATAAAAGTATATATACGAAGTAAAGATAAAAAGAAGAAAACAGAAAAAGCAAAGACAAAAAACATTGTACAACAACTAAAGATAACAATATAATATATAAATGCTTAAAAACTAAAGAAAAAATGATTATAAAATAAATAAGTGGAAAAAGAAAGAAAAAAAGAACAAACTATTAAATATTTTATAACAAAGAATCCGTAAAAATTATGTGTGGACCATTCCTGGAAATTTTGAAAATAAATAATCGTAACAATATCTCTGAAACATTATTGTTTGATGCGTACACACGTCTTGATTGTCACACATTAAAACAATATATTGTTTAAAAATTGTAAACAATAAAATGTTTCATATCATAATATAATAACAACATGTAGTTTTCTTTAGTTTACTCTTCTATTTTATTGTACACATAAAAAAATCACAATCACAACCACATCAAAAATTAAGAAAACAAGAAATTTAATTTTACGATAACTCACAATATATAGTATATTGGAGAAAAAACAGAAATCGATAAGATGGAACGAAAAGTAAAGAAACCTACATTCAGAGAAATGATAAAAAAAATAGATATTTAATATTTTAAGCCGACAAATAATATTCAAGATGTGTGTAGTGTGGACCATCCTAGTTGATAATAATAACATCTGATATATCCCTTTTAATAAAGGAGCAAAGAAACCTTAGGAATATTGAATACTAAATGCTGTAAAGTAATATAATTAACATTAAAAATATTGAAATAATAATTTGAAGTAGGTGTCTTGTAGGGTGACCCTCTTGTAGGATCCATTCTTTACCGAGAAGTGATCTCTGTGAGTGTGATACGGTTGACAGAAGCAGAAGCCGTAGAACATTCTCCATAGGTCTTGGAGGAAGAAGTTGGAATATCATATATACATATGGCTTACGCTACGTGCGGGGATGTAACAAATTTTTTATGAATTATTTGTTATAGAATCCTTTACAGTTTGTTGTTTGTTGTTTTTCTTTATTTTTAATTTTAATTTTATAATTTTTTCTTTATTTTTAAAAAATTATATTATATTATTTTCTTTAATTGTAGTACAACTTTTTTGTCTTTTCTTTATCTTTATTCTTATTTTTATATTCATTTCAAATAATTTTTCATTTATCTAACGTCTGATTGTTTGATACGCTCTGTTTAATTATCTACTGAATATTATTTGTCGGCTAAAAATAGTAAATACTCAGTGTTGGTTTTTTTTATTTTATCATTTCTCTAAATGTAGGTTTCTTTACTTTTCGTTCTATCTTATTGACTTCTTTTTTTTCTCCAATATACTATATATTGAGAGTTATTGTGAGATTAAATTTATTGTTGTCTTAATTTTTTGATGTGGTCTTGTTTGTGATTTTTTTATGTGTACAATAAAATAAAAGAGAAAACTAAAGAAAACTACATGTTGTTATTATGTTTTGATATGAAATCATTTATTGTTTACTATTGTTAAACGGTATATTGTTTTAATGTGTGACAATCAAGATGTGTGTACATCAAACAATATTGTTTCAGAAATATTATTATTATTATACGTTTTCAAAATGTCCAGCAATGGTCCTCGCATAATTTTTACTGATTCTTTGTTATAAAATCGTTAATAATTTGTTCTTTTTTCTTCTTTATAATCATTTTTTCTTTAGCTTTTAAGCATTTCTATACTATATTGTTATCTTTAGTTTTAGTACAAGTTTTTTTGTCCTTGCTTTTTCTTTGTACTTCTTTTTATCTTTACTTCGTATATATATTTTTATTTATTTAACGTCTGATTATTTGATATGTTTTCATTATTTATTGAATATCATTGATCGACTTAAAATAGTAAATACACAGTCTTGTTTTTTTTTTGGCGGTTTTTCTAAATGTGAGTATTTTTTGCTTTTCGTCCATGTTACTTTTTGGTTTTTAATTTTATTATCCTTCAATCATTGTTGTCGACATTGACTTCTGTTTTTTCTCTTGTATACCATATATTGTGTGTTTATCGTCTAATTGTTTTTTTTTGTTTTCTTAACTTTTTGATCTAGTCATGTTTGTGAAATTTTTATGTGTAGTAAAATAGAAGAGAAAACTAAAGAAAACTACATGTAGTTATTATGTTTTGATATGAAAATTTTGTTGTTTATTGTTGTTGAATGATATGTTGTTTTAATGTGTGACAATCAAAATGTATGTTGTTTTTTAGTGATGAGGTGGCAGCACCACCAGTGAGAAAATGTTTCTTTATATATATAGACCAAAAAAATTGTACTACAACTAAAGATAACAATATAATATAGAAATGCTTAAAAACTAAAGAAAAAATGATTATATAATTAATAAATGAAAATAGAAGAAAAAAATAACAAACTATTAAAGATTATATAACAAAGAATCCCTAAAAATTACGCGTGGACCATTTCTGAACATTTCGAAAATATAGAATAGTAACAGTATCCCTGAAACAATATTGTTTGATGTTCATGGGCACACATCTTGATTGTCACACATTAAAACAATATACTGTTTAACAATAGTAAACAATACAATGTTTCATATCAAAACATAATCATGTATTTTTCTTTAGATTTCATTTTTATTTTATTGTAAACATCAAAAAATCACAAACAAGACCACATCAAAAAATTAAGAAAACAAGAAATTTAATCTCACGATAACTCACAATATATAGTATATTGGAGAAAAAAAACAGAAGTGATAAAAAACCTACATTTAGAGAAATGATAAAAAACAAAAAAACCAACACTGAGTATTTACTATTTTAAGCCGACAAATAATATTCAATAGATAATTAAAAAGAGCATATCAAATAATCAGACGTTAATTAAATGAAAAATTATATGAAATGAATATATAAATAAGAATAAAGATAAAGCAAAGACATAAAAATTGTACTACAATTAAAGAAAAATAGTATAACATAAAAATTCTTTAAAAAGTAAAGAAAAACATTATAAACAACAAACTGTAAAATATTCTATAACAAATAATCCGTAAAAATCTAAGTCACATCCCCACGCGTACCGTGGACCATCCCTAATAATAATAAGAAGAAATTAGCATAGCAAAACATAGCAAGATTTCAAAAATAATATTTACAGATAAGATTTTACGTTCTTTATATCAAAATCTATTGTAAATTTCGGCTTATTCTTTTTAGGTTTGCCCTCCAAATATATCTGATGTATAGTGTTTTGCTTAGTCCTATGCTCAATTATGGCAGCATCTAAACCCTACGTGAAACAAGAAAGATGAAAGTTTAAGAAGAGATAAATAAAATCTTTAATAAAATGAATTTATGAAATTTATAAAAACCTGGATATGAAGGTATCTGGCTATGCAAGAACTTGGCTTTTTATTCATTGCATTTGCAACTGTTTGAAAATTTTCTGAGTACATTATCGGGAAACTCTCAACCTTTCTCGGGAAAATAAAACACTAATTTGAGAAGAAATATCAGCAAAGAAATCATTATTCATTAACAGATCATATGAAATTGAAGGGTTCTGATAGTTCACTCATGATTTCTTTGACATGGACGAAGATCTATCGGAACCGCACAAAGATGGCATCATCGCCCCTCTGACCCTTTTCTCGAGGTGATCAATATCACACGTAACTAGCCATATATGTTTATGAATCCTTTGTATAGCGAATTCTAATCTTAGCTTCTCTTGAACGTACTGTAGAGAATCTTGTCCTAATTAATTTCCTATATTCCATCGTTTTTTATTTCCTAAATTAGTTGTCACTTAATTCGCGATAAAAGAGACCCTAAAATATTAATTTTCATGTGATCCATTTTTACTAAAGAAGTGAACGAAGCTCTATTTTCATCGTTTTTATTTCCAAAATTGTTGGACGTTGTGTTCATTATTAAACAATTACTGATCTCACACTTCTTTTTGTCATCCAGTGTATTCATGGTCATGTGGCAAACACTATTCTGACTTCATCATGTGGTGAACCCGATACCGACTTTCCTATGTACATCATGCAATTCATGCCTTCAGCTAAAGATTCTATGTCAAATGCTTCGTTCAGCTGCACTGCGGTTTTTTTATTACGGTGAAATAATTAAACTCATTCATAGGGATGCGAATACACCCGTGCTCCCTACCTTTATACAAGATGAAACTTCACTGGCATATACCATGAATTATAATCACACAAGCGATGTTCACTCTGATGACTTGCACATGATTGAATGTGTAATACCACCGCCTATTAGCTTTGCTCATCATCGTAGGTTAGTCCTCAAAGAAAAAAGTTGGAAAGATGGAGAACTTCTTCTTTTGGACCATGAAACCAACTCAGAGCATGCAAAAGTCTTTGCTAGATGTGTAATTCACCCAAAGTTCCAACAATGGGTAGCTTTTCAAGATGGGGTGTTTCAGACGAACCTGTAAGATTGTGGCTGACGAGTCTCCAAGTTTAAAGTGTAATATCCTGTGAGTTTGGGCTTATTTGCTAGGTTATATAGATTTTTGAATGTATAAGTGTCTAATCGCTAAGTTGAATAAAGATTTACGTGGTTACATTTAATGCTTCACACCATATCAGTGGACAAACCTGATCGGTTCATTGAGTAATTTGTTATTCACAATTTTTTTTACTTAACAGATATGTAAACTTGAGTTGATGTTCGATTTTATCTCTATTATTTTTTAATAAAAAGAGGAAAAGGAATAGGAGCAAGAAAACTTCAAAGAGGAAGAAACAAGCTATGGAGAAGGACGGGTGACTGGTGAGTTATATCTTATGTTGAAAAGATGGTAGAACTAAAATATTAGTCTGCTAATACAAAGTGAATATGGAATGATCGACTTTTCATTATTGAGACAAGTTTCTTCTAAATTTAAATGGATATTTTCTTGACTTTCATTGGTATTCCGGTTTATAAACTTGTCCTATAAAATTTCATTTCCATAATAATGATTAGGAACATGGAGACAGAAGCTGGTATTGATGAACAGCTAGAATTAGAGATCACTTCAAATAAGGTGGTCATTGAAGAAATCAAGAAAGGAAAGGTAGATAGAAAAGTAGCTGTTCAAGGGAAAAAGGTGAGTATTTTTTCTTTTCTTTTTACATGCAATCTGAATGCTGTCTCAAGTTAGGTAAAGATTTCTTAGATATTATAATGTTGTTTCTCCCATCCTAGAACAAAACCAACTTTTGGTTAACTTGTTACCATATAGTAATTATAATGTTTTCTGAGAAAAGGTCATAAAAGGTCTCAGTATTGGTGTTGAAGGTGTGTATAGTGTCTTAACCAGTAGATCATTTTACTGAAATATTCATAAAGTTTGATAGTCTTTCATCTCTAATTCTCAGGGATGCAAGTTGATGATAAGAGAAGACTTGTTATTCCACCATCTCTAGGGTATGTCATAATGATTGTATCAGTTTGAGCATGTCTAGATGGTTCATCTCATCGTAATATTAATACAAACCTGTTTTCTTTTCTTGCTCTCGATGTGATAAACACATGTACTCGGAGGAGTGATTGAAGGAAGCTGATAAACACATGTACTCGGAGGAAGGATTGAAGGAAGCTGTGCCTAGCAACCCGTGGCTAGTCTATGAAGTAGAGGCAGTAAAACTCAGATGATAATTGATCTTTTCAGACAATTGTAGGGTTCTTTTACTTTGCTTTTGAGTCTTCTACTTCACTACTTGTCTCCATGGAAACGTTCACTAGCTCTTGTTTTATTATATTTGCTTTTTGAGATTTTCTTAGCATTCCGCATAACTCAAAACATTTTCGGTTATTCAAAAGGCTTATCAATGTGTGTTCTTTTGGACTCAAGCTTGTACATTGAAATCATACGGCAGGAACTAAAAGAGAGATCAAAACTGATTCTTGCAAAATTAATTCACTGGTTAAGTTTGTTTCCAATTTTGTCTCCTCATCTCTACTCAACCTGGTTTAAGTGATGTTGCTGATAACAAGGGCTAAGACAAGACAAGGTTAATTGGTCAAGCATAACTATTATTACATCTGATTTCGTCTGTCTTTCTTCACAATGAATAAACTAAGAGATTCAGAGGCTCCATGCCTATTTAACCAAGTTTGCATACAAAATTGTAGACTAGTAACTAACTGCAATAAGAGCAAAATGCAAAAGAAACAAGGTCGTCTTTAGGGATTTTCGTATTAAGGGAGTTCTTATAATTCAAGACACAATTCATAAGAAGAAAAAAGTTCAAACATTACACAACATGAGTTGGTTTACTCTGTACTTTGGGTGTATAAGCAATAACGATCACGACCCTGTTTTTATCAGATAGAGACAGCGTTTCAGGGGTTAAGGTAATTGAGTTGTCTCTGTGGATTCATAAGCAGTATCAGCTGAAGAAGTATCTATGTCGTTGAGACCTAACTCCTCGTTTTGTTCCCATGATCTTTCGTACTCTTCATCTGTAGTTCAGACACAACAACAACAACATTTGTTACTTCAAACCTAAGAGTCCTGTCATAATTGGCATCTTAAGTCCTAATTCAAAAGCAGATATTAAAAATCAACCCTTTCTGAATGTTTGTTTCGCTTCGATCTATAAATCAACCTTTGAATAGTTGGAATTAAGGCTGTAGTGAAGGAAGACGGAGGTACTTACATGTGAGCTGATGGTCATCTTTGATATCATCTGTTACTGGTGCAATAAAGGAATTCGCTAATTCATCATCAAGAATCAAAGTCCATGGCTGTTCTAAGCTTAGGAGCTGCAAGAATAGATAAGATAAGAAAAGAAAAATACAGTTTCATAATGCAAACGAGATCTTATTGCTTTGCTTTTTCTTGCACATCAAGAAACAAAAGAGAAATCATTAACTGTTGCTACCTTGGTTAGCCTGGATCCAAACTCTCTCCACTTGTTCTTCTTACTCTCGTCCAAACTGTCACCAAAAGTGAATCCGTGGACTCTCGCTAAGCCTGTGAGAATTCATATCACATTTGGTTCAGAAAATAAGAAGCTGCAATTTATCATACGCAATAACAAACATCACTTGGATAGTAATGCTTCCAAAATCCAAAACAATGAAAGCTTTATAAGAAAGAACATATGATACTTAGATCATGATGACTTATGTGCCATGGTTCTCTATATATGATATACAGTACTTAGACCACTTAAAAATGATTGAAGACGAGTTCAAGACTTGGACAAGGATAATGTTTAGATGTTGAAAGGTCATACTTACTTTCTCTGATCTGTGTGACCAGCCCCTCTACTGTTGTTACCATTCCACCAAGTGTACCACCAGCTAGTTCCAGATCAAGTTCTGGGATTTTCACTCCTGCAGTGTCCGACTAATACAGGAAAATCCACCATTAGTGACATATGGGAAGGAGCTTGCCAAATATAAAACATATTATCACACATTTTTAGCCTGTGTAGTGAGTGGTTCATAAGGTTTTCGACTATATGTCGCCATCAGATGTGTTATATAGCCATACCCAGAAAGATCAAACAAGCCTATTCCACATACCATATCGATGTTTGGCCACCTATCTGACACTTTCATAACACCTTATGGTATTTAAATATGCTATTTTGTCTCAGGGCACCAGAGTATACCAAATCAAATGTAGCACTGAGCTAGATTCATTGTAAAACCTTTACCAAACTTACACTACATACATCTGTTTAAGTATGGCTTTCTGGAAGGGCATAAACTTTAACCATAACGTGACATTCGCCTGGTTATTTAAAGAGATTCCTCGTTCAATACTACCGAAAATAAACAAATTGAAGCGAGAAGCTAACCTTGATAACGTCTCTGCTAAGGTCAGTGATGTTCCTCACAGAGAGAGTAATTTTCTTTCCCTTTTTAGGAATTGCACCACCAGGCTTCAACTGCTCACAATTACTCAGGAAAAATCAACAACCTAAAGACCACGCATATGTCTGCAAAATCTCTATCAAGATCAAGCCAATGGAACCAGACCTCAGAATTGCGATAGCCACAATCATCACATGTAGATGCCATGACAATAACCTCCTGAAAGTACGGGATCTCTAGTGTATGTCAAGTGGTAAACAACATGTTGAGTTCACTAACAAACACAAATACGTAAGACTTCTTGCAAGAAAACCAAAGAATGGACAGATCCAAAATTTGAAAGGATACTGGTCACAAACATCCGTGTCTCGCACAGCTTCATACATGCTCCACAAGTTGACGGGAAAGTCATCACCTGTTAGCAATGAACAACATGCGATATGAAATATATTATCACCATCTAAAATTTCTACTCAAACACAACAACCTTTGGCACTGATTTTTCTTCTAAAGCGATCATAATCTTGAATATTCAACATAGATATTCCAAGTTACCTCTTCAGGTGCAGTGTATCTGAACAAGTTATCGGAAATATCAGTGCTATTACTTTGAGCAATCGCCCGATGACCAGCTCTTGCTCCAATCGCTCCATGGGGCAGAGCAGTTGTTTCAGCAGAAGGTGCACCATGGCCTCCTTCTGACTGTACAGTCTGAGAAGAGTTAGCAAGATATCCAAGCGTTGCTTGTTGCTCGGGTGTTCGCTCATAAAACTTGATGGTTAGAGAAGGATCTGGTGATGGTGCATGTCTGTGGTATGTTGTAAACATGTCATAAGCAAATAAAAGAAATATAACTTACACCGTTTTTTGGTATTTACAAGTTGAATATCCTTACGGGTTCTCAATGAAACTGTTTCCAGCAGGATCATCCAAAATGAAAGTGAACGATGCCTCTGCTTTAGCACAAGCTCTCAGTTTAGACAAGAACTGGTCTATTGCTTCAGCAGTTTTAGGATCCACTTTCTGTGTCGAGAAAAATCTATAGTCTAAGTTTCCTGTTAAACAATCATATGAACAAAAAAATGTCCACATCAAAATCAGAATTTACCCTGCGTTCTTCTTGAAGGGCACTCAGTTCATCAGCAGCCCTGGCTAATATCCCTTCTATCTGGATATTAAACAAAAAAAAGGGAGTTATTTACAAGGAGCTGGAAGATAAATAGCCCCCCAAAACATGAACTGTTCATATAGAGATGGTTAAGATATTAAGGACTTACTGTAGACAGACTTCCACGTTGGGCCTCTGGGGGAATCTCAAAATCCAGTTCAGGAATCTGAAAGCATGTATAAACGTGTAACTACAATCAGTATCCTGCTTCAGACCAATTCACTTTTCTTAACACGAGAAGCAAACTAATTCACTGTTTTCAGGAAGATAAGTGAAGATTTTTCTTCTAAATATGCAGGAAGTTGCTCTTTTAAGCAAAACCAAAGTATTTTTTTAATTCCAAAAGAGCAATATCACTCCCAGAATTAGCAAGACAATTCACCTTAATAGTGGCTGATTCAGATTTCACAACTTGCCGGTCAAATATCTGCATTCAGACAGAAATAAGAAGGTACAATTAGCTTAGGTAAAATTTCTAGTTTCTTATACATTATACCTCATTGTAAGTACATCTCTAAATGAAAAAAAAAAGTGAATTGACAAGAACAAAACTTCTATATCTGAACCAATGCACCAACCTTCGCATCGCCAGCTAAAACATCTAGATGGTAAGAGCATCCTCGGGGTTGAATCTCGCCAGCAAATTGAACTTCATTGTTCCTATAAATTAGATCAGAGATAAAATTTAAAGGCTCCATATTTTCAGTTGGGATTTAAAAAAAAAAAAAACAGAAAATATCTCTAGTGAATTTGTTTCCAAAACAATTGTACCTTTCTCCGCAATGCGGACATTCGAATGCAGATAATAAGACCTGTAACCAGAAGTAAGTTAACAGTAAGCATGTTACCGTAGAGAAAGGTTTAAATAAAACATAGAGTACGACATACCTTTCTGAAGTGAGGAATTAAGGTCAATAGAAATCTAGTTGTTCCCTGGAAATTAAAGAAAAGGCTGTTTTATGCACAGAAGAAGGATCAAGAGAAAGACGAAGAAAATCTCATCCAACATATTCTTTACTGCTGAAGTAACGAATTTGATTGTTCACATAACCACAAATATCAATACTTTCACCTGAAAATATCTCATTCCATCACCAAGATAGCCAGTATGTTTCGTTTCATCCACAATTTTTATAGCTGATGTACATTACAGCTATGTGCATGTACACTATTAGAAACAAGCTGAAACTAAAGAGCATAGGCTAAAGAGAAACTAGTCTGTTTCCTAGACTCATATACATAGAATCTCTCCATCCACAAAAAGACTACGCTTATATAGAGAATTCCACTTTTAAACAAACAACATTCGTCTCTTCTATTGGAAGATACACACAGACGTTGTTATAAACAGAGAAACCAGTTAATTGTATATGTGTTTGAGTTTGAGAATGAGAGACATACGTTTTCTCCGCAGCGCATGCACATGCTCTCAACTACGTAGAGAGGAGCACCGAAGGAATGATCAGCGGAAACAGCTTCAACCACTGATCCAACATCGATTTGTTGATCATTTCCATTGTCCGTCATCTTTGAAGCCTCTCCAAACAATCCCAAATAAAGTTCAAACCTGTAAATGGTATTAGGAAGAAGAGAAAAAAAGATAAGCTAAAAGCATGAAACTTTGTGCCCACCAAGCAGCTATTTCTTGACAAGCATAACTAATCAAGGTTCCAAAAACAAACCCAACACTGAGAATCTATAAGAGCTCTTTCAAATCTCAGAACAGAGTGCTACACCCAAAGCCAAAAGCTTAAAACGTAGATCAATTCCTGACGGAAGTAGCAACATGGAACCAATCAGATTGGCGAAAACACAACCCGAATATATGTATCAATGGAATTCGAATAAAAAACGCAGCGAGAAAAAAGAGATACCTACCTTCAAGTTTTACAAACTGAGTGCAATGGAGATTACAGGGTTTTTCAACTCAGAGAAGAAAAGAACACCAAAAAGCTCTAGAAACGGCGAGAGAGTGGGAGAAAGACACGTGAGTTCCACGTGTTTTGTTCATATCAAATCTGGGTTTGGGCTTTTTTATACCATTAGGTCATCGGCCCATTCAATTTTCTAAACTTTCACTAGCTAACAGATCTTTTAATTTGAAGGTACCCACAAACTTTGGGTTCTTTCGGGAACATCCGAATCCAAGATTAAATGATGGAAGGAATTCTGTGAAGTGTTGTCGTTTCACTCTTGGGCTCGTGTATTCATTAATCCGGTGAAACAATTGGCACTGGGCCTTGGTGAATTGTATAAGGCCCAATAGAGTGGATAAGGTTTGTTACAACTAACTTGTCCAGCTCATAAAAGGAGTGAGATCGTCTTCTTCACTCTAGTAACAGAATCAGAGCGAGAGAGAGAGTTACAGAGGAGAAACCAGAGAGAAAGAGCGATCGGCGAAGAAGGTCAAGCTTCAGGATTCTCCGGTGAAGGAGAGTGATTGCTCGGTGTTGCTCGGTCGCGTTTCAGCTGTCGTCTCTCCTGCTTGCGTTGTTGAAGGTTCATAAGCTTTGACCTCATGTACCTGAAACGATAATGAACTTTGATTAGTTCTTGGTGTAATCTGTGCCATTGTTGAAATAGTGGAAGCATGAAGGTTTAGTTCCTTCTCCAGATGTACCGAAAGGGAACTGGGTTAACAAATGCTTGTGTCTCATCTTTAAGCTTTACGAATCGTTTGATCTAGGTGGATATATTAGATTCGAGTTTGCGAACAGCTGAACACTAGTTAGAATCGGAGATTGATTCTTAATAAGTGGTATCAGAGCCAGGTTCTGGTGTGTTCAGAGGTTGCTGGTGAAAGCTATCTGGTTGATTCCGATTTGCATTTTCTTGAAGGTGAATCAAGTAATCTGAAATCATGGAGTCGGTTCGCGGAAAGTTTAAGATGGAGAAGTTCGATGGCCAAGGTGACTTTGGGATGTGGAAATTCAAGATGAAGATGC
Organism: Isatis tinctoria; assembly: GCA_010577795.1. Lineage (NCBI taxonomy): Eukaryota > Viridiplantae > Streptophyta > Magnoliopsida > Brassicales > Brassicaceae > Isatis > Isatis tinctoria. Next base: position 5,885,757 of record CM021248.1, on the reverse strand, counting down.
AGCTAGAACTGCAAGGCCTGGAACACATCATCAAAGAATTGGAGTCCGATTCGGAAACTGATGAAATTGACACTTCTGAGGTTAAACCGAAGGACGATCCTAAGTCAGATCCTTTGGCAAAGGAAAAGGATATCAGAGCAAGAAATCTGATATGTGCGAGTCTCACAAACATTGTCCTTAGAAAGGTTTGGAGGGAAAAGACCGCACTCGGTGTTTGGAAAGCACTTGAAGGTGATCAGGTGAAAACCTTGCCTAATCGGATTTACCTCAAACAGAGCTTTGCTAGTTATAGAATGGTGGAAAGTAAGAGCATAGAGGAAAACATGGATGCATTCCTTAAGCTAGTTGATGACCTAGCAAGTCTTGGTATAGAGATTTCTGATGAGGATCAAGCAATTCAGATTCTCACTGGGTTACCACCTCTATATGATTCGCTTGTCCACACTCTAAAGTACGGAAATGGCAAGGAAACTCTGACGGTAAAAGAGGTTACCACTTCAGCATATGCTAGAGAAGCCGAGTTAAAAGAGAAAGGCCTTCTCGGTAAAGGCAAATCAATTGCTGAAGGGTTATATGTTGATAAAGGCAAATCCGAAAAGCGGTCTTCCAATAAATCTAAGGGCAAAGGAAAGGAAAAAGACTACAAGTCTAAATCCAAAGAAAAGACTCAAGAAAAAGGAAAGGGAATGCTGGGTTTGCGGCAAAGATGGTCATTTCAAAGCCGACTGCCCAGAGAAAAAGAGTAACCGAGCTAGTAGCTCTGCAAATGTTGTTCATGAAAAAGAGCAACCTATGGTACTGACTGCAAGTGTGAAGTACACAAAGCATGACTGGGTTCTTGACTCAGGCTGCACCTTTCACATCACGCCAAACAAGGAGCTATTGTTTGACCTGGTGGAAATAGAAGGAGGAAATGTGTTGATGGGAAACAACACAGTCAGCAAAGTCAAAGGAATTGGAAAGATAAAAATTCTGAACCCAGATAAGTCAGTTGTTATTTTGACAGAGGTTAGATACATGCCTTTAATGGGCAGGAACTTGATTTCCTATGGTCAGCTAGAGAAAAACGGCTGTAAATATGAAGGAGAAGACTTCAAAGTCACCTTCTACAAGCAAGGAAAGCAAGTTATCTCTGGAACCTACCGAGATGGTCTATAATATCTAGACGGACAAGTTGTCAAAGCTGAAGCAGCTGTGGCAAGGAAAGAAGTGAACATGACCAATCGGTGGCACTCAAGACTTGGGCATATGAGCCTAAAGAACATGAACATCCTAGTCAAAGAAGGCTATCTAGACAAGAAAGAGGTTCATACTCTGGACTTCTGTGAGGATTGTGTTCTCGGTAAAGCTCATAAACAAGCTTTCCCTACTGCTAAGCATACGTCTAAGGAAATTCTGGATTACATTCATAGTGATCTTTGGGGATCTTCAGCAAATGAAGAAAGTTTATCCGGTTGCAGATACTTCCTAACATTTATCGATGATCACTCAAGGAAGGTTTGGATAAGATTTCTGAGAAGCAAAGACGAGGTGTTCAGTAACTTCTCAGAGTGGAAAAAACTTGTGAAGAACCAAACCGGCAAGAACTTGAAGTGTTTGAGAACCGATAATGGTTTGGAATTCTGTAACACTAAGATGGATGAGATCTGCAAGAGTTCAGGAGTAAAACGTCATAGGACGTGCGCCTACACGCCTCAACAGAATGGGGTTTCTGAAAGAATGAACAGGACAATTGCGGATAAGATCAGGTGTATGTTGGCAGAGGCAGGGCTTGAGAAAAGGTTTTGGGCTGAGGCAGCATCAACGGCAGTATACTTAATCAACAGGACTCCTAGCGCAGCTATTGAGTTTAAGGTTCCAGAGGAAGTCTGGTCAGGAAGGAAAGTTGATTACAGCTATTTGAGAAGGTTCGGGTGTGTTTCCTATGTTCACGTGGTTCAAGATAAGATGAGTCTGAGAGCTGTGAAGGGTGTTTTCATGGGGTATCCTCAAGGGACTAAAGGTTACAGGGTTTGGCTACCCGATGAAGGAAAGTCAACTATCAGCAGGAATGTGATATTTGACGAGGATCAGCTCTACATGAAAGCAGAGAAAGTTACATTCAGTACAGATTTGGTTGAGGGTCAGACTTCTAACAGTAGCAACCTAAAGGTTTCAGGGGATATCAGTCAAGGTGGAGCTGTTTCGGAAAAGGATAACGAGTCAGATAGTGAAGAGGAAGAGGGTGAATCGACTCAGTCTCAAGATCTGAATAACTATCTACTCGCAAGAGACAGAGTTAGGCAAAAGTCTAAGCCTCCGCCTATGTTTGAAACTGGTGACTACGTGGCCTATGCGCTGTCTAGTGCAGCTGATATTGAAACCTAAGAGCCGAGGACTGTTCTGGAAGCAATGAATAGTAAGGATTGGTTCAAGTGGAAAGGTGCTATGGGTGAGGAAAAGGCTTATCTGGATAAAAACTGTACCTGGATTGTGGTTGATAGGCCTCCCAAACAGAGGGTGGTTGGTTCGAAATGGATTTTCAAACTCAAAGAAGGTATTCCAGGAGTTGAAGAACCAAGGTATAAAGCTCGGTTGGTTGCTAAGGGTTTCACTCAAGTGGAAGGTGTTGATTACAACGAAATATTTGCTCCGGTTGTCAAGCATGTTTCAATTCGGATTATCCTATCTTACGTTGTTAACTATGACACAGAGCTTGAGCAACTAGACGTGAAGACAGCTTTCCTCCACGGTTCGTTGGATGAAACTATCTACATGGAACAACCAGAGGGTTTTATAAAGAAAGGAGACGAAGGCAAGGTGTGTTTGCTAAAAAAGTCTATGTATGGTTTAAAACAGTCTCCGAGACAATGGAATCAGCAGTTTGACAGCTTTATCAAGTCTCAGGGTTTCACTCGGTGTGTTAAAGATCAGTGTGTTTACCATAAGGGTTCTACGGTTGATGATGGGATCTACCTACTGCTCTACGTGGATGATATGTTGATCGCAGCTAAGAGTGTTGAGCAGATAGCTGAGCTGAAAGGGAGTTTGAAGTCTGAGTTCGAGATGAAGGACCTAGGACCAGCTTCAAGAATCCTAGGTATTGACATAATTCGTGATCGAAAGAATGGGATTCTAAAGCTATCAAAAGAGAAGTACATCAAGCAAGTTCTAAAGACCTTTAACATGGATGAGAGCCGACCAGTTGTCACTCCGGTTAACTCTCAGTTCAAGTTAAAGAGTCTAACAGACAAAGAATGGGATAAGGAATCATCTCATATGGACAAAATCCCTTATGCGAGTGCTGTGGGGAGCCTGATGTATGCTATGGTGGGTTCTAGGCCAGATTTGGCATTTGCGGTTGGGTTGGTTAGCAGGTTCATGTCTAAGCCTAGCCGTGAATATTGGGATGCAGTTAAGTGGATTCTGCGGTATCTACAAGGTGCGTCTGAGAGTTGTTTGACCTTCACAAAGTCAGAACACTTTGAGGTTGAAGGTTTTAGTGACTCAGACTATGCAACAGACCTCGACAAGCGAAGGTCAGTTACTGGTTATGTGTTTAAAGTCAGAGGGAATACGGTTAGCTGGAGGTCGTCACTACAGCATGTGGTTGCGTTATCTACCACAGAGGCTGAGTACATGGCGTTGTCAGAAGCAACGAAGGAGGGTCTGTGGTTTAGGGAGTTTTGCAGTGAATTGGGGTTCAGTTCAGAGTTTTTTAAGCTACATTGCGACTCTCAGAGTGCTATCTGTTTGGCTAAAAACTCAGTTCATCACGACAGGACTAAGCATGTGGCAACTAAGATACACTTCATCAGAGATATCCTAGAAGAAGGGCTAGTCCGGGTTCTGAAAATTCACACTACTCTAAATCCGGCAGATATGTTGACAAAAAGTTTACCCGGTAATGTGTTCGAGAAGTGCCTCGTAACGCTCAAAGTTCTCCCGGCGTGAGATGTTGTTCACGTACGCGACTAAGGCTCTGTTGGTTGGGTCAGCTCATCGTGTACGTGCAAAAAAAAGGAGAGGCAGAGTCAGGAGGTTAGTCTGATTCGGTTAATGTCTCAGAGCTAAAGGAATCAACAAAAGTCGAGAAGTGTGGTGTAGCTTTACCTGATGTCTTGGGGGAGCTGATCGTATTCTCGCATCTCTTCTGGACCTGGTAAAGGGTTGAGGTAAAGAGAGGTTTGTCAGTTCAGATTCTGCAGAGGTCAATTGCGAAATTGGTATCTGTGAGAGTTGGGTTCTTCAGGGTCTGAGGGACTTACTGATTTCAGCCGAATAGTCAATCGGTGGTCGAGGTGGTCGAGGTGGTGGCGATGGTGGCAGAGGAGGAAGTGTGAGCGACGGTGAAGTCGGTCGCGCTAGCTCGGTGATGAGTAAATCTTCTGCTGGCTCGTTCCTCAGTTTTGAAGGATCGTTGTTTGCTTCCATGGTTTCGGACAGCATCTGTGAGAGAGCTGTTTCGATTAGGGTTTGGCGAGATGTGTCGAGCCAAGACTGAAGTCGACAAACTCTTGGGCTCGTGTATTCATTAATCCGGTGAAACAAGTGGCACTGGGCCTTGGTGAATTGTATAAGGCCCAATAGAGTGGATAAGGTTTGTTACAACTAACTTGTCCAGCTCATAAAAGGAGTGAGATCGTCTTCTTCACTCCAGTAACAGAATCAGAGCGAGAGAGAGAGTTACAGAGGAGAAACCAGAGAGAAAGAGCGATCGGCGAAGAAGGTCAAGCTTCAGGATTCTCCGGTGAAGGAGAGTGATTGCTCGGTGTTGCTCGGTCGCGTTTCAGCTGTCGTCTCTCCCGCTTGCGTTGTTGAAGGTTCATAAGCTTTGACCTCATGTACCTGAAACGATAATGAACTTTGATTAGTTCTTGGTGTAATCTGTGCCATTGTTGAAATAGTGGAAGCATGAAGGTTTAGTTCCTTCTCCAGATGTACCGAAAGGGAACTGGGTTAACAAATGCTTGTGTCTCATCTTTAAGCTTTACGAATCGTTTGATCTAGGTGGATAGATTAGATTCGAGTTTGCGAACAGCTGAACACTAGTTAGAATCGGAGATTGGTTCTTAACAAATTCACCTTTTAAAAAAAGACTACGTTGAATTACTATCGCGATGCGGGTATCACTAAGGTAAAACTAATCTATTTCACAACGGTCTAAATCCAGTTCACGTTCCTTATTGGTGGGTGAACAATCCAACACTTGGTGAATTCTGCTTCACAATAATAGGAAGAGCCGACATCGAAGGATCAAAAAGCAACGTCGCTATGAACGCTTGGCTGCCGCAAGCCAGTTATCCCTGTGGTAACTTTTCTGACACCTCTAACTTGAAATTATGAAAGTCTAAAGGATCGATAAACCACGCTTTCACGGTTCGTATTCATACTGAAAATCAGAATCAAACGAGCTTTTACCCTTTTGTTCCACACGAGATTTCTTTTCTCGTTGAGCTCATCTTAGGACACCTGCGTTATCTTTTAACAGATGTGCCGCCCCAGCCAAACTCCCCACCTAACAATCTCCTCCGCCCGGATCGTCCCGCCGAAGTGAGTCTTGGGTCCAAAAGATGGGGTTGTTACCCCGCCTCCAATTCACAGCGTAAGTAAAATAAGGTTAAAAGTAGTGGTATTTCACTTGCGCCTAAAGGCTCCCACTTATACTACACCTCTCAAGTTATTTCACAAAGTCGGACTAGAGTCAAGCTCAACAGGGTCTTCTTTCCCCGTTGATTCTGCCAAGCCTATTCCCTTGGTTGTGGTTTCGCTCCATAGTAGACAAGGGACAGTGGGAATCTCGTTGATCCATTCATGCGCCTCACTAATTAGATGATGGTAGAGTTGAATATCTGAATATCCGTTTAAGTTTGAATCAGTTTTTTTTTTTTTTTTTAGATTTTTTTAATATGGAAGATATAAGATTTATTTGGATATGTTCAGATCCCATTCGGCTCTGTTTGAGTTCGGGTTAGGTTTGGTATACCCAGATACGCGTTAGATATGATTAAAATTGATTATTTTTATCCATAGATAACATACATGTGGTTCGGATATTTTATATCCAAACTACTCAAATTTTCCCAAAAATATTCAAAAACACTTGAACTATCTGAAAATAATTAATATATTCTGATTAACGATTATCATTTTGGAAACATTATAGGAAAAACTTGTTATACCGTGTTAGATTATGATTTATGTTATTGGACATATTTTTTTTTTGAATGAATGTTAAATTTTATTCATCTAAAAAACCAGTTGGGACTCTATTACAGAGCAGCTTATATAGAATCCGAGAAGTAGATGATCTTACAATGAACAAGAATGAAGAAACCTAAATTCGTGTTGCAAACCATAAAGCAAGGATCTCTTTGAATCTGGCGTCACCAGAATTGCGGAGAAGACTAAGGCGATTTCTGATTGTTTTGTCGACACGTCTGAGAAGCAGGGAAGAAGGAGTTGAAGTATCCCCATGTCTCATTTGGTTACGCTCAACCCAGATGGCATGGATCACCGCTTGAAGTGCGTACCGTATCAAAAACAGGTGTGATTTGTGAAGTAAATTTCCGATAATGATTTGTTGAATAGAAGACCAGTTTGTTGTGAAAGATTGCCGCAGAATACCTTTCACAAGAGTGCTCCATATCTGAGATGTATAAGTGCATGAGAAGTAGAGATGGTTGATGGTTTCCATTTGTCCCGAGCAGAAGACACACTTTGAATCTGCAGCTTTGTTCCACTTGTGCATACGGTCGCCTGTACTTGGCTTATTGTGCATAGCCAGCCAAGTAATGAAAGCAAACTTTGGAGTTGAGTGAGAGAACCAGACAGCCGTAGTCCAGGGTAGTTCCGTAACATCTCCTCTCAGCAACCTCCATGTTTCTTTTGTTGAGAATTTTGACTTAAACCCAGAAAAACGTTTCCAGAGACCACTATCCTCTATCCCTTCATGCCTTGATATCCTGATTGCTCCAATAATTGACTCCACATCGTTGAGGGTTGTATACCTATGTCGCCGTTGCCGGTGAGAGCGAAGTACTTCTCCCACCGTTGAATGGGCGGTGATACCTAGATCAATACAACCACGAGGTCCAAGTGATTCTGATAATATGCCCATATCCGACCAGTTCTCATCCCAAAAAGATGTGCCCTCTCCATTTCCTATCTCTTTTTTGTAAAAACCTTTTGCCACATCTCGAAGTTTTAATAGTTTCCTCCACATCCAAGATCCTTGAGATGTAGTTTTTGTTGAGGTCCAGAAAGGGTTCTTGTTGGTGATGTTTAGTCGTATCCATTGGCTCCATAGCGAGTGAGATGTGAGCATTCTCCAGATTAGTTTTAATCCACTAACTTTGTTTATACCCTTGAGTCTTCTTAGACCAAGACCACCTGCGGTAAGAGGCTGACAAACCACATCCCAGGCAACCTTTGTTTTCTTTGTGTTTAATTCTGGGCCCGACCAAAGGAATGCCGAGCATATACTCTCCATCTCCTTTAAGCACGCACCTGGGAGACAGTACGCAGAGGACCAGAAATTTATAATACTCATCAAGACAGACCTTATCAACTATAGCCGACCAGCAAAAGATAAGAAAGACGAGGTCCATGTGCTTATTCGACCTCGAATCTTCTCAATGAGAGGAGCAAAATCTCTTTTTGTCATTCCTTTTGTTAACAGAGGCAGACCAAGATAGCGCACCGGTAGGTCTCCTGCTTCAAATGGGAAATTAGAGAGAATATCTGTTCGAGTAGAAGGTGAGACACCACCCATATACAGAGTAGATTTTTCAAGACTGATTTTCAACCCCGAGCAGTGTGCAAAATCATCGAAGACTTTAATAATTCCCTCTATTGATTTTTGGTTTCCTTCGACAAACACCAGGAGATCATCTGCAAAGCATAAGTGTGTTAGTCTTAGCTTATTGCATCGAGGGTGGTAATCAATTTTCTTTTCCACTGCGGCTTTGTTGATCATATGGGATAGCACATTCATACATATCACAAAGATATATGGTGACAAAGAACACCCTTGTCGCAATCCTCTGGCACTCTGAAAATACCCAGCAAGCTCCCCATTCACCTGGACTGAGAAAGAAGCAGACGAAATACATAAGCGTATCCAGTGAACAAATTCAGCCGGAAACCCCATTCCAATAAGTGAGTTCAGTACAAAGGACCACTGAACTGAATCAAACGCCTTTGAAATATCTATCTTCATGGCACAACGAGGTGTGACCGTGGTACCGTGATAATCCTTAACCACTTCGGTAGCCAGCAAAACATTTTCCATAAGTAATCTCCCTTGGATAAAAGCAGATTGATTTGGGAGAATCAAACGAGGTAAGATGAGCTTTAGACGGTTGGCAATGATTTTTGACACCACCTTGTAGATGACATTGCAGCAGGCAATAGGACGATAGTCTTTCATTTCCCCTGCGTTTGTTTTCTTAGGAATTAAAGCCAAGATCGTTGAATTAACTCCTTTTGGTAGGAACCCCTTCATGAAAAATGATTGAACAGATACCGTAAAATCACTCCCTAGAATAGGCCAGGCAAGTTTGAAAAACTCTGCAGGGTAGCCGTCCGGTCCTGGAGACTTGTATGATGGCATAGCAAAAAGAGTGTCCCGGACCTCCGCATCCGTAACTTCTTTTTTTTAACATAGAACTCTCCTCCGTTGTACATCGAAAATCAATCAAGTCTCGTATGTCCTCCACAGAATAGCCACTAAAATCAGAAGGTACCTGTTGTAGGAATGTTGAGAAGAAACGCTCAGCTTCTTGTTTGATATTCTCTTGAGTGGTGACTAACGAACCATCCAGACACTTTATTTCTCTGATTGTATTCATAGCTTCCCTAGACTTGACGGCATTGTGAAAAGTTTTGTTGTTTTGATCTCCCACTTGAAGCCAGTGAAGTTTGGATCTTTGCTTATAGAACTCTTCTTCTAATGTGGACACATGTAACCAGCGTGCATATGCCTCAGCTTCTGCAACCACTGCCGTTTCTATCGGTGTTTGTATAGAGAGTAACTGCTTTTCACATAAATCTTTATATGCCTCCTTTGCTCGCCTCGGCAGGTCCCCTAGTCTTTCTTTAGCCAGTTCCCGAATCAACGGTTTCAGGTTCTTTAATTTCTTTGAGAAACGAAAAAGGGCAGTGGTGGAGTGAAACAACTTCTCAGTCGAGTTCCAGTATGATTGTAGTTTGGGGATGAATTCAGGAAGAAGACCAACCGCGCTTACATACTTGAAAGGTTTACGTGGCTTAGGCTTCGCAGCTTCCAATCGAACTTTGCATCTTAGGTGATCTAAGCACCCTCCTGCCTCAAAAACACTGAAAGATTGATCAAACCAATGGTGCCAGTGGTAGTTAACAAGCACCCGGTCCAGTTTTTTGCAAATAGCACCCGTACGACGTTTATCCGACCATGTGTATAGTGGCCCTTGGTAAGCCATATCCGTAAGCTGACAGTACCTTACCACATCTTGGAAAGCAGCCATACCAGAGGATAGAGAGGAAGAAGAGACCATTTTGGAATGCTCCTCCGGGTCTAGTATTTCATTAAAGTCACCTTTGATCATCCAAGCTTTATTGCGAAATGATGGAGCATCATGGTGGCTTCGGATGTCCTCCCATAATGATTTCCTCCCTTGGACAGAATTCAGAGCATAAACAAACGAACAATAGAATTCCTCCTCAGCTCCATCCAATAAAACAGAGCAAGTTATTAGTTGGTCACTAGAGAAGACCGGAGTCATCCGAACCGTATTGCGCCAAAGGACCCAGATGCGTCCTCCGGTACTATGATCATAGTTTGACATAAAAAACCAATTCTTAAAAACCGATTTGACGATCTTAGCAGCATTACCCTCATTTACTTTCGTTTCCAGAAGGCAACCGAACTGCAGATCCTCTTTTTGTATCCAGTTTCTCACAACGGAATGTTTTGAATCTTTGTTGAATCCTCGCACATTCCAGGACAAACTGGACATTTAAAACTGCTTTCGATTAGCACGGTTGTTGGGTGGCACGTTATGTGCATCCCGAGATGTTCTGGTTGAAGAACCGCGTACGTCTTTCTGCTTTTTTTTCTTTGTTTTCTGAGTATTTTGGTGAGATTTGGCCTGCTCTTCCTCTAAAGTGGCTTCCTCCTGCCGAGCTTCCTCTAAAGTCTCTAATTCTGACTCCTTTTCCTCCACCGGGATTTCACCATCCTCTATGTCGTTGCTCAGGACCGCAAACTTGGAGGGAGAGATAATGATGACATCCATTTTAGGGGAGCCAGGTCGTTTACCTCCTTTGGCCGGTGACCAATCTTCTTTTGAGGTTGCATTGTCGTTGGTTATATTAATCTTCAGAGCTGGTTCTGTTGATTCTTGCTGAGGCATTAATTCAGAGGGTTCAGATTTGGACTCAGCTTGTTGATCTGGTTGAGCATTTTCCCCACTCACGTTTGGTTCTTCCTCCAGCTGTTTTCCATCATCTTCATGGGGTTGAGAATGCTTCACGACCTTGCAGACTTTGTCGAGATGGCCCCATTTATCACACTTAGAACATCTTGGAGGAAGCCAGGGGTAAGTGAAATCTACTATGAAATCATTACCATTCTTCGAGAACTTGATCCTGCGAGGAATCTCTTTGGTAATATTCACATGAACAAAGACTTTTGCTATTTCGAAGTTAGTACAAGCTTCAGTTTCCGGATGCAGACGAATCGGAGGTCCAACTGCACTTGATATAAAGCTTAGTGCTTCCCAAGAAAACATGTTGAGTGGGACGTTTTTGAGATGGATCCAGAGAGGGATCGAGCTTCGTTCTGGTTGCGTAGCTTCAGAGATCGGATTCCACCTTGTTACAACCATTGGTATATCTGCAAGATTCCACATCCCACGTCGAAGCACACGGTTACGGATCTGCTCGTTTCTGATCTTGAATTTCACCACCGTAGGACTTACTTGAAAGACATCAATCTTTGGCATCTCAGGACCTTGTTTCCAGATTTTGTTGACTATGACATGTATCTTGGCAATATGTGGAGCATCCGATAGAAACTTGCCGATGATGAAGTCTTCCCAGAGCGGAGTGGGACTTTGCAGAACCTCGTCTGGGATTTCCACTGAATATTCACCCTCTGATTTAGAGAGTTCGACATCGTATTGCTTCAGAGTTTGTTTAGATTGTAGAACAGATTCCCAGGATTGAGATGGGTGTTGGTTGAGGGAACCGTTTTCCTTTTCTTCTTGCAGCGCCGGAGAAGCCGGACAGCTCCCAGAGAACATAATTTGGTGACGGCGTGAACCAAATACCTAATCGCAAAATAAATCGCCCTCAGAGACAAAACGCACCGTATTGTTCCGGGAAGAAATATATGGCCTTTTTCCGTGTTTTAAACTTATTGGACATATTTGATTTACTAGAGTTAGAGATGTTGTCATGGGCTCAGGTTAGTAGGGCTAGCCCAGCCCTATATCATATAATAGGGCCATAAACCCTGATTTTTAATGTAGGGTTAAAAATGGACTGATTAATTTCAACCCATGGTTGGGTTTCGCGCAGCCTCTTTGTTTTCTTCAAGGTGGTTGTTGATGAAGGAGATGTTTCTTTGCTCCGGCTTGCTCTCAGAAAGAATCTCTCGGGTTTGGTCTCTTCTCCATCGGCGTGACTTCGTTACTGTTGTTCGAAGACGACGGTGGACTCCGGCATCATCTCACGTTTATACGTGGCATCAATATTTACCTTTCCTTATCATTATACTGGGTTTGGATAGGTTGGGCTTCATAATTTCTGATGTATTTGATGATGTTTATTGACCAAACTCTGTGTATTGGCCTTTTGGCCTTGATAATCAATAATATGTTTCTTGCCGGAAAAAAAAAAAAATTCAACCCATGGTTTTGATAGGGTTAACTTTTAGTCCTGAATAATTTATTATTATTAAAATTAAAACTTTTGTCGCTGTTTGTCGATGAAAGCTTATGGGTTTTCATTTTCCTCACAAAATTTGTTCATCACTATCTTCTCCTTTCGTCACTAGCTTATGGGTTTTGAGATTACTTATACTTTCTCCGTTTTGAGATTACTTCTACTTTCTCCAATTTGAAATCGCTTCTGGCTTTTGAGATTACTTCTACTTTTTACAATTTGAAATCGGTGATTTCCTTCTCTGTTGCTTCAGGGTTAGTCCTTCAAGTTCTGCTTCTAATCTCTCAGTCATCAATTTCGTCATTAGCTTCTGGGTTTTCAAAGTTTCTCTCTTTGGGTTTTGCTTCTTCTGTTAGATCAATCCCTCAAGCCGCAGCTCTCAAAGATAAAGGCAACGAGTTCTTCAAACCTTAAAGTCGCAAGGCCATCAAGCTCGATCCTTCAAATCTTCTTCAATAAGACCATCAAGCTCGATCCTTCAAATCTTCTTCACACAAGGAGGTCAAAGAAAAAACAGGGTTAGGGCTAGCTTTAGCCCATTCACTAAAAAATAAAAGGGTTAAAAAAGGGTTAGGGCTAACTTAGGGCTGGGTTTACATTATATACGGATGGGCTGGGCCAAAACCTTTATTTTAACATCCCTACCTAGAGTATTATTAAATTTGAAGTTTTTTCACTCCAACTCATACTCTAAAACTTCAAATTTTGAATCTTTGAATAGTGACACTCTATAATAAAAATATCATTATGCAAAACTTCAGAGTTTCATCTTTATTAACTTTAATCCTTACAAATTATATATCACATAAATAATTTCTCTAATTTAAATTTTATCACTTTAATCCACATTAATTTATGAAAATACTAGATTCAACATTTTTATCTCATAACCTACATATAAAAAAATAAAGAGGCTCGTTTATCACTGTGAAATGCATTGGTTGATCGTATATGAAAACATTATCAAAATAGTAATTTAGTATTTTATTTGTAATTTTGTATCATTTTTTTCAACGTAATTTTGTATCATTTATTATTTAGTTTATGTTTACTAGTATTATTTATGTAATTTTATCTTTTAATACAATTTTTTATTAATTAATATTTTATGATATGTATGATATTTATTTGAAAGTTATATGGTTTAAAATTATTATGATAATAGTTGAAGAACCATAATATACATTATAAAAAAATTTGAAGTGAATTATAAGGTTTTACCATTGAATAACAACATCATAAAACTTTAAATATAAATTTTTCTAATTTTTTAAAATGAAGTATGAGTTGGATATGTTCTAAAGGTTACATTGTCATAATAAGAAAATGTTTACAAATATGCGTGGAACATCTTTAATTCATGGATCAAATTCTTGTATGACCTTCCGTACAAGAAGGAATGTCTCAAACAACTCTCTCTATTCTGCATGACCTTCTCTATTTGAATAGACAGTTTTGCCCTTAATGAAGGGAAAAATAAAAAAAAGAAATAAAGAAACAAAAAATGGTCGAAATAAAATCTGAGCCATCCGATCAAACGATGATCAAACGGTTCACGTTTAATCGCGCATTAACTCTTTTTATCTTCGCTCTGACCCCACATCCACACTCATTAACTCTCTCCTTCTCTCTTCCCTTTCATGTTTTACAAAACACATTCACTCCCCAACCACAACCATTAATTCATTTGATCTTTCTCCTTTTTTCTTCCTTCTTCTTTCTTGTTCTTCGTTTTTTGCCTTTCTTTCTCCTCTCCAGATTACACATCCGCGAATTGAAGGCAGCCTTGAAGAGATGAAGGTTTTATTCATCTTCTTCCTCTCTCTCTCTCTCTCTCTCTCTCTCTCTATCTCTCTCTCAATCGTTTGGTTTCTGTTTCTTTGTTGAATTCAGTTTGTAAATAGGTTTTCGTTAGAGTATATAGACATATTAAACTTGATTTTGAAGTGTAATTGGGTGTTACATTGGAAATATATAGATTGTATATGTTGAATCTTAATATTGCAGAACAATTTGTCTTGTACCTCATCATTGTACTTGGGATGTTCCAGAGAAAATACAATCTCAGTGTGTCTTACTAAAGCCTTACAAGAAAAAGAAAGAAAGAATACAAGTGACCGTCACTCAGGGGTTGGAGAACCTCCAAGGAGGAGGAGGAAGTCTCGCGTGTCATTTCAGAGTTGGTTTGAGCAGGAGGAGAACTCTGGATGTTAGTTGTGTTTGGTTTGTAATCTACTGTATATTTGTGTTAGCTTTGTATGACTGAATGATATTTATATCAAGTATTACTAGATACAACTAGTACAACTCTATATTTCACGTCAAATATGTGTAGTAAAACTAGTACAACTCGGGTGTAGTACAATTGGTACGAGTAGTATAACTGGTATTAATGAGTACAAGTAGTATAACTAGTACAACTGCATTTTTAGTTCAATTGGTACAATTAGTGCAACTTCTAATTACATTTTGTGAAAATACATTTATAATATCGTTCTCATGTTAAAAAGGCCATAAAAACACTGAAAACATATTTCCACAACTATATTAGTAATTTAAATACACTGAAAACATATTTCATTTTTTGCTGTGATGAAGATGTTATCTTTCCATCATCTACCTTATACTTTTAATGTTACTTTCACAACCTTAGCCACAATAACAAAGAAATTTACTACCAAATTATTTTTACAACACTTAATTATATAAGAATATGTAATATTTAGTTTATAAACTTAATTTCAAAAGTACAACTAAGAAAATTTCATTTACAGCATGGTACTACTAGTTACAAGTTATTATGATCAAAGTACAACTCTTTACAAAAAAAAAAAACAAAAGGTATAACTGCATCATTGGTACAGCTCTTTACAATTTTTTTTTTTGTCACGAGAATCAATTTTTTGAAAGACGTTTTTCATGAGTTTACACATGTCGGTGCACTTTTGAGGTATTAAAATTTCTGATATTAATATTAATTGTGCTAGTTATACTATTGGACGTAGTAGTACTAATTGTACTAGTTATACTATTGCGATAATAATATAAATGCATCTTAAGTCTGAAAATAATTAAATTCATAATTAAAGCTAAATATTTAAATTCATAACATGTCAAAATTACATAAAACAAAAAAAATAAGTTATCATTTTCGAGCATATGGGCACTGCAAAATAAGCATCCACAACCCCATAACCTTCCTTGTCCTGTGGGTAAACATATGGAAGATTTGCTTAAACTGGCGGTGATTAAAAAACCAGTCCTTCTCGGGGTCCTTCAAGCCTTTTATGGAGATGGCTGCAATGAAACTATATTGAGTGCACTTTGTCGCCAATGTGCATGCCTTTTTAAACTCAGACGTATTAAAGTAATAGCCGAGTGGTTGTAAAGGTTCTACAGCCTCACCTTCAAATTCCTGGAAAAAAAAACAAATTGCTTAATACCAATCGTACCACTCGAACTCAGTTGTACTAAATAGACTAATTGAACTAGTTATACCGCTTGTACTAATTCGACTAATTCAACTACTTATACTATTTGAACTACCTAGACCAGTTGTACTAAATAGACTAGTTGAACTATTTTGATTAGTTGTACTTATAACACTACTTAACCTACTTATACTAATTGGATCAGATATACTAGCCATGGTTAGGGTTTACAATTTATGTTATACAGCGGAGCCGGCTGCGATGGTGTACCCCCAAGCGATGGTGCAACCGCAGGCGACAGTGAACCGGTTTGCGATGGTGAATCGGCTTGCGATGGTGATGGACCAATTTCTCTACGGCTGAAACGAGAAGGAGCCACACCGGAAGGGGGAAGAGCGGTTTCCTCTCTGATGGCAATCGTCGTGGCCGTCGGTGGCGGAGGCGGAGCAGTCAGAGTTTGCTTTTTCGATTTCTTCTGTGATTTGGTCTCTTCACGTGGAGGTACTGCACGACGCTTTTGGTGTCGATTTGAACTCGATGTCGAAGCCTCCGAACTCGACGGCGGATGATTCTTCATAGATTTCCTTTTCACCGGTTTAGATTTCTTCTTCGTCGGCGGACTATCCTTCTTTTCTCTTGTACGAGGTGCCATTAGAAAATCGTGGAGTTGGGTGGAGAAATCGGGAGGAGATTTGTTCAGCGGCGGCAGAGTCGTCGGGGTGGTGAGTTAAAGTTTCAGTTTCGGTGAAGAAGAAAAAGAGTCAATTAAGTTTCAGGGAAGAGAAAGAGAGATGAAAACGATGAGTTTTGGTGAGATAAATGAGGGGTAAAAAAGACATTTTGTTCACAAAACCATTAAAAAGAAAAGATAAAGAAATAGTTAAATTAGAGGAAGTCGTTTGAGAATTTTGTCTTGGAAGGTCATGCCAAAATTTGATCCTTAATTCATACACATCACTTACATAAGCCCAGAAATATTACATTACATAACATCACTTACATAGGTCCAAAATATTACATTACATAGGCCCATGAATATGTTTAATTCATACACCATCATTTACGTTCACACGCTTATATGAATAACATTACATAAACTTTAGATCTCTAGCACTCTCCATGTTCGAGACCTTAATTTTTATATATATTACACGTCAGATCTCTATTTTTATAAACTTCATTGTTTATATTTTTGATGGAGAAAACGTTAATTTTGGTAAAAGATAAGCGAGTCTAAAGCATTAGCAACTCAATAAGCAAAAGGAACTAAAATTATGCAAAACCACATTTTTTAATCGGAAATTAAGGTGAATATCCTAAAATAGATAGGTTATAACAAAAGTTAGTGTAACACCCGTCTCCCGACACTTGGGAACGGCGTGCCACTAAAGATAATATAATATAATATTTCAATTTCCTTAAATAAACCATGTCTAGATTTCCGCAAATCCATAAAAATAAGTCTGTCGTCTCATAACCACAATACCGTAAATAACCGTAAATATCAGGTCTGAAATACAATACGAAAATACGAAATTACAAATTAAACCATAAAAACCCAAAAGTAGCACCCGGTCCGATAAAACGTCTACTATTCCTCAGTCTCACCTGAAAGGGAAAGAAGAGGGGTGAGTAACAGGGGAGTCACTCAGTGAGGTACGGGATGCTAAACACAGGAAACCGCAGTTCCGATCATAGCACTCCGAAAACGGTAAAAAGAAACTAGACATGAACAAACACGGTACCTAAAGCACCCACTGAACAATCAACAACCCTACGAACGGATCCAGTGACCGTCAACACCCTCCACTAGGAGGACAGTATGGGATAGTGCCCACTTCACCGCCGGGTTTGACGATTTATCGATCTTAAGGTCCCGGGCAGCAGATCGACTAGGCTGCCCGTACCCCCTCTCACACAAGGCGTAGCTAGTACAGAAGTCCGTCTCTGTACCCCCGCAATCTCTAAACTCTAACATGTTCGACTCCTCGTATAATATATATATTTATATAAGTATAAGTATTTTAATTATATCTATATCAAACAATTATCAGTTTAACATGCACAAACAATGGGTTGAATCATCTATATCCCTATCTCCAAATTACAAACAAAACTACCTAGACTCGATCAGAGAAACGGATCATATAAAGCTCTTAATTCCATCTTAGAAGTTCTAGGCGAAAGTACGGAATTCTATGAAAAGCCACCCTCACCTTTGGAATTGAGAAAAACTGGGGTTTCTGGACTCCGGATGCTTGAAAGGACGCCAAATCTGAATTCAGGACGAAAAATCGAGTGAGAACGGCTTTCGAACGGCGAAAAAACGGTTAACGGTTCAAGTTGGTCAAAGTCAACGGTCAAAGTCAAAGTCAAAGTCAACAGTCAACCTGGTCAAAATCAAACCGCGATTAAACCAGATTAAACCGGACCAAATCAGACTAAACCAGACTCAATTGATTTAAACCAAAAATTGAACCAAACCGAAATTGAAATTGAAATTGAACCGGAAATTGAATTAAACCGGCCGAACCAAACCGAACCGAATTAAACCGGTCGGTCAAGCCAAACCGAAACCAAACCGGCGGCAGATCCCCGGCGAGTTCTCCGGCGACCGGCGGCGGCGAGGTACGGCGGCGACACGGCGACCGGCGACGGCGAGGCACGGCGGCGACCGGCGGAGGGCGGCGGCGGCGGAGGCGACGGCGCGTGACGGTCACGCGCGGTGACCTGCGGTGGCGCGTGAGGCGCGTGGCGCGACGCGCCAATCTTCTGGCGGCGCGTGAGGCGCGTGCGGCGGCGGCAGCGGCTGGTCTTCACGGCGTGGCTTCGTCTCGTCGAGCTGGATGCGGTGGTGGCCTTGGATTTTCGAGAAACACGGTGGTTAACGAGATATGATCGATTTTCTAAACGGCCAATAAGAGATCAGATCGGAAAACGGTTTACCGGAAACGTGCGGCGGATTACGGCGGAGGGGGAAAGTAAACAAGGTCTTCTCCTTCTTCTCCTTCTTCTTCTTCCTCCTCCTTCTTCTCTTCTTCTCTTCTTCCTTCTCTCTCTCCTCTCTCTCTCTCTCTCTCTCTCTCTCTCTCTCTCTCTCTCTCAAAACTTTCGGTGGCTGATGGGGGAAAAACAGGAATGATTGAATAAATGGGGAAGAAAAAGAAGTGGGTTGGGGAAAGGAAGAAGAGAGGTGGTGGTGGGGAAAAAGCAAGGGTGGGGATGGGAAAGGGGATGTTACAATTCTCCCCTACTTACGAGGAATTCGTCCCCGAATTCAAGTTCTGAACCGCTAGCTGAAAAAAAAAAAAAAAAAATCTCCTCGAAGTGGTTTACTTTCGTTTCTGCAAAGTCTTCAATGAGTTCGCTCCTTCACGTACTACAAGTACATCTTGATGAATGACGGAAGTTCTCAAATCTATCGCCCTGACTATCGGAAGACCACTACTCTCTGGCTCGAACACACTCTAAACTGACCAACGCTTGACTAGACCCGAACATACACAACTATGCAACACTCCGATGACAAATAGGTAGAAACTGCCCCACCCCAAGCTAAAACCGACCGAACACAAGTACTAACTAACGATGGTTCCCACAAAAGCACGATACTCAAGACGACAACCTCAAATCCACAACCTCTAAAACACAACATAACAATGAGTATAGGCAAGGAACACGTACCGACTCTCGGCACGGCTCCCTCATGGTCTCCAACAGCAAATACTCGCGGGGCAATGGCTTGGCGCTTGGGTGGCGGCGGCAGAAGTAACCCCTGAGTCCTCTGCGGGCAATCCCTGGACATGTGACCCTGCTGGCCACAACTGTAGCAATCCCTCGATGCAACTGCTGGTACTACTGGCCCCGGAATCTGAGTAACGAACGGTGCATCCAATGGTTTAGAACGACAAGACTTGGCGATATGACCCAGCCGTCCACATAAAAAGCACTGGACGCAATCTCCGAAATGATGTCGGTGGCAACGGGAACAATACGGCGGCAATCCTGGGCGATCTGTCGTCCCCCTCTGTGTATCTGAAGCCTTCACAGGTTTAGGCTGAGTTGGCGTGCTGTATCTCTGCTCCTCAGATAGTCCTTTCTCCAACGCAACGGCCTTCTCCACTAAGTCGACCAGCCGTTCATAATCCCGGATCAAGCAACGATTGCGGATCTCCACTCGCAGCCCGTCCAGAAATTTCCGGATCAGATCCTCCTCAGTGATGGTGACTACTGCGAATCTGCGCAGCCGGGTGAACTCCCGTTCATACTCTCTGACCGACCTCGCCCCCTGCATCAGATGCTCGAACGCGGTGGCATTCTCATGCCTAGCCTCTCGGGTGAAAAACCTACGGTCAAACTCCCTCAGAAAATGCTCAAACGTGAGCACAACTCGGCCATGGTTACTCGCGACAACTGCCTCCCACCAATGCAGAGCGTCGTCCCTAAGATACTGCGTAGCCAAGTCCAACTTAAATTCTTCTGGGCACCTTGTGAGCTCAAGGTTGCGAAGAAGCGACCTCCTCCAGTTGTCAGCGGCAGCCGCATCCGAACCTCCGATGAAGTGCTCCTGACCCATGTCACGCATCTGCTTCGTGATCACCCAATAAGTGGGTCCCTCTGCAGCTCTGAATGGTGGCGGTGGTGGTGGCGGCGGTGGAAAACCTGCACCCTGAGCGTTACCCACCAATGGTACCTGGCGAGCGACAGCGGCTGCTTGCTCCGCATGAGCAGCAAATTGGCGAGCAACCTCTTCAGCAGCTACCCGTGCAGCCTCCTGAGCAGCTACCCGAACAGCCTCCTGAGTAGCTACCCGAGCAGCCTCCTGGGCAGCAACCCGAACTGCATCCTGAGCCACATTCCTGGCTACCTCCTCAGCGATCTGCCTCACCGCATCCTGGTTGCCATCCTGAATGACGGTCTGCGTGACCTCGACATTTCCTGCGACTCCGCTAGACTCTGCTGTGCGGCCACGACCTCTGCCTCTAGTAACTCGAGTACTCTTCCTTGGCGGCATCTGAATATGGAAGAAAACTGGTTAGAATCTGTTGAATCTGTTGAAGGACGGAACTGAGATAAAAGAATAGTAGATTAATATCAGATGGGTGCTCTTTTTTTTTTTTTTTTTTTTTTTTTTTTTTTTTTTTTTTAAATCCGCCTCCCGGGTCGGAACCGGGATGGCAAACCCGCTCTGATACCAAAATGTAACACCCGTCTCCCGACACTTGGGAACGGCGTGCCACTAAAGATAATATAATATAATATTTCAATTTCCTTAAATAAACCATGTCTAGATTTCCGCAAATCCATAAAAATAAGTCTGTCGTCTCATAACCACAATACCGTAAATATCAGGTCTGAAATACAATACGAAAATACGAAAATACGAAATTACAAATTAAACCATAAAAACCCAAAAGTAGCACCCGGTCCGATAAAACGTCTACTATTCCTCAGTCTCACCTGAAAGGGAAAGAAGAGGGGTGAGTAACAGGGGAGTCACTCAGTGAGGTACGGGATGCTAAACACAGGAAACCGCAGTTCCGATCATAGCACTCCGAAAACGGTAAAAAGAAACTAGACATGAACAAACACGGTACCTAAAGCACCCACTGAACAATCAACAACCCTACGAACGGATCCAGTGACCGTCAACACCCTCCACTAGGAGGACAGTATGGGATAGTGCCCACTTCACCGCCGGGTTTGACGATTTATCGATCTTAAGGTCCCGGGCAGCAGATCGACTAGGCTGCCCGTACCCCCTCTCACACAAGGCGTAGCTAGTACAGAAGTCCGTCTCTGTACCCCCGCAATCTCTAAACTCTAACATGTTCGACTCCTCGTATAATATATATATTTATATAAGTATAAGTATTTTAATTATATCTATATCAAACAATTATCAGTTTAACATGCACAAACAATGGGTTGAATCATCTATATCCCTATCTCCAAATTACAAACAAAACTACCTAGACTCGATCAGAGAAACGGATCATATAAAGCTCTTAATTCCATCTTAGAAGTTCTAGGCGAAAGTACAGAATTCTATGAAAAGCCACCCTCACCTTTGGAATTGAGAAAAACTGGGGTTTCTGGACTCCGGATGCTTGAAAGGACGCCAAATCTGAATTCAGGACGAAAAATCGAGTGAGAACGGCTTTCGAACGGCGAAAAACGGTTAACGGTTCAAGTTGGTCAAAGTCAACGGTCAAAGTCAAAGTCAAAGTCAACAGTCAACCTGGTCAAAATCAAACCGCGATTAAACCAGATTAAACCGGACCAAATCAGACTAAACCAGACTCAATTGATTTAAACCAAAAATTGAACCAAACCGAAATTGAAATTGAAATTGAACCGGAAATTGAATTAAACCGGCCGAACCAAACCGAACCGAATTAAACCGGTCGGTCAAGCCAAACCGAAACCAAACCGGCGGCAGATCGCCGGCGAGTTCTCCGGCGACCGGCGGCGGCGAGGTACGGCGGCGACCGGCGACCGGCGACGGCGAGGCACGGCGGCGACCGGCGGAGGGCGGCGGCGGAGCTTACCGGAAACGTCACCGGCGGCGCGGTGACGGCGGCGGCGGAGGCGACGGCGCGTGACGGTCACGCGCGGTGACCTGCGGTGGCGCGTGAGGCGCGTGGCGCGACGCGCCAATATTCTGGCGGCGCGTGAGGGCGCGTGCGGCGGCGGCAGCGGCTGGTCTTCACGGCGTGGCTTCGTCTCGTCGAGCTGGATGCGGTGGTGGCCTTGGATTTTCGAGAAACACGGTGGTTAACGAGATATGATCGATTTTCTAAACGGCCAATAAGAGATCAGATCGGAAAACGGTATTACCGGAAACGTGCGGCGGATTACGGCGGAGGGGGAAAGTAAACAAGGTCTTCTCCTTCTTCTCCTTCTTCTTCTTCCTCCTCCTTCTTCTTCTTCTTCTTCTTCTCTCTCTCTCTCCCTCTCTCTCTCTCTCTCTCTCTCTCTCTCTCTCTCTCTCTCTCTCTCTCTCTCTCAAAACTTTCGGTGGCTTGATGGGGGAAAAACAAGGAATGATTGAATAAATGGGGAAGAAAAATAGAAGTGGGTTGGGGGAAAAGGAAGAAGAGAGGTGGTGGTGGGGAAAAAGCAAGGGTGGGGATGGGAAAGGGGATGTTACAGTTACATTTCAACTAATTATATATATATACACACGTTTCTTCTTTTTCTATTCTTCAAACCAATCAATTTTAATTTTCTGAACAAAAAAGCACAATTCATTTATTTATACCATTTAAGATGACAAAATCATTTACCATTCTAACTCTCATCGTCATTTCTATAGTAGGTTTGTGTTTACATATATAATTTTTTTGATATATTACATGTGCAGTCATTCGAAAAACAATTTGAATACCATATTATATCGGTTCTTGTTTTGACACAACACCATATTATTTCCAGAAATATCAGTTCATTTTCACTATAGAATTCCATAATATCGAGTTTGGGTCTTTTCATACTAGACCTATAAAATTGAGCTGTAATAGTTTGTGCTAGATCTAGGAGACCAATCCCACCAGGTATTTTTGTTGAATTTCTTCACCTATTCTGGTTAAATTTTTTTTTTTATAAATATGTATGGTTATTACTAGCTATATCATGAAGAAAGATTTTTGCATAAACCAGATGGTGGTAGTCTGGTGGCTCTCTTGAGGCGCCCAATACGGAGGTCACGAGTTCGACTCCGTCTGGCCACACGGATATGAGCTATGTTTTCGGCTCATTTGAAAAACTGGGAGGAGCGTCTATCCGGGGGCATTCCTTCCCCCTTGGGGATTAGTCCGGACTTAGGTCTGGGATACCCCGGGGTCATTCAAAAAAAAAAAAAAAAAAAAAAAGATTTTTGCATAAATTGATTCAGCAGATTCTTTTTTTTTGTAATCATAAATGTGTCAAGCTACAGCTTTTTCTTAAAAAAAAAATATCAGAGCTCTGTAGTTTTACATGTAAATTTACATGATGTTTTTGGATTAGCTTTATATTACTTTTGTAAGTTATAATGCTACGTATTTTTTAAAAAAAGTAATCAAAGAGTTTGAAAAATAAATATGTAAATGCGCAAAGTTTTCAAAAAAATTATTTCGACAAACAAAAACATATTATACTTTTTATTTTCGTTAAATAGACTGAGATTTAATATTTTTTTATGAATAACAGTAATAGGAGCGACGGGAAATATAGAGCAAGGGAGTAAAAAAGAACAAAAATGGTGTGCGAGGCGTTTAGAAAATCATCCAATTGGACAATGTGGAGATTGTGATTCTAAGTGTAAGACGAGGTGGCCAGGGAAAGCTGGAATAACATTTGCATGTAGGGGAGGCAAAATGGCCAAGTGCTACTGCTATTTCCATTGTTAATCGACAATAAAACTCATATTATATTTTATTTATAATAATATGTTCGGGGTTGTGATACAGTAATTTGTACTAGATTAATACCCTTAATCTAATTAATCTCCGAGATTGTTAGAGTCTCCGAGATGGAGATTAATTTAATATTCGATAGATGTAATCTCCGAAATTTTAGACCGTTAAATTATTATTTTTTCACCCGTGTATATAAATACTGAAATGGTCAACTTTTATCACCCGTGCATATAATCATATCGGTGAATGAATCGTGTATACGAAGATGAAATTCTACATGAGTTATCTAACTTTTTTTTTGTTAAGCAACAGATAAATATATTAAAATTCCCAAAAGGGAAGTGGGCTAGCCCACCAAGGTATCCAGAGAGGCTTGGCCAACACTAGCAAGAGCCCTTTAGCAATAATATCAGCAACAGAATTGTTCGATCAGTAAACGAAATTGAAAGAGACAGAAAAAAAGATAGAGGCAAGAGATTAGATGTGCGAAATAATTCCGAAGATTTCCGGGACAGACTCTCGCCGGTTGATTGCTCGGATCAGGTCCAAAGCATCTAAGTTCAGTTGGAGATGCATGATGCCTAGCTCCCTGGCTCTGAAGAGGACATCACGAATTGCTAGGTATTCGACCATCATTGGTGAGAGTACATGATCTTCCGAGGCAGAGTATGTGTCTGTGGAGCCGTCTGGGAGCTTGAGAAAGCCTCCTAATCCAGCAGTCCTCGTTGATTGGTTCCATACTGCGTCAGTATGACATATCGTCATCTCCGGCGTGAGAGGAGGAATAGAGGTTGTCGTGTTTGTTCGTGGAGCGGATACGATTTGTAACTGGGCTACTTCCCATTCGCGAGCTAACAGTATGGATTTGGTGGTTACCAAGGCCGGAGAAACTTCACATTCCTCAAAGATGGCCTTGTTTCTTGCCGCCCATAGGTTCCAGCTTATCCAAGGAAAGAGAGGGGTTGATACCACTCCCGAAGGAGGTAAGTTGGTCCCTAACCTTCCCGTCGAAATTGTCGCTTAGATATTAGCTAAAACATTGAATGATTCGTGGGTTTTAATAGGAGCTTTATCCCAGACTGCCTGAGCAGAGGAGCACTGGAAAAGAAGGTGCTCTCTAGTTTCCAGATCACCGCAATGTGGGCATATGGCCAGGTTCAATAGTCCTCTTTTCAGTAAATTTTCGCCAGTTGGCAGAGCGTCTTGAGCGAGTTGCCAGAGAAAGATTTTGAGCTTGGGAATCAAAGGACCATACCATATCTCTTTCATCCAGTTAAAGTCCCTGTTTTCCACTTGAGATTGGATTACGTCCCCTTCTGTTGAGTTGTATCCTGACTTAGTGGAATAGATACCATTCTTAGTTGGGAGCCAAAGTAGAGAATCCGGTGCTTCACATTTGCTTGGTCGGATAGATAGAATGTGAGATGCGTGAGCTGGTAGCAGGTCTAAAACCAATTGTTTCTTCCAATTTCCTCTGTCATCGATTAGCTCTGACACTAACCAGTCTTTGGATTCCTCTGTAGCAGGTCCAATTGGGCGAAAGAGCAGAAGAGAAAGATAGCCAAGGATCTTTCTAGATGGAAACTTGCCTGCCGTTACCAATAGAAAATCCCAGATAAGGAAGAAGAAGATCTCTACCCGTCAAGATACCATTCCACCCATGGGAAGAGCTCTGGTTATGAGGAACCTCCAATAAAGGTAACTCCTTACAATATTTCCTGTTTAGAACTCTTGCCATTAGACAATTAGGATTCTTTAGCATTCGCCAGCTTAATTTAGCCAAGAGAGCGTCGTTGAAAGCTTGAATATCCCTGATACCCAGCCCTCCTCTTACTTTTGGTCTAGATATCCTTTGCCATGAGATCCAAGACATTTTTCGAGTATCTGAATTAGAATCCCACCAGAACCTTGTGAGAGCCGATTGTATTCGCTTGCAGAGGCTCTTTAGTAGTTTAAAACATGACATAGAGTATGTCGGTATGGCAGAGAGTACTGATTGAAGCATTGTTAATTTGCCAGCTCTGGATAGGCATTTAGAGGACCAACTCGCTGCTTTAATCCGAATCCTATCCACAATCCCTGTAAACAAATCCTTCTTCCTCCTACCAAAATGCTCAGGCAATCCTAAATATTTCCCTTGTCCCCCTTCCTTTTCTATTCCCAAACACCCTTTGACTCTGGACTTTATATCCTCTGGTTTTTTCCTTGAGAATGTGATGGAAGACTTACTTGCATTAATTGTTTGGCCTGAAGCTTTCGCGTACATCTTTAATATCTTCATGAGTGCCTCACAACTTCTGACACTTGTTTTGTAGAAAAACATAGTGTCCTCGGCGAATTGTAGGTGATTGATTCGGGGACTTCCACGAGCAACCCAGACACCTAGTAGAGATCCATTTGCCTCAGCTTTACAGCACAAACTAGACAACACTTCTGAACACAAGATGAATATGTATGGGGAGAGCGGGTCCCCTTGAAGGATACCACGCTGAGGTAACACCTTTCCTTGAACACTTCCATTGATTAAAAAGGAATAAGACACCGTAGAGATGCATTGGACCAGAAGATTAGTGAAAACTTGACTGAAACCCAATCTTTTAAATACATTAGTAATGAAAGCCCATTCCAATCTATCATAAGCTTTGCTCATGTCGGTTTTCACCGCCATAGAGCATCGCTTAGTAGCTTCAGAAATTTTGAGGAAATGTAGGGTTTCATGTGTAATGATAACATTATCTGAGATAGCTCTATTTGCCACAAATGCAGATTGGGTCTCTGCAACAAGCTGTGGGAGTACAGGTTTGAGACGTCTCGCCAAAATCTTGGAGATGGTTTTATAGTATACACTGCATAGAGCTATAGGACGATAGTCTGCAACCGCTTGAGGATTTTAATCTTTGGGATCATGGTGGTAAAGTTGATTGAGGGAGGTAGGCATCCAGAAGAGAAGATCTCTGCAATCTCTTGGGTAAGATCCTCTCCTAAAGTCTCCCAATTTGTCTGAAAGAAACTAGATGAAAAACCATCTGGCTCAGGCGCTTTATCTGGATTGATAGAGAATATGGCTGCTTTGACCTCTTGCAGATTCGGGTTCGACATAAGAGATGCATTGTCTTCTGCGGATACTTTAGACTGGAGAGCCTCTTCAACAGTATCCTGACAAGTGGAGTTTGTAGAGCTGAACAGGTCTTGGTAATAGGAGTTACTTACCGAGACAATATCTTCTTCCTCATACACTGGAGCTCCTTTGTTTCCAAGACCGAAAATCTGTTAATCGCTAGACGGCGTCTTGTCATCGTATGGAAGAATTTAGAGTTTTTGTCTCCAAGTGTAAGCCATAAGATACGACTCCTTTGCTTCCAATAAGCCTCCTCCTTTAGTTAAGCCTCTCTAAGTCTCTGTTTATTTCCTGGATGAGAGAATCCGGTACATTATCCCTTGACATAGCTTCCTCTAACTTGCTTTTTTCTTCGTTAATTATCTTCAGATTGTTTTGGTGGTGTAGTTTGTTCCATTTGGAAATAGCATGGTGACATTTGGCTTGGCTTACTTCCACTGATTCATTCCGGAATTTGTTCCAGGTAGAGGTAACTAGTTCTGTGACTTCCTGGTTGAATTGGAGTTCTCTGTCGTATCTGAACAACCTTTTTTTTTTGTCTTTATTGATACATGTCGCAAAGGACGATGGTCAGATCCTTCAAATCTCAGATACTTACAGTAGCTTTTAGGAAATTCTTCAGCCCACATGCTGTTGGAAACAACCCGGTCAAGTCTACAGTGAATAAGGTGCTCATATCTGACTCCTCTCCACGAAAGGTAATTTCCTGTGTGCTTTATATCATAGAGGTCGTTAACGGATATGAAGTTTCTGAAATCTCCGAATGAGCCTTCTGCTCTGACAGGCCCTCCTTTCTTCTCTATATGATCAGTGATTTCATTGAAGTCCCCCAGTAAAAACTAAGACTGATCGCGGAGTTGAGCTTGGAGAGAAAGGTCAATCCAGAGTGCTCTTCTGCGCGGTTGATCTGGCTCACCATAGAGAAAGGTACAATAGAATGATTTCCCTTTGTGTTTCATTACTTCTTCTATATATTTGTTGCAGGATTTAGAGACCGTAAGGTGAACATTGTCATTCCATAATAGAGCTAGAACTCCTCCTCCAGGAGAGTGAGGAGGAACTAAGTGGCAAGAATTCATTCCCAGTGGGGAAAGTTTATCCATGACAACATCATTCTTATTCTTTGTCTCCATGAGGAAAATTACATCCACTTTGAATTTTTTATGCAGCTCCTGGATGCGACGAACTGTTGTGAGATTCCCCAGCCCACAACAGTTCCAACTCATAACACTTATGGAAGAGGAGGACGTGGATTCTGAAAATCCGCATCATTCCTGCTAGTTTGTGCTCTAGCATTCGCCGTGGGTGGAACAGTCGGGTGAGTATGATTACTAGAAGTATCTTGTAAACTCTCTTGTCTTTGTTGTAAGGTTCTTGAAGTAGGTCTTGAGATCGTTCTTGTGTTTCTTCTACTTGGAGAAAGGCGAGCAGAGATATTCCTTATTAGAGGTGAAAGCTGAATTTGTCTAACTTTCCTTTTCTTTGGTGAAGCTTTAGCCGTAAGGGCCTGAGGTGTGCCTTGCTTCTTGGATGGAGGTCTTCCTCTCCTCTTCTTTGGGGGTTGTATCTCAGACGGGTCCAGGTGAAAAAGTTTAGCAGCGGTAGCAGTGTCCAGATAAGGACCCATCGAATCATATCTCAAGTCTCCTGAGCCTTCTTGGGGGGTATCCGGGAGGGAATGTAAGCCATCAAAGTAGGTACTGGTTAAATTTTCAAGAGGGTTTTGTGGGTTCGTACTCGTCCTTGGAGCTATCATAGAAGGTCAAATCTGATCATTTCTGACAATGGGTGTACCTTGTCTTGAAGCTAGGTTGCGAGCTATTTCCAGCATTAAACCTTGTGCTTCACTTTCCATAACCCTTGCTCTCCGTGCTGCACTTTCCGTGGGATTTCCACAGTGTATATACTGACGGGATATTTCTTGGAGTTACTTCCATAATTTGTTTTGTGTTTACCTCCAGATTCTTATCAGCTACAGTTTCTCTATGTCCTTCTCCAGGGGGGTTGAGATGTGGACTTCGCCGAGGGGAGTTTGGAGGATTATGTGCGTAGGGAACACGGGAAGTAGGCAGTGTGATAATGTTCCTTAGGGACGCAGTTCATTCCCTCCACTCAAGTCTTCCCCGTGCCCTCATTGGAGATCTCTGTAGATTTGCTAATCTGGTCTCCCCGTTCACAGTAGCAGAACCCGAACTAGGATATCTTCTATATGGATGGGAGTCAGCTGGGGAATGAGTGGCTTGTTGTCTAAGTGACTTATAGCCCTGGGTTTAGTAACGCTGATTGTGGCGGGCTGGGGAGGGATCTCCTTTTTTGATTCTGAGGAAAAGCATCAGTCATACGTTGGTTGACTTTGCCATAGTAAGAGTTTCTGGTTTCTCTTTCCTCTCGTAAGGAGTGCGGTGGTGGGTCTTGGTCAGATGGTTTTCGAGGGTAGAGATCAGTTCTCGAGTTGGGATTTGATGGGCAAGAAACGACATCATGGGAGAGCAGATGGCAAACAGAGCACATACCCTCTAACTTCTCGTACTCCAGGTAGACTTTCACTTCTTGCTTTCCGTGAAACTCTAGGATAGTCTCCTCGATGATAGGTTTAAGACCATTAACTGTTACTCGCACCCTAGCAACTGAAGAAGTAAGATTATAATCCTCTAGGGTTCCTAGTTCCATCCCTATATCTTTGATGAGTTGCTCTTGCCAGTAGTGTAAAGGGATTCCTCTCAAAGTAATCCAGAAAGGGATCTCCGAGGGGAAGTCCTCCGAGAGTTGGGGTTCCCATTTTTGTACTATTACCATCCACCTATCGAAGTGGTATGGTCTATTTTCAAGAGCTCGAGTTAGATCTTCAAGAGTGTCAGAACGAACCTGAAACTTCCCTAAGCCTAAATCTGAAGCAAAGGCTCTGCCTTTGATACCCCATCGTTTAGAAAGGTAGGGTAGAAGAGTCCACATACGTTGTCTCTTAGGGTTTGTGAGTCTTCCTACTATAGTGAGGGTATTCTCTATGATGAGCGTAGATGTGTCCAGTTTCGGAGCTTTGATTCGTATTCTGGGAGGAGATGGAGCTGTGAGGGCCACCCTTTTCCATTTTTCTTCTTCTGTTAACCGTCTTTGCATCTTGAAGTAATAAGTGCAAGGGAGTGTTAGTCGTGTAGTTGAGCTGGTCTTGTACTAGACTAGATAAGAGAAAATCCCAGAGACGCAGGAGTTGCTGGAATAAGAGGATTCTTCAGCTAGAAAGACAGTTTCAGAGCTTGATGAGGCCGAAGGAACTTTGAGCTAAGCAGGAACAAGGTTGGAGCGAGGTTGGAGAAGTGTAAAAGACATGGCCATGGACTCCTTTGCCGCGTTAAGGAGTCGTCGTCGGCCGAGGAGCGGCGGAGCTGTGGCCAAGCTACGGCGGGTTTACCATTTTGAGCAAATTTTTGGGAAGAGGGAAGTTTAAAAACGTTGGGTAAAGAAGGTTACCTAACTAAAAGCGGAAAGGAGGAGTTAGTTTAGTGGATAATAGATCTCTTAGCTAAACGTGCCGGAGAGAGAAAAAAGATGGGAGGAGGAGGACGATCATGAGTTATCTAACAAAAGGAGATATAAGAGAAGGCAAATATAAATATACAACTTTCTGGTTACTTGGGTAGTTGGGTATCAAGTTTATCCCATAATAGATTTAAATGAAAATTGTTGGTGTCTTGAGTGTGACTCTCGAAGTTCTTAATTGGGAAAATTTTGATTTTTGTGCCGTCCACAATGATAAATGAATAAGTGGCTGTAATTATAACAGTGTGATGGATTGATCTGTTTCTGTGTAACTATTTAAATACCCATAGTGACTGTTGTCATGTTGAAAACTCATGAGATAGTAGAGTGATTTTTGGGGTTTGGTTTCTTATCCAGATTTTCACTGGTTTCTTATCCGATTCCTATCATTAAATATAATGAAAAAATAGTTTTGTGTTTCTTAAATAATAGCAACGAGTCTCAGTTAGATAATAGAAACATGTGTCCTCTGAGAATCGATCCTTGTAAAGACTACAAGATGAGGTGTTACCACTCTCGTTTTTTTTTTTTGTTATACTTGTCCAAAGTTCTGCTTTTCTTCAATTAGCTCCCTTAGCTCAGAGGATAGAGCACCACAGCCATTTTATTAGCATTTGGCTATATCCAATCTGATTGATTGTTTTTCGATGATCTTTGGTAGGTCACTTGTTACCATGTTTCTTCACGAGATTTATCAGGAGGAGATTCTGCAACCTTACCTGTTCTCTAATAATCTTTGTTGTTGCAGCAGCTCTTGAAGATACAAGACGCATGCAATGAAGGATTACACTCTCGTTCACGCCTTCTTCTCCAGGTTTTTGGATTGCGCATATATCGCCATTGGCGTTGACTGTCACAGTCATTCTCGCCATTGGCCTTGACTGTCACAACCTTAATTGTTCACTGTGTTGATTGCAGGGAAAGCCGTGAGGTAGATACTATAGGAAAAGGGTTTATTGTGTTTTCTTATTATTCACAAATGAAGAGGATCAACGTTTTATACAGAGATACAGAGAATGAATAAGAAAAACTGTAATCACAATTACTCCTAAATATATACTTGACATATGTGTCTAATACCCTCCCTCAAGATGGAGGGGTCTTGAAAACTCCAATCTTGGAACATGCTTGATGAAAACGGGTTCATGGAAGTGGCTTCGTTAAAGTATCCGCAAGTTGATCATGAGTAGACACATGAGACACTCGGAGCATACCAGACTGAATTTGGTTACAAAAAAAATGATAAACGAGGGCAATATGCTTCATCCGAGAATGAAACACAGGATTGGTGCACAAGTAGGTTGCTCCAACTTTATCACAATAGATAACAGGTGCGGAAGGAAGATCTATTCGGAGTTCTGTTAGCAGAGAACAGACCCAGCGTACCTCAGCCGCGGTGTTAGCAACAACCCGATATTCAGCTTCCGTTGAAGACCGAGCAACACCACTCTGTTTCTTTGAAGACCATGATATCGGATTACGACCTATGTATAGCAGATATCCATTCGTGGAGACGTAATCATCTGTATCTCCTGCCCAATCTGCATCAGAGTAAGCGTGTAACTGAAGTGGAGAGTTACGGTGGAAGGTGATGCCATGAGTTGAGGTACCAGCAAGGTAACGCAAAACGCGTTTTGCGGCAGCCCAATGCTGATCTGTAGGCTGATGCATAAACTGGGAAAGACGATTCACAGCATAAGCAAGGTCAGGGCGAGTAAACGCAAGATATTGGAGGCTGCCAACAAGAGATCTGTAGGTGGTTGGATCCTGTAGTTGAGCATCGTCATGAAGAGATAGCTTGGGCGTTGTAGAAAGAGGTGTTGCCACTGGCTTGCAGTCATTCATATTATGTTTTGTAAGAAGATCAGCAATGTATTTTCGCTGCATAAGATGCATACCCGAAGACGTACGAGTAACCTCAACACCCAAAAAATAATGAAGATCAGTCGGATCCTTTATGGAGAAACGATCCGCCATACGTTGGAGAATGTGTGAAATCCGAGTTGGTGCATTGCCTGTGACTCTGATATCATCCACATAGACAAGAACATAAGTGATAGTGTTACCGAAGGTGTATATGAACAGTGACGTATCCGCAAGAGATGGAACGAAGCCATCGTGAATAAGATGTTCCTTCAGCGAGATATACCAGGCACGGGGAGCCTGTTTGAGTCCATAAATTGGCTTGCGAAGGTGACACACAAACGATGGTTTATCCTTGTCGACAAAGCCAGGTGGTTGAGACATATATATTTCTTCAGTGAGGTCACCTTGGAGAAACGCATTATTGACATCCAATTGTTTGATAGGCCACGATTTTGTAGTAGCTAGCTCAAGAATAAGATGAATTGTTGTTGTTTTGATAACCGGACTAAAAGTCTCTGCATAATCAACACCATATTGTTGTGTATATCCCTTGGCAACAAGACGAGCTTTGTAGCGGTCGACAGATCCATTGGGGAGGTATTTGGTTGTGAAAATCCACCGACAACCAACTAGATTTTGTGAAGAAGCAGGTGGAACAAGATCCCATGTATGATTTTGTTTCTGTGAATCAAACTCTGTGGAGCATGCCCTTCGCCATTTTTCATCTTTGAGGGCCTGAGTAATCGTCGTTGGCTCAACTTGGAGAGAGATGGGTCCTGCAACAGAAAGAGGGAATTTTTGTTTTGGTTTGTGGATATTATTTTTGGCTCTGGTTTGCATTTTGTGAGTATTTTGGTTCACTGGTTCAGTGGTTTGTTCGGGTAGAGGATTAATTTGGGAAGAGGAGGCAATATCTGGGTTAGGTCTAGCTTGAAGTGGTGTGGGGTTATTAATTTGTGGCTGTGTCTGAGTTGTAGGTTGCAACTCATTTTGAGTAAGAGCAGTGGGCTCATGACGTTCATGGTTTTGCTGGGCCCTGGGTTCAGGCCCATTATCTGTTGGAGCAGTGGGCTCAGAGAGATTGAGAGAAGAGGAGACGGGGAGTGTAGAAGAAGAAGACGATACCTGAGAATTATTGTTGGCGGAGACAGGAGATGGAGCGGATGATTCAGAGTGAAGATCAGAATCCGGGGGTCCTGTATGAGTGGTCGGAGGATCTGTTGGAGGGGAATCTGTATAACCGGAGTAGGCGGAGCACTGTTTTCAGATTCAGGTGCATCAACGTGTTGGTGTTTATCAGAGAAGGGAAAATCCATCTCGTCATATCGGACATGCCTAGAGGTATATATTCGAGTGGTAGAAGGATGAAAACAGAGGTAGGCGCTCTGAGTGGGAGAGTATCCGAGAAACACACATCTCAAAGATCGATCGTCAAGCTTGTGCGCAGTGTACGGGCGCGGCCACGGATAGCAAGCACATCCAAAAACACGAAGCTTCTCATAGTTTGGTGGTTGAGAAAACAATTTGTGATATGGTGATACCATTGAGAGAATCGGAGTTGGCATCCGGTTAAGGTAGACCGACGTAGAAAACACATAGGTCCAATACTCCTTAGGCATCGAGGCAGAGGACAGAAGTGTAAGACCTGTCTCAATAATGTGCCGATGTTTCCGCTCAGCTAACCCGTTGTGTTCAGGGGTGTGGGGTGGTGAAGTAAGGTGAGAGATGCCATTGGCTGTGAGATAGTCACATAAGACGACAATTCACCACCATTGTCTGAAAACAGAGTACCAATCCGTTGTTGAAAACGGTTCTCAACAAGAGCCTTGAACGCAACAAACGTAGTTTTGACATCTGATTTCCTCTTCAGCGGATAGAGCCAGGTGTACCTCGTGAAATGGTCAATAATAACAACATAATACTTGTAATTATCAACGGACAAAAGCGGAGATGTCCAGACATCGGTGAAAAGATATTCAAGGGGACGAGACGACACAATGGTGGAGTTTGAGAACGGTAGTTTATGGGCTTTATTGATAAAACAGTCCGTGCAAGACAAATTGCTGGTTCTTGAAGAGGAAAGAGGAATTGAAAAAGCAGAAACAATATTGTGTAAAACGGATGATGATGGATGACCCAATCTTGCGTGCCATGAATGTAGAGTGGTTTTAGGACCCGTGAAAGATAACAGTGCTTGAGCTTGTGAATTCGTGACCGGCCACTCATACAGTTCGTCCTTAGTTTTGCCTTGGAGCAATGGGACCCCCGTATTGAGATCCTTCACCTGAAACGAAGCAGGAAAGAATTCAACAGAGACATTATTAGTGTTGCAAAGCCGGAATACAGATATCAGATTTTTCTGTATATCAGGGACACAAAGAATTTTATCCAAAGTTAAAGACCGAAGTGAACAAGGGAAAGTTGTGGAACCGGTATGTGTAATGGAGAGATTAGATCCATCTGCAAGAGCCACATCATCTCCACCAGTATACGGATGATGAAGAGATAAGTTGTTTAGGTCTGACGTGATGTGGTGTGTCGCACCGGAATCAAGCATCCAGTTGTTGGCAGTGTAAGGTGTGTGACCACCAGATTTGCACGAGGCTGCCATGGACGGAACGGACTGACCGGAGGTGGAGGAGCATACGAGTTCTTGATATGAGGGCTGCTCGAGTTATATACACAAGTGAAGCTCTTGGAAGCTTGAGAAAATCACAGAAAACAGAGAAAACGTTTCAGAAAACCTGAAGGCGAATCGTTCGCTCCGGTACTAGCATCCCGTCGTCCAGTTTGTGTGCGTGTGGACTTCTGTAGAGGCGCAGCACTTGAGGCGCTTGATTATCTCGATTACCTGTTCTTCTTCCGCTGCAAATCTCCAGGTATGTTCGAGATCCATCAAAGATTCAATTAACACGATCCGTGGGTTAGGATGTTGTTAGGGCTGTTTTAATCCGATTAAAACCTGAACAAATCCCTTCAGTGGTATCAGAGCGGTTTGTTTTATTGAATCTGGAGCTTATAATTGAATTGGTTGAATTCAAAACGAGATATATATGATATATAGGATTGCTTGCTAGATTATTATGTTCAAAAACTGTTTTTGTTGCATAAATCGTTAAATCCAGGGCTTGTGCGAAACGGGTGTCGATCGACACCATGTGTGTGTCGATCGACACCGATCGGGTTTTCGCGTGAACTTTTAGGTCACGATCGAAGATCGTGTTTCCTCAAACCACTGGTGTCGACCGACACTAAAGTAGTGTCGATCCACACCAATCGGTTCATCGCGTTTGGTTCAATTGGATTGAACCGGGTAATCGCGATCGGTTCAAGCGGTAAATCGGTTATCGTTCATTGAACCGATTTGGTTGGTGTCGACCGACACTAATGTAGTGTCGATCGACACCGGTCGGTTATTTGCAAATTGATTCGATCGGTTTAATCGGTTAAATGGTTTATCGCGATTGAACCGGATCGGAATCTGTCAGTCAACATAAACTAGTTGTGTCGATCGACACTGATCTGGTGTCGATCGACACCACTTCAGAATTTGCGTTCCTAGCTTGTTTAACTTAAGAATTTTTAAAGGTTTAAAACAAGTTGAAATATCTAGGATATATAATTGATATAAACTAGATTTAAGGTTCAGTTCCTCAAACAAAATATTAAGCTTTTAATATCTTCCCAATCTTGTCAACTGTCAAGGCTCGTTTCATTGTGTGATGGGTCTGCCAAAGCAGGGTGTCCGCAATTACATGAGTGAGGCAGGTTGTAATCGTTACTACGGACTTAAAAGATTGGTTTGCTTAACTGGACTATCAAAATAGTTTTGGGCTCAGAGATATAGGATCGGATTTGATATAAGATATTAATCCGAGACAAGAATTATATATGATATAATTAGCAAAGTGTTGCTTACCTAAATAGCTAAAAGTTTGGGCGATGGGCCAAAGCTCACTCAAATTTTTTGTGAAATATGGATCTTGGATCATTATATTCAATTGAGGAAAATTGTTTTGAATATAATGTGAGTTCTTAATTGTTAAGATTTCTCATTTCTTGAACATCGAAACTAAACTCTCATTTTGTGTTTTTTCAGCTATGGCTAGCTCCCCTCACAGAAACACATTCTCGCTTCGATCCGTCCTTGAGAAGGACAAGCTTAATGGATCGAACTTCCTTGAATGGTATCGGAACTTGAGAATTGTTCTCAAGCAGGAGAAAAGGAATATGTCCTTGAGAAGGTTCTCCCTGAGAACCGAAATCCAATGCCGACACGCTGAAAGGAATGCTTGGGAGAAGCATTCCAATGATGAGGTCGATGTGAGTTGTCTCATGCTGGCTACCATGAACTCGGACTTGCAGAAGCAATACGAGAACGTGGCGTCACCTGTTGAGATGATCACTAGCCTGAAAGGGATGTTTCAGGAGCAAGCACGAACTGAGAGATACCAGACGGTTAAGTCTCTCATTGAGTGCAGGCTACCAAAGGATGGTCCAGTTAGCCCACATGTCATTAAGATGATGGGTTATATTGATAACTTGGCAAAACTGGATTGTCCCCTTAGCCAAGAGTTGGCTACGGACATCATTTTGCAGTCGTTGCCGTCAAGCTTTGATCAGTTTATCATGAACTATAACATGAACAACATGACAAAGACTTTGACGGAACTGCATGGCATGCTCAAGACAGCTGAGCCAAACATCAAAAAGGGCACCCCTAATGTACTTTTGGTGCAAGGGGGTAAAAAGTTTAAGAAACATGCTAAGGGTAAAGGAAAAGCTAAGGCATTCCATTTGAGAATCAGGATAAGCCTGAGGCTTCTTCCAAACCCAAACGCGGCCCTACTGATGCTGATAAATGCCATTACTGCAATAAGTCTGGGCATTGGAAGAGAAATTGCAAAGAGTATCTTGGAGATCTAAAGAACTCGAAGAAGACGTATGAGACGACTTCTTCAGGTATCTATGTTATAGAAGTAAATGTTACTACTTCAGGTTCTAAGTCTTGGGTATTAGATACCGGCTGTGGCGCTCATATTTGTACAAATATGCAGGGTCTAAGCAACAGTAGAACGCTGGAGAAGGGACAAGTGGACCTACGCGTTGGGAATGGAGCAAGAGTTGCTGCATTGGCCGTAGGAACTTATCATTTGTCTTTGCCGTCAGGCTTGGTTTTAGAATTGAATAATTGCTACTATGTACCTGCTATAAGCAGAAACATCATTTCTATTCCTGTTTTGGATTTAGAAGACTTTCATTTTTCGATTAAAACAAGTGTTGTTCTTTTGATCGTAATGAAATGTTTTATGGTAGCGCTCCATTAGAGAATGGACTTTATATTCTTAACCAATCTTTGCCTGTCTATAACATAAGTACTAAACGGTTAAGAACCAATGACTCGAACCCTACGTTTCTCTGGCATTGTCGTTTGGGCCACATCAATGAGAAAAGGATTCAAAAGCTTCATAATGATGGACTTTTGGACTCATTTGATTTTGAATCATTTGAGAAGTGTGAATCCTGCTTATTGGGCAAAATGACAAAGGCCCCTTTCAACAAATTAATGAAAGGGCCGGTGACCTATTGGGACTAATACATACCGATGTATGTGGTCCAATGAGTGTTAGTGCTAGAGGAAACTTTCAGTACTTCATCACGTTTACTGATGACTTCAGTAGATTTGGTTATGTCTATTTAATGAGACATAAATCGGAATCCTTTGAAAAGTTCAAGGAGTTCCAAAATGAAGTACAGAACCAACTTGGCAAAAGTATCAAAGCTCTTCGATCAGATCGTGGAGGTGAGTACTTAAGCCAGGAGTTCAGTGATCATCTGAGTAACTGTGGAATTGTTTCACAACTCACTCCTCCTGGAACACCTCAGTGGAATGGTGTGTCTGAAAGGAGGAATCAGACTTTATTAGATATGGTTCGATCGATGATGAGTCAAGTAGATCTTCCATTATCCTTTTGGGGATACGCTCTAGAAACGTCTGCGTTTACGCTAAACAGAGTTCCATCAAAATCAGTCCAGAAGACGCCATATGAGATGTGGACTGGAAAAGTTCCAAGATTGTCTTTTCTTAAAATTTGGGGTTGTGAAGCTTATGTCAAGCGGTTGATATCTGATAAGCTTGAACCCAAATCTGATAAGTGCTACTTCGTTGGTTATCCTAAGGAAACCAAGGCTTACTACTTTTACAACCGTTCTGAGAACAAAGTGTTTGTTGCTAAGAATTGTGTTTTTCTTGAGAGAGAATTTCTTTCCAAGAAGAACAGTGGGAGTAAAGTACAACTCGAAGAAGTTCGAGAATCACAGGAGCCTGCTCAACCTGTCGAGGAAGAGCAGCGACTGGATCTACAAAGAGTTGTAGAGTCCGAACCTGTGATGCCAGAAGTTCGCAGATCCGAAAGGATTCGTCAAGAGCCCGAGAGATATGGATTTCTTGTGACTAATTGTCATGATCTCTTGATCATTGACAGTGACGAACCTGCGACTTTCGAAGAAGCAATGATGGGCCCTGACTCCGAAAAGTGGTTTAAAGCCGCTGAATCCGAAATCGGTTCCATGTCGCAAAACCAAGTATGGACTTTGGGTGATTTACCTGATGGTGTAAAAGCCATTGAGTGTAAATGGGTCTTCAAGAAGAAGATCGATGTGGATGGAAACGTTCAGATTTACAAAGCTAGGTTGGTGGCAAAAGGTTTCAAACAAGTTCAAGGTGTTGACTATGATGAAACCTATTCCCCAGTCGCTATGCTTAAATCTATTCGGATTCTCCTAGCAACAGCCGCTCATTATGATTATGAGATTTGGCAAATGGATGTGAAAACAGCTTTCCTTAACGGGATTCTGGAGGAGGATGTGTACATGACACAACCTCCGGGTTTCATTGATCCTAATGCTGCTGGGAAAGTATGCAAGCTTCATAAATCCATTTATGGATTGAAGCAAGCATCTCGGAGTTGGAACCTACGTTTTGATGAAGCAGTTAAAAAGTTTAACTTCATCAGAAACGAAGAGGAACCTTGCGTTTACAAGAAGACTAGTGGGAGCGCAGTTGCATTTCTCGTATTGTATGTAGACGACATACTTCTCATAGGAGATGATATTCCGTTACTTCAGTCAGTAAAGGACTGGCTCGGAAGTTGTTTCTCGATGAAAGATATGGGTGAAGCCGCCTATATTCTTGGAATAAGGATCTATAGAGATAGATCAAAGAGGCTGATTGGACTGTGCCAGGACACTTATATCGATAAGGTTCTACACAGGTTCAACATGCATGATTCCAAGAAGGGCTTGCTTCCGATGTCTCATGGCATTACTCTCAGCAAGAAGCAGTGTCCTTCGACACCTGCTGAGCGAGAGCGCATGAGTAGGATTCCTTTTGCTTCTGCAGTAGGATCTATTATGTATGCCATGCTTTGTACTCGTCCAGATGTTGCTTGTGCTTTAAGCATGACGAGTCGATACCAATCAGATCCCGGTGAGAGTCACTGGACTGCCGTCAAGACAATCCTGAAGTATTTGAGAAATACCAAGGATAAGTTCTTAGCGTACGGAGGAAGTGATGAGCTTGTAGTGAGTGGTTATACGGACGCCAGCTTTCAGACAGATAGAGACGATTTCCGATCTCAGTCTGGTTACGTCTTCTGTCTGAATGGAGGTGCAGTTAGTTGGAAGAGTTCCAAGCAGAGCACCGTGGCGGACTCAACGACCGAGGCTGAATACATCGCTGCTTCTGAAGCGGCGAAGGAGGCTGTTTGGATTAGGAAGTTCATTACTGAGCTTGGTGTGATTCCTAGCATTTCTGAGCCTGTGGCATTGTTTTGTGACAACAATGGAGCCATAGCTCAGGCTAAGGAGCCCAGATCACATCAGAAATCCAAACACATTGAGAGGAGATATCATCTGATTCGTGATATCATTGAGAGAGGTGACGTTAAGATCAGCAGAGTTCCAACAGACGAGAACGTTGCTGACCCGTTGACTAAGCCACTCCCACGACCGAAGCATGAGAGTCATGCAGCTGCTATAGGCATTAGATTCCTTAAGCAGTAATCTTGTTTTAGTGGGAGTTATCATATTTATGTTTTGATGTTCATGTAAACATACATTTGGTTATGTTTTATTTAATGAAATTGTTTCAGTATTATTTAATGGTGTTATTAAATAATTGTCCAAAAGTAATTTATGGCATTCTTATAGATCATCAAATACGTGATTTGATCATGAAACTCTATAAGTGATAGATGACATAAATTATTAGTGTCCATAGTCGAGGTTATCAAAGTTGGACATTGATAACCGCGCGAGACTAGTATGTGAGGTGACTGATGACTAAGTTTCATGGGGTCATTAATAGGAGTATTAAAGTCAATCACATAGATATGTGTTAGAGAACACATGATCGGACATGACCCGCTAATGAGAACTCTACAAGATTGTTATATGAGTGTCATAAGAGTTTCTCATTACGACTATAGAGTATAGTCCTTTGACCTGAGTTCATCATGTTTTCTTACATATGAATTGGTATGCTTTGACCTTGTCAAACGTCAGCCGTAACTGGTGGCTATAAAGGCATTGATTGGGCATATTATGAAGTGTGTAGGAAACAGGGATGGAACAAGATGGAATTTGTCCCTCCCATATAACGGGAGATAAATATCTCTGGGCCTATCGAAGATTTGATACTGGAAATGCGTGGCCGCGCTCAAACGGATTGAATGTCAATCATTTGTCTTTTATCAGTATAAATCGGAGTTCGATAAACATGGTTTGGTTGATTAAGGATGACACGAGTTCTTGCCTTATGCCAGATCGAGATATAGAGACAAAGGGATTATGGGAATAGTTGATTCCAGTACAAGTGGGAGATTGAAGGGAATGTCCTGAAATCAGACATGTATTTACTCTAGTAGAGTCGTGATGTCGAGATAAGACAATCATATGATATTGGACGGTTATAATGTTTTGCTAGAAGCCGCTTATAACTTATGAGTTATGAACTCATTACCATTATCATATGATCCTATAGGGTCACACACCTAAGCAAACTGGATAATATAAATTGGGTTTTGATCATTAGAGTAATGATTATGATCAACGTATATAAGATATACGTCGATATCGTTTTTCTATGAGGGTGTCGATCGACACTAATAGTGGGTGTCGATCGACCCTGTCGGCATCGTCTTCTCGATGTTTGACTTTCTGTGAGGGTGTCGATCGACACCAATGGTGGGTGTCGATCGACACCTGTCGGCAACTCCAGCCTATATATATGATATGAGGGCTGCTCGAGTTATATACACAAGTGAAGCTCTTGGAAGCTTGAGAAAATCACAGAAAACAGAGAAAACGTTTCAGAAAACCCGAAGGCGAATCGTTCGCTCCGGTACTAGCATCCCGTCGTCCAGTTTGTGTGCGTGTGGACTTCTGTAGAGGCGCAGCACTTGAGGCGCTTGATTATCTCGATTACCTGTTCTTCTTCCGCTGCAAATCTCCAGGTATGTTCGAGATCCATCAAAGATTCAATTAACACGATCCGTGGGTTAGGATGTTGTTAGGGCTGTTTTAATCCGATTAAAACCTGAACAAATCCCTTCAGTTCTGAGACTGGAGCTGTGGGCAGCGACGGGCACTATGACCTTGCGTGTAACAGTACTGACACTTGCCCAAATATGGTTTTGATGTTCGGGAGTCATTCCTGTTGTTGTATTGATTCTGAGTCTGGCGATCATTGTTGTAGCGGTTGTGGGAGTTGTTGTTGGAACTTGATCCATGAGAGCGATTGGTGTTGTTGGAGTGGCGTTGATTAACCTGATTGGCAGAGATCGGAGTATTGTTAAGCGGAGCAGCATAGAGGCAGAGGATTTTGGCTTCTTGATTGAGGAGCCGTTCATGAATCTCAATAAGAGATGGAGGCACATCTTTGCCTTCAATTTGATCCACAACAGTCTTGTACTCATCAGGTAAACCTTCTAACACGATCTCAACAGCATCTTCATGATCATAGGGCTTGTCGAGGATAGCAAGTTGATCAAGGCGATTAGTAATGCCTTGAAAGTACTTATCAATAGATTTTGTACCTTTGGTAAAGTGTTTGAGCTGTGTCTTGAGTTGCTTAATATGGCCTCTACTTGGTTTCGCGTAAGTAGACCAGAGAGTATCCCAGATTTGTGCTGCCGTTTGTGAACGAGAAACAAGGGGTTGTAGTGGCATGGTTATAGCACCAATTAGAGCACTGAAGATCAGCTGATCTTGACGATTCCATTTGGTGTAGGCAGGGTTTGGAGAGACGACTTCATAAACAGTGATTGTGGCTGCAGGAACAGCAAAAAGGGTATCAAGGTGATTGACGAGACCATAACCGTCAAGGAAAGAGCGCACTTGCAGGCTCCACATAAGATAGTTTGTGCTTGTAAGCTTAGTGACATGATTCATATTGAGGCTGAGAACAGACTCAGTTTGGAGAGGAACATTTTCTGGGTTAGCATTGTTTGAGGCGTGAGCCATTGTTTGGCGGCTGAAGTGAAAGAAAAAGAAAAATTTTAGGTCTTTGGAGCGATATGCTCTGATACCATATAGGAAAAGGGTTTATTGTGTTTTCTTATTATTCACAAATGAAGAGGATCAACGTTTTATACAGAGATACAGAGAATGAATAAGGAAAACTGTAATCACAATTACTTCTAAATATATACTTGACATATGTGTCTAATAGATACAGAGTCACTCTGCGTTCTAGCTGGAAAGAAGGTCTGGTCTGTTCGCATTGATCTTCACATTTTGGACAATGAAGGGTAGGTTTTGTTGGCTACACTACTTCTCCTCTCCTTCGTGTTCATTGAAGGTTCTGGTTTTAAGATGATCTCTTATGTGTGTTTTTATCACACGCTCTTGTATAGGAACTTGGTTGATGAAGTAAGTTCTCAACTGTTTTTTTTTTTTTAATTTTTTTCTTTCTTTTGCAGGAACGGGAGCCAGTCCCACTGATAATACATCGTCTCCCCATAGCCTTCACGTTTGAATTTTTTAATAAAGGCAACGTCGTGGTAACAACAGAGATTATTAGAGAACTGGTAAGGTTTTAAAGCTGAACAATCTCAAGTAGCTGTATCATTTTCTCTGCTTAATGCTACTTTTCCAAAATCAGGCATTTAGCTACTTGTAGATTCTTCCGAGTCTGCTCCACCTTGACGTGAAGACTCCCCTTGTTCGTAGCTATTTCATGTAGGTCCTTGAATCAAGTCAGACTTGAATGTCACCTTCCTGCTACTCTTTTCAGTTTGTCGTTGATCCTTTCTGGAACTTTTTCTGAATCCACTGAGCTCATTAAAGTGTCTTTGTACACTTCTTCTTCCTGAAACACCACATTTCTGCTCGTGTTGCACTTTCCTTCTTCTGGTAGCCACACACGATACCCTTTAACCCCAAAGGGATAGCCCATAAAAACTTCCTGTATCGTGTGGACATAGGCAGAACACCCGAATCTCCTTAGATGAGACAGCTCGGGTTTAACTCCTTACCAGACTTCTTCTGGCAGTTTAAACTCGATAGTGGAGTTAGGTGTCCTGTTTATTAAGTACACAGCTGTTGAAGTAACCTCTGCCCAAAATTCCTTTCCCATACCAGTCTCTGCCAACATGCTCCTAACCTTGTCCATAATTGTGTGATTCATCCTTTTGGATACTCCATTCTGCTGGTATAAGTGCATGTTTAGTGCCTCTTCACTCCTGAGTCCTTGCACAACTCATCGAACTTGGTATTGCAAAATTCTAGACCGTTGTCTATCCTTAGGTATTTGAGCTTCTTGCCTGTTTGATTTTCCACAGACGTTTTCCACTCCTTAAACTTTTCAAAAGCCTCGTCTTTGGACTTTAGGAAGTTGACCCACACTTTCTTTGAGTAGTCGCCAATGAAGCTCACGAAGTACTTTCATCCTCCTAAACTTTCTGGGTTAGCTGGAGATCCCCACAGATCTGAATGAACGTAATTTAGGATGCCCTTCGTTGTGTGTTTAGCAGAGGGAAAGCTCTGTTTATGGGATTTCCCTA
This sequence comes from Isatis tinctoria, assembly GCA_010577795.1. Classification (NCBI taxonomy): domain Eukaryota; kingdom Viridiplantae; phylum Streptophyta; class Magnoliopsida; order Brassicales; family Brassicaceae; genus Isatis; species Isatis tinctoria. The sequence continues at coordinate 5,841,431 of CM021248.1, read as the reverse complement.
ACACACAACTCTTGCAAAACCCGAGTTTGTCACTATCCTTTAGTGTCAAATAACCTTGTTTTACCAGAATCTAGAATCCATTCTCCCTGTCAACACCATGGTTTGAGCTCCGTTGCAACATTTGCTGAATCCGTCTGTTTTTTGTTGTTCTTCTGAGGGCATTCACGTTTCCAGTGTCCCTTCTTTCCGCATATGAAGCACTCGCTTTTGCCTTTCTGGTTGTACTTAGGTTTAGAATTTGATCTTCCTTCACGGGACTTTGATCTTCCTTTACGGTTCTTTCCTTTTTCAGATCTGTCCTTAGATCTTCCCCTCTCTTCCACGTACAACCCTTCTTCTTGTTTACGAGTCTTGTTCAGAAGTCCTTTTTGGCGTAAGAAGATGTCGTTACATCCCTTACTGTCAAAGACTCCTTTCCTGCTCCATACTTGAGGGTATGGACTAAGGGTTCATAAAGAGGTGGGAGACCTGTGAGTATCTGAATAGCCTGATCCTCATCGCTTATGGCAATGTCTAAGCTTGCAAGATCTTGAACTAGCTTGAGGAAACAGTCCATGTTTTCTTCAGTGCTCTTCGTCTCTTCCATTTTATAACTCGCAAACTGTTGTTTGAGAAATATTCTGTTCGGGAGAGTCTTAGTTTGATAATTTTGCTCAAGCGCTTTCCACATTCCATATGCTGTCGTCTCGTGATATATCTTTCTTATGATCAAATCCGTGAGGCACGTACAGAGTAAGTTCTTTACTCTTGTATCTCTAGCAACCTTCAATGGATCGAGTACTGGTTCTTCTCCTTCTTCTAATTTGCTAGAATCTTTGTACAGAGTAGCTCCATCTTCAAGAACATCTGCAAGTCCCTGAATCTCCAGTTGGCCTAGGAGCTTATACTTCCACATCCCAAAATCGCCTTTGTCGTCGAACTTATCCATCTTGAATCTTCCATGAGTCGGCTCTAACTTCACCGTCGTCATGATCCTTGAAGATGAAGATGCGATCTTTCGAACACGCCCTGAGAACAGCTAAGTTCTCCTTCTTGATTACTTTTCCTTTCGGTTGAGAAACTCCAAACCTGGAGCTCTGATACCACTTGTTAATGAATAACTCTTCGATCGAACTAATCAAGATTGTTGGTTTGTTGATTTGCAGAAACTGGAAGCTTAAATACACCGGCGATTTAACGAGTTCATGACCTGGAAAGGTCACTACATCTCGTGGAGGACGGAGCCTCCAAACATCCACTAAAGAAATGGCGAATACAAAGTTTCCGGTGAACAGGTGATACACGAAGACAACCCGAATCCAGAACCCTTAGACGATTACAATCAAACCCCGGAGAAACCCTAGAAGATACAAAGAACCTGAGCTACAGGTAATCTCTCTCGAATCTATCTCTCTTTCTCTCTCGCTTGATCTAACGACTCTGTTATTTCTGTTTCAGGTGAGATCGCGTGAAGAAGACGAAGTCCAACGGCTCGTCCTTTTAAATCCCGTGTCTCCAGCTTTTGGACCATTAAAAGATTCGGCCCAATGTCTTCAACATCAAAGGTCTTGACCCAACGAGGCCCACTTGGCGACGTCTGTGACCAACACGTGACAATCTTGGCCGTTGATAAATTCTAATAATTTCTCACAAGGACAAAATAAGAAAAATGTTTATGCTCAATGCAAGAATCGGTAGTCTAATTCATTGGAGTACTCGTGCTTTTATAGAGCTGGATGACCTTTTCTCTTTTTCCTTTTTCTATATGTTGATCTTAATTTTGATATGTTGAAGAGCCATTTCTTTTATTTTCATGTAATTTTTCCTTGAAAGCTGATTTTCCTTTTCTATGTTCATCATGTTTGCATTTTTTGCACAAGTCCCTTTGCTTCAACATTCTTTCTTTGTTGATTTTGTGTTTCAATCCAGCAATCCTACATTTCAACATGAAATTAATACCTTTCTCCCCCTCAAATCATGTTCTTGCTCTTTGTAAATTCTTCTTGATAGAAACACATGATCAACTACACAAACGATAGGTTTTTTATGTAGGAGCTATAATCCAATTCCTAGGTTTATGCAAGCAATGGAGTGATTAGCACAAGACCTGTCTTTTTTAGATAAGCTTGATTATGTTTTGGTTGTCGTACAAAAATGTATTCCTTGTTTTCGAAAAGTCTATTTGTTTCTAGGTTTTCTGTAAGATTTTGACTGAGAGGAAAATCGTTTTCGAGTCAAACATGAACCAACTATACCTTTTGAGAATTACGAGACGCAAAAGTAAATAAACGTTTTCGTCTCAGCCTTAGTTCTATATTCATTAAAATGGGTGATCTATATGATTTATACCAAGTGAGACTCAACCATACTGTAACGACCAACTTACCAGGAAAAGCTGAAGACGAGGAAACTGAGAAACAGAAAATTTCTAGGAGAAACAAAAATGAAAGAAAAAGGGTAAATCTGATGCAACAATAATTGGGAATGACCGAAGAGAATAAAATATCATTCATTAAGTCAAACCCGCAAAATTAAATTCAATGTTGATAAAATAAGAAAAAAGACAATAATAAATATAATAGTTATATAAGGCTAAGGCTAAGACATCAAATTGGATAAGGTGTAAGGTACCACAAGCGTTAGGTGGTAGTTTCAGGCTATGATTGGCATAGCTGATAGTAAAGCAGTAGCAATATGCAGCATAAGCAGTATGCTGCTGAAGCTGTATGCTCTGATTAATACATGTTTTTAAATGACTGGCAGAGCTGTAAGCAATTTTATATAAAATTCAAAAAATATACTTAAGATATTTATTTTTATGTATTATATATTTATTTAATACTTACAATATATTTACCATAATACTTTTTTTATTTAAAAAATTTATTAATTAAATTTGTTTTTATAATTATAAATATAATAAAATTAATTTGTTGATAATTATTAGTTTTAAAAGTATAAAATTTACAATTGAATATAAATATATTTTTTTGTATTATTTAACATAATAAATGAATTATATATAATTATTTTAGAATTTTTAGATATTTAAATGGTAAATGCTCTACAAAAAGCTCCATCTCAGAGCATAGAGGGGAGGAGCATTTGAGAGCATTAGCAGCTTCTAAATGCTTCCCTAAATGCTTTATGTACAAAAGTTGATTGGATGATGAAAAAGCATAATGCTCTACATAATGCTCTTCCAATCAAGGCCTCAGAGTAGCCTATAGAAGGTGCGAGTTATGCACCACCTCCTATAGTAGATGAGATGGTCAAATAAAGTATTTTCTATAGTAGCATCATGAATGGCGCATAGGAGAGCCGCGCGGAGAGCACCCTTGCTCATGCTACTCAGCCTAACTATAAGAAATGACATTTGACATTCATGGAATTTGCTCATATATAAGACTCTTCAAAAAGTTTTCAACAAACTGACCCTTTGCCCCTTCACTAAAGAGATAATAGCATTTTAATTACTAAGCTTTGGTCTTTTTATAGTTGATTTTACTTTTACATGACTAGTCCGATCAAAAGATGCATCCCTCATTTTTCTTTCCTCTCAAACCCGTCTTCTCCAAAAACCATAAATACACTTCTCTCTTCATAATTATTCATCTCCCTCATCAACCATAACCGACTCTCATGTGTATGCTACTGTCACTGACTCTTCGGTAAACACGGCTTTCTTGTTATTCGCTTCAGTATGCTTTAACAGAAAACTATTATGGTATAAAAAAAATCAAAAGCTCACACGAAGAAAATGAACAATATTTGTACAACAAATGGTCACAAAAATTTACCTTTGGTGTTGTACTTTAGAGGTGTCTCCCAGTCCGAGATATGCATCACTTTTGACACGTGAATCCTTCACAGAATGTAAAATTAAATGAGTTCGATAAAAAAAAAGGAGTAATAACAATAATAAAAACTAGCATAGCAAAACAGATCAAGATTTTAAAAATGATATTTACAGATAAGTAAATTTCAAAATCTATAGTAAATTTCGGCTTCTTTTTTTAAGCTCGTCCTCCAAATAGTTGGTGTGTAGTGTTTTGTTTAGTCTTAGGCTCAGTTATCGAAGAATCTAAACCCTATGTGAAACAAGAAAGATGAAAGTTTAAGAAGAAATAAGATAAAATCAAGGTTTCTCACTATGCAAGAATTTGGTTCTTTGTTCATTGCATTTGCAACTGTTTGCCATTGGCTAGGTAAAGCTTTGGCTAAATCCAGCAACCGTTTGTCATATATGCAACTCCATGACTATGGAAGAGAAACAAAGAAGAAAAATGAAAAGTAAGAACAATTTTCTCAGGAAAATAAAACCCTAATCTGAGAAGAATAAGACAAAAACTTTATCGATGCAACTAAAGAAAATTTTCTGAGTACTTTCTCGGGAAGCTCCCAACTTTTCTTGGGATAATATACCCTAATTTGAGAAGAAATAGCAAAGAAATCATTATCCATTAACAGAGATTTGCATATGAAATTGAAGGGTTATGATAGTACACTCATCACTTCATTTCACATGGACGAAGATAGATGGGAACCGCACAAAAATCACACCATCACCCCTCTGACTAGCCCTGGGCATTTTAACCGAAAACCGAAAACCGAACCGAAACCGAACCGAAATAACCGAAACCGAACCGAACCGAATTTTATGATTAACCGAACGGTTACTAAATTTCTATAACCGAAAAAACCGGACCAAAACCGAACCGAACCGAAACCGAATGGATAACCGAACGGATAACCGAATATCCGAAATACGATCCATATACTTAAAAATATTATTTATATTTATATTTAAAATAATTAAATAATTAAAATTAACCAAATATTAGTAAAAAACCGAATTATCCAAAATTATCCAAATGTTTTATCCAAAATATCCGAAATTATCCGATATTATCCGAAGTTATCCGGTTTTTTATCCAAATTATCCAAAAAATATAAATAAAAACCGGAACCGAAACCGAAATAACCGAACCGAAACCGAACCGAATTTTATGATTAACCGAACGGTTACTAAATCTCTATAACCGAAAAAACCGAAAACCGAAAAAACCGAACCGAAACCGAACCGAATTTTATGATTAACCGAACGGTTACTAAATATCTATAACCGAAAAAACCGAAAACCGAAAAAACCGAACCGAACCGAACCGAAAACCAAACGCCCAGGGCTACCTCTGACCTTTTCCTCGATGCGATCATTATTACACGTCACGAGCCATATATATGTTTGTGAATTCAGTGACAACATTGCTGCTGCAGCTTCAGGTCCTAATTCACAACAGGGATTGGGCCAACAATGTGACAAGCCCAACGAGAGGACTCAACAAGTGCCACTACAACAGTTGTCTACGGTTCAAACAAGAAAGGATGAGAGCAAAACTTCAAATGCAGATAAGGCCAAAGACTGTACGGGAAAAGCAAAAGCTTTCACGATCAAGCTGGCAAATCCATTTCAGACCCTTGATCTTGATTGTGCTGCTTGATTATGCCATCTGTCTGGTGTCACTAGGGTTTTAGACATTGTATAAATAAGAAGCAATATCATTGTAAAACCTTTAATCGGAAATGAAATAAAAGAATCATTCATCCTCTTCATCTAAATACACAAAGTTTCTGTTTTCTTATATGGTCTCTTGTGTCCTCAATTAATTTTCTAGATTCCATCGTATTTATTTCCTAAATTAGTTGTCACTTAATTCGCGATAACACAGACTCTAAAATACTAATTTTCATGTGATCCATTTTTACTGAAAGAGTGAACGAAATCCTATTTTCATCGTTCATTATTATAATTATTGATTTCACACTTCTTTTTGTCATCCAGTGTATTCATGGTCATGTGGCAAACCCTATTCTGACTTGGTCATGTGGTGAACCCTATTCCGATTCACCTACGTACATCATGCAATTCACGCCTTCAGCTAAAGATTCTAAGTCCGAATGCTTCGTTCGGCTGCACTGCAGTTTTTGATTACGGTGAAATAATTAAATTCATTCAGAGGAATGCGAATACACTCGTTCTCACTATTTTCTTACCAGATGCGACTTCACTGACTTATACCGTGAATTATACTCATACAAGAGATGTTCCTGTCGTTTTTTACATAATTGAATGTGGAATACTAATGCCTATTAGCTTTGCTCATCATCACATGTTAGTCCTCGAAGAAAAAAGTTGGGAGAACTTCTTCTGAACCATAAAGTGATAAAACCAAATCATAGCACACAGAATTCTTTGCTAGATGTGTATTTCACCCTAAGTTCCACACAGTGCCGGTCGTGATACCAAACATTAGAAGCTCAAGCTTCCGGCCCAAAATATAATATATATATTTAGTGGCCCACGTTTTAACATTAATGCTCTGTGGTCTAGTGGTTGAACTCATGAAATATTTGATAGAGGTGTTGAGTTCGAAGCATTTCATCTTCCATTCTGTTAAAATTTTTGTAATATATTAATTAATAGCTTAAAATTGTTTTGGGCTTCCAGCCCTCACATTTCCAGGACCGGTACTGGTTCCACAATGGGAAACTTTTGGAGATGGGGTGTTTCAGAGGAACTTATAAGATTGTGGCTGACGAGTCCAAATTTAAAGTTTAATCATCCTTGTGAGTTGGAGCTTATTTGCTAGGTTTATATAGACCTGTGAATGTATAAGTGTCTAATTGCTAAGTTGACTAAACATTTACGTGATCACATTGAAGGCTTCACACTAGATCAGTGGACAAAGCCTGATCGGTTCATTGAGTAATTTGATATTCACATTTTTTTTCTTATCAGATGTGTAAACTTGAGTTGATGTTCGATTTTATTTCTATTAATCTTTAAGTTAAAAATTCGGTTTTTCTTTTTAAGGGTTTTTTTTCTAATTTGGATTTTTAGTCAAAGATAGTAGACTATATAAATCAACATTTAATGAGTTTGGGTATGATTTGAAAAACAGTTAAACACATGCACAACCGCTCTCCGCTAAGAAAACTGAGATTGGGGTTTCACACATTGTTTCAGTAGTTTTGGCATACAACACTATTGTGCACCAAAAATAATATAGCAATATCGGATTTGAATACAGTCTTAATTAACTCAAATAAATCCGCTTCTAGCCTCATAGCTACTATCGAATTTGAGAGTTTGCGGTTTTATAATCGAAATTTTTTTTTTTCGGTTTTGTGAACACTTTATTGTGATTCCACAGAACATTGCTTTTATATTATTATTTTCGCTTAGAGGTTAAGGTTTCTGCAAACGCTTTTTAGCGAGTTTGCAAAACGCTTAAACCATCTAAAACGTTTCAGCAAACGCTCTTGCAAGCGAGTTTGCTAAACGAGAAATACTTGGTTTATTTTTTAAATCATTATTTCAAATACTTCGGTACAACATACTGATACTTGTCTTACTTGTGATCAGATGTCGAACAAAAATACCGAGATTCCAACTGCGATGGGAGCCGGTGGTGCTGATGCTAACGCACCAGTGATTGAGATCGGTGATACCACCGAGCAGCCAACAAAAAGAGCTCTCTTCACCTCTGGTCAGGCGATTACCTTTCCGGAGGCTCCTACTGAGATTCCGGCTGCAGTCACCCGTGGACTCATGCCGGACAAATTTGAAGGGAAAGGGGTCAAAAACTGGCAAAAGAAGATGCTCTTCGCCCTCACCCACTTGAAATTCGACAGGTACCTGACGGAAGATAAGCCCACTGTTCTGGCAGGCAACACTGACGTCCGCACCCTGGCAAGTGTGGAATCATGGATCCATGGTGACTTCCTTTGTAGAGGATGGATCCGGGGGCGCCTAGCTGATAAGCTCTACGGTGTCTACAGTCAGGCAAAAACATCCAAGGCCCTATGGATGTCTCTGGAGAAGCAGTACAAGACAGAAGACGCTGGATGCCAGAAATTTTCTGTAGCGAAGTTCCTCGACTTCAAAATGGTGGACTCCAAACCCATCATGGACCAAGTGGAGCAACTCCAGCTGATTTGCTACGAGATAGCAGAAGAAGGAATGTCAATTGACGACACCTTCACAACAAACTGCTTCATCGAAAAGCTGCCTCCAAGCTGGGCCGAATTCAAGGCCTACCTTAAGCACAAGCGAAAGGGGCGATGTCTCTGGAGGACCTCATCACCAGGCTGCGAATGGAGGACAGAAATCGCACCCAGAACAACCCTCAAGTTCGCGAACACAATGCGAATGTGGCTGTTCACAAGGGCAAGGGCAAAGCTAAGGTCTTCACCAACTCGCCTTTGAAGCCTTCCTCCTCCACAAACTTCAAGAAGTCGGGGGTTGACAACAAGAAGTTCAAAGGAAAGTGCCACCATTGCAACAAAATCGGCCACGAAGCTGATGTGTGCCGTAGCAAGCCCAAAGAAAATGGGAAAGCTCAGGCGAATTTGACTGAGGAAGACCTATGTGTTGTGGTCTCCGAAGTCAACATGGTTGAAGACAACCCAATGGAATGGTGGTATGATACTGGAGCCACGACCCACATCTGTGCTTTGGGGCACATGTTCAGCACATACCAGAAGAGCAAAATGCAGGAGCAGCTCTTCATGGGAAATGATGCCTTCTCCAAGATCGAAGGTCGTGGAAAAATTGTGCTCAGGATGACCTCGGGGAAGGAAGTAACTCTCAACAATGTGAAGCATGTTCCTGACATGCACAAGGATCTCATCTCAGGAACTCTCTTGAGCAAGGCCGGATTTTTGAACCACTTCGAGGCAGACAAGTTGGTGATCAAGAAATTTGGGGTGTTTGTAGGCAGGGGTTTTGTTAAGAATGGACTGGTCAAGTTGAATGTCAACGCAGTCCCTCGCTATGAGAAACCAGTCGCAAATGTTGCTTCTGATGTTTCCACTGTTGTTTCTGATGCTTCAAATGTTGCTTCTACTTCGAATGTTGTAGCTTCCACTGCCAACATTAATAAGAATAACCCAGTTGCTTATTTGCTTGAGTCTTTTAATATTTGGCATGAAAGATTAGGACATGTTAATAATAAATCTATACAAAGATTAATGAACTTGAACCTAATTCCGAAATTAAAAACAAGCAAAGAGAAATGTGAAGTATGCGTACAGGCTAAACTCACAAAAACTCCGTCACCCAAAAGTTGAAAGAATAACCGAACCTCTAGGTTTAATTCACACAGATTTGTGTGATTTAAAATTCGTACAAACTAGAGGTGGAAAGAAGTATTTTATGACATTTATAGATGATCACACAAGATATTGTTATGTATATTTATTACATAGCAAAGATGAAACTTTGGATAAATTCAAAGAATATAAACGAGAAGTTGAGAACCAACTGAATAAAACTATTAAAATAGTTAGAAGTGATAGAGGAGGTGAATATGATGGACGTTTTAATGCCTTTTGTCAAGAACAAGGGATTATCCATCAAACAACTGCTCCTTATTCACCAGAATCTAATGGAGTTGCGGAACGTAAAAACCGAACTTTAAAAGAAATGATGAATGCAATGTTGCAGGAATCTGGGTTACCCCAGAACATGTGGGGGGAAGCTCTGCTTACTACAAACTACATCCTCAACAAAATACCTCACAAAGTCACGGGAAACACTCCCTATGAACTTTGGAAAGGTAATGTACCATCATACAAATACTTGAAAGTGTGGGGGTGCCTAGCAAAAGTCGCAGTGCCACCTCCTAAAAAGGTCACAGTCGGACCAAAAACCGTGGATTGTATTTTCATTGGTTATGCACACAATAGTAGTGCTTATCGATTTCTAGTTCATAAATCAGAAATACCAGATATCCATGTCAATACAATTATGGAATCGAGAAATGCATCATTTTTCGAAAATGTGTTTCCTTGCAAGGATAAACAACCAAATAAAAGGACTCTTGAACAGAGAGAAGCAAGTTCTTCCACAAGTGAAGCAAATACTTCTGCAACTTCAGAAAATTTAGAAGAAGAACCGAGACGTAGCAAACGAGCTCGTAAGGCAAAATCCTTTGGGGATGAATTCTTGATGGTTCTTCTTACAGAAAATGGACCAAGAACATATGCCGAAGCTATGTCTATACCAAACGCACCTTTTTGGAAGGAAGCTGTCAACAGCGAGATAGACTCTATTAAACAAACTCATACATGGTACATCACTGATCTACCTGAGGGGTTTAAAGCTTTAGGGTGTAAATGGATTTTCAAAACAAAATTGAAAACTGATGGAGCAATCGATAAGTACAAGGCAAGACTTGTGGTGCAAGGATTCCGCCAAAAAGAAGGATTGGATTTCTTTGACACCTATTCTCCAGTAACGAGAATAACTTCAATAAGAATGTTGGTTGGAACAGCAGCATTACGAGATTTGGAAATTCATCAAATGGATGTTAAAACTGCCTTTCTAAATGGAGATTTAGAAGAGGAGATTTATATGAAACAACATGAGGGGTTTGTCGTTCCTGGACAAGAACACAAAGTCTGTCGACTTGTGAAATCCTTGTATGGACTTAAACAAGCTCCAAAACAATGGCATGAAAAATTTGATAGTACAATGATATCAAATGGGTTCACTATCAATGAATGTGATAAATGTCTCTATTTCAAAAGTACACCACATGGGTACATTTTGTTATGTTTATATGGGATTAGCAGATAATATTCTTGGAATTAAAATTATTAGAAATTCTGAAGGATATATCTTGACTCAATTTCACTATGCTGAAAAGCTTCTAGATAGGTTTAAAACCTACTCAAAAGGCACTGCAAAAACTCCTGTAGACCCTCTTCTCCATTTAACTAAAAATAAAGGTGAAGCAGTGTCACAACTGGAGTATGCTAGAGTAATCGGAAGTCTGATATACCTAACAAATTGTACCAGACCCGACCTAGCACACGCAGTAAATGTACTAAGTCGTTATACAAGTAACCCAGGACATACACATTGGAAAGCTATAACAAGAGTATTAAATTATCTTCGTTATACCAAAGATTATGGTCTGCACTATGGAAAAGAACCTTCAGTTTTAGAAGGATACAGTGATGCTAACTGGATTTCCGATTCTAAGAACTCAAAATCCACAAGTGGATATATATCTTTATGCTAGGAGGTGCAGCAGTGTCCTGGAAATCCAGCAAACAAACCCTAATAGCTAGATCCACAATGGAATCTGAGTTTATAGCGCTTGATAGAGCTGGAGAAGAAGCAGAATGGCTTCGAAATTGGTTGGAAGATATTCCACAGTGGGAAAGTCCAGTGCCAGCAATACGTGTACACTGTGATAACCAAGCGGCTATCGCTCGGGCACTGAATAATCTCTACAATGGTAAATCTCGTCATATCAGAAGACGACATAAAACCATCAGAAATTTGATCTCAACTGGTGTTATCACCATTGATTATGTAAAGTCAGCTGACAACCTTGCGGATCCATTTACAAAAGGTTTGAATCGAGATCAAGTTTTAAAATCATCAAGAGGAATGGGTTTAAACCCTGTAAATTAAGAAGAAGTTTGGTGGAAACCCTACTTATGTGACTGGAGATCTCAAGATCTAAGTTCAAGGGGACAACTAAATCAAACCGAATCTGTTAAGAGCACTGTGAGACTTATATCTCTACCCAACTCCTAAGATGATAAACAGTGCTACCTGTGCGTGTTAAGGTTAAACAATGGTTTTTAATGACTCCATAGCTTTGTAAGATATGTGGAGTATTACAGGATACTTCTTTAAATACAAGCTAAAGGCAGATCACCTAGTGAATGTGAAATGGGGCCGTTTCTAGGAGAATGAAAGTAAGGCTATATTCTCCAAGTTCACTCATGAATAACCAGGCATGTTCAAGGCCAAAATGAACACAATAGAGAACTGAGTTCTACTAGAAAACGTTGATGCGCGATTGTTGTTGTCTCGGTTTACACTTAAATCCGGGGGGTTCAAGACATCATGCTCACCCCTTGGCCAGTAAACCCGACAGAAATCAAAAATGATAAGTTCAAAGCTGAAACATGCCACTTATCAGATACAGTAACATTTTCGCTTACTCTCGAAAAAGTCTGTCTAGTCTAGTCTGCTCAAGTCAGTGTCTAGTCTAGTAGAGTCGAGTCAGTTTTATGATAGTTTATCAAGTTTTTGGAGTCTTCATATATGTTTAGAGTCATTTCTATTCATGTGGGGATTGTTGGAACCAAAATAATAATAACATTTTGGGCTTAATTATTATTTGGGTGTGTGTGAATTGAAATGGGCATGGGTCCATATAAATGACATTGGTTTGATGTAGATTGAATTCAAATCAATTGGTTTGGTTTGGTTGGGCTGGGTCGATTCAAATGAAGTGGAGAAAAACTCTTTACCGAGTCTATCGTTATCTTCTTCTCTTCATTTTTATTCATCCCAAGAGACTCGGTCTCTCTGTTGAGAGAATCTCGCTGCCCACCTTCCCATCATCTCCTAGATTTGTGTTGACTATTTCAAACGGAGCTGATCTCCTTCTGCTTTAAATAGTCGAACAATTCTATTTGGAAAGGTTAGTTCTAAGACTTACAAATATCACACAAAAGTTCCTGCAATTCCTCTCCGTGAAAGAAAGTAAGTATTCAAGAGTTAGTAGATACGAGTTCGATAGGGCTAATTTCGAGTGTTGCGAAATTGGTTGTCCACGGTTGTATCCTGGGACTTTGTAATCGATGTAAACTCGTCGCACTATGGGCAATTATAAAAGTTAAGGACAGAGTTTTATAACTCGCCTCCGTTTCGTTTTTATTCGGTTTTTTTTTTCAATTCTTCTTTGTCGCAGTTGATCGCTTTTATTGTAGTGTAGAAATTCAGGTCCTACAGTTATAAATAGATACATTCAGCAATCGGCAGGGTTAGACTAACGAGGAAAAAAAGAAGAAGGCTTTGAACAAAAATTGAAAAATAGATGTGTGTGCAATTCAACCTTGAGCATGATGCTGACTAAGAAGCACCGATTATAATTAGAACTCTCTGTCGAAGTTGATGGATGATCTGAAATTTAGCAAAAAAACAGAGAACAATTAAAGAAGAATAACCAAAACCAAATCATCCGAAATACTAAACATTTGGTAAAAAGATAATATTAATAATAGAAAGAATAGTGAAGAGAACTAACGGTTTTGGAATAAGAGAGCTTAGCCCATGTTTGGATATGGCCACTGCTGGTTTTGAGGTGATAAGGGCAAGCAGGTTCTGCGTTTACGAAGTAGTCGGAGTTCTCTATCGCATCACAAACCCACATATCGTTTTCAACATCCTTTGCTCTTTCTATTAGATTGCAGAACCCTACCTGCCAAAGAAGAACACACAAACATATTTGTCAAAACATGCGTTTCAACAATGTGAAACGCTCTTGCCGTTTGATTCTGTAAAACTAGAGAAGAATGTGGAGTTTGTATATGTACCACAGATCCGACAAGATAATGGCTAATGAGGGGAATGTGGAGGTCATCCATGGATGATGTGCTGAAGCTTGTAGCAAGAAGACTATTTGAGATCTCCCCTGAATCTGAACAGTGTAAGGATCCATCTGTAACAAACACCCACTGCTTCTTTTGGTCAACATCCGTGTACGCATTTCCAACATATACAACTTACGCTGCGATATCGAATTCACTAAAAGAGCGATGAAAATAAGATATATGAGGGTATATATAAGCAAAAGTAAGTTTGGTAAAGAGTGTGCATAAGAAGAAGAAAAAGCTATTGACCTTCCAAGAGGGATTTCACCAAGATTCAACAAAGACATCGATTTACGGGGGTTGAAAAAGGGCCTGAAGCACAGAGAAATTTTAAAAAAAGAAAGAAATAGATGAGACAGATTCAGGTATGTCAACAGAAAGAAACTCCACAAAGACAACTTACTGAAAACTTTCAGAAGCTTTTGGAGACAAAGGCTGCAAACTTGAGCTCGACCCTCTGGCATGTAAGTAAAGTGTTTCTGAATCTATGTTCATTGGAACCAGCCCTTTCATTATGTATATCTTCCCCTCTGTCAACTCGGTTCTCTGTCACAGTGGAAGAAAATGCCAACTGTTTTAATAATCTACAAGAAAACCAAAGTTTCTCAACCTTATGGATGATGCTCCTCGTCATGTACATTGATGGTAACGATTCTGATATGAACTCACCGTTAACTCTAAGCTCGTATGGAAAATTTCGCGTAAACATATACAACCCATTAGAAAAAGTGCCTTCTTTTAGATTTTGCATGGAAACATTCAGGCATTTTCACCGTACTTGTGTATCTGTGGGATTCCAGATTGTTAAAATGGCTTCTTCTGATTAGGGACGAATGGCCTGTTCTGGTTTTGGTAGTTGTTGGAGTAGCCTCTCTGGAAACCCGTCTGAGGTTGGTTTCCTTGCTTAGGATAAACCTGATCCTGAGGATTCTCCACATTAGTGCTCCTATAAGATAGATTCAGATGAGTGTTGAAACCATGGGTATTGAATCCTCGGTTTTGTCCAAATCCTTATCCATTAACATAGTTAACTTCCATCTGATCATCACCGGTTTCCTCCTCAAAGACATGAGCGAGAGGTGTCCCACCATCCTCATCAACAAAGTGGACCGATTTCTGGTTGCCCTACAGTAAAAGGTTAACCTTGGCAGTGAGCTCATCGATTTTCTTAGACTTCCCACTGTTGACCTTCTTCCTGTCGTACTATGGGCTCTTGTTGCTTGAGCTTGCGGCCAGGTTTTCTATCAGCTTCAGAGCCCCTTCTTTCGATATCGTGTAGAAATCTCCATTGCTGGCTGCGTTGAGAGCGTTTCTGTGATCCCATTCCACTCCATCGTAGAAGGTGCTGAGTAGCTGCTTGTCACTAAACCCATGGTGAGGGCATTCGCGCTTGTATTCCTTGAACCGCTCCCATGCTTCGTTGAAGGTCTCGCCAGAAAGTTGCTCGAATGAGGATATCTTGTTCCTCAAGGCTGCGGTTTTGGACTTGGTGTAGAATTTGTCCAAGAAAGCCGATCTAGCATCAGCCCAAGTTGCCAAAGAGCCTGGTGGTAATGACTTTAACCACCGTGAAGCTTTTCCCGCAAGAGAGAAGGGGAAAAGCTCGCACTTCAAGAAATCTGGAGACACACCATTAGAGCCGGTTGTGCTACAGATCTCTTCGAAGTTCTCGATGTGATTCATCAGAATCTCAGCAGGTAGGCCGTGGAAGAGATGCTGCTTCACGAGGGCAATCATCTGAGGTTTGATTTCATAATCTTGCCTCTGAATGGTCTGAGTGACAATTGCGGAGCGGTCCTGGTAGTAGGCATGCGCCGCGTCCTTGTCTCCGAAAGCCGGTTGTTGCACGAGCTGCCGCTCCTATTGCAAGCGCAGCTGCTCCATGGCCGTTTAAAGATTCTGCAGCTGAGCTGCCATGTCGATGATATGTGTATAATTTACATCATTTTAGCATGCATTTAACGTAGCTTTGTATTCATTTCATACATTCATTCATCATGTTTTGTCCCTTTGGCATACATATTAGACATGTTAGGTTTTAGACTAGTCATTGCATATTTTGCATGGTTTGGAATCTTTTTCAGGTTTATTTGGAGATTAGGAGACTTGCTGGATGATGTATAGTGGTGTGGACCAGAAGAACTAAGCTGAAAGCATTGAAAAAACTCGTCCAAGACTCATAGCGTAAAGGTGAATGCAACTGAAGGTGCGAAATGTATGGATCCGGAGGAAGAACTTTCACTTAGATTCAGCCTTTGAAATCTTCATGAAAGCTGAAGATGATCGAGTTAGCTTTCCAGTGGAGTTGGAATCAGGTCATTCCGAGCAGCGGTTTAAAAGATATGGTGATTTCAATTTGGCCGGATCAACACTCAGTTTGTTCCGCATAGCGACCTGACACACCGACCAGATTTAGGCAGCTGTGGCGCAGCGGGATGATACAGCGACCAAATCACGTCGGTGCAAGAATCGAGAGAAATCGAGTCCGAAGACACACAGCGACGTGATACACCGGGAAGAAATATGTCGCTGTGCGACAGCGACGTGATACACCGACCAAATCACCCGGGTGCACGACTTTGACTATAAATATGTGTATAACCTAAGCTTCTAATAAGCTTTTTTTCTCTCTTGTAAACCAAAAAGACATTTTGGATTTTCTCTTTGAGTTTTATGCAATTTTCTTTTTGATCTTTGGTTTTATTTTGTTAATCTTTCATCTTCTTCTTCTCTAATCATGCTTACTAACATTTCTTTCATGAGATTTGTTGGTTCAGTTATGATTAATGAGTAGTTCTTCTTTAAGCTCTTGGGTTAGGTAGGTTGATGGTGATTAAGGGTTGTTTAGGGAAGTTTAGAGCTAGAAATGTTTAGATCATTTCATATTTAGTGTCCTTAATGCTTGATTTGCCTGTTTTAGGTTGATTTAGATCTTAGGGAATTTTCCACCCACAAGGTGTTTGATGAAATTCCTCAAAGAACTAAATATGAGATTTACATGCTTAGCTCATGAGAGTGATTGTCTAAGATGTTTATTGGTTGATTAAAACTGCTTCTTAATGCTTGTTGATTGTCTTTTCACAAATGATAATTTGGTTTGATTAGATGATTAATGAAGAGATTAGTGTCATGAGAATGAATTAGTCTTGTTTAGAGTTCTAAACCTAAGGATCATTGATTGTTTGAACTTCCCTAGTTGTCTCTTAATTACTTGAGATCATTGACCTTGACCCAATGGCTTAGCTTTCCTTATTTGAATCAATTTCTCTGTTTTGTGTGCATTGCTCTGTTTTTATTATTTTCTTTTGTCTTGTTTGCTTTATTTCACTTGTTTGTTTGATCTTGTTAGCATTAGAATCATATCAAAAACCCCTTGATTAAGCTTAGATTAGATAGTTTCACATAATCTTGGTGTTGTTAATCTTAACCCCTTTGGATTGAACCTCAACACTGCAATGATATAAGTGGGTTGAGTAATTGAAAGTGATTGCAAAATCCTCTTATCAATTTGGCGCCGTTGCCATTGGGGTTTAGCATTAGCCATTAGGATTTTGAATCTATTTGAGACTAAGCTGTTATTTTACCTTGTTTTCTCATCTCTTGTAAAGATGATGAATTCACTCTTATTTATAGTTACTAACTTGTGTTCCTTGATTCTCTTGTGCTTTCAAAGGTACCAAACCAAAAACAAGAGAAATGGAAAGACAAAATCACATGAGGTGTTGGAGATGGACATCCAAAGAAGCATTCTTAAAGCTGCCCAACCTCAAGAATTGGTGTCAACTATTCTTAAAGCTCCACAACCTCAAGAATTGGTATCAACTCCTATCCAATCTGAAGAGAACAAGCCAACAATTGGGAGCTTTGATACTCCTCACTATCATGGGCTAAGTCATGGAATTCATCCTCCTCCAATAGAAGCAAATGCCTATGAGATCAAGCCAAGGATTATAAGGTTAATTCAATGCTCTAAGTTTTTGGGGTTAGGAATGGAAAATCCTTATGAGCATTTGGACTGCTTTGAGAGGTTGTGCAACACATTTAGGATTGAAGGTGTCGCAGATGATAGTATCAAACTCATTTTGCTTCCATTTTCACTTGGAGAAAAGGCACACCAATGGGAGAGAGCATTACCATTTCATTTGGTCAAATCTTGGGATGATTGCAAGAGAGTCTTCCTTCTAAAGTTTTATCCCATACGGAAAACAGTCAAGATGAGGAGAGACATCTTAAGCTTCAAACAAGACATCCATGAGACATTTCATGAGGCATGGGAGAGACTTAGAGGATACACTCAAGATTGTCCACATCATGGATTCAAGAAAGAGGTTATCCTTAGCATTTTCTATTGGGGAGTTAATGAGAAACACAAATGGACATTGGATGTTGCTAGCAAAGGGAGTTTTGTAAGCCTCACCATGGAACAAGGAGAGTTACTTGTTGAAAACTTGGCCAAGAGTGATGCAAGCTACAATGAAAGGTATGATCCAACATCACTACAAGGATCATGTGAAGACTCCACATGGAAAGACTTGCAACTTAAATTGGAGAGATTGGAAAGGCTCATAAGTGTCCAACAAAAAGGAGTTAGCTTGGTTCATGAGCAACACCAAGATGAGGAACAAAGACAGGTTCTCCATCAAATCTTAGAAGGCCAACAAATGCATGATATTAGTTTTGGCAAGATGATGGGAGAAATGGATGATAGGACTGCAGGTTTGCATGATGAGTTAAGACTTAAATTTGAGAAATTATCCTCACATTTGGAAACCATAGAGTCCAAATTGGTTCAGCTCTCTTTGCCCTCCATGCCACCAAAAGATTCAAGCTCTGTGAGTTCACTTATTCTTGATGCTGAAGTTGATGAGGAAATGAAACCTAAGCAAGAAGAGGAGGCTAAAGATGTCAGCACAACTTTGAACAATGGTTTAGATTCCATTCAGTGGTTTCATGGAGAAAAGAGTGTTTATAAGGAGAATAAAGGAGATGCATTTACTCTCAATGACAAATGTATGAGCTCATTCTTCTCTCCATCATTTGAGATCAAGGAGGAGATGAGTAGTTGTGAGAACAAGGATTTAGCTTCACCCCTAAAAGCTCTTAAGAAGAAGAAATATTCTCATGAAGAGAATGCTTTGGGTTATGGTAATGTTGAAGAAGCTTTAGCATTGGATGGATCTTGTTTGACAACTCTTTTCTCTACCACATTGAATTATGAGAATGGGAACAAAAAAGAGCAAAAGAAGGGTAAAGACAACAAGAAGCCAAAAGAACACAACCCTTCCACCCTTACCCCATCTTCTCCCATCATGCACTTACATCCTTTAAGACTCATAGATGGAGCCATTGAGTACAAGGTCAAGTGTAAAGGTATCTCTAAACCATTTGCACAATTAAAAGCCATTCTCCATCCCAAAATGAAGGAGAAGGACCCAGCAAGGGTTGAAGAGCTACTTTTCACAGTTCTTAAAGTTCACCTCACCAATGGAACAAGCTCACCTACCTACCTCTCCACCCATCCCTCCTCAAAAGGTTCAACAAAGAGCTCCACTACTCCTTTTCTCCAACTCCCTAAGGTTCCAGGCTAGGGCCAAGGTATGGTTTTAACTCCATTTCATTGTATATACCATTTAGTTTTTCACCTTGTTGTTTATTTGGTCTCTCTTGAACTTTTATTACACAAGGGACTGTGTAATTTAAGTTTGGGGGAGAGGTTGAGAGATTGATGCTGTCTTTTGTTTTCTTATTTTCTTTTGTGCATACTTTGAGTCTCATATCTTCATATGTTGCATAGAAAGAAAAAAAAAATTGAAATACATGTAGTTGCATTTTCATATCATATTAAGATTGAGTCTAGTGTCATATCATATAGGTTTGCATTCATTTGCATAAGAAACAGTGTTATCAATTCCTTGTTGAATATTATCTTAAGAGTTTGATTGAATGCTCTAGTTAATAGTTCTTGGTGCATTGATGCTATATTTGAAAGTAAGGAAGCACCATACTTGGATCATTTGTCTTGAACTTCTTGGCTTGGTTGAAACATGTGTGAATTGAATCCTTTCCTATTTATAAGAACCTTAATTTTGACTTCAAATATCATGCTTTTGCATTTTAGAGAGACTCATGGATACCAAACACATATTTGGGCTATCTTTATCCTTTCTACCACTCTTTTGTTAGCCCAAATAGCTGATTCCCATCTTTGGAACAGTTGACCACACCATAAACTAAACATTCTTTCAAGCCAAATTTCTTGTGTGCATGTGAGGCCTTATCTTTTGATTGAACTTAGCATAAAGTGTTAGGTTTAGAACGACAATTCTTGGCTTTCATGTAGAACTAGCTCTCACATCATTGAGTTAGACATAGGCTTTGGATTAGTTAAGTTGGGAATGAGGCTTGTTGCTTAAAAAGAAAGAATGTTTGTGATTTGAACATTGCAAGAGTTTGTGGGAAAGTGAAAAGAAAAGAGGGTTTAAGAGAAAAAAAAATATGGGAAGTCTAGTTTGAAATGGATGGCAAGCAAGTGATAAGAAGAAAGCTCTTAGTGCAAAAAGGATGGGTAGATCTCTAAGCTTAAAAGAGAAACAAAAGAAAAGGGAAGAAAAGGTCCAAAGAAAGAAAAAGAATAGGGATATACCTAGAAAGAAAAGAAGAGCTAAGTAAATAAAGTTTCAAAAGTCATACCAAATATTGAAAAGGAGTTTCCCGTAAGAGCTTAGAAATGTGTGTGAAATGAGAAGATTATGTGGGAATGCAAGGTAAGAAAGAAGCCTTGAAGAAAGGGTAGACTTGAAGAGACTTTGATTGGGATTAGAGATTAAGGTTGAGTTCAAGATGAGACATTTGGGTAGATGAAAGTCTAGTCTTGTATGCATCACTTGTTCTTTACCTTTAGCATTGTGTCAAAGTTCAATCCTTCATGAGAGATCCCTTGTTTTGGAGTACCACATGATTGAGATCATTTTTATCTCAAAACTTTATCCCTTAGCCAAATGAGTCTTTTCTAACTTGCATAAGCATGATCCATGGTATGAACTTAATGAATGTTAAAGGTTGGGAATTCTTGGAATGCTTGTGTAGATTGAGCCTTGATTTGAATTTCATAATGTGATGAGTATGGCTAAATCTTTTGGAGTAGGATTATTATAAGTGCATCGTTGAACTAAGAACTAGAGCATTGATTTGAATTCTTTTGTTGGTGTTCTTGGATTTGAGTTCCCACATTCAAACCACCTTTTTAATTTGTCATATTTGTTTGCTTGAGGACAAGCAAAAGGCAAGTTTGGGGGGAGTTGATATGTGTATAATTTACATCATTTTAGCATGCATTTAACGTAGCTTTGTATTCATTTCATACATTCATTCATCATGTTTTGTCCCTTTGGCATACATATTAGACATGTTAGGTTTTAGACTAGTCATTGCATATTTTGCATGGTTTGGAATCTTTTTCAGGTTTATTTGGAGATTAGGAGACTTGCTGGATGATGTATAGTGGTGTGGACCAGAAGAACTAAGCTGAAAGCTTTGAAAAGACTCATAGCGTAAAGGTGAATGCAACTGAAGGTGCGAAATGTATGGATCCGGAGGAAGAACTTTCACTTAGATTCAGCCTTTGAAATCTTCATGAAAGCTGAAGATGATCGAGTTAGCTTTCCAGTGAAGTTGGAATCAGGTCATTCCGAGCAGCAGTTTAAAAGATATGGTGATTTCAATTTGGCCGGATCAACACTCAGTTTGTTCCGCATAGCGACCTGACACACCGACCAGATTTAGGCAGCTGTGGCGCAGCGGGATGATACAGCGACCAAATCACGTCGGTGCAAGAATCGAGAGAAATCGAGTCCGAAGACACACAGCGACGTGATACACCGGGAAGAATATGTCGCTGTGCGACAGCGACGTGATACACCGACCAAATCACCCGGGTGCACGACTTTGACTATAAATATGTGTAAAACCTAAGCTTCTAATAAGCTTTTTTTCTCTCTTGTAAACCAAAAAGACATTTTGGATTTTCTCTTTGAGTTTTATGCAATTTTCTTTTTGATCTTTGGTTTTATTTTGTTAATCTTTCATCTTCTTCTTCTCTAATCATGCTTACTAACATTTCTTTCATGAGATTTGTTGGTTCAGTTATGATTAGTGAGTAGTTCTTCTTTAAGCTTTTGGGTTAGGTAGGTTGATGGTGATTAAGGGTTGTTTAGGGAAGTTTAGGGCTAGAAATGTTTAGATCCTTTATATTTAGTGTCCTTAATGCTTGATTTGCCTGTTTTAGGTTGATTTAGATCTTAGGGAATTTCCCACCCACAAGGTGTTTGATGAAATTCCTTAAAGAACTAAATATGAGATTTACATGCTTAGCTCATGAGAGTGATTGTCTAAGATGTTTATTGGTTGATTAAAACTGCTTCTTAATGCTTGTTGATTGTCTTTTCACAAATGATAATTTGGTTTGATTAGATGATTAATGAAGAGATTAGTCTCATGAGAATGAATTAGTCTTGTTTAGAGTTCTAAACCTAAGGATCATTGATTGTTTGAACTTCCCTAGTTGTCTCTTAATTACTTGAGATCATTGACCTTGACCCAAGGGCTTAGCTTTCCTTATTTGAATCAATTTCTCTATTTTGTGTGCATTGCTCTTTTTTTATTATTTTCTTTTGTCTTGTTTGCTTTATTTCACTTGTTTGTTTGATCTTGTTAGCATTAGAATCATATCAAAAACCCCTTGATTAAGCTTAGATTAGATAGTTTCACATAATCTTGGTGTTGTTAATCTTAACCCCTTTGGATTGAACCTCAACACTGCAATGATATAAGTGGGTTGAGTAATTGAAAGTGATTGCAAAATCCTCTTATCAATTTGGCGCCGTTGCCATTGGGGTTTAGCATTAGCCATTAGGATTTTGAATCTATTTGAGACTAAGCTGTTATTTTACCTTGTTTTCTCATCTCTTGTAAAGATGATGAATTCACTCTTATTTATAGTTACTAACTTGTGTTCCTTGATTCTCTTGTGCTTTCAAAGGTACCAAACCAAAAACAAGAGAAATGGGAAGACAAAATCACATGAGGTGTTGGAGATGGACATCCAAAGAAGCATTCTTAAAGCTGCCCAACCTCAAGAATTGGTGTCAACTATTCTTAAAGCTCCACAACCTCAAGAATTGGTATCAACTCCTATCCAATCTGAAGAGAACAAACCAAGCTTACACTGCAAGTGCACAGCAAACGGGGTAGTATTTAGGGGTCGAATCCCACAAGGACCAAGCTTACACTATGGTTTAATGAGCTAAATAAAAAGCTAAGAGATTCAATAAGAGTTGGTTATGTATCGTGAATAGCATGTATCAGGCAAATCGGTTGTAATTAATAATAAAACAAGCGTTAGGTCAAGACAATTCTCGGGAAATTCAGAGCAAATGATCAAACAACTATTCATGCAATGATTAAGAACAAGTCTAGAACTCAAACACGAAGATAATATCCATTCACTCTCGTGGCATCAATAACTTTGTCTAGCAACCTAAAATTCCTAACTCTCGTTGGTTTTAGAAATCGCAAGCAAGCATTATAGATCAGGTTTGATATGTTCACAATTCTCCTACACATCTACTCTCGCAGGCATAGAACAAATTGCTCACCAGTGTTTCTTCTAGCAACCTAGCAACTCTCGTTGTCTAATTTAAACCTAATATCATGAACAGATTGACCAAATCGATTCAAGCAATAAGATCAACAAGGGTGAAGACAATCGATTTGATAACCTATTTGTGTTTAATCCTTAACTCATGAATTCCTTTGAAAACATTAACCTAACTAAGAGATCTACTCAGACATAATAAAGGAAGAAAGAAGCAAAACGATTTGAATAAAAGACTGCATTAAAATCGATATTAAAAGTACTATGGTTCAGAAATCTTCTCAGAATTGTAGCAGAACTCTTCTCCCTTACAAGTTGAAAGCTCTAAGGTATTGAAAAGCTAAAAGCAAAAGCAAAGATGATTAAAACCTAAGACTAAGAGGAGTATATATAATCGGGTGACTCCAGGCGGCTTTCTCCTTTCTTTTCATGATAAGGATTAGGTCAAAGTGACTTTCCTTATATTTCTCTCGAAGGTGCGAGCAGGTGCTCGGTGGTGGCCGAAAATCGGGAGCGGGTGCACGCTGATTGGGGTCGGTAGTACTTCGCAAGTTTTGCCTTCTTTTCTTCAATCCTAGTTCCTTTCTGCTCCAAAGGCTTCAACTGCTCCAAACTCCAATAACAGCTCAATAGCTACCTAAAATCACCTGAAACATACTCAAAAATTCTAGAAAACAATTAGATACTAAGGTTAGTATGGGTCAAAATCAAAACATATCATGATGCTCTGTCTCGTATGGAAGGATCTGAAATTCTCCATATGGCCATGGACGTGACTGATTGTGATATTCTGCTGGAGATTAAGCGAGGTTATGAGTCTGACCCCTCTGTTGACGGCTAAGATCAGTGAAATCCAGTCAAATCCGAAGAAGGACCAGATAGTTGTGTGGTCACAGGGCATCTTACACCGAAACAGCAAGATTGTGGTACCCGCATGGCATCTCTTAAGCAATTCATTCTGAATTGGCTACAAAGTTCGGGTTGTGGTGGTCACTCGGGCAGATCTGCTACTCTGCAACGTGTCAAAGGGTTATTTTATTGGAAAGGAATGACTAAAGACATTCAAGCCTTTGTCTGCGAATGTTCTGTTTGTCAAACCTGTAAATATGACTCTACTGCGTCTCTGGGTCTCCTCCAACCTCTACCCATTCCGACCTTGATTTGGTCAGACATCTCTATGGATTTCATTGACGGTCTGCCAGTGTCTAACGAAAAGACAGTGATCATGGTGGTGGTGGACAGGTTGAGCAAAGCAGCTAATTTTATCGCCCTCTCTCATCCTTACACAACATCTTCAGTGGCACAATCCTTCCTGGACAATGTCTACAAGCTACATGGCTTACCGGACTCCATTGTTTCTGATCGTGATGCGGTTTTCCTCAGTGATATTTGGCAAGAGATGTTCCATTTGCAGGGTGTCACTTTGAACTACTCATCGGCTTATCATCCTCAGAGTGATGGCCAGACTGAGGTGGTGAATCGTTGCTTGGAGACATACTTGCGTTGTATGTGTTCGTCCAAATCGCATTCATGGTCTGAGTGGCTATCATTGGCGGAGTATTGGTACAACACGAACTATCATACATCTACGCAGTTGACCCCGTTCGAGGCTATTTATGGGAGACCACCACCTCAACATCTCCCTAATTTGCCTGGTGAATCTAAAGTGTTAACGGTTGCTCCTAGTTTGGAAGAGCGTGATAATATGCTCCTCATTCTTAAGTTTTATCTTCTCAGGGCACAACATAGAATGTCTTAGGTGGCCAATCGAAAACGTTTTGAGCGAAGCTTCGTAATTGGTGATCTGGTCTTCGTCAAGCTCCAACCATATCGGCAAGGATCAGTTGTGAAGCGGAGTAATCAGAAACTACCTGGGAGCGGTAGTATGAAGCATGATTGCATATTCGGTTTTCCACGGTTTTCAAAAAAAAATTCCTGGGACTTGGGCATTTAAAAAAAAAACAAAAAACAAAGGGGCACCCATTCTGTCTGGTATTAATCTATAATTCGTTTGTCTCAGTTTCAGCCGCAGTTTACCGGGTTGTTCCTTTTCAGTTGCCATCGAGGAAAGTTATTTGTTTGGCGCCAAGTTTGTCAACTCGTTGTTCAGCAGGTTATGGCCGAGGAGATCAGTGCACAGTAGATTAATCGGGATGACGTTAGTCAGAGCGCTCAAGCGACAGTTAAGTAAGTTGCTCAGGCGGCAATGTAGCATTTGCATAAAAGGCCGCAACGGATAGCTGCGCAGAAAGCTGATCGGATAGTTGCACTGAGATTTATTGCCAGTTCGCCCTTCAAGCAGAGTAAGCATCCGCCACCATTCCACCAGCACCACTACATGCACCACCGTCGTTCATCGAGCAGAGCCGATCATTGGTATTTCAGCAATGTGGGTGGAGCTTCAGAGGTACCGCGAGAGGTGAAGACAGCAGCATGCTCCTCAGGTTGTTGATATTCCGCTGCCCCCACCGCTACCGCCAGTATCTGCCAAAGACAAAGAGGGATCCACATTTTGGAAGCTAATGAGAAATATGTGGTACATGGGTTTGGATCAGTTTTAAAGGAGAGTGGATACCGCCACCGAAGAAAACTGAAGGAATGAGTGTACCGTAACTTGGAGCATAAAAAGTGTACAACAGAGACTCAGTTTGATTGACTACTCAATTTCTGATGGATGATGCCTTTCACTGGTTAAAGGGAGTTGTTAAGAGTAGTTCATGAGTTAACCTACAAAGACTTCGAGAGGGTGTTTCCAGAAAGTTCTTTCCGCTAAGAAGCCATGTGAATGTGAATGCCTTTCAACATCTTTCTCAGGGCACTAGGACTATCAGGGAGTGTGAGCAAGAGTTCAGTCATCTGCGCAAAAAAAAAAAAAATTATTGGAGCTATCTTAATCGAGGAGGATTTTATCAGAAGGTTCTTGAATGATTTGCAAGTGGATATTGCAAGCGTTATGTCATGTGGAACTATACCAGACTGATCGTTTTGGTTGAGAATACTTTTATTCATGAGTCATGGAAAGTGGAGAAACAAAAGTTCTTCAAGGTAATTCAGCGAAAGCTTGAGAAGACTTATTCGGGACATAGGGGGCGTCAGATCTGTCGGGACTTCCGTCGTATTGTTTTGTTGTCACCGTCATCATTTAGGAAAATGCGCAAAGTGTTTTTCATGCGGATGATAGGGTCATGCTACAAGTAATTTTCAGTCTAAGCTCGTGGATGAGCCATTGTTAGTGAGGTTGTCGAGCCAGCAGTTGGACCGAGGAGTCGTTTCCGTTGTGGTCATCAGGTTCTCATTTTCAGGGATTGTTCGCAGTGAGATTAGGGTTTCTTCTGCCACCACCCAAGCGCCAAGCTATTGTCGCGAGTATTTGTTATTGGAGACCACGAGAGAGCTGAGATTTTTTTTTTGAGATTGTGGATTTGAGTTTTTAGTTTTAAGTTTGTCGCCTATGTGGAAACCATTGATTTAGCACTTGTGTTTGGTCGGTTGTTGCTTGGGATGGGGCAGCTTATACCCTATTGGATATTGGAGCTATGCATAGTTTCGTACGTCAGTTCTTGTCGAGTGTTGATCATCCATGTTGTGTTTTAGCTGACAACTAGACAGATTCATGCAATCGGTTTAAACGGGGAGCTTCAGGCATTCATTGAGATGTACGAATCGCATTCAGGGGAGTTGTTTTATTGAAGACTTAGCACTGATGGAGATAAAACACCATCATGATATTCTTAAGGATGTGTAGGTTACCATGACACTGAGTGGAATTCGAGAGCAAGAGTGCATATTCCAAGGGCTGAAGAGATTATCATCTTTTCCAGGATATTCGGACATACAAGAGAAGTCATCTTTAAATTCGTCTTGCATTCAGGAAGATTGTTAGACGGCCAGAGCTAATTTTGCAGCAGCTGCCAAGTGATGTCAGAAAACGTTTTCGGTGTCCAGCCAACCAGTAGCGGTTATAGAGCGTTAGGAAATGGAAATTCAGGCGAAAATGATTTGATGGTCAGAGTTTGTTAGGAGAGAGTTAGAATTCAGGAGGAAGCCTGTGATACCGAGACTCAAATAAGAATTTGATACATAAGGGTTTTTGGAGAAGCAGTTCAGCCAGTCGGTTCAGAACTTGAATTCGGAGACGAATTCCTCGTAAGTGGGGGAGAATTGTAACGACCTCATCCCTAAATTCCCTAGCCCAATTCTTTTTATTTCTTCTTTTGGCCCAGCTAAAGCCCAGATAAAATAAAAAGTCCAAAATCTTTTTTTTTTTAACAAAGTCCCACATTGGAAGTTTGCAATTTTCACCTCTCCCTTCCTTTCCTATATAAGGAGTCCATTTCCTTCTCTTTTCCTTCACCAAGACAAAGTAGTGCTTTGCCCAGTGGCCAGTTGTTGTAGAATCATCCGACGACCAGCCACTGGTAAATTTAGTGAATTTTTCCGGCGAGATTCCAGTCAAGTTCCGGGAAATTCTAGCGAGTTGTTTTTAGTAAGTTTTTCATCTCCTTCCTCTTTTCGTTATTGTCCTTATCTATATTTGTTAGGTTTTAGTTTAGTCTAGGTCGGTTTAGATTGAACGAATAGGTTTGGGTCTGGTCCGGTTTGACCGGGTAAATCGGTTTAACCGTTGACTGGATAATCATTTTCCACCGTTCAAAGGCCGTTCTCACTCAATTTTTTGTACTGATTTCAATTTTAGCATCCGGAGTTCAGAAGACGTAGTTATCATCCGTTTTGGCTAAGGTGAAGGCTTTTCCGCACACTACCGTATTTTTTGTCAAAAAGCGCCATATATAGAAACTAATTCTAAATTTGTTTCGTTTTCTTGATCGAGTCTAGGTAGTTTTGTTTGTAAATTGGACTTAGGAATATAGATGATTCAACTCATTGTCTGTGCATTAAATTGTTAATTGATTCTTTTATACGTGCTAGAGCTAGGATTAGTCGACTATGTGGATCGTTAGGGATTGCGGGGGTACAGAGACGTGATTTTCGTACTTGCGTCGCGTGTTGTTAGAGGCGGGATACTGGCAGTTGCGTCGATCGGTTGTCAGTACCTCAGGCAGATCGATAAAACGTCTACGGGCGGTGTGAATGGGCATTATCCCATACGACCTCCGGGTAGGAGGGTGTCGTCGGTCACTGGATCTGACAGTAGGGCATTGGCTGTTCTTTGGGTATTTTAGGTACCCTGATTGTGCATGTTTAGTCTAGTTTCCGTGTGTGGTGTGCTATGATCAAACTTGCGTTTCTGTGATTAGCATCCATACCTCACTGAATGACTCCCCTGTTACTCACCCCTCTTTCTTCTCTTTTCAGCTTGTCAGGTGAGACGGACAAGTATATTATGCTTTGACGATACGGGTGCTTCTTTGAGATTTTTACGTTTTATTCGTATTTTATTTTATACATTAAGCATTTGAGGTATAGAAGTTATGAGTCATTAAGGATTGGAGTATTTGAGTTATGTGATGTGATTAGTGGCACGCCGTTCTCGTGTGACTATGAGACGGGTGTTACAAATCTATCTATTTCGAATCATCTCGTTTAAACCCTATCAGCAATCTTGGTAAGACAACCAAACCGTTTTTGAGTGATTAATTAATAGAGTTTTCATAGTTGAAAAAAATAAAATAAATAATAATGTTGGGAAAGAGTTATGACGTAGGTTAATGTCGGTTTGTTTTTTTTTTTTTACCCTAGTCTTGCTGAAATTGGGACATCATCTCAGATGATCCTCTACAAAAAAAATGATCAACAAAACTCTAATTTAATCTACACTACTCTCCATTTACTGGTTTGACGTTTTTGTCCTTAATGAATCCTTTCTTTGACTTTGACTTCGGGTGAGAGACTTTGACCCTTCTGTCTCTTCGCTGCTCTCTCCTCGTCCTCTCACCTCTCTTGTCGTCTCTCTCTCCTCTCTTACCGGAGCTCACAACGAGCTCCGGCGACATCCGTTAGACGCCCGACGGACTCCGGTGACCTCCGGCGACTTCCGGCGACTTCCGTGCTACGTTAGTTGAGTTCATAAAACGAGGTCCGTATTCTCTTAATTTGTTGTGGTTTCAGATATTTGAAATTGAAAAAGTAGGAGAAATTACAAGATTAATGATGCATTAGTGTGTAAGGAATTTATCTGGGTTGAATCTGAATCTATATTGACTATCCCCTACAAAAGAGAGCAGTACAGCAGCTGAATCGTTAGAGATTGTAACATTTTTTGAAATCTGGAGTAGATGTGGGAAGAGGTCTGAGAATGTTTGTGAAAATTGTATAACTAAGTAATACTAGAAATGCTGGAGACGATGTATAACCGGTAATACTAAGGTATAGCTGTCAAGCAAAAAACTGTATTGATTGAGATTTTGTGGGATTTTTTTGGGCAGGTTAGGATGAACAACAATGTGAACATACATTATAAATGCGAGGACGCATCAATGGTCTAGTGTTCAAGACATCAGTTGAGGAGATAAAAATACGAGCATAGGAACGAGTCCGTGACAGGAACAAGTGCTCAGAAACTGGTTCCTTTGGTTGGGAAAGCTTTATATGGTGGACTTGGCCAACAAAAATTGCAGTTGCAGGTTCTTCGATATTCATAGGTATCCTTGTCTCCATGCATTAGCCGCTTTAATCTCCTTCAAGGTATCCTCCATCAACGGGAGAAAGGTGCCGAAGGGGAAGGACACATAAAAAACTCAAGCGTGGAAGGACATTAGCTTGGTTACTATATGGAGAAGACTTTCCATGATGTAAAAGTTTCTAGTACCATGTGTAACTCGTTTTTGATTTTGTATGATTTATGTGTAATACCGGTATAACTATGCATGTTTGGTTTGAGTTGACTTTTCAAAGTAATTGTGTATTGTTATTTTAAAATAATTAAAAAATTCGCTTTTGTAGTGCTATATTATAAGTTATGTGAAATACTGGTATAACTATGCATGAATGGGATTGTTATTTACAACTAATCACCTAATTTACTTAATTTTGTAACTTAAGTAGTTAATTTTGTAAATAAATTAGTTAATTTTGTTAGAAGTATAATTTTTACGTCATACAAACCTAAGAATTAACAAAAACGATTTAATTTTGTTAGAACTACAACTTATATGACTTTTGAAAGTAACATTCCCTTATACTTTAAGAAACACTTTCTTATGGAGAACCAAATTGTTAAGTGAAAGACACAAAATTTCCATATTCATACTTAGTGTTGAATAAGATTATTATTAACATATGGAAAACCATATAATTCAACTGTAATACTAGAAATTATAAGTTCTAGGTGGTGTAATATTAGTATTAGGTGGTGTGATTTTAGGTGGTAAAATTTTGAGATTCTGTATAACTAACAACCTGGTAATACTATGTGTATTTGTTGGGCGGGAATTTAATTTGTTTTGCAGAAGTGTGTTATTTTCGTAGGAGTTTGGGCGGGAAATTGAAATTTTAGGCGGAGAGTGCTAAAATATTCGATCTAATCTTCTCCTAAATTCTCAAAACTTTCACTTGCACTTACAAATTTTCTCTCTCCTCAAATAAATCTCTCGAAATCTCTTCTCATCCTCTCCTCTCCTTCTCTCTCTTAAAATCGATCTCTCCTCTCTCTCCAAATGGATCCAAATTTTAGCTATCACTACACCTCCAAATGGATCCGGATTCTCCTCTTTCATCAGCCATGGGTTTTCAGAGTCGAACAAGAGATTGAGATGCTAGTTAGGAAAGTTGAAGAACTAAGCAAGACGATTCAAGAAATGCGAAACCAGATTCAGATCCAAGCCGAAAAGATAGACAAGTTCAATGTTGTTCAACAATTTCCTTGAGAAATTTCCTTAGTCTCACCATTGTTGTTCAAGACTTAACGTATTTGCAATTTCCTTCAATTTTGGTTTTAATTGTTGTTCAAGACTCTAAAATATTTCCAATTTCCTTTCCTTAATCTTGTATTTTCTTAAGTTATCTTGTATTTTCTTAAGTATTACTAATGTTACTTTGTGTTAGTTTTCCTTCTTATGTATTACTAATGTTACTTCGTGTTAGTTTTCCTTGTTAGTATCACCTAGTATTACTAATGTTACTTCGTGTTAGTTTTCCTTGTTAGTATCACCTAGTATGATTAATGTTACTTAGTTTTACCTAATAATACATGAATTGAAATTCTGAAATTAAAAACATAGTTCATAGTTCATCCGAGATACAAATAAAACATAGTTCCCAAAATAAAACATAATCCCATCATAAATAAAATAAGGTTCAATCAAATGAAACAAATGTTCCAAAATAAAACATAGTTCCAAACGGGTTTAAGAGAATGAAACAAGGTTCAAGAGCCTGAAGCCTTCTGCGCTTTCACATACTCTTCAAGTGGCTTTATCCTCTCATCCATTTCATGGACTTGTCACTGAGCAAACCCAACTGTTATGTCATGATCTCTATCGCAGCGACGACATCCACCAAAGACATTTTCTTACCTCGGGTTTTTGGCCTTGCTCCATCCTCCACAATAATTCGTCCGTCCTTCACATCTTCCTCCTCCAACATGCTAGTATTACCTAATTATCCTAGCAATTTTGCGCAACTGTCTTTTGAATTGTGATAAAAAAATGCATATTAACTAATTATCCTAGCAATTTCCCGCAATTATTCTAGTATTACCTAATTCACATAGTTTTAAAATTTCTGGCAATTGAGAATTGCGAATTCGAATCAAAATTCAAACAAATGTGAATTGAGAAGGAGATAGTTAGCTCACATGACTCAGAGGAGGCTCGGCCTCGCTTTCAACTGGCCCTTCTCCTTTTTCTTCCCTCTTCTTCTCCTTCTTCTTACTCGTCTTCTTCTCCCTCTTCAACCTCTTCCGTCGTCGGGACCGTCTCCGTCGTCGGGACCGTCTCCGTCGTAGGGACCGTCTCCGTCGTCAGGACCATCTCCGTCGTCGGGACCGTCTCCGTCTTCGGGACCTCCTCCGTCGTAGGTCGGATCTCTCTTCCTACCGTCGATTACTCTAGAGTTTTTCGGTGAGTGAAGAACTCAATAGGGAGACGGAGAGTCACGAGGGAGAAAGACTGCAATGAAAATAAAGATTGAGACCATTTGGTTTGGACTTGACTTAGAAAAATTATTAAAGCCCGATTATTCATACAGGCCCAGTTAAAAGTCATAATTCACATGATTTGTTTTGGTTTTATGGTCATTTCCCTATTTTCCGATTTAAAATTAATTGTTTAAACAATTCTAGTTATAACGAGAGCATCTCAGATGACTTTGGTCAAAAGAAGAGCATCTGAGACCTTTTCTCGCTGAAATTACACTACAAGAAAACAAGCATATACCGAGAGAAAAAATCCTCGGTATTCCGACGAAATACCGAGGATTTCTTCCCTCGGAAAAAACTCCTCGGAATATATTATGTCCTCGGAATTTCCTCGGAAATTTCCGACGGAATTCCGAGGAACACAAATTCCGAGGAAATATCGAGGAGGACCATTCGTCGGAATGGTCGTCGAAAAATACCGACGGAGAGTTTCCTCGGTATAAACGGAGGACTATTCCGACGGAACAAATCGTCGGAATGCGGATTACAAACTGAGGAAAATTCCGAGGAGAGCTTCCCTCGAAAATTTCCGAGGAAGGCCTCCATCGGAATATTCCGACGACGCGCTTCCTCGGAAATTGCCGAGGAAACTCGTCGTCGGAATATTCCGATGGAGGCCTTCCTCGGAATTCTGAAAAATAAATTATTTTTTTAAATAAATATTAGAAGTTTAAATTCGAAAATATAAAATATAAAATTCAGAAATTTAATTTCAAAAATATAAAATTAAAGTTCAAAGTCGTACAAATAAAATTTAATTTCGAAAATACTTTGTATAGATGATCATAAACCATGAAATAACAAAATTTCAAAAATAATTGTAAGTATTTCCTTTAACGTTTGTTAAAGTGTATATGTGTTTATCTTATGTTGTGTGATTTTTGTTCGAGCAATCGTAAAAGTGTTTGTTATTGTGTAAAACACTAAGGTTTGACTTCATAATCTGGTTAAAACACTCAATGAAGGTTATATATGTGTTATTCAATCCGCAAAACGTCGTTCTCGGTTAAAAAACCTCATTTCCTCGGAATTTCCTCGGAAATTTGCGAGGACATTCCGAGGAAATTGCAGAAAATCAGTAGATTCATCGGAATTTCCTTGGAAATTTCTGAGGACATTCCGAGGAAATGGGTTTTTTTAGCCAAGAACATTATTTTCCTCGAAATCTCCTCGGAATATTCGGAGGAAATTCCGAGGAATAGCACTTTTAATCAAATCCCTAAATCGAGAAATGGAATTCCGAGGAAATTCCGCGGAAACCCTAAATTCCCTTGGAATTTCCTCGGAATTTCTTTTTTTTTAAAAAAAAAAAACTCTACTCTGATTCCGAGTCATCGTCACCAGATGAATCGGAATCTGGATCTTGGTGAAACTCTCCAATAACCGGTTCATCTTCTGCATAAACGACGGCGTCCTCTGCGAAGTCGGTCAAATCGACTACAAGGCCACCTTCCGCTACATCTTCTGCTGCACTTAAGTTGCCGGATGTGATTGGTTGCAGTGGGTCTTCCAGCTCTGAAGTTCCCTGAACTCGGCCTCTCGGGTTGACTCTTGTAACAGTAACCCATGGATCATCTCTGTTCCTTACCCGTGGGTACTTGATATAAGAAACCTGTAACATTTAAAAAAATATTAGTAAAAGTATAAATTATGATCAATCATTCTGAATTCGTACAACATTAACTTACCTGATCGGCCTGAGAAGCAAGAATGAAAGGATCATAATATTGCAGCTTTCGCCTCGAATGTACTGATGTAACACCAAATGCATCTGTTCTCACACCTCGATATGGGGGTAAGTTATATGGTGTAACAATGACTGGCCATAGAGAATATTGTCTTCCACTCTTCCCATACGGGCTGAAACCATCGGTACATAATCCAAGGTAGACATTTCTTCTCTCATATGCAAAGTCGGGATACTTTGATTGGAAATGCTTCCACGCTTTTGCATCTGAAGGATGTCTAATCTCACCATCTGTTGAGTGCTCCGCATGTCATCTCATTCGTTGCGCTGTGCGTTCCGAAAGATACAACCTCTGCAACCTTTCCTTCAAAGGCAAATACCACATCCTTTTATATGGCACTGGAACTCTTCCACTCGTATCTTTGTAACGAGGCTTCCCACAAAATTTGCATGTAATTCGGTGGTCATCCGCCTCCAATAAATCATGCAGTTATCTCTGCATACATCTATTACCTCATATGGTAAACTAACACCAGATACGAGTTTTTGAACCTCGTAGTATGAACCTGGAGCTACATTATCCTCAGGTAGAATACCTTTTACAAAATCAGCTATCACATCCACACAGTCTTCAGCCAAGTTATAATCTGTTTTAATGCCCATCAGTCTTGTAGCAGATGATAAAGCTGAATGACCATCTCTGCAACCTTCATACAAAGGTTGCTTTCCAGCATCCAACATATCATAAAATCTCCTAGCTTCTGCATTGGGTAAATCTTCCCCTCTAAAATGATCATTTACCATCTACTCAGTACCTACACCATAATCTAAATCTGTTCTAATTGGTTCTTCTAATCTAACCGCCGGCCGAGGTTCGCTAGTACTACCAGGTTCATAATCAGTTTCCCCGTGATGATACCAAATTTTGTAACTTCGTGTAAACCCATTTAAAAAAATATGTGTCCAAACATCCAACTCTTTAATAACCTTTCTATTTTTACAATTAGAGCAAGGACATCTTAACTTACCTGTTTCGGCTTCCGATTGTCGTTGAACTAACCCCATGAATTCCTTTAGACCTCGTTCGTATTCTTTCGTAAGCAATCTCGTGTTCGGATCCAAATGAGGTCGATCCATCCAAGAACAATAATAATTTGAAGAAGACTTGTTTTTTTGAAAGCAAAATCGTGTGTAAAGATAGTGGGAGGAAAGAAGAAGAAATGGAGTGAATGAAGAGGAAGAGGGGTGGCTGTATTTATAGATGAAATCCTGCCGACATACTGAGGAAATTCCGAGGAAATTCCGAGGAAAAACCACCCTTCCTCGGTATTTCCTCGGAATTCTTGAAATCACCCAACGGCTATCCCAAGCTACAAACTTTCCTCGGTATTTTAGAAATATCCGTCGGTTTTTTTCGACGGATACTGTTTCCTCAGAATTTCCTCGGAAAATTCCGAGGAAAAATGGGATCCTCGGAAACTTCCGAGGAAATTCCGAGGAACACCCTTTTCTCGGAGTTTCCTCGGTTTTTCGTCAGAAAATTCCGAGGAAATCATTTTCCCTCGGAATATCCCTTAGAATATCGATGTTTTCTTGTAGTGTTAGGAACTCGAAAGTTTAGATCAGAAAAAAAAAGGAAATCGAAAGTATTAAAAATCGAGAAATTCGTTCAATCCATGAGAGTGAAAGAAGAAGAAGAGATATGATATCGGAGGCGGTGGAGAATAAACAGAAGGTCCTGACAATGAGAGAAATCAAACGAAGAAGAAAAAGTAGAAGAGAGGCGATACCAACCGATCTGATAGAAGAAATACTGGTGAGACTTGCGGTGAAATCACTTGTCAGATTTCAAATCGTGTCGAGACATTGGGGATCTATAATAAGGTCAAAGGATTTCGGGGATAGATATAGATACATAACTCGTCAGAAAAGCAAGGATCGCAGACTCTTGTTTATCTGTGATGATTTAGTAAAACGATCCAAAAACACCCTTTTGATAAAGACAATGGCCTTGGAGACGATGTCGGCTTCTGAAGAAGAGGGAGAGGGTCAGGAATTCAGGGAATTCAGAGGATATCTCGAGATTTCTGAGAGCTTCGACGGTCTTGTCTGCATCATTGGCATGACAATACCTGTCCGAGTGTTGAATCCTGCAACTGGGATGTACATGGATCTCCCTTTAGCGAAAATTATAAAGCATCCTAACCCGTATCTGCAGCTAGTAGTAGATTTTTGAGTGTGATTTGCTATTTTATTTCGTTCGATCAAACTAAGCTGTCGAATCTGTTTTCTGTGAAAGTTTGTTGTGTTTCTGAAGTGTCTGTGTGGAATTGTTGTGTTCGATTGTTTCTATCACAAAAGGGCTTGTCACTGCTGTGATTTTGTTTTGTTTTCTCAGGTTGCAATGTCGAAAAAAAAAGAGAGTTTAAGCCACAATCAAAACCAGGCTCTCATTGAAGCTCTTACCAACGAGATGAAGAAGGTGCTTCAGTCTGAGATGAAAACCTTTCGGCAGAGCATGAGAGGCATAGGGAAAGCAGACGACATAAGTCAGGAAGAGAGGAGAAACAACACCTTCAACCCAAGCCACCAGACGCTCCATTGAAAGCAACGCAGAACAGCACACAAAAGACTCTTCAAACCCACAAATCAAACTCTGTTTCTTTCTCTAAATGTCTATCAGACGAGACTACATGTGCCCCCACCTCCAACTGAGAAGGTAACTTTGTAGATTCATAGGTTAGATTAAGCTCATTTCTTGTTGTGTAATATTTAAAGATGGTTATAAACGTTAGTGGTTAGATAGAAGTCAATGTGGTTGTGTTCGATGAATGTGTTACAGCTTGCTTAATGTGGTTGTGTTAAATTTAAGTCCGATAGAAGTGATGTGGTTGTGTTAAATTTAAACATATTACATGAATGTGTTAGATACATGTCAAGTCGATGTGGTTGTGATGAATGCATCTCTTCTTCTCTTTCTTTTTATCTATTAAACCGTTGCTTCTTCTCTTCCTTTTCTTCTTGTAAACACATTCTTTCTTCTCTTTGTTATCATCTTTTAAACACAAATTTTCTTCTCTTTCTCTTTTTTTTTGTGACATTTCGGTTATGAATTCTCAGAATCCATATAGTCAGTCATTCAATTTTGTTGAACTTTTACAATTAAACAAAATTATTATAAAAAAAAAAAGTTAAGAACCTTTAGTGGGTTTTACCATTGGAGCAAATAAAACAACAATACTTTAGCATGGTCTCTTACCAAAACTTTAGTAATTAAATAATACTTAGGAGACCAATATGGATCTCCCCCATTAAAAATGCTCTCAGTCCAGATTTATTTTCCGCCTCATGCCTTGAAAATATAATAAAGTATGCTTCTTTAGAAACAGAGAATTAAACGAACATATAATTTGCTATGTTGTTTTGGAAAAACATAAAATTAAGAAACCTAAGTATAGATCAGTCTGGAGTTGCATAAACGAACCAAACCATTAATATTTTAAAAGACATATGAATATTTACAAAATAACTAAATGTTAATAATCTGTTAGTATTCACTTTTATTTGACTATATTTTTAAATGGTTATGTAATTTATATGTATGAAAATTAAATGAAATATTATTTTAAATTTATGTTTTTATCTTCATTAGACATGTGATTTTATGTATAAAAGTTTGGATCAGTATTGTTCTTCTTTTTCGGATATATTGGATTACAACATTTTTTTTAATTGAACCACATTTATCTTTTCAGCCTTAATTAGGGTAGAATCAGATTAATTTTTTAGAAAAATTTCATTGAGTTTGGTTGTTTATTCAGATTCATAAAATATATTTGCCAAAAATTACATATAATCTGATATATATATATATATATATATATATATTGGTAAAAATTAGGAAAAAAATACTAGAATTTTAATCGGTTCATTACATAAACGAATCAAACTCATAGTTTGTTGAGAATTTATGAATAAATTATCAGAATAAATAAACATATTCTATATTTTTATATTT
Source organism: Isatis tinctoria (assembly GCA_010577795.1). Lineage (NCBI taxonomy): Eukaryota > Viridiplantae > Streptophyta > Magnoliopsida > Brassicales > Brassicaceae > Isatis > Isatis tinctoria. The sequence continues at coordinate 5,803,534 of CM021248.1, read as the reverse complement.
TTATTATGATTTAAATAAGACTTTCATTTTTGGAATTTTCATCTTTATATATATATAAATAAAATAGTATTTTTAATATATATATATATATATACAAACTTACATGCTAAATATATCCAATAACACTTTAAATAATATAGTCAATAACACTTTATATATATATATATATATATTATAAAATTTTCCATTATAAATATAGTTTGTGTAGTTTTTTTTGTTAATATAATTCATGTAGTTTTGTGCTAAATTAGTTCATGTAGTTTTGAGTATATTTGTTCATAGATGTCGTCATATATTAGTTCGTAATGTTGGTAACATAACACTATTTAATTCATACATATATGTTATGTTAATCATATAGTTGGTGTAGTTTTAGATATATTTCGATACATCTGATGTGTAGCCATGTTTTACTCTATATTCTGTGTAGTTGGCAATCATTCTTCTAAAAGAAAAGAGCAGTCTCTAAAATTAAAAGTAAAAAAAATGGTAACGAAAAATCACCTTTTCGCGGTTTGATGCGGATGTGTCTCCAAGTCCAAGACATGGTTTGACAAGACGTTTGACACCACTCTTGACATTATGTGAATCATTCATAATGCAAAATAAATTAGTTTGATAAAAAAAAAACAAGAAAGGCGTACGTACTGTTAAAAATATTAAGAGATAAATAGTACCTTCTTTATATTTAATTTTTTTGTAAATTTCGGTTTGTTGTTTTTGACCTTGCGCTCCAAAAATCTTTGACTTATTGTGCTTTGCGTAGTCTTTGGCTCAGTTTTCGAATAATCTAAACCCTAGAAATATGAAAGATTCAGAAGGATAAATCTTTAATAGAAAAATATACGATGTTAATTAAATTGGTATCGAGCGACACATGAGGTTGGACTTCTTTTCATCGTATCGGAAATGGTTTGCCACTGAGACGGCAACCATTTTACCAGATCTAGTAGTCGCTCGTCTTGCGCTGAAGACCAAGACTTTGAGAAAGAAAAAAAAAATAAGAACAAAATTTTCGGAAAAATGAAACGTAATGACATTGACAGAAATACTTTCTTGGGGAAAGTTCAAAGAAATATTTGCATATGAAATTGTAAAGCAAAAAAATGTGAGAACATCTACTCAACAAAATAAAACCCTATGGATATACTCTATCGAGGAACTCTAAATTGCATAAGAGATTAAAGAATAAAGAAGTTACAAGACCTTAGACTCTCGTAGGGTACAGGGGCGGATCCAGACGAAAATTGAATCGGGGGCACAGCTATGTACATTACAAAAAAATAAGATGAACTTATGCTAATTACATAGAAAATTTAAAAATTATATGGGGGCATGTGACCCCGTATGTTGTTCACTAGATCCGCCACTGGTAGGGTAGGGTTCGATACCGTTCTTCGCATTCCGAAGGGGATTTTCTCTCGAAACCCAGCGATTTGGAGATTCTTCTCCAGTCGATCACTCCATACTTCTCGATTCCGAGACAAAGATGTAAATCATCCTCGGGTTTCCACGATGAAGACGACATAATTAAGTATTCTTTTCTCAGAGATTTTCTGGGGATTGATGACGAATTGTGGATCGAAAAAGGCGTTGGGGTTAATAATTCGAGATAATTACATAAAATGTAACTTTTTCAGTTCAGAATATCATATTTGGTAAATTTTATATTGATGGTAACTTTGTTCATTTTCGCTGAACAATCTTGAGAAGCCAAGGAGGAGTGATTTCCGATTATACCCTTCTGACACATGTGCTAACTAATTTCTCTTTCTCTATCTTTATTTTCTTTTTTCTTCTAATTTTTCTCTCTCTCTGTCTCTCGTTCACTTCCTTCTCTTCAAACAAAAATTCATTATTTACTTTTTTTTTCTGATCCAAAAAAATAATAAACCTTTTTATAGATTTACACGAATCTCTCTCTCTTTCTCTCTCTCTCCCTCTCTCTCCCTCTCTCTCTCCCTCTCTCTCTCCTTCTCTCTCTCAGCTATGGAAAAAACAGATCTAAAACCCAGATCATTATCTCTCTAATCTTGTGGATATTGTGGATATAGAGACGTGGACACAATGACAAAGATATAATGACGAAGACATGGTAACGTGGACACAGTGACGAAGACTTGGTGGCGTGGATAGGCGGAGAAGACTGGGTGGCGTGAAAACGGCTGAAATGTCCACGCTATCAAGTCCACAATTGTGTCCATGCTGCCATTTCTACGCCGCCATGTCCACGTCACCATATCTACAATTGTGTCCATGCCGCCATTTCAAGCCGTCATTTCCACGCCATATCAAACGACATTTATGTTTAGAAATGTCGATGTAGCCCTTTCCTTTAACTGAAAATAAACGGCTGACCTATTTTTTTAGTCTTTCTCTCTCTTTATCATTGTCATTCATTTTTTCTGATCACTTTTTTCTCTCTTTTTTTTCTTTTTAATTGTTTTTTTCTTTTATTGTCTTTATTATCTTTCTCTTTCTTTTCTCTCATCATATGACTATTTCAAATCTTTAGTAAATTGAGAGTATCATTTTATTTCATAATAAAAACAATAGTTTTTTTCTCTATATTTTGATATCCACTTTTATATATTTTAGATATTTATAAATAAAAAATTATAGATATAAATATAAAATTATGAACATTTGTATTATGTCCATGAAAGTATGTCCATAAAAGTAGTATGTATATTATTGTATTGATACAATCACAATCACGATTGTGTCCATGCCGCCGTTTTAACGCCAACATGTCCACGCCAATATGTCCACGCCAATATGTCCACGCCACCATGTCCACGCCACCATGTCCACGCCATTTTATTCATTTCATTGTGTCCATGCCGATATATCCACCTTACCAAGTCCACAATTGTGTCCATGTCGCCATTTCCACGCCGCCATGTCCACGCCATCATGTCCACAATTGTCCATGCCGCCATGTCCACGCCACCATGTCCACGCCAATTTGTTCACGCCACCATGTCCACGCCATTTTATTCATTTCATTGTGTCCATGCTGATATTTCCACCCTACCAAGTCCACAATCGTGTCCATGTCGCCATTTCCACGCCGCCATGTCCACGCCACCATGTCTACAATTGTGTCTATGCCGCCATGTCTACGCCACCATGTCCATGCCGCCATGTCCACGCCACCATATCCATGCCAATTTGTTCATTTCATTGTGTCCATGCTGAAATGTCCACGCTATCAAGTCCACAATTGTGTCCATGCTGCCATTTCTACGCCGTCATGTCCACGTCACCATATCTACAATTGTGTCCATGGCGGCGAAGACCCTGATGGCGTGGACATGGTGGCGAAGACTTGGTGGCATGGACATATCAGTATGAACAAAATGGAATGAACAAAATGGCATAGACATGGTGGCGTGGAAATGGCGGCTTGAAATGGCGGTTACTTCAAAACCTTAACCGTATTCTTTCGTACTGTTACTTCAAACCTAGGAGTCCCGTATTTATAATATTGATAATTAAAACAATAATTTATTTTTATACGTTTATAAGTTTGAAGTCACTTCAAAACTTATATATATATCAAGATTTAATACTTCTAAAAAAGAACATAAATAATGAGAAAATGTAATAGTAGAAAGCATGACTTGATAAAATATTTTAGCAGAATTTAGTTGAATAAAATACCTTAATTGAATTTCACAATTAGATGGATATTAACTTAATAAAAATTTAAAATATTTAAATTAGTCAATATTTATATTATTCAATTATATGGTGGAATGAGTTGACGTTGATGTTTTTATTATTGCAGTTTTTTGTAGGGATCAAAATATTTTAGACCACACTAAGATGGACTAAAAGAGAGCTAAACTGTTTCGAGTATGACAATAGTGAACATAAAAATTTGATAATTGTAAAACGGGTTAAATAGGTAGGTTACCCATTTTGAATTGAAGAATATAAAAAATGAAGTTAGACTAATTCGAGACGAGTTAAATAGACAAATTATCCTATTTTAACCTTCAATAAATCTATAACTACAATTATATTTAAAATTTTATATTTAATTATAAAAATCTGATTACTTTTTAAACAAACATATTTTATTTTTCAAAAATATTAGAAAAATACAGAATGATACTTACATCCCATAGTTTTTACAATAACTATTTTATTACAATAAAAATATCGTATAATATGTTATTATATTATATTATTATTATGTGTCTAGCGCAAATTCAAACCCAATGAAAAAGAAAAAAAACACATTTTATTAATGAACCCATATATATAGGATTTACCGCATTTTCTTTTCACAAAAGAAACGGTAGAGTTTGGCTATCTACTTATCTAGTGCATAAACTCAACAATGAATATGTTACACATTTCTAAACATTGTACTGGTGAGTGTATATACACAATGTTGAAACAAATTGAGACTATGTGGAAGAAAGCTGAGCCAGCCATGGAAGGAGACGCTCATGAACAAGATCCGGGCGATCATCTTGCGGGCAATGTCCAACACCTTCCAGAACATAGAGACTGAAGTTCGGTAACTGATCCGGAAGGGACGTGAAGTACCTACCCACAGGACCGTCGAGAGGAGTTAGTCCATCTTGGTCTCCCCATAAGACAAGAACCGGTTTGGCTATTCCCGGAATCAGCTTGATCGGGTTTGGTCCAGGTGGACCCGTTAAGATTGAAACAAATGCATCTAGTGCACCTTCGCTGTTTGCTGGTCCAGCGATAATCTGACATAACATTTTCATATCATAAGGTAACAAATTTAGTTGGCTCCTTTGTCATTGAGATCATAGTGTGACAATACCTCTACAAGGGTATCATCTACATTGTCTTTGTTGCTATAAACATTTGTCAAGATGTTCTTGAGATTCTCCCTGTGTTTGATTCATCCATCTATGCGTTAGTGTGCTCTTGGGTAAATCCTTTCAAAGTTAACGAAAAGAAGAGCGGTAACATTGTAACTCGGCAATGAAGTGTTTTGTGACATGCCTGTCTTTAACGCGGTTGAAGAGTGCAGAAGCAATTCCTCTTTGCTTGAGTAAGAAGTCGATAAGCAAGAGCAATGGCATCAGCAGCTTGATTCTCCAGTCGTCAAACACGGCTTTGTTGTTCATACCACCAGCACAATTCAATAGAACAAGACCTTTAACCAGATCTCGTTGTGATTCTGTTCTTTCAAAAGGTCACGAACACAAGACTCTTAGATCAATATATAGCAGATAACATCAAATAACAAAACAAGACCCTTTGACCGAACCTGAAGCAGCTATAACGCAAGCAAGGCTTCCAACAGAATTTCCAATCAAAATAGTCGGCACATAAACCAACAGAAAATTTTCAGCTCCAACCACGCTTGAGGAAGACTCATCTTGGAATGCATATTTATCTGCATTACTTGATTTGATTCTTCTGATATGTTCTGGCACATAAACCATCTAAATCTAGCATCGTAAGTGTGGTTTGAAAGAAAAACGAAAAGGTATACATATAACTCGGGAACATGTGAAAGGGACAAACAATTTTACCTTGGTCGTAGCTGTTGGACGCATTCCAAAATAATCCTTGATATATACTCTTGGAGACCTTTCTTGAGATCTTGAAGAAAGCACCTTTTTGGAATATTGTGTATCAGAAGATACGCTAGACAAACCTGATAATAGACAGGAGACCAACAGTTATACATCTGAGAGTCAACCAAACAACTTCACATAAAATAAAAGCTTCCTGAATATTTTACCACTTGAAGCATGCTGGTCATTTTTCATTAAAGGAGCTTTGAAGGAGGAAGTCCTTGGCATTTTAAAAGGAGGAACGGAGACTGTCTTTCCCGGTCTTTTGATTTGGCTACTGTCTTGTTTATCATTTGCATAAGCTGTATCACTGCGGTTTGTTATATCGCCAAGTGGCTGGTGAGCTTGCCTTCCAAATTCTGTAGCTCTTGGAATGAAACCGGTTCCGGTGGAACTATTCACTGCCATATCTGATGCTAAAGGCCTGTCATTTGATAGTCTATGACTCTATGTGTCTCATTAACAGCCGCATCAAACTTCTTGATCAAATTAACCCCTGAAGCGATGTCATCCAATTTGACTGATCGAAATTGCTTTGAAGATGACTGAAGAGGAGATATAAAGCTATTTGGCGTACGCTTGTTGCTTGTCTTTCCTTCACGAGCAGTAACATAACCTGTGTTGGCACTTGCATCACCTAACCTTTTATCATTCTGTGGTGTAACTAACTGATCACCTGAAAAAAGGAGTTGGGAACACCAAACGTGTCCCTGGGAAGACCGTTTTTGTCTGCACAATCAAGTAGAAAGCTTAGTAACATATCAAAAAAATTCGTCATTTCTGATAGCCACAAAGAATGTTGTATGTAAATAGCACAAAGAACAGCTTAATATATCAATCTAACGAGTATCCAAGTAACAGAGAACATTCAAAACATTTTCCCTGAAACCATTTCAGCTACAATCTGAAGCCCTCTTAGATGAAAAACTACACATTTCTAAGGAAATCAAAATGCTTTCCTGTAAAAGAACGTACCTGAATCTGCTAAAATCGATTTGGCTCTGGAAATCGAAGATTCTTTTAGAGATACAGATTTGCCCAGACCAGTCGTGAACAGTGTTGGCGTCGCTTCCTCTCGTTCTATAAGCTTCCTTCCATCAAACAATAATCTTAAAATCTCCAATCACATGACAAACGAATCTACAGAACCAGAAAGAAAGAGAGAGAATCACCTCGGAGCAAGAGATCCGCCATGGAAGGTAGAGGAGGAGTTGTGGTTGGAGAATAATCGGATTTGTCAGACTGAAGAATCCAGCCCGCCGCTTCCCACCGGAAACCGTCGCCGCCTGAATCGGGAAATAGTTGCCACGTCGACATTTCGTCAGTTCTAGGGTTTTTCGAACCTGTGTCGATTGAGGTTTTATCTGATTTCACCTGAAGAACGATTTAAGAGGGAAAATCATTAATACCAAATACATTTTAAAAAGTTTTGTGAAGGCGAGAAAGTTGAAAAACGGTTTTGGACCGAAGATATGAAACGCGTCGTTTTTGGGATTTATTCTACCCGAACGATGTCGTATTGAACAGTGACGTCGTTGTGGGAGAGAGACGAGGTAGCGTTCCAAGTGTAGACAAGTGCGGTGCACGGCATTTTGTGGAGATAGAAACGGCAAGTATGCTAGTAAATTTTGGTTCTATGCTGATTTTCATTGACACCGAACTAAACCGAATCCGAACCGAATCAATCTTTTTATATTATTCAATCCGACATACCCAACATAACGACCCGAACCGAACTGAATGTCCAGACCTGTCCGTTCTTTCAACTTCCAAGTTTATGTCGACCAGATAAAAACCTTCATAGTTCGAGATTTAAGGATGTATGATTGATAAACCCTAATCCCAAACTTCTTCTCCTCCCTTCAACAATCTGCAACACAAGAACTCTCAGCAATTTGTCTCGAAGAAGAAGTTTGAGATGGATGATAATAGCCCAGATTTCTTCCAGGAGGATTGTGATTCGATAGCCATAGAGATAAAGGAACAAGAAGAGCGGATTCGACTCAAGAGAAGGTTTTCTTCTTTCTCAATAAAAGCTTACATAATTCTCGAATTCGAGTGAGCTTTAATCTCGAACCTCTCATTTACAAGTTCTGTGTTTTAATAACGTAGGTGGCTGTTGGGTCTTGATGTGACGAAATCTGAGAGCCATACTGAATCTGAGAATCATTCTCCGGGAAAGACTGAGTTTCTTGAACCTGAGGATCATACTCCGAGAAAGACTGAGTTTTTCGAATCCGAGTGAGTTTGTTACCGAGTTTCTATTTGTTGTTACTGCGTTGCTTTAGTTTCATTATATGACTATGATGAGCTCTTGTGTTTACTTTTTTTTTTTTGGTTGATAGATGCCTCCCTGAATCTTTGCTTAGGGAAGATGATGTAAACTCACTTTCTCTTGATATATATGAGCGTTCAAAAAAATTTCAGTGAGATCTCAAACCCTTTTCAAGAATCGTTTTTTCGTTTTCTTTTCCAGATATTCTATGAGACAGCAAAGTCACGTGTAGAAGAAGCATTTGGGTTCTGCAAGAACGAAGAGGTTCAACAAAATGAGTCCAAGTTGTGCACTAAAGAAGTTGTTAAAAAGCTTGGCATGTATCTTGATTCTTTGACGAACAAAGGTCTATATCTCGTTGCAGAGATAGTCACGGAAGGCTCTACTCCGTTTTACAAGACTCGACCAAAAATGAAACAGGTTGTTAGAGAATCTATCCGCAAAGATTTGAATATTGGAAAGGCAGATTTTGTTAAGCAGTTGCATCAAGTTCTTAGTGATCCTAGAAATTTCCGGAAAGACTGCACAATGGATTGGGAAAAACCCATGTTTCCGTCGCATCGTGATGCTGCAGTGAAGGTACTTAATGAGCTAGATAATCTGTCGACTCAGACTCTACTTGCAATGAAAAGGAAACTTGAAGGTTCTGTAACGATACCTCGGTTGAAACCTAGAAGAGTGGTTGAGAAGAATATCGATAGGAGCCTTCTGATAAACCAAGTGAAGCAAGCTAGTGAAAAGATGCTCTCAGAACTTTCTGCAGGGGATAAACTGCAGGAGCAATTGGCTAAGGCCATGTCATTAGTAGATTTATCACTTAAGTTAAGTCCTGGCTACAACAAAACTACTGTTCCCACAGATTTTTTCCAGTTCTCTCCAGAAACAAAGAAGCTGCAGAACGACATAGTGAAGGCAGTCTGGTTGCTCCGTACGGCCAGGATTGATTCTGCGTTTAAAGGATTGGGTCTTATCTTAGACCCAGAAGTCGAAGTATCAAATAAGAACTTAAGATCAGCGGTTGAAAGAATGTTGATCGAATATCTGTTTGAGTGCTGTGACATGGACGTCATTCCAAAGTCGTTGACGAACGCTCTTTCATACGTGAACAATAGTACGCGGACTGTAGACCATAAGGTATGTCCAGGGGAAGCAATTGAGGAAGAGACGGAGTGTATATTAAATGTGAGTGCTCAAGTGAAGCAAATAATTTGGCAATATGCTCCAGATTATGAGCTTGATCAAGACTTTGATGATGCGTATATGGAGGAGCTAAAAGACAGCGATGATGATGACATTCAAGACGCTGCAACTGATCCGGTTCATGACGAAAGTGGTGCAGAATGCTCATATTTGGAAACCACTGCTTCTGTCGTTGTAAGTGACCGGACAGAGAGTATTACAAGAACTCATCTTAGGTCTCACTTTGTCACTCCAACATCCAGTAAGTCAGTAACACTTATAAGTGATAGACATGACATAGGTACGAGCAAGGCTGGGACGGATATTGTGGTGGAAGTAGATAACCAGCTTAGCTCTCGATCATTGTTTTCTGTTGAAAATATACAGAGTGATGATCATGGTGAGAAGAATCCACTCAAAAGGAAGAAAAACCAGTACCTCGCAGTCCAAGAAATTTGTGATGACACGAGCTTGGTTGCGTATAACCTAATTGGCCGCTTGCTTGAAAAACTTGCAGACCAAAAAGGCTTAGACTTGAAAGCGGATCAACGTTCATATCTTGGAGGCGATTCCAGGCTTCAAGAAGATGTAGAAGGTGAGGGTAAAAACGCCTTATTTCCTCGTACAAGTTCATTATACTCGTTAATGTCTTCATACTCTTACCAAAAAGTTTTTGCTTGTGTTGCAGTGAGTGAAAAAAAGCAACCTTCATCGTCGCAAGAGAAGTCAGCTGAGTCGATCACACTCTCTGCTATCAACGAGATAATGCCATCCCTTGATAAGAGGTACACATTTGTTTTCCGTTTTTGGAATAAAAGTTTCATGTTGCATGGGTAAGCACGAGGATTTCGAATCTCTAATTACTGAAAACCTGTTTTCAACAGTGTCTTGTTGAAATTAAAAGAGTTGATGGAGTAGCACTGTAGCAGCAATGGAGTGGAGAAAGAAAGAACAGAAGGATCTTGACCAAGTCTTCTCTTTTGTATATGAAAAAATATGAGTAAACAGGTGTCGTTTCCAGCGCACAACATTAGCCTTGTATAAAGTAACCAACTTTTAATTCTCTGATTCATCCAATCTTTCTCCATAGCTGCATATATTTATTCTGAAACATCAAGCTCTCGTAAAATCCACATTGCTTGACCAACTTCAATGACTCATATCAAAGAGATTTCATTTTCTCTATAAGAAAATACAATTTGACCCATTCCATAGTTCAATAGACAGAAGAAAAACAGAAAAGTTGCAGTTGTAGTAGATACAATATTTGGCCCTGAACATGAGAGTGTTAGAGACCATCAAGGAAGGATTATGACTCTTTCTCTGATGAAAGCTGCTTAGCGAGTAGGAGAAGCCCAGCTGTTGTGAAGCCTGACAAGACGGCAGAGGCATAAAACAGAGCTAGGAGAGTCCCTCTCAGAGACTGCAGAGAAGAACAAAAACACATCATACGAAATGTCAATTTACAAACTCACAAAACAACAGAAAGCAGTGAACTCGACAAACCTTTGCGAGTTGCAGTGCATTGTCATTTGCATACTGCAATGAGTTCTCTGGTGTGCTTTGGATCCCCTGACTGATTTGCCATGAAAGTATCCTGTTCGATCCAAGCATGAACTGTTCTTTTAATGTTGTTTAAGAGGGTGACACATAGTTGTCAAAAGTAACAAACAATCTTCTACAAATACCCAAAGACGAATGCAACAGCAGCTCCAGCGTACGCTTTCTCTGGAGTCACAGCAATCTGAAGCTCCCCAAACTGCATTTCAAACAAACAAACAAAAAAAAATCTCATCAGCAAAAAGTTGCTTCAGTGAACGTACAAGAGAAACCATATTACTATCAAGCATTACCTTAAACATCCTTGTTTTCGAAATAGGTTCATTACTGACTGAAGGAGATGATGTATATGCAGATAGGACCTCTCCAGTTGTAATCATCGCTTTAGCTATCTGCGAGTTTCTCAGCAACGTTAGTTCTTGTAGGCATGAAAGATTATACAGACGAACCATTGATTGTATTATCGCGGCAGTTAAGTCTTACAACGTAGACTGATAATCTGATTAATCATAATAAATAAAATCAGTAGAAGAAACCACACCTACGTTTCAGGTACCTTCTGTAATTCACCTTGACCATACTGTCCCATGCCTTTGAACCTCTTCCCCGCAGATATCAGACGCCTCCCAAAGGCTGAAGTAAAAACGAATAAGATTACAAGAGAATTAGATGTAGAAAGATATGTAAACCACATACTATAGAACTACTTTCTTCTTACCTGATCTGTGACCATCTGTTAATGTAGATTCCAGTTCGGGAAGTTTCTCCACTAAACTACGAGAAGTTGATGCGTCAGCTTGTTCCCAAGCACGGGACAGATTCAGTAAGGTTTCTCCAAGCTCTTGACCACACTACAAAAAAGAATTTGAGAGGTTGCAATTATAAGTCCCTCAAAGTTGAAGGAAGCGACGCAAAGACGTTGGCTTTTATGAACCACTACAAAACTTTAGGATCCTCTTTTCCTCTTTAATCAAATCCAGGTCATAACACCCGAATAGCAAAGAAAATAAACCAAGTTCTGGAGTAGTAGGAAGAGAAAACGAGAACAAGGAAGCTAAGTCAAAAGAGGTGTGTCAGAGTGGAAGAAGACAGACATTCTTCGAGAGATTGCAATGAGAGATCTTCAGAATGAGTAGAGATGATCTGAACAGAAGTATGAAGCCACTGATAAAAGATGTGATAGAAGAGAAGATCCAAAGTAACTTAAGATGCACAGTGTCTAAAAGCAAAAATCAGTGTTATGATTAGGGTCCTCTAGAGGCTAGAGGAATACAGACTTATGTCTTTGGCTCATAGATATCGTTAAGCGTAAACACATACATGACGACATTGCTTCCATCAATCTTACAGATACCAAAGACGAATAAAGAAGAGAAACAGCTTATGCTACAATGAACAAGTTCACATAAATGGAAGTGAATACTTAGCAGGAACTAACCTCGTCGATGATAGGTCCATTGGAGAGATCAAAGGCAGCATCATTTAACTGGAGAGAACCACAAAATTAACCACATCAAAGGCGTTGCAAATCACAAATTTTAAGAAGTGTGGAAGCTAATTAGAAGGGCTTACATCGAGACGAAGATCACTTGGTAGCTGCTGGAAGTAATCTGATGGAAGAGCGAAACATTTCTGCGCAACACAACAACACAACCAAGTTTTCAATTTTTGACTCGTTATGATCAGAAAAGAAATTCAAAATAGAGTTTTTCTCACTTACAGAGAGTTGTATCAGAAGAGTTTTCGAGCTTGTTTCTAGTGGTGGAGGAGAATCTGATTCCGTTAGCGCAAATGTGAGAGTCAATGGTTTCGAAAGGTACCGCCTTTTCGAGAGTAGATGAGGTTTTAGGGACGATGAGAAATGATTCAAACGGAAACTTCGCTGCTGTGAAAAGATGAGAGTAGAAGAGAGATTGTGGAGAGGTTGAAGGAGACGAAGAGAATCCATCTTCTTTGTTGTTTCTGTTGCAGAGCAAACTGTGATTCACAATTTTATGGATATTATTGTTTTTGAAAGAACAAATATCTTTTTGCATCCGTAGAAGACAAATAAAAACTATTTTTCACGGAAAGTATTAATTTTGAAATATAAAGAATTTTTGAGCTCAAAAACAGAGCAAGAAAAAACTTGAGACAGCACAAATTCAAGATAAAAGATCAATTCTGTAACAAATAGTTTGCTGGGAATTGAAACAGTACAGTAAAACAACATGCATCATCCTACAAAATAGAAGAAGCATCTTAAAGTCCACAGTTTTTTTTTGTTTTTTCACCTCCAAGAGGAACCGCCAAGCTTGATCACTTCTTCTGAACTTGAATCCCTCCTTGTTCCATATCCTTCATCCCCTTTCTGATTACTCGCATCTCCATACAAATCTTTTAGCTTTGCAAGATTGCTGTTAACAGTCGCAGCTGATTTCTCCTTGCTGCTATGATCTCTTTTTGGAGTTGGTTCACGCTCAATTTGCACACTCCTGCTCCTACTCCTGCTTCTGCTCCTGCTTCTCCGGTCATGTCTGCTTCTATCATCCTCATAATCACTGCGTCTGCTTCTACTGTCATAGTCACGCCTTGATCTCCTATCATTACCATAATCCCTCTCCCTTTCTCTGTATCTATCTCTTTCCCTCTCCCTCTCTCTGTCCCTCTCTTTCTCCCGCTGTCTATCTGAGTCTCTGTCCGAATGATAGTCTCGGCTCTGGCTCCTACGTGGGGACCGATGCTGTGGCTCATCGCCGCTGTTTCTGTCATAACCAGAAGGTGGAGGACGGCGGACAGGGGAGGAGCCTCTGGTGGAAGCGCGGTGAGGTGCACGCTGGCCAAATGAAACAGAGAGGGATGCTTTGACTGATGGTGGACGACGGGCAGTGTCTTCAGAGCCACGAGACATGTCTCCAGTTGAACCAGATGGTTTAGTTGGTAAATTCATCTTCTCAAGGTTTGAAACAATCTGGCGCATGACAGGAACAGGAATACGTGGAAACAAAGTATCAAAGTAATACTGCAAAAAACCAACAAAGCAAGTTAGATGCTTAATACATTAAAGCATCATATTTCTCAAACCTATGCATCATAAATGACTCTAAAACACAGTATTATAACAACTTGGGACTCACCAGTCCGAGCAGCAAATCACGTACGTAAACACCCATTGTCGTCATGCGTCCGTTTGACCCTGGTGCAAACTCCTGAAGCAAAGTAAATAAATGTATTCAATTATTATTCTTGTAAAGCAGTATACCAACAAAAGCAATGCAGAGCAATGTTGGAATTCAATTATTATTCTTGTAAAGCAGTATACCAACAATAGCAATGCAGAGCCATGTTGGACAGCGTGTATCAACATGAACATACAACAACGAATGTGCTAAGCAGTAGGCCACAGGATGCCACACATCCTAAGAAGGTCTACGAAACTTCAAGACAGAAAGCACACCCAAAGCGCTATAGTTGTAGCCATTCAGGTCACAGACATTCTATTCTATGGTTCCAAACTCTAATTTGTGATCATCTCATTTAGAATACTAACAAGCGCTTCTATATTAAAAAGAAACATATTATGGAACTAAAGAAAAACACGATGCTAGACTCACACACAAACTTTTACGAATCCAGATGTGTGAACAGGCGATTGCGTACGAGAGCTTGATATCTGTAAAATGTTATCCATAACCGTATGGTACTCTAAGAACATGATAAAGAATGGTTACCTCGTCATCTTTAATGTATGGTTCATACCATGTCCACAACGTCTTTGCATCTGCAACATATCTTAAATATAGGAATCCGACCTGCACATATAGTAACCTCTGGTCAGATCAAAAGGAATGAACATAGAAAGACAGATCAGAAATGTTGTTATGACATGTAATATAACATGAAAAAAAAAAAAAGCAAAGCAAAACAAAGTAGCAAGAAGTTGGCCAAAACATCGATAACTTCCAGTAACCCAAGGAAGCACACAATTAAAGGGAAAAAACTTCACACAGATTCTTAGAACTGTAAGTGGAACGCTAAGTTTCTATACTGCTAAATAGGCAGTGAGGTGATCCTAGAGAGATAGAGTAGCTAAAATAGAAAAGACACCTCAAACCTTGATGTGCAGATACTGCTAGCAAAGAAAGGGCTTATATATATTGGTGGGAGAAACTCTCTGCAACTCAAAGAAAGAATGTCATCCCAACTTTGTTTCTGGTTGTGAAAATCTGTTATGAAAACACGAGAACAATTACGTGTACGCAACCTTCAATACGGGACGAGAAAAGAATAGTTTTTCAGATTGAACCCAGAGGTAAGGAAACACCTACCTTCTCCGTGTTAACATTGACTAACAAGAAACAACTCAGCTGGTATCAAGTAACATGAGGAACAGGTGTTGGAACAAACAGCACACAAGGCTACATAAACATGCACATGTGTCGCTCCTAGGGCAATAATGCAAGAAGGTGGTTAAAAAGACTCACTCACCGCTCTAATATAAGGAGAATCTGTGTGCTTCAACAGTCCATGCATCTGCTTCACCGTAAGTTTCATGGTAAAGAATTTGTACAATAGACAATACGCTGTCGAAGGACCACGGCAATTTCCACCCATCCACGGCTCCACATGATTAACTTGGTTGTAGATTTCATCAATTACCTCATGGTAAGTCTTTAAACCATATAGCTCTTTGAAATAGTCAGAAGAAAGAATGTTCATTGAAAGAACCTTTTCCAATAGTGACTCGTATGCTCTTCCGTTTGTCTGTATCTCCGCCATTTTTTTTATGAAGCGCTGAGAGATACAGAAAAGCCTACGAGCCCAGAACCTGAAACAGAAACTCAACACATCAAGGAAAACAAAGATGCAGATAAAGCTTCAAACTTTATAGTTCAAGGAAGAATGAGAAACAAGAACAAATCCTGAAAACCCAACAAAAGCAACTGTTAATCACAAAATTGAAAGTCCTAGATTCATCCGAAACCCTAGAAATTGTGAAGCAATATCTTGTAAAATTATACCGTAAAGGAGTTCAATTTCGACAAACCCAGAAAGGGAAAAGTGAAATTCGATATCAGTTTCTGACGGAACTTGCAAAAGCGAATCGATCAGGATATAAGAAACAAGTCGGGTTTGTGTATCAGCGCCGGTTAAAACAATTCCTCACAGAAATCGAACTTAAATCTAGAGAAGCCTATGAAAATCGAAAGGATTAAAAGAAAGAAAGAAAAACAAACCTGAAATTTTGACGAACTGTGATAGAGAGATTAAAGGCTTCAACTATGAGAGGAAGAGGAAACCAAAAAGCCCTAGAAAACGGCGATCTCGTATCTGAAGCCTTTTCGGATAGAGCAGCTGCGTCGACATTTAATTGGCTATCTTTCAAATATGACCTTCTGTTATTATGTATTTTCACATTTGACCCTCCTACTAAAATATTTAAAAAATTTAATTTTCTTACGCTGAGAAACAAAACAACTAATAAATACATGCATGTGCATTCACTAAGGATTTTGTGATCCGTCTCAAAATCTGTAAAATGGTTTTAGATTTTTACTCATTTACCATGTTTTTTCCAATCGAATGGTGGTTTAAGTTTGATTAATGGTAAAAATTTTGGTTCTATGTTATTGCAGACTTATCCTAATCCTTACAAGATCCAGCATACTCAGTGGTTAAGTGAGTCCCTTTTTTCACCGTAATTTAGGAAAATAAGGTTCCTGGTGATGTTCTATGATTATGCAATCATTAGCTTGCAGTTGTTACATAAGTTTTTTTTTTTTGGTAGAAATTTTGAGGCAATACTTTGTTGATGCTGATGAGTGTCCCTCAGAAGGTATATGTATTTTGGTTTGGAGCTTCCTATATGGCAGCTTTGAGAATTTAGAGCTCATGTTTCACTTATTGGCTCTTCTCCTTGTTGTATAGATCGTTCTTCACAAGGATGGTCCAAGGGGAATTTTATTTTGGACGAGCCGGGCCACGTCAAAAGGTTCTTCCTTATGTTGAACTGCTTCAAAGCCATTGGTCCATTTGGGATATGATCTGTTGTTGACTTATCTCTGATGAAGTAATTCCCTTCATCCAGACACATTTGCGCTCTTGTAAACATAAATAATTATTTAGGTAACAATTTTTATATTCAACAACAAATTTCACCATTTATTTTTAGAAGCAAAGGCAATCCAGTTATTGAAGAGAAAAAAATGAAACAAAGACTGACTTGTTGTGAACTGAATGTTCTGTGTGTATTATTATGAGGACCAAAGGTCTCTTTATATAGTGGTTACACCATGTAGAAAAAAGGTAATTATTCTTTTACTACTCATAACAAGAAAAGAAAATATTCCATAAACCTATTCCTTGTCTATAAAAGAATAAACCTATTCCTTGTCTATAAAAGAAAACATCTAATTATACTAAGGACCGGTTATGTTAATAACCTCTATATGGATCGGTCTATATTGAGTCCATTAAACCACATGGTTCATAACACTCCCCCTTGGACGAAATGACCGAACCCGATGCAACCAAAGATCTTTGTAATACGCTTGGGGATGCTGCCTCATTAAACCTTTCTAAGGAAAACCCAGTGGGACAAAACCTTAGCGAGGAAAAAGAGTACAGCACGTATTACTCCCCCTGTTTTAGACATCATTAAAGTCCTTTAGTCGGCGCATGCCGATCTGATACATCAGCTTCTTCAGCGTGGAGGTTGGGAGCGACTTTGTGAACAAGTCAGCTGAGTTGTCGCTTGAACGGACTTGAAGCACTTGTATTTCTCCAGCCTTCTGGAGATCGTGAGTGAAAAAGAATTTCGGCAGAATGTGCTTCGTCCGGTCTCCCTTGATGTATCCATCCTTCAGTTAAGCTATGCACGCAGCATTGTCCTCATGAAGTACGGTCGGTTCGTCCTTTCCATCGGCCATCCCACAATCTCGCCTTATGTGCTGAGTCATCGATCTCAACCAAACACATTCACGGCTGGCTTCATGAATCGCCAAAATCTCTGCGTGATTTGATGACGTGGCCGTGAGTGTCTGCTTCATGGATCGCCATGAAATTGCTGTTCTTTCGTGAGTGAACACATATCCTATCTGAGATCGTCCATTGTGTGGATCCGATAGATAACCTGCATCAGCAAAACCAACTAAACCTTTGTCGTTATGGTTAGTGTAAAACAGACCCATATCTTTCGTTCCTTGTAGGTAACGAAGTATGTGTTTAATCCCGTTCCAGTGCCTCTGGGTCGGACAAGAACTAAATCTTGATAGGAGGTTCACGGCAAAACAAATGTCTGGTCTAGTATGACTAGCCAAATATAATAACGCTCCTATGGCACTAAGATATGGCACTTCGGGACCAAGGACTTCTTCATCCTTTCTTTTCGGACCGAATGGATCACTGTCCAATCCAAGGCTTCTCACAACCATTGGGCTACTCAATGGGTGGGCCTGGTCCATATTAAATCTCTTGAGTACCTTTTCTGTATATGCCATTTGATGCACAAGGATTCCATTATTTACGTACTCAAGCTGTATTCCCAAACAGAACTTAGTTTTTCCTAAGTCTTTCATTTCAAATTCGGCCTTTAAATATTCAACTGTTTGGGCGATCTCTCCAGAGGTTCCGAGGATGTTCAAATCATCCACGTATACTGCTATAATCACAAATCCTTTGTTTGCAAACTTCTTTATAAAGATACGCGGACTGATGGGATCATTTTTATATCCGGATTTAATCAGGTACTCGCTTAAACGATTGTACCACATGCGCCCACTCTGTTTCAGTCCGTATAAGGATTTGGTTAGCCTAATGCAGTGTTCTTCTCGAGAACTTTTCTTATCTTTGAGCTCAATACCCTCTGGTAATCGCATATAAATCTCATTATCCAGTGGACCATATAAATAGGCGGTTACTACATCCATTAACCGTAAATCCAATTTTTCTCTTATGGCCAGACTTATCAGGAATCGGAATGTCGTTGCATCCACCACAGGAGAGTATGTCTCCTCATAATCGATTCCTGGTCTCTGTGAGAATCCTTGTGCCACAAGCCGTGCTTTGTGTCGAACAATCTCTCCTTGTTCGTTTCTCTTCCTCACAAAGACCCGTTTATGTCCAACTGGGATTATATCTCGAGGTGTCCGAATTATGGGACCAAAAACCTCTCTCTTCTTTAAAGAGTTTAACTCCACGTCTTTTAAGCCAGTCTAATCGGCGAGTGCACTCTAAAATGGACGTGGATTCTAGATCCTCATTCATTACATCAAGAGCTACATTGCATGCAAATATTTCATCGATGTCGACATCTTTTCTGTTCCATTGGATTCCGGACTTTAACAAAATTTATCGAGATCTCATTGTTATTTTGAACTTCAGGACCATGATGCTCGGCGTCCCGAGTGAAGGGATTTGTTCAGGTTTTAATCCAATTAAAACAACCCTAACAACAATCTTAAGCCACGGATCTGTGTCAATTGAATCTCAATAGATCTCGAACATACCTGGAGATTAGCAGCGGAAGAAGATCAGGTAATCGAGATCAGGAAGCGCCTCAAGTGCTGCGCCTCTACAGAAGTCCACACGCACACAAACTGGACGACGGGATGCTAGTGCCTTCGCGAACGATTCGCGTTTGAGTTTTCTATGTTTTTCTCTGATTTTCTGTGGCTGCAAGGGACTTCTCATACCTCAAGGTCGAGCCCTCATATCATATATATAGGGGAGGTGAAGAAACCTAGTTGACCACAGAGAGCAAACCGAGTTGATTTCAATTAAATCAAAAACCGGTTTCTGATCCCGAGTGGTGTCGATCGACACCCACCATTGGTGTCGATCGACACCTTCACAGAAAGTCATGGATCAAGAAGACGATCCCGATTGGTGTCGATCGATACCCACCATTGGTGTCGATCGACACCCTCATAGAAAAACGATATCGACGTATATCTTATATACGTTGATCATAATCATTACTCTAATGATCAAAACCCAATTTATATTATCCAGTTTGCTTAGGTGTGTGACCCTATAGGATCATATGATAATGGTAATGAGTTCATAACTCATAAGTTATAAGCGGCTTCTAGCAAAACATTACAACCGTCCAATATCATATGATTGTCTTATCTCGACATCACGACTCTACTAGAATAAATACAAGTCTGATTTCAGGACATTCCCTTCAATCTCCCACTTGTACTGGAATCAACTATTCCCATAATCCCTTTGTCTCTATATCTCGATCTGGCATAAGGCAAGAACTCGTGTCATCCTTAATCAACCAAACCATGTTTATCGAACTCTGATTTATACTGATAAAAGACAAACGATTGACATTCAATCCGTTTGAGCGCGGCCACGCATTTCCAGTATCAAATCTTCGATAGGCCCAGAGATATCTATCTCCCGTTATATGGGAGGGACAAATTCCATCTTGTTCCATCCCTGTTCCCTACACACTTCATGATATGCCCAATCAATGCCTTTATAGCCACCAGTTACGGCTGACGTTTGACAGAGTCAAAGCATACCAATTCATATGTAAGAAAACATGATGAACTCAGGTCTAAGGACTATACCCTATAGTCGTAATGAGAAACTCTTATGACACTCATATAACAATCTTGTAGAGTTCTCATTAGCGGGTCAGGTCCGATCATGTGTTCTCTAACACATATCTATGTGATTGACTTTAATACTCCTATTAATAACACCATGAAACTTAGTCATCAGTCACCTCACATACTAGTCTCACGCGGTTATTAATGTCCAACTTTAATAACCTCGACTATGGACACAAATAATTTATGTCATCTATCACTTATAGAGTTTCATGATCAAATCACGCATTTGATGATCTATAAGAATGCCATAAATTACTTTTGGACTATTATTTAATAACACCATTAAATAATGCTGAAACAATTTCATTAAATAAAACATAACCAAATGTATGTTTACATGAACATCAAAATATAAATATGATAACTCCCACAAAAAAAAAAACAAGATTACTGCTTAAGGAATCTAATGCCTATAGCAGCTGCATGACTCTCATGCTTCGGTCGTGGGAGTGGTTTAGTCAAAGGGTCAGCGACGTTCTCGTCTGTCGGAACTCTGCTGATCTTGACGTCACCTCTCTCAATGATATCACGAATCAGATGATATCTCCTCTCAATGTGTTTGGATTTCTGGTGTGATCTGGGCTCCTTAGCCTGAGCTATGGCTCCATTGTTGTCACAAAACAATGCCACAGGCTCAGAAATGCTAGGAATCACACCAAGCTCAGTAATGAACTTCCTAATCCAAACAGCCTCCTTTGCCGCTTCAGAAGCAGCGATGTATTCAGCCTCGGTCGTTGAGTCCGCCACGGTGCTTTGCTTGGAACTCTTCCAACTAACTGCACCTCCATTCAGACAGAAGACGTAACCAGACTGAGATCAGAAATCGTCTATATCTGTCTGAAAACTGGCGTCCGTATAACCACTCACTACAAGCTCATCACTTCCTCCGTACACTAAGAACTTATCCTTGGTATTTCTCAAATACTTCAGGATTGTCTTGACGGCAGTCCAGTGACTCTCACCGGGATCTGATTGGTATCGACTCGTCATGCTTAAAGCACAAGCAACATCTGGACGAGTACAAAGCATGGCATACATAATAGATCCTACTGCAGAAGCAAAAGGAATCCTACTCATGCGCTCTCGCTCAGCAGGTGTCGAAGGACACTGCTTCTTGCTGAGAGTAATGCCATGAGACATCGGAAGCAAGCCCTTCTTGGAATCATGCATGTTGAACCTGTGTAGAACCTTATCGATATAAGTGTCCTGGCACAGCCCAATCAGCCTCTTTGATCTATCTCTATAGATCCTTATTCCAAGAATATAGGCAGCTTCGCCCATGTCTTTCATCGAGAAACAACTTCCGAGCCAGTCCTTTACTGACTGAAGTAATGGAATATTATCTCCTATGAGAAGTATGTCATCTACATACAATACGAGAAATGCAACTGCGCTCCCACTAGTCTTCTTGTAAACGCAAGGTTCCTCTTCGTTTCTGATGAAGTTAAACTTTTTAACTGCTTCATCAAAACGTAGGTTCCAACTCCGAGATGCTTGCTTCAATCCATAAATGGATTTATGAAGCTTGCATACCTTCCCAGCAGCATCAGGATCAATGAAACCCGGAGGTTGTGTCATGTACACATCCTCCTCCAGAATCCCGTTAAGGAAAGCTGTTTTCACATCCATTTGCCAAATCTCATAATCATGATGAGCGGCTGTTGCTAGGAGAATCCGAATAGATTTAAGCATAGCTACTGGGGAATAGGTTTCATCATAGTCAACACCTTGAACTTGTTTGAAACCTTTTGCCACCAACCTAGCTTTGTAAATCTGAACGTTTCCATCCACATCGATCTTCTTCTTGAAGACCCATTTACACTCAATGGCTTTTACACCATCAGGTAAATCACCCAAAGTCCATACTTGGTTTTGTGACATGGAACCGATTTCGGATTCAGCGGCCTTAAACCACTTTTCGGAGTCAGGGCCCATCATTGCTTCTTCGAAAGTCGCAGGTTCGTCACTGTCAATGATCAAGAGATCATGACAATTAGTCACAAGAAATCCATATCTCTCGGGCTCGTGACGAATCCTTTCGGATCTGCGAACTTCTGGCATCACAGGTTCGGACTCTACAACTCTTTGTAGATCCAGTCGCTGCTCTTCCTCGACAGGTTGAGCAGGCTCCTGTGATTCTCGAACTTCTTTGAGTTGTACTTTACTCCCACTGTTTTTCTTGGAAAGAAATTCTCTCTCAAGAAAAACACAGTTCTTAGCAACAAACACTTTGTTCTCAGAACGGTTGTAAAAGTAGTAAGCCTTGGTTTCCTTAGGATAACCAACGAAGTAGCACTTATCAGATTTGGGTTCAAGCTTATCAGATATCAACCGCTTGACATAAGCTTCACAACCCCAAATTTTAAGAAAAGACAAACTTGGAACTTTTCCAGTCCACATCTCATATGGCGTCTTCTCGACTGATTTTGATGGAACTCTGTTTAGCGTAAACGCAGACGTTTCTAGAGCGTATCCCCAAAAGGCTAATGGAAGATCTACTTGACTCATCATCGATCGAACCATATCTAATAAAGTCCGATTCCTCCTTTCAGACACACCGTTCCACTGAGGTGTTCCGGGAGGAGTGAGTTGTGAAACAATTCCACAATTACTCAGATGATCACTGAACTCTTGGCTTAAGTACTCACCTCCACGATCTGATCGAAGAGCTTTGATACTTTTGCCAAGTTGGTTCTGTACTTCATTCTGGAATTCCTTGAACTTTTCAAAGGATTCCGATTTATGTCTCATTAAATAGACATAACCAAATCTACTGAAGTCATCAGTAAACGTGATGAAGTACTGAAAATTTCCTCTAGCACTAACACTCATTGGACCACATACATCGGTATGTATCAGGCCCAATAGGTCACTGGCCCTTTCATTAAATTTGTTGAAAGGAGCCTTTGTCATTTTGCCCAATAAGCAGGATTCACACTTCTCAAATGATTCAAAATCAAATGAGCCCAAAAGTCCATCATTATGAAGCTTTTGAATCCTTTTCTCATTGATGTGGCCCAAACGACAATGCCAGAGAAACGTGGGGTTCGAGTCATTGGTTCTTAACCGTTTAGTACTTATGTTATAGACAGGCAAAGATTGGTTAAGAATATAAAGTCCATTCTCTAATGGAGCGCTACCATAAAACATTTCATTACGATCAAAAGAACAACACTTGTTTTTAATCGAAAAATGAAAGTCTTCTAAATCCAAAACAGAAATAGAAATGATGTTTCTGCTTATAGCAGGTACATAGTAGCAATTATTCAATTCTAAAACCAAGCCTGACGGCAAAGACAAATGATAAGTTCCTACGGCCAATGCAGCAACTCTTGCTCCATTCCCAACGCGCAGGTCCACTTGTCCCTTCTCCAGCGTTCTACTGTTGCTTAGACCCTGCATATTTGTACAAATATGAGCGCCACAGCCGGTATCTAATACCCAAGACTTAGAACCTGAAGTAGTAACATTTACTTCTATAACATAGATACCTGAAGAAGTCGTCTCAAACGTCTTCTTCGAGTTCTTTAGATCTCCCAGATACTCTTTGCAATTTCTCTTCCAATGCCCAGACTTGTTGCAGTAATGGCATTTATCAGCATCAGTAGGGCCGCGTTTGGGCTTGGAAGAAGTCTCAGGCTTATCCTGATTCTCAATCTGGAATGCCTTAGCTTTTCCTTTACCCTTAGCATGTTTCTTAAACTTTTTACCCCCTTGCACCATAAGTACATTAGGGGTGCCCTTCTTGATGTTTGGCTCAGCTGTCTTGAGCATGCCATGCAGTTCCGTCAAAGTCTTTGTCATGTTGTTCATGTTATAGTTCATGATAAACTGATCAAAGCTTGACGGCAACGACTGCAAAATGATGTCCGTAGCCAACTCTTGGCTAAGGGGACAATCCAGTTTTGCCAAGTTATCAATATAACCCATCATCTTAATGACATGTGGGCTAACTGGACCATCCTTTGGTAGCTTGCACTCAATGAGAGATTTAACCGTCTGGTATCTCTCAGTTCGTGCTTGCTCCTGAAACATCCCTTTCAGGCTAGTGATCATCTCAACAGGTGACGCCACGTTCTCATATTGCTTCTGCAAGTCCGAGTTCATGGTAGCCAGCATGAGACAACTCACATCGACCTCATCATTGGAATGCTTCTCCCAAGCATTCCTTTCAGCGTGTCCGGCATTGGATTTCGGTTTCTCAAGGAGAGCCTTCTCAAGGACATATTCCTTTTTCTCCTGCTTGAGAACAATTCTCAAGTTCCGATACCATTCAAGGAAGTTCGATCCATTAAGCTTGTCCTTCTCAAGGACGGATCGAAGCGAGAATGTGTTTCTGTGAGGAGAACTAGCCATAGCTGAAAAACACAAAATGAGAGTTTTAGTTTCGATGTTCAAGAAATGAGAAATCTTAACAATTAAGAAACTCACATTATATTCAAAACAATTTTCCTCAATTGAATATAATGATCCAAGATCCATATTTCACAAAAATTTGAGTGAGCTTTGGCCCATCGCCCAAACTTTAGCTATTTAGGTAAGCAACACTTTGCTAATTATATCATATATAATTCTTGTCTCGGATTGATATCTTATATCAAATCCGATCCTATATCTCTGAGCCCAAAACTATTTTGATAGCCCAGTTAAGCAAACCAATCTTTTAAGTCCGTAGTAACGATTACAACCTGCCTCACTCATGTAATTGCGGACACCCTGCTTTGGCAGACCCATCACACAATGAAACGAGCCTTGACAGTTGACAAGATTGGGAAGATATTAAAAGCTTAATATTAGGTTTGAGGAACGGAACATCAATCTAGTTTATATCACTTATATATTCTAGATATTTCAACTCGTTCTATACTTGTAAAAATTCTTAAGTTAAACAAGTTATGAACGCGAGTTCTGAACTGGTGTCGAGCGACACTACTTTAGTGTCGGTCGTCACCGAATGGTGTCGATCGACACTACCTTAGTGTCGGTCGTCACCGAAGTGTGGTGTCGATCGACACTACATTAGTGTCGGTCGACACCGAAGAACCCAGAACGGCGTTCTTCTTCAAAACGATTTTGAACAGGTGGATCTAACAAAATTTCAACAGATTCAATAGAAACACACGGCTCTGCTACCACTGAAGGGATTTGTTCAGGTTTTAATCCAATTAAAACAGCCCTAACAACAATCCTAAGCCACGGATCTGTGTCAATTGAATCTCAATAGATCTCGAACATACCTGGAGATTAGCAGCGGAAGAAGATCAGGTAATCGAGATCAGGAAGCGCCTCAAGTGCTGCGCCTCTACAGAAGTCCACACGCACACAAACTGGACGACGGGATGCTAGTGCCTTCGCGAACGATTCACGTTTGAGTTTTCTATGTTTTTCTCTGATTTTCTGTGGCTGCAAGGGACTTCTCATACCTCAAGGTCGAGCCCTCATATCATATATATAGGGGAGGTGAAGAAACCTAGTTGACCACAGAGAGCAAACCGAGTTGATTTCAATTAAATCAAAAACCGGTTTCTGATCCCGAGTGGTGTCGATCGACACCCACCATTGGTGTCGATCGACACCTTCACAGAAAGTCATGGATCAAGAAGACGATCCCGATTGGTGTCGATCGATACCCACCATTGGTGTCGATCGACACCCTCATAGAAAAACGATATCGACGTATATCTTATATACGTTGATCATAATCATTACTCTAATGATCAAAACCCAATTTATATTATCCAGTTTGCTTAGGTGTGTGACCCTATAGGATCATATGATAATGGTAATGAGTTCATAACTCATAAGTTATAAGCGGCTTCTAGCAAAACATTACAACCGTCCAATATCATATGATTGTCTTATCTCGACATCACGACTCTACTAGAGTAAATACAAGTCTGATTTCAGGACATTCCCTTCACCGAGCTTCATTTTGCGGTACCTTAGGCTCATCTGTGTTCGGACCATCCACTATCTCCTCGGTCTGAATTTCAGCACCTTTCTTTAATTTCCGAGGAGTCTTATCTTTGGAACCAGTAGGAGATACGTCGACATTTATGTCAACATACGTCGACATTAATAAAGATTTCCTTCTTATGCAGCAGAGGGAGCAAGGTTCGTAAGGGCATCACCACCAGATTCATTGGAAGCTAAGGCTGCAATGATTGGACTCGGATTCAGCTCTAAATATGAAGATTTATGCGGTACCTTAGGCTCATCTGTGTTCGGACCATCCACTATCTCCTCGGTCTGAATTTCAGCACCTTTCTTTAATTTCAGCACCTCATCTGGGAGATTTATGAAGATTCGAGTTTGGACTCAGTCTCAACAAAGTTTTTGTAGTCCAAACTCGAATCTTCATAAATCTCCCACCATTTTTTCACCAACATTTTTATGTCTTCACGGTCCATGTGTTCTTCAGTTTCGTCATATTTCCAAGGCTTTGAACCCTGTAAAGTTGGTTAAAAATACGAAATTATTAACATGAATCTATATATATATATGTCAAGAAGAAATTAAAGAATTAAAACAAAGACATACATTTGCACAGTAATGAACAACACTGATTTGGTCAAGGTCAATATGTTCAGGATGACGCCAAAGCATAGCCAATACAAGATTGTAAGTCGAAGGAATTGGCTTGTAAATGTCTCTGAAATACTCATTCAGAAAATCCTTCAAAAAATAAAAACTAATATTAGAATCATAAAATAAAGAAAACTAAAACTAAGAAAAAATGATAGAAGGAGAGAAAATTTAACATGTTCCGCAAAATAAGTAGGAGTTTTGATTTGAACAACACGAAGAAGATCCCTGCACTAAATATTTATACGCGTATGGAGTCAGTGAATAAGTGCAGTGAGATATGGAGTCAATCCTTGTCTGGGTAATCCCTACGGATGGCTTCCGCAGACTAAAGAAAAGGTGTTGAATTTGTGGCTCGTCTAAATCAGGATCACTGTCACCCAGAACATTGTTCAAAAGCTCACAGCATTCCCATACATTTATCTTCATCTTGTCCATTTTTCTATATTCCTCCCTCGTATTCTTCAACTATTATATTTAAATAATTATATTGCTCAGCTGAAATATACTAGGTTTTAAAAAATGTTTTCCAAATCAATATAAAATTTATTTATCTATAAAAAAGTAGTGGATAAAATTTCTTACAAAGTCATAAGTCTGGTGTGTGTGTTGCATCTTATATAATTCCTAAACTCCATGCTATCTTTGACTTGCACTATTCTCATAATCTCTAACAAAAGATAATGAGAGAGGTTTAAAAGAAAAACTAACTTAGACCATATAAGAAAAACAAAATTTTTTTTTTCTTGTTGAGAAATTACAAACCTGAAACCATGTCGTCCCATGGAATTGAACTGAAACCACAAATCCTCCATCCAATACCAGTTCATCTTCTCCCACTTTCTTTTCCTCGATTCTTGAATCTACAATCATAATTATCACCAAGTTTTTGTAATTAATTTCCTTTTCATCTTGTGCACACACACAAAAAAATCCTCCTCATTCGTTTGCTAAGCTTATTGGAAGAATATATTCTTACCCAGATGCAGCTTCTCGGCAGAGCTTGACATATTAATTCAAAGAAGTAAAAGAATTTTACAGAAAAAAGTAACGCACGGAAACGAAGGAAAGAGAATGGATATGAAATGGTGAGTGAGTGAGGAGTGAGGAGTGAGGAGTGAGGAGTGAGAGAGAGAGAGGAAGTATGATTATGCTTTGATTGAGGAAGTATTTATAGTAGTGTGGTAGTGGTGGACTGGTGGAATAGGATTAGGTGACATAATGACATTTCATCTCCTAAATATTTGGACAAAATCTAAGTCGTTATCAACAAATTATGTTTTTTTTTCCTTTTTAGTCAAACCAACAAATTATGTTTTTAAAAAACAATTAATTATATATAAAAACAAAATCTAAGTATCACGCCAGGATGATGTAGAAAAAGGCTTCGAACTTTTATGGGTTCAATCGGATTCACGACTGATCCATGCGCTTTTATCGAATTCGTTTTTCTTTTAGGTCCATGGGATCGTGTCAGACATTCAATTTTTTTCATATAAAAATTCGACTTAATATATTTTTAATTGTTAAAAATTCTTGTCGAAATATATATAGTTTTAATTTATTTCCCGTCATTTCAAAACGCAAACCAGAAGTTTAACAAAATAGACTGCTACAATATATAGACAGGGAGTAATGAAATTTCAATTTTATAAAAAATAAATATCATGAAAAAGGAAACCATAATGATGCCTTACCATTCAACTTATATAGGCAGATCTATAAACATTTTTTTTCTCTTTAGTTGTCTATTTTAATTTAATGAAAAAATTTGAAATGTTTTTGTAGTGTACTGACAATTGGTAAAAGACAGACTTTAAAGTAAATTGTAAAAAACCAAAATTAGAAGAACGGTGAAGTCTATCATTTTGGCAAATTGGGACTTACTATCAATAATACATATATCACGCAAGAAGTAAAAAAAACAAAAAATATTGAGTAAAATTATAAATGTTTTAAATTGTGATTTTGTGTTATGATTTTGTAATGCAACATCAAGAACAAATAAACCATGACGTGTATAATTCATATCTCTGACACACTCTACTCGCTTTTTTTCCTTCTCCTTTACTCCTGTCATTTTTAACTTCACCTTACAAAATACATTGCTTAAATTCAACAAACTATGTTTTAAAAGGGAAACTCGATTTTATAATCATAAAAGTCGAAATAAAGAAATATATGTGGTATCTTGGGCCCCCCTAAGTTAACCATAGAAGATTCTAATGTTGTGTTTAAAAAAACAAGCAAAAAGGTAACTTATAAATAATATTATTCATTACAACTTCCTGTCTTGTACGAATACGATTAAACACAAATTTCTCAGTTTGATGTTCTAGTGTTCGACTCTACCCAAACCCCAAGGCACAGTAATTTAAATCGATCATGTGAAATGATCTGTGATCATAGGCTACACACAAGCCATCACACTCATGTATATAACATCGTATTCTTGCAAAAAGTTAAAGTGGGGGGTATTATACGTTTAAAATAAAATTTTGAAAAAATCATAGATCGAAGAGGACGAGGCAGAGTCTCGCAAAGGGGATAGTCCCTTTAACATAATTGTTAAAGTGTAGATTGGATTAAGACTTTAGAATTTTCTAAAGCCTGATTGTGTATTTTTTTAGTTTTGATGGCTTTAGAAAACTCCAAAGCCTTAAAAACCATCTTACCAATCAGTGCCAATTATATCCTCTCTTCTTTCCACACAACAACTTCAGTTTTACAAATTTCACATTTTACTAAAAGGTGTCTTCCAAATAAATACGTATGTCTTTTTTTTGTTTTTTATATATAAATACGTATGTTTTCTTGGTCTTTACACATCACATTGGTTCGTAGTTACCTTTTCCGTGAAAACATGTATTCCAATCCAAAAATATGAAGTGGTATTTTGTAGTTATTGTCTCTAGAATATTAAATATATACCAGTATCACATGTTCTCCTGCAATACTTACACGTGAATCAAGAATCTCATGTCTCCCAATTATAATAAAACACGTGTCGCATAAGCACTAAAATAGAATAACATTCGTAAGCTATTGTTGCCTTTATTTAAAAACTATTATCCATTTTCGGGGTATCATCATTTAACGTGTGTAGAAGTCGACGTGAACCTAACTCCACCAACCCAAGCCATACAACTTTTTTATTCTTTGTTTCATTCAAACTCAGCTTAAGACATTTTTTTTGTGAGATAAAATCACAACCTTAATTAAGATGAACATATATATACATAATTCAAATCCATTCATAATTTGCAATTCAAAAGAAACCAACATAATAAAACTTCATAAAGAACGATGAGCTAGGATCTATGTACATAATGACTAATTGAGCTACAATTATAAAAAGATATGATAATATCAATTCAAGAGCAGTCCAACATAAACTTCGTAAAAATGTTTGTATGTATTTATTACTTATATAAATTGGGTACAATAATTGAATATATGACTAGTGAAGTGAGAGCAGTACTATAGCAATATATAATGTAAAAAGCATTTAAGTTCAACATGCTGTATCAGGATGAAGTATGCATAATAAATAAATCCAAGCTGCACTTATCTTTTTTATGCTTTGGCTAACATAGAAATAATCATCGCCAGTAAATTTTTCATTCACCACAACAACGTCCACCAATATGGAATTCAATTATGGTGAAAATTCAGCAGCAGCGATGATGGTTGAAGTATCTGAAATCAATTTCGATTTATGTTGATTAGACGGGTAAAAATGATTGAGACATGGATAATGTTTGGTCAATGACTCAATGTTTTACTGGATGGTAATTGAACTAGGTGATTGCATGCATGTACGTACGTGCTGAAGAAGTTTTTTTTTTTAAATATATTAATTTTGGTATCTTATATATACTGTGATTTTATTATTAGATTTTAAAGAGGGTAGAGTAGGTAAATTTAATATGAATTCCAATTAATTTCTATTGCGACGGTGAAGTTATATTAAAAAACACCTACGATAAAAAAAAAGAGTTATATTGAAAACAATAACAGTGCCAAAAAAGCATGAAAGTTTTGGATGTCAATGATACTTTTTGTCATGTTATCATGATTGGTCGCGCTTGAGCCCGATTATAGCTCTTTACTTTATTAACGTATTTGATGACTTGTTGAAGAAACACATAAACTAAGCTAACATCGAAAAATAAAAATCCGAATTGGTGAAGATACGTCGAATGTTGTTCGGGTTCGAAGACACAATCGTTCGTTCTTGTTTCCTTTCAAACTATTCTCTGATGTAGAGTTGGTCGGTTCAGCATCTAGCCAATATATATACACAAATCAATGTTTCGATGATTGCATCTATGTTTTTTTTGGTCGAACATCTCTATAATATTATTTGAGAAGTCAGTTTCCTACGTGTCGCGCTCACGTTAATTCTCACGAGGTTGATTACAGAGATATCCTTAATGAATTTCAATTATTATATTAGTTTGCCATTACTGAACCTTTTAATATATTTTTTGTTTAATGATTTTATTTTTTAAAAAAGCACATTAATAAAAAGAATTAATTTTAAAACATAAAATAATTTTTGTATAGGTATAAAAACGAAAAATTAAAAAAAGGAAAAGCTTTAGTTTCTTTTTTATAAAATAACTATTTATATATTAAAAACATGTTTTAGAAAATAAAGAAATTTAATTAAAAAAAGGAATCTCTATAATATTATTTGAGAAATCAGTTTCCTACGTGTCGCGCTCACGTTAATTCTCACGAGGTTGATTACAG
The DNA here is from genome assembly GCA_010577795.1 of Isatis tinctoria. NCBI lineage: Eukaryota > Viridiplantae > Streptophyta > Magnoliopsida > Brassicales > Brassicaceae > Isatis > Isatis tinctoria. Next base: position 5,771,993 of record CM021248.1, on the reverse strand, counting down.
AGATACCCTTAATGAATTTTAATTATTATATTAGTTTGCCATTACTGAACCTTTTAATATATTTTTAGTTTAATGATTTTTTTTTTAAAAAAGCACATTAATGAAAAGAATTAGTTTTAAAACATAAAATAATGTTTGTATAGGTATAAAAACGAAAAATTAAGAAAAGGAAAAGTTTTTTTTATAAATCATATTAAAAAAGAAATAACTTACTTTTAATGAGATATTTTTTTAATTTATTTATTTTTAAAAAAGGAAATTTTTAGTTTCTTTTTTTTCATAAAATAACTATTTAAATATTAAAAACATGTTTTAGAAAATAAAGGAATTTAATAATTTTTTTTTAAGTTTTTGCATTTTTCTATTTCTTATTAACAATTTTGATTTTTCAAATTATTCTTTCCAATTTTTGCAATTTCCTTTTTATTACTTAAAAATATATTTTATTTTACTTTTTAATAACTATTTAATTTTTAATTATTTTTTTGCTATAAAAGAAATTTTCCTTTAAGAAAATATATATTTTATCAAAATAGTTTTTTTATAAATTCAAAACGTTTTTATAAAAATAAATGGGAGTTTTACTTTCTAAATTTCCTTTTTAAAGTTTTGGAATTTTCTATTCAGTTTTCGAATACAATTATTGATTTTTAAAGGTGTTTACAAGAATAATAAAAAAGGAATATCCCAAAATTAAATAAATTAAAAAAAGAAAATATCCACATACGGCATACCTAAATCTAACAATAAAAGGAAAAAATCTCAAAGTTTTTTTGTTTAATTTCTTTTTCTTTAGTTTTGGCAATTTCCTTTTTCTTCTTTATCAATTTATTTTATTTTACTTTTGGATAACTATCTAATTTTAATTCGTTTGCAATAAAAGTTTAAATTTCTAAAATTAAAGGGAAGTTTTACTTTCAAAATTTTTTATTTTTGTTTTTTTTTACATAGTTATTTTATTTTACTTTTTGATAACTATCCAAGTTTTATTTTCTTTTTGCAATAAAATAAATTTAAAATTTTTAAATTTCTATTTTACAAAGTTTGCAGTTTCCAAAGTTAAATCAATGTCTAATCTGAAGATTCTTATTATTTACAAAGAATGGAAGCCACAAAAGGACACAAAAAATGTTGTTTATAAAGAAATATTATAAACATTAAATAATTTAAATTATGTTTTGTTTATGTTTTCTTAGATAAAAAATAGTTGATTTTAGAATTATCAATTTCTATAATACATATTTACGATTGTCAAGATCAGTATCCAACATGATTTTAAGATCATTTGTTTTAGAATTACAAATATACATCTAGATCTACTTTTTCTAAGGGGTACACAGCTTTATTTTAGAATCGCTAGATTTGTGAATATGGTGGTTTAGAAAGTTAAAAGAGCAATTTATAATTATGTAATTTTTGCCTAATTTTAATGGCTAAATAGGTTTAAACCCACTAAATCAAACCTAAAATTTTGGATTCAATGTTTAACTGATCAGTAGATTTACAAAAATATTTAAATACCAAACACGTTTATATAGAAAAAGCCGAGAAAATAATTTTTTTTTATCAAGATAACATAAAATAATCAAAATAATCAAACTAATCTTAATTAACCATATTTACAAGATATAAACAAACCAAAAAATTAGAAAAACAAAACAAAAATCATAAATGAAAATTGAAAATTTTTCCAAATAAAGTAATCCAAAACAATGCAAATCATTATAACTTAATCCAAAACAATAGCCATAATTAAAACAACAACTAAAAGTTATATAATATTATTTCATATTTGATCTTAAAACAATAAAAAATGCAAAAAAAAACAAAATTTAAAAGAAAAAAATAAAAATAAGAATTAACTATAAATATTCAATCCCGCGCATATGCGCGGGTGAGTCACCTAGTTAATCTTTGTTTAGTGTATGTATAAATTGCCCCTTTGTGCTAAAGAAATGGACTGGGGTAGAACAATATGGGCTGGGATCAAATAAGCCGTGACTAAAAAGGCTTTTTGGCTAGAAAAACTTGGAAAAACTTTCGTTGAAGCTCTAAATAGATCATGTCAACGTTTGCTTTACCTCCAGGCCCGGCCCAAGTGGGTAGGGCAGAGGTGCCTTGCCCAGGGGACTAATATTTTTTTTTAAAAATTGTTATGTATAAAGGCCCGTTTTGACTTTTCTAAGGGTCCAGTTTTTTTAAAAACAAATTTAAAATAGACCAAAATTAATAAATTTATATATAAACTAAATCAAAAGTACTAAAATTTTAAATATAAACATGTATAAGGGCCCAAAAATTCTTTTTGCCCTACAGCTCTCAATTTTATTGGGCCGGGGCTGTTTACCTCTGTGTTTATTACACTTGTTTCATCATTTGATATGGTGGTAAAGCCAATACTGAGCTTGTGTGGAATTTTTCTGTGTAATAATCACTTGTTCCAATATGGGAAATAAACAGATATGGTAATCTAATGCACATTGCACACTTTCACATGGTCAATCTCTGGGTATCACGTTTTATATATCTATTGGTAAATAGTCTAGAATGAGAAAGAGTGATTGCATTTTTAGTCTTACGTACGTAAAACTGCTTCTCTGCTAGTATAGTTATTAGAGCGAATTTATGGCCATAGAACGATAGATTTGCTGCTATTAACACATAATAACTAACTCTTTTGCTGCTAAGCCAACAAAACACACTTCTTTGTATGGGCCTCAATTACTCCGATGGCCCAATTGTCTCCTAAAGACAAAACCACACAAACCCAATTTTCTCCATCTCTTGACTTTTCTTCTTCTAAAACTCCCTCTTCTTGGCTTTTTGCTTCTTCTCTGTTTTTCATCATCTTCTTTTCCACTTGATTTTCACTTTCTATATTGCAGGTTTAATCAAAGGATTCAACTCTTTTGAGATTCGATCTGACAATGGGATATTCTTTTCACACTTTGGAGAAAGCGGTTCAAGATTAAGTGATGTTCCACGTTGCACATGAGATGTCAATCTATCAACATGATAAATGGTTAAATCTATGGGACTCTTTTGCATCATTATGCAAAACACAGTTCAAGAAACAGGTTTATATCATCAAGTGCATGATTTTATTTGACGACATACGAATAAGAATTTTACATAATCTCTTCATTATTTGAGGATGTCTCTTCGGTTACTACTTGTCTTCTTAAATGAGATGGTCTTGCTGTGTCTGTGGCAGTATTGTTTATGTTGTAGCTTACTCTCTACTGTTTCTGTAAATAGCCGTTAGGAAGATCCAATTGTCACATTTTTACAATTTCAAAAAGAAAGAAAGAGATATCAATCATGTACGAAAGAGAGACTCTGCTTTAACTTTCATTATCTAGACGAAGGACCCTATAATCTGGCTTTTAAGCCTCGGCATTAACAACATGTGCTGTAAAGTGGAGATTCAGAAATGAGATTCGATCTGACAAGATCTATTCTTTTCATTCTTCTGAAAGCTACTGAGAAAGTGGAGTAGATAGTATAAGCAATATGAAGATGCATAACTTTCATTATCTAGACGAAGGACCCTACAATCTGGCTTTAAGCCTAGCAATATCAATATGCACATTACTAATACTCATTCCCTGCTCCCAATTTATAATTTCTTCTATGCTTGGTGAAAGGCTCACAGTTTGACCTATGAGATTTTGAGCAAACAACAGCCAGGAGAACTTGTACCTCTGGACCTTTCAGACAGTATATAACAATAGTGGTGAGGTGCTTGAAGCATGGATAACTTGTAAGCTCTTCTCCTTCTTTGCTTTCCCGATCTACCTTTATCTCTGAGATCTTGGAGTGCCGAACGTCAAGTCTATCAAAGACTTTTCAAACACTAAAAAGTTAATACCCACGAAAACTTTAATGGACTTGTTCGAGGAAAAGTAAAAACCAAGATCTATTTATACCATCCCAACCTTTATATACGTCTATGACGTATCAAATCATATTTATACGTACCATCAGTAGTTACAAACTTGCGTGTTTTGACGCATCAGTTCATCAGTAACAATGTCAGTAATGTGGTTGGGACAAGTTCTAAAATTATCGATTCTTATGTCTTCTGAACCTAAATGTGTTAACTAAACAAAATCTTCAGAACAGTGCAAGTACGAGAGTTACTAAGCTGTAAGAACCAAACTCGGTTTGAGTAGTTGGAAATATTATGATAGTATGTGTAGTCTCTGCTTTAACAATCTGAGGCTATTTGTGTGATGAAATGTTTGCATCAATCACATCTTCGTCATCAATAATGGGCTATTTGTATAGATGGTTACAAAACTGGACAAGTATGACAGCAATCCAGCTTTGAAAATCAAGATCGTCGAGTAGAATGTGACCGTGACTTGTACAGCTTCTTGAAGATGTTTTCTTCAGTGGAAATCTTGAGAATGGTCACACTATGTAAACAGCGGTTCAAGATTCTCGGCCAACTGGTGTTCCACGTTGCACATGAGATGTCAAGCTACCAAAAAGTAAATGTGTCATTCTATAGGACTATATTGCATCACAATGCAAATCAGAGTTCAACAAAACGGTTTATAGCAAAATGATGCTTCATAATCAAGGGTTAGAGATCACAATCCGTTGAGGAGATTGCAGAATAAGATGATAGATTCGGTGAGAGAGATTTTTGAAAACTAGATCTTTCCACTTCAACTTCACTTGAGAAGCTCTTTAATTAATCTGAGCACGAAAAATTGTAATTTGCTTTTTGCTTGTGATAGCTCCTCGCAACCAAAGATTTCAGATGTTCAACTCTCACTTCACTTCCCTGAGAAGCTGTTTATCTGAGCATACAAAAATCTGCAACTCAGACTTAAAAGTTTTTACATCAATACATGTATAGTACCGTGACATTAATAATGTTTTCAGCGGGAGTCTTCTTCTCCTTGAAGCACTCGAAAATAGTGCTCTTCTCAGGACATTCCATGGCGATTAAAGACAAGAACAGTAATAATGTTTGAATTCAATACATCTTTAACATAGAACATGACAAATACACATGAAAAAGTCTATGAATTTATACCAAACCAAATTAAAGAAATGAGAGGTGCAGTCACACATATGTAATGGCTTTATCTCTTCTAAGCTTGAAAGTGAGAGACTATCCTCCTTACCAGCACGATCCCTTTTCCACAGAGACATTTCGTCGAACAGAAGACAGGCAAGACAAACTCTTGTCTGTATAAACAAGATCAAGGACACTTACGCAAACGGCGAAGGCTCGACAAAGAGAAGCGGGGCCTCGATCTCCTATTCGTCGCCTTCCCTGACTTGGGTAATATTCATATCGTTAGACCCAGAAGCAGATGTGAACTCAGTTTGGGCAGCTTTGGGAAGATTTGGGCAGTCTTTGACAAGGAAATCCCTCAGGTTTGGAAGAGACGGAGGATTGGAGCAAATTCTCTTTAATCCACGCAAACTGTATAATCCAAGGCGTTCGAGCTTCTGAAAGGGAAGAGAGATATCAGGATGCAGGTTGCTAATACTCATTCCTTTCTCCCTATTTATTATTTCTTCTATGCTTTCTGAAAACATCACAGTTAGATCCCTTAGATTTGGAGCGAGCAACAGCCACGTCAAGTCTTTTGGACCTTCCAAAGACTCTATATGAACAGTGGAGAGGTGCTTGAAGCATGGAGAAGTTGGACATAGACGCTCTTCTTTCTCTTTGCTTTCCCAATCTATCTTTATCTCTGAGATTGTGGAGTGCACAATATCAAGTTGTCGAAGACCACACAGAGCTACCGGGTTTAACATTACAACCTGTGCTGACATATGCCAAATACCAAGGCCTTGAACACATCTTGCCAATCGCTCCATTCCTTGGATACTTTCCAAAATCATAGCATCCTTTACCCGTCCTGTTAAAAACGTCAAGTGCTTTAAGAGTTGTAGCTCTTCCATTGATCTTGCATCAATATAAACACGGGAATAAAATAGTTTCAACACTTGAAGATTTGGTAAGCTTGTTCCTATCCCATCAATACTTTCAAGGTCAAAAGTATTCTCTAGGTCCAAGCTTATTAGTTTCCTCAACCCCTTCGTCGGTAACGATTTTATCCTTGTCCATGATAAATTGAGGTATTGCAAGGAAGTAAAACTGGAAATTTCTTCTGGCAATTCACGAAGATCCTTGTTCTCTGAAAGATCCAGGACGACAAGTGCTGACATAAACTGAAAGAATTCACCTGAAATACTCCTCAAATCGTTATTACCGAGTAAGAGTGTAGAAAGTTTGGGGCATTCAGGAGGAGAGCAGGATATCTCTTTAATTTGATTATTCATCAACGAGATCCTTCTCACAACTTCCCACTTGATGTCATTTGGTATACATCGTAACTGCGCCCCAGATTTGACCAAATTCTTTTCACCTTCTCTCAAGTTAGAACCTATCCAAAGAGCCATCTCGCGTACAACATCATGCATTTTCACCCTCCCTCTATCAACCCTCTCTCTATCAAAATCCATATTTGTGACTTCCATTAATAGATGCGCACGGACTAACGAACCAATTATAGCATGACCTTGGTTGTTACTTCCGTCTTCATCTCTGTTTCCATCTACAAATCCTTCGCCTATCCAATATTCTATCAGCCGCTCCTTTGGTATTTCATAATCTTCCGGGAACAAAGAACAATATAGGAAGCACGATTTGACATTTTCATCCTCTAAACCATCATAACTAAACTTCAAAATGGACAAAATCTTCTTTTCCATACCCGGAAACTTGTGGCTAGATGAGTTGAGAACAGTAACAGCATCACGCCATTCGTGTACATCTTCTTTATACGCCATGGCTTTGCCAATAACATTGAGTGCAAGTGGCAAGCCATAACATTTCTCAGAAATTTGTCTTGCAAGCGTGGGAATATCTTCATGGCGCTTTAGTGCGACTTCTCCAACTATTTTTTGAAACAGTTCCCATGCTTCATCAGGAGACAAACACTCAACTTCGAGCTCATCGTCAGCTTTCATGTCTCTGCAAACTTCCTTCGAACGCGTAGTGAAAACTATCTTCGCTCCATTATCACAAGTCGGATGTGGAACTCCAATCTTGTCCAGATCTACCTCGCTCCATATATCATCTAATAGCAGCACAAATTTCTTCTTTCTGCTAAGGATATTGTTTATGGAAGAGGCTTTCTCCTCCTCTGTTTCTCCTTTCCACTCTTTGTCAGCACGCAATCTTCCCAGAATCTGATTCTGAATGCTTTCATTTTGCAAATCTTTAGAGACCACAACCCATATCACAACATCAAACTTATTAACCTCTTCACCGACCAATTCACTGAACTTGTTGTTAATACGAGCCAAGAGGGTGGTTTTTCCAACTCCGCCCATGCCATGAACACCTAAAGTTTTCGTATGCTCACCGTTCATGAGGCTCTTCCATGCCTTTTCAACCATGTAATCCAAACCAACCATGGTTTCAATATGTTTCTTCTCCACCTTTGGTACAGGAGTTTTGCCTGCCACCACTTCAAATTTTCCTTCAGATAGAAGCTCTTTAACCTCTTTCAACTTCTTCGATACCTTTTTACCATACTCGCAGCTTGATATACACTTTTTAGAACAATACCCAAAAAGACACAATCTTTTAGTTTCAGTTGATTTAGCCTTAAGCAGATCACTGACCTGAGACTCAATAACTTCTACCCTTGAGAACCATCCTTGGACTTTAGCAAGGCTCTGCAAACCTTTGTCTTCTTCTATGGACACTCTTCTTAGCAGATCATCTCGCGTTTCTTTGAGACTTTGCATAGCTATCTCCAGAGCCTCGAGATTAGCCTCCATCATGTGAATGTAATTTCCATCACCAAATAAGCAGCCATAGGCTTGATCCAAAGCTTTATCACATTGAAACCCCAGTGATAGACAGCCTCCCATCTTTGCTCAAACTTTCAGAAACAAGCTCACTGCCTTCGATGAATGAGCAAGAGAATGACCACACTTTGTCTTTAATTGATTTCAGGAACAAAAGTAATGAACACCACACGTCTTCTTTTTCTTTTTGTCGGCCAATAGCTTTATTAAAATTGTTGTTGTTCATCACATACACTTTTGGTATAAAAAGTCAGGACATTGCAAAACCGGATGTCTAATCCGGTTAAATAAATCCATCCAAAACCGAAATATACTGCAATTAATAACTAGTAAAATGAACCAAAGCGAAATTAAACCAGAACTAAACAAAGTGAAAATGAACCGACATCAATCCATCAGTAATGTTGGTTATGAAAAAGATCTAAAATCATCGATTCTTTATGTCTTCTTCTGAACTAAATGTGTACTCTAAACAAATTGCACTGGCAATGGCACAAAATCTTCAGAACAGTGCGAGTAGTTCTTTGGCAGGTCCCTTTAGTTCTATGAATCAATCCAAGCTTTGATGAAGGCTCTCTATGATCATGTGGTAAGTCCTCTGAGCTGTGCCCACTTCCCTCTCTGTGAAAGAGGCTTATAGTTGTTGAAACAATAATGACCTGTTCCAAAAAAAAAATAGCAGAGCCGCATGAACCACTTTAACACTTTGGTGTTCTGTTCCAAAATAAGTTCTTCGGAAACTCTCTCTCACTTTAGAATCAACTGCTTTATTTGAGACCCAAAATATGATTGAGATCATGCTATTTTCTCTCAATTCTTCCTGGATTTAGCTCTCTGATGTAGGAATCCTCTAGACTGCATCCATCTTCCAATCGCATTCATCATGTTCTTTTTTTCTCCTGAGCAATGAGATTTTGCTAGACTCTGAATTAGAAGAACAAGATCTTGCGTCGTTACGACCTTGTAATAATTTGATAGTGTTTGTTTTGTTAGCGAGATAATCATCTAGTAAGCCCATATGGGTGAAGGCTTGTTGCGATGATGCGATGTCAAATCACCTGTCTTTGTGGTATTTCCGGTTTCAGTATCTTACACGACAAGTAATGCAGAGATGCTGTTTCCTGGTGCTTATGTGGTAAGTCCTCTGAACATGTTTTCTTTTTCATCACTGATTCGTATCGTAACCAAAATGGAACCAATTTTTGGCGGCTCATAAGAAGAATTTGGAATTGGAGAAGAAGAGAAATGTCTCGTGAAATGGAACCATTCCACAACATCTGCATCAACATATTCAACAATACGCTCTAAAGACATTTTCATTTATGGGCTTCCAAATCCAATTCGTATAGTAACCAAAATGGAACCAATTTTTGGCACTCTGAAAGACCATCAGTGCCTTGCAGGTTCAAAATACGGCTAATGTTCTGTTGAACTTCTCACTTGATCTTGTTAGAATAAGTTTCACTTCTCAGGTTTGTTCTCTGTATTTTTATCTTTCGCTCTGTTTTGTTTCACTCCGGTTTTCTTTCTCTCTTGGCTCTCTGTTTTCTTTAGTTTCTTTTGTTTAGAGAGACATGAATAAATATTTTCAAACAAAAACATATATATGAATATTATTATTATTATATATATATATATATATGTAATGAAATTGTATGTATGAGTAAACATATTAAATATTTGTATATAAATTACTTATTATTTATAAATCAGTTAAAATATGTACACTAACTAAAGTATACAACTTCTGCATTATTGTTTCTGCTGATTAGTGCTCTACTACTAGTTATATTAATCAAACCCATATATTAAAAATAGCAAAAAGTATCAACTTTATTAAAGACACATAGTGTAATTGACAATCAAGTATGTTAAGACAAAGTGGGAAACACTAATACTTTAACAAAGATATTTTCAATCATTATATTGTAAAACTCAATTCCGCAGCTACAAAATTAAAAAAAAAAAAAAAAAGAAGCTAACACAACAATTATCAATGTAAGAAGTAGGGTGCAAAATTCTAAAATTATTCAGGAAGATATCATTATGCAATTTTTGAACGATCACCACATGATTTTAGTTTTTCGAGGCATGTTCGTTATGGGCTTTCACCAAAGTGATGGGGAAAACACGAACACGCGAACATATTAAATATTTGTATATAAATTACTTATTATTTATAAATCAGTTAAAATGTGTACACTAACTAAAGTATACAACTTCTGCATTATTGTTTCTGCTGATTAGTGCTCTACTACTAGTTATATTAATCAAACCCATATATTAAAAATAGCAAAAAGTATCAACTTTATTAAAGACACATAGTGTAATTGACAATCAAGTATGTTAAGACAAAGTGGGAAACACTAATACTTTAACAAAGATATTTTCAATCATTATATTGTAAAACTCAATTCCGCAGCTACAAAATTAAAAAAAAAAGAAAAAAAGAAGCTAACACAACAATTATCAATGTAAGAAGTAGGGTGCAAAATTCTAAAATTATTCAGGAAGATATCATTATGCAATTTTTGAACGATCACCACATGATTTTAGTTTTTCGAGGCATGTTCGTTATGGGCTTTCACCAAAGTGATGGGGAAAACACGAACACGCGAATGCGCAGCGGAATAAAGTTCCCCGCACTTGTGTGAGCCTGTGAGGAAAAAGACTTAACCAATGGCACAGAAATGATCTAAGCAGAAAACGAAATGACACACAATCTTTTTACGTGGAAAACCTCCTCGATGTGAGAAGGAAAAACCACGGGACCGTAGTCCACTCAAAATCCACTATATCAAAGGTATGAGTGTTACAACCACGTTCTCCCTGTTCCTACAGAACAGACCCAGAGACTAAGGCTCAAAGAGAGCAATCTCCAACAACAAGAGAACTCAAGAGAGCAATACAAGCTTACAAAACTAGCAGATACAAACGACCTCAGCTCACTAGTATTCCGGCAACCAGAGAACAATCCCACCGTACAAATCCAAGATGAACAAGTCAACAACACCTCTGCCAAATTTCAGCTCAATCAGAGAAGAACTCACCGTTGGATTTCCCAAACACTCAAGACTGAAACTGCTGAAGAACTGTAGCGACCAGCTTCACTAAAACCCCGATTCACGAGAAACCAACCGTTGAAACGACAATCCCACCGTTGAATCTCAAACCCACTGAGTTACGAAGCTTCCCACAAAATATCAGCCAGATCGGACCAATTTCGAGCCCTCGAACACTGTCTTGAAGAAACCAGACGAAAACCCTTTCTTCTCTCTTTCTTTCCTCTCTTCTTCTTTCTCTCTCTTTTCTTTTGTGTGTTATGTGTCTGTCTCTATGTCATAAAAATTACGTCACAAAGCTTATATAGGTCTTAGGAAAAGAACCTTATAAGCCCTTATAAAACCTTCAACACAAGACTTCAGAATTCCACACTAGACTTGAGAATTCCACACCAGACTTCAGTTTCCACACAAGACTTCAGAATCAACACAAGACTTCTGATTTCCACACAAGACTTCTGATTTGGTTTTATCTCAACCAAACCTATGGTTTCCTCACACTAGGAGGAACACCAATACAAAGCACGTTCACCAAATAAAAAGAAAGGATTCTGAGAACAAGTGATTTAGATCTATTGTTTCAAAGATCATTTCAAGCCTTTATCTTGGCATCTTCATTCTCTAACATGACCTATATTCATCTTGACTGGAATTTTAACTCACTGACTTCCAGAGAAACTATCTGCTTCATCCACTGAGAACAAGATAGAGAGAAGAGCTTTGGCTGGTTCTCTTTAATTTCGTGCAAGGCTCGATGAGATTTAATTAATTGTTCAGTTCAAATTACCAAAACTAAGAGCCAAGCAATATCAAAACGTAGAACTTAAAAACCAAAACCAGAGAAAAAAAGGGAACTGCAGAACCATTGTTGCTTCCTAAGAGCATCCACAATAACTTTGGTCAAATCAGCTTCGAGCTGAGCCTGTTGCAAATGCAAAGTACCGTGTGCATCTTTAAGGTTCTTAATCCTCTCCTCCAACTTTCTCTTCTCCTCTTTATTCACTTCTGTTGCCCAGACTTGACTCACAGTCCATTCTTCTAAACCAAAACAGCTCCTGTCTCTGTCCTCATGAGGGATACAACATCTATTCCACTTACCATATTCTTTATTCTTTTTACTTGCGAGTCGTCATGTTGGCCCATATCTTCCACCGTACGCTTGGCAAGCAGGCCAAGCTTCAGACTAGAAGTCTCTGTTTCAGGCTTCTCAACAGCAACAACTTGTGAACTAGAACCAGCCTTACTCTGACTTTGACTCGTATCTCTGGAATCAAATTCGCTGGCCTCACTTTCAGTGTCAGAGACTCGTGCATGCTCCTCTACCATCACCATTTTTGGATTCAGATTCCAGTGTCGAATGCTCTTTCTCTCGCCTCTCTAGTTTGAAAGGTACAGAGACTTAGCTTTTGCCATGATATATACTACTACTAAGGTTATGACTTTTGGAAATAGATTTACGTAAATCCTAATAATGTTAAGTAAATCTTAGTATTGAATTATGTTCCCCTTGCCTCTTGGTGAATCGTGATGCATCTTCCTCTAATGTTATTTTGGACTCTTCGCATACAGAGTTCTCTGCGACAATGATATTTTTCCAAGTGACTGAAATGAAAAGGAACAAAACAACCAATCACAGAACAAAGAAAGCGAAGAAAGTCTTAATTAGAGCACTGAAACAGAGGATTTTTACTAGAGACATGAAACAAAGCACCACTTGACACAACACTTGAGTCTGTGGTAAAATGTTAAGAAAGTGGTTTGCATCCTCTGACCAAAAAGAACCATCTCTCTTTCTACAATGTTAGAACCGAAAGATTACCAAAATGACCCAACTTACAAAATTTATAACCTACGAGTGATTGGTTATAGCCTGAAGCTGATATATAGTAGACACATCAACCACAATTATGCCTGCATAACTCAAACAAAACTGATTTCATAATGCTAGCGCGACTTTACCTCTCTTGTTACACCTTCCTTGCAAATCTTTTTCTTGATTCTGGGAGATAACTTATCTGCTCTCTCTTTGGTTCCATGTAACTTTGGCTCCCAACTAATCCACCCCGTGCTCCGAGACCAATCTTTCAAGATGTTAGTCAAATGCAAGTTCAAGAATTGATTACAAGTCAGCGTCAATGGGATGAAGCTAAAATTCGACAACTGGTCCATCAAGATGATGTTGAACTAATTCTATCTCTTCGCTTGAGTGCAGCAACCACCCTTAATTGTCTGGGATGGCATTATACTAACTCGGGTATATATATATACTGTTAAATCGGCCTACTGGTTAGCTTCTCATCGTCCAGATCAGCCACACATTGAGCCACCACCGGGATCTATTCAGTTAAAGTCATCAGTCTGGAAGCTCAAAACTGCCCCAAAAATCAAACATTTCTTCTGGCGACTCCTCTCCACTGGCCTTGCTATCGGGGAGAATTTACAACGACGACATATCACTAACCAAATCACATGTTCTAGATGTCTAGCGGCTGACGAAACTTCTCACCATCTATTCTTTGGATGTGACTATGCACAACAAATATGGAGATCTTCCTCGTTTCCAAATCCAATCGTTTTCAAACCCTCAAGCCACTTTTGCGGAACAACTCAAAGCCATACTACAACCGGGTACTAATATAGACGAAACAGTCCACCAAAATGCTTTTTGGATCCTATGGAGGCTATGGAAAAGCAGAAACATAATTCTCTATCAACGGAAAAATATCCCATGGCACTGCTTACTTCGGTTAGCTAAGGATGATGCTTCAGAATTGATTATCGCACAAGCATCACTACACGGGCAAGATGAACACACACTATTACCATGCCGTGATTATAATAATACGGAAGATCACAGATTATGGAAACGACCTCCATCTGGCTTTATCAAATGTAACTATGATGGTTCCTATACCTCTTCAAGCTCTGTTTCAAAGGCAGGGTGGATCTTCCGGAACAATAATGGTGATTTCAAGGGTGGAGGACATGGGGTGGCAAGACAAGTACTTAATGCAATGGAAGCAGAATGTCAAGCTCTAATTATGGCAGAGGATACCGCAAACTAATCTTCCAAGGTGACAACAAAAATTTGGTCAACATAATCAACAAAAAGATGCTCCAATTTGATCTACACAATTGGACTCAGGACATTTGGCTTTGGTGTGAAAAGTTTGAGGAAATCAGATTTGAATGGTGCCCACGCTCCACAAATTCAGCCGCTGATATGTTAGCAAAAGCCCCAATCCCAAATAATTCAGAATACTATTCGTATAATCATATTCCTGCTGTAATAGGAGCTACTTTACAATCTCAACTCATCAGTATCAATATAACACCATATTTAGACGAAAAACAAAGAAAACTCAATTAATTAATCAAAAAAAGTGTCATATACTAGCCATACATTCCGTCTTACCAAGGTTGCAAGGAATAAAAACAAGAGAGAAGAAACGGAATTGAGCTCGTAAACTAATCAACTCTAGGCGACTCTTCATTGATTGATTGATTAACTAGGCGACTCTTTTCTGCTATATGCGAGAATACTTTCTACAAAAACACTTTTTACAAAAATAATGTCTTCATTAAGAAATTGACAGCTCAATTTACGATTTGGTTTCGTTTCGACCTTTTTTTATATCCAAATTGTCATAATTTTTTTTTTTTTTTAAACCACTCAAAACCACTTGTATTTTAGTTTTGTTATCCGAGTTTATGAAATTTTCAAATTTCTCTTCGGCTCTTTTGGATGTGTTGTCAAGATTACTCCCTTGTGTCCCACATCACTTGGGCGTATTGGGCCAAAGCCCAATAAGAATTAAACGCGGACCAGCGCAAGCAGCTCAAGTCAACACCCTTTTAAAAGGGGTCAACGTCTTCTTCCTCCATTATCCCGCGAACATCTCTGCAACAATCACATCTGAGTTAACGAGAGATAGAGAGAACTTGTGAAATTCTTAGAGAGTAAAACACGAGAGAGGTTCGGATCTGAATTAGAAGAAAACTCCGAGGAGAGAGAACAAGATCGTAATTGTAAAGTTATAACGACGCCGTAACAAACATGCCTCGAAAGCAGGTCCTTGTAATAATTAGATAGAACTAATGAACCGAATCCACTGTTGAAAATTCAGATCGGATTTAGCTTGTCCTTAGTTGCAGTTAAATCTTTGAGTTCAATAAACGAAGTTGATTTAAAACTTAAGAACTCAGTCTAAATTGAAAATTGTTTTAGCTCTGAATTTTCTTGCCTGACTATGTAGAATTGATAAGTATATTGCTATCATGATTTTTGAGTTGAATAAACGAAGTTGATTTGAAACTTAAGAACTCAGTCTAAATTGATTCTTGTTTTCTTGCCTGACTGTGGAGAGTTGATAAGTATATTGAACTTATTACATTGACAATCTTTGTATTCACACACTGATTCTACCTGTGTATGGAGTTATGTGCACTTGTTTCGCTTTAGACTTACATATACAGATGTCTCTTTATTGACAGGTATGTATATTGTATGGTGTGTATTTCATTAATTCTTTTTATTTTTTTATTCTGAGCAGCTTATCATGCCTACTTCATGGAAGATCTCAAGTCATGGATGGTCATTTTAGCTGGTTTGTCTTACCTCTATGTGTTCTTTTTTTAACTTAGAAGTTATGGTTTACTACATTTGTTTCATCCTTCGAGTAAAGCCAATACTGAGCTTGTGTGGAATTTTTCTGTGTAATAATCTCTTGTTCCAATATGGGAAACAAATAGATATGTTAATCTAATGCACATTGCACACTCTCTGGCTCTCACATGGTCAATCTCTCGCTGGGTATCACTTTTTATATGTCTACTAGATGATATCCCGCACCCTGTGCGGATATAATATTTGGTATATAGTTGATTGTTATATAAACTGTTATCATAGTAGTCATATTTTTTATGGCTAATATACTATATGTAGTTGTTTGTTGTATGAATTTTTGTTTATGTTAGAAGAATTGTATTATGTGAGATTATAAATTGTGTTGATTGATGTTTGAATAATTGTATTATGTGCGTATTATATTTTGTGTTTGTTTAGTAGGTTAAAAGTTATAAATATTTTTATATTGGTTGATTATATGGTTTTTTCTGTTTAATATTTTTTTGAAATATAATCAAACAATCCTGTATAGTTGAGTAACTGTTTTTAAATTATATTTTAACTTTTTAGAATTAAATTGACATATGTTTAATTTTCACCAAAATATAGACCTAAAACAATTAAAGTCCATTAAATTTAACCCAAAATGAATTAGAGAAAAAAAATCGATATATATAAATGGGTTGTAATTTTTTTTTAACTATTTTCATAAAAATAGTTAAAAATTATAAAAATCCTAGGATTTTTATAATTTTTACATTTTTTACAATTTTTAAAAATGATAGTTAATCTAATATCTCTTCATTTGTAAAAAAAAAAATTTCATATATAACTAAATTAAAAAAAAAATAGTTCATAACTTCATTTGGGCTATATTAGATTGAGTTTTGTAAATAGAAGCCCATTAAACATCTTTTTTTTTTAATGACATGTACAAAAGAAAAATTCTGATTGGTTAATTTTTCTCAATTTAATCTCCTTGAGACATGTGGCAAAACGTCTTCTCTTTTAATATATAGGGGATTGATGGAATAGTCTAGAATGAGAAAGAGTGATTACATTTTGTCTTACGTACGTAAAACTGCTTCTCTCCTAGTATAGTTATTAGAGCGAATTTATGGCCATAGAAATATAGATTTGCTGCTAACAACACATAATAACTCTGTGGTAGTATTGTCTACGTTGTAGCTTGCTCTCTACTGTTTATGTAGATAGCCACTAGGAAGAACCAATTGTCACATTTTTACAGTTGCAAAAAAAAGAAAGAAAAGGAAGACATATCATGCACGAAAGAGAGAGAGTGCATAACTTTCACGCCTCTCTTAACCACCGTTGATATATCATGTACGAAAGAGAGACTCTGCATAACTTTCATTATCTAGACGAAGGACCCTACAATCTGGCTTTAAGCCTAGCAATATCAATATGCACATTACTAATACTCATTCTCTGCTCCCAATTTATAAATTCTTCTATGCTGGGTGAAAGGCTCACAGTTTGACCTATGAGATTTTGAGCAAACAACAGCCTGGAGAACTTGTACCTTTGGACCTTTCAAACAGTATATAACAATACTGGAGAGGTGCTTGAAGCATGGATAACTTGTAAGCTCTTCTCCTTCTTTGCTTTCCCGATCTACCTTTATCTCTGAGATCTTGGAGTGCCGAACGTCAAGTCTGAGATCAAAGACTTTTCAAACATTAAAAAGTTAATACCAAGATCTATTTATACCATCCCAACCTTTATATACGTCGATGACGTATCAAATCATATTTATACCATCAGTAGTTACAAACTTACGTGTTTTGACGCATTAGAGCATCATTATTGGAGGTTGTTCAAAGTGGGTTTCTAAAAAAAAAAGATAATATAGAATAATATATATTGTTTTTTTATTTACAAAGGTTAATGATTACACCCAAAACCTCTTTACAAAGTTTTAGAACCTCACACAATTAAAAAACAATATATATTATTTTATACTTATCTTTTTTTTTTAAACTCACTTGAACAACTCCCCAATAATGATGCTCTTAGTTCATCAGTAACAATGTCTTTCTTACAGATTTTCTAAACCATATATCAGTCGATATAGATCATTGGTAATCTCTTTTTCATCAATTCGTCAGTAATGTGGTTGGGACAAGTTATAAAATTATCGATTCTTATGTCTTCTGAACCTAAATGTGTAAACTAAACAAAATCTTCAGAACAGTGCAAGTACTAGAGTTACTAACCTGTAGCAACCAAACTCGGTCTGTGTAGTTGGAAATATTATGATAGTATGTGTAGTCTCTGCTTTAACAATCTGAAGCTATTTGTGTGATGAAATGTTTGCAGCAATCACATCTTCGTCATCAATAATGGGCTATTTGTATATATGGCCAACTGGTGTTCCACGTTGCACATGAGGTCAAGCTACCAAAAAGGTAAATGCGTTCGTCTATAGGACTATATTGCATCACAATGCAAATCAGAGTTGAAGAAAAAGGTTTATATCTTCCAGTGCTTAACATTATGATTATTCATAATCCAAGTGTTAGAGATCACAATCCGTTGAGGAGATTGCACAATAAGATGATAGATTCGGTGAGAGAGCTTTTCGAAAACTAAGATCTTTCCACTTCACTTCACTTGAGAAGCTATTTAACCTGAGCACGACTCATTGTAATTTGCTTTTTCTTGCGATAGCTCCTCGCATCCAAAAATTTCAGATGTTCAACTCTCCCTTCACTTTCCCTGAGAAATACTTTATCTGATCCTACAAAAATCTGCAACTCAGACTTAAAAGCTTTTACAACAATACATTTTTCACAAGTATATAAGCCTATTCAGCGGCAGTCTTCTTTTCCAAGCACTGGAAAATAGTGCTCCTCTCAAAAGCATTCCATGGCGATTAAAGAAAAGAAGAGTAATAATGTTTGAATTCCATACATCTGATGAGCTACAAAGGAAGTGGAGGAGATAACATAGAACATATAACAAGTACACATGAAAAAGTCTATGAATTTATACAAAACCAAATTAAAGAAATGAGAGGTGGGTGCAGTCCCACTTATGTAATGGCTTTATCTCTTCTAAGCTTCAAAGTGAGAGACTATCCTCTTTACCAGCACGATCCCTTTTCCACAGAGACATTTCGTCGAACACAAAACAGGCAAGACAAAACTCTTGTCTGTATAAACAAGATCAACCACACTTACGCAAACGGCCAAGGCTCGACAAAGAGAAGCGGAGCCTCGATCTCCTATTCGTTGCCTTCCCTGACTTGGGTAATACTCATATCGTTACACCCAGAACCAGAGGTGAACTCAGTCTTTGCAGCTTTGGGCAGATTTGGGCAGTTTTCGACAACAAATTTCCTCAGCTTTGGAAGAGACGGAGGATTCGACCAAATTCTCTTTAATCCATACAAACCTTCTAAACGAAGGACTTCAAGCTTCTGAAAGGGAAGAGAGATATGTGGATGCAGGTTGCTAATACTCATTCCTTTCTCCCTATTTATTATTTCTTCTATGCTTTCTGAAACATGCACAGTTAGACCCCTGAGATTTTGAGCGAGCAACAGCCACGTCAAGTCTTTTGGACCTTCCAAATAACCTATATAAACAGTGGAGAGGTGCTTGAAGCCTGGAGAAGTTGGACATAAAAGCTCTTCTTTCTCTTTGCTTTCCCAATCTATCTTTATTTCTGAGATTTGGGAGCGCCCAATATGAAGTTCTTGAAGACCACCCAGAGCTACCGTGTTTAAAGTTACAACCTCTGCTGACATATTCCGAATATCAAGGCATTGAACACAACTTGCCAATCGCTCCATTCCTTGGATACTTTCCAAAATCATAGCATCCTTTATCGATGCTGTTAAAATCGTCAAGTGCTCTAAGAGTTGTAGCTCTTCCATTGATCTCGCATCAATATAAACACCGGAACCATATAGTTTCAATACTTGAAGATTTGGTAAGCTTGTTCCTATCCCATCAATGCTTTCAAGTGCAGAAGTATATTCCAGGTCCAAGCTTATTAGTTTCCTCAACCCCTTCGTCGGTAACGATTTTATCTCTGTGGCTGATAAATTGAGGTATTGCAAAGAAGTCAAACTGGAAATTTCTTCCAGCAATTCACAAAGTTCATAGTTATCTGAAAGATCCAAGACGACAAGGGCTCGCATAAACATAAAGAATTCACCTGAAATACTCTCCAAATCGTTATTACGGAGTAAGAGTGTAGAAAGGTTGGGGCATTCACGAGGACAACAAGATATCTCTTTAATTTGATTATTCATCAATGAGATCCTTCTCGCACCTTCCCAGTTGATGTCTTGTGGTATACAACGTAACTGCCGTCCAGATTTGACCAAATTCTTTTCCCCTTCTCCCAAGTTAGACCCTATCCAAAGAGCCATCTCCCGTACAACATCATGCATTTTCACCCTCTCTCTATCAAAATCCATATTTGTGACTTCCATCAATAGATGTGCACGAACTAACGAACAAATTATAGCATGACCTTCATCTCTGTTTCCATTTATAAACCCTTCGCATATCCAAAACTCTATCAACTCCTCCTCCTTAATTTCATAATCTTCTGGGAACAAAGAACAGTATAGGAAGCACGATTTGACATTTTCATCCTTTAAACGATCATAACTAAACTTCAAAATGGACAGAATCTTTTCTTCCATACCCGGAAACTCGTGGCTAGACGAGTTCAGAACACTAACAGCATGACGCCATTCATGTACATCTTCTTTATATGCCATGGCCTTGCCAACAACATTAAGTGCAAGTGGCAAGCCATAACATTTCTCAACAATTTTTCTTGCAAGCGTGGGAATATCTTCATGGCGCTTTAGTGTGCCTTCTCCAACTATTTTTTGAAACAGTTCCCATGCTTCATCAGGAGACAAACACTCAACTTTCAGCTCATCGTCAGCTTTCATGTCTCTGCAAACTTCCTTCGAACGCGTAGTGAAAACTATCTTCGCTCCATTATCACAAGTCGGATGTGGAACTCCAATCTTGTCCAGATCTACCTCGCTCCATATATCATCTAATAGCAGCACAAATTTCTTCTTTCTGCTAAGGATATTGTTTATGGAAGAGGCTTTCTCCTCCTCTGTTTCTCCTTTCCACTCTTTGTCAGCACGCAATCTTCCCAGAATCTGATTCTGAATGCTTTCATTTTGCAAATCTTTAGAGACCACAACCCATATCACAACATCAAATTTATTAACCTCTTCACCGACCAATTCACTGAACTTGTTGTTAATACGAGCCAAGAGGGTGGTTTTTCCAATTCCGCCCATGCCATAAAGACCTAAACTTTTCGTATGCTCACCGTTCATGAGGCTATTCCATGCCTTTTCAACCATGTAATCCAAACCAAACGTGGTTTGAATATGTTGCCTGCCACCACTTCAAATTTTCCTTCAGATAGAAGCTCTTCAACCTCTTTACCATACTCGCAGCTTGATATACACTTTTTAGAACAATACCCAAAAAGACACAATCTTTTGGTTTCAGTTGATTTAGCCTTAAGCAGATCACTGACCTGAGACTCAATAACTTCTACCCTTGAGAACCATCCTTGGACTTTAGCAAGGCTCTGCAAACCTTTGTCTTCTTCTATGGACACTCTTCTTAGCAGATCATCTCGCGTTTCTTTGAGACTTTGCATAGCTATCTCCAGAGCCTTAAGATTAGCCTCCATCATGTGAATGTAATTTCCATCACCAAATAAGCAGCCATACGCTTGATCCAACGCTTTATCACATTGGCACCCCAGTGATATACAGCCTCCCATCTTTGCTCAAACTTTCAGAAACAAGCTCACTGCCTTCGATGAATGAGCAAGAGAATGACCACACTTTGTCTTTAATTGACTTCAGGAACAAAAGTAATGAACACCACACGTCTTCTTTTTCTTTTTGTCGGCCAATAGCTTTATTAAAATTGTTGTTGTTCATCACATACACTTTTGGTATAAAAAGTCAGGACATTGCAAAACCGGATGTTTAATCCGGTTAAATAAATCCTTCCAAAACCGAAATATACTGCAATTAATAACTAGTAAAATGAACCAAAGCGAAATTAAACCAGAATTGAACAAAGTGAAAATGAACCGGCATCAATCCATCAGTAATGTTGGTTATGAAAAAGATCTAAAATCATCGATTCTTTATGTCTTCTTCTGAACTAAATGTGTACTCTAAACAAATTGCACTAGCAATGGCACAAAATCTTCAGAACAGTGCGAGTAGTTCTTTGGCAGGTCCCTTTAGTTCTGTGAATCAATCCAAGCTTTGATGAAGGCTCTCTATGATGTGGTAAGTCCTCTGAGCTGTACCCACTTCCCTCTCTGTGAAAGAGGCTTATAGTTGTTGAAACAACAATGACCTGTTCCAAAAAAAAAATAGCAGAGCCACATGAACCACTTTAACACTTTGGTTTTCTGTTCCAAAATAAGTTCTTCGGAAACTCTCTCTCACTTTAGAATCAACTGCTTTATTTGAGACCCAAAATATGATTGAGATAATGCTATTTTCTCTCAAATCTTCCTGGATTTAGCTCTCTGATGTAGGAATCCTCTAGACTGCATCCATCTTCCAATCGCATTCATCATGTTCTTTTTTTCTCCTGAGCAATGAGATTTTGCTAGACTCTGAATTAGAAGAACAAGATCTTGCGTCGTTATGACCTTGTAATAATTAGATAGTATTTGTTTTGTTAGCGAGATAATCATCTAGTAAGCCCATATGGGTGAAAGCTTGTTGCGATGATGCGATGTCAAATCACCTGTCTTTGTGGTATTTCCGGTTTCAGTATCTTACACGACAAGTAATGCAGAGATGCTGTTTCCTGGTGCTTATGTGGTAAGTCCTCTGAACATGTTTTCTTTTTCATCACTGATTCGTATCGTAACCAAAATGGAACCAATTTTTGGCGGCTCATAAGAAGAATTTGGAATTGGAGAAGAAGAGAAATGTCTCTTGGCTCTCTGTTTTCTTTAGTTTCTTTTGTTTAGAGAGACATGAATAAATATTTTCAAACAAAAACATATATGTGAATATTAATATTATATATATATATAGTGAAATTGTATGTATGAGTAAACATATTAAACATTTGTATATAAATTACTTATTATTTATAAATCAGTTAAAATTTGTACACTAACTAAAGTATACAACTTCTGCATTATTGTTTCGGCTGATTAGTGCTCTACTACTAGTTATATTAATCAAACCCATATACTGTATTAAAAATAACAAAAAGTATCAACTTTATTAAAGACACATAGAGTAATTGGCAATCAAGTATGTTAAGACAAAGTGGGAAACACTAATACTTTAACAAAGATATTTTCAATCATTATATTGTAAAACTCAATTCCGCAGCTACAAAATATATATAAAAAAAAAGAAGCTAACACAACAATTATCAATGTAAGAAGTAGGGTGCAAAATTATAAAATTATTCAGGAAGATATCATTATGCAATTTTTGAATGATCACCACATGATTTTAATTTTTCAAGGCATGTTCGTTATGTGCTTTCACCAAAGCACGTTCACCAAATAAAAAGAAAGGATTCTAAGAACCTAAAAGTGATTTAGATCTTTTGTTTCAAAGACCATTTCAAGCCTTTATCTTGGCATCTTCATTCTCTAACATGATCTATATTCATCTTCACTGTAAATTCAACTCACTGACTTCCACAGAAACTCTCTGGTTCATCTTTTCTCATTCCGTGGAATTTAATCCACAGAGACCAAGATAGAGAGAAGAGCTTTGGCTGGTTCTCTTTAATTTCGTGCAAGGCTCGATGAGATTAGTTAATTGTTCAGTTCAAATTACCAAAACAGAGAGACAATCAATATCAAAACGTAAAACTTAAAAACCAAACCAGAGGAAAAAAAAAGGGACTGTATAAATCATTAAACTACAATGTAACTAAGAATCATTGTTGCATCCTAAGAGCATCTACAATAACTTTGGTCAAATCAACTCCAACCTGAGCTGTTTTAAGGTTCTTAGTCATCTCCTCCAATTCTCTATTCTCCTCTTTATTCACTTCTGTTGCCCAGACTTGACTCACAGTCCATTCTTCTAAACCAAAGTAGTATGCTCCTGTCTCTGTCCTCATGAGGGATGCAACATCGATACCACTTACCATATTCTTTATTCTTTTTAATTGCGAATCGTCATGTTGGCCCATATCATCCACCGTAACAACTTCAGACTAGTACTCTCTGTGTCTTCTCAACAGCAACAACTAGAAGTAGAACCAGCCTTGTTCTGACTTTGACTCGTGTCTCTGGAATCATACTCGTCTTCGCTGGCCTCACTTTCAGTGTCAGAGACTCGTGCATGCTCGTCTACCATCACCATTTTTGGATTCAGATTCTAATGTCGAAGAATGACTAAACGTTGTGCTCTTTCTCTCGCCTTTCTAGTTTGAAGGGTACAGACTACAGAGAGTTAGCTTTTACCATGATATTTACTACCCTTTTTACCATGATATTTACTACTATTAGGGTTAAGGCTCTTGGAAATAGATTTACGTAAATCCTAATAATGTTACGTCTTAGTATTAAATTATGTTCCCCTTGCCTATTGGTGAGTCGTGCAATGCATCTTCCTCTAATGTTATTTTGGATTCTTCGCATGTAGGTTCTCTGCGCCAATGATATTTTGCCAAGTGACTGAAATGAAAAGGAACAAGAGAACCACTCACAGGACAAAGAAAGCGAAGAAAATCTTAATTAGAGCACTGAAACAGAGGATTTACTAGAGCCATGCATGATCGTTTGCTACAACACCACTTGACATAACACCTGAGTCTGTGGTAAAATGTTAAGAAAGTGGTTTGCATCCTCTGACCAAAAAGAACCATCTCTCTTTCTACAATGTTAGAACCGAAAGATTACCAAAATGACCCAACTCACAGAATTTATAACCTACGAGTGATTGGTTATAGCATGAAGCTGATATATAGTAGACACGTCAATCACAATTATGCCTGCATAACTCAAACAAAACTGATTCATAATGCTAGCGCGACTTTACCTCCCTTGCTACACCCACCTTGCTAATCTTTTTCTTGATTCTGGGAGATAACTTATCTGCTCTCTCTTTGGTTCCATGTAACTTTACCATGTTTCTTCCGGTTTCACCAGTTACAAAGTAAGTGACCTTTCTTCCACCAGAACAACCTGTTTCGGTTTCTCCTATTACTTTCCTCTTTTTACAAGAACTACCAGAAGCAGAAGAACCAGTAGTAGTGCTCTTTCTTTTGGTATTATTCTTTTCTCTTTTCGCGGTTGCTTTTGCTTCCTCGCGATCTTTCTTTACCTTCTCATAAGCTTGTTGAACCATCATTGCAGCAAGAGCTGGACTGCTAGTTGGTGAGAACGTCCAATTAGCGTTACTGAATGAACCTGGACTAGTACTGTGGTTTCGCTTTAGATAACTGAGACTACTCCAAGGGCTCGACATACCTATTTTAGAGATTTCTTGTGCTGAAAACGACTGTCGACATTCAGGACACAGAATGTTACAGTTAATGTAGGTTCTGAGATACTCGTACTGCAGATTGCATCTCCTGCAGACTGTCCAGAAAGTATACGACTTTGATTGCTCTGACGATCCAGATGCAGTAAATGAGCTTGGCGTTGTTGTATGATGATCACTCCGTCCTGTATTTTCTCTGTATTATCAACTGGCTTTTGCGGATTGCTCTTCTGCGTCGGTGGATTGTTTCTCTGAGTTGGCGGTGGATTGTTTCTCTGAGTGGGCGGCCTCGCATTTGAAGTAGAACTAGGCTTGGCGAAGTTGCAGAAGCCGCTATTAGAAGACGAGACGGAAACCTTCTGATACATTGTGTGCAAGCTCTTCCTACGATCATAACCTGCTCTCTTCTCCTTATCTGACAAGAAATTCCAAGCTTCAAGAACATGTTTGAATGCTCCTTCGGCTCCTATAGAGCTGTTTTTATCGGGGTGAAGCATCAGAGCAAGCTTCCTGTACTTTCTCTTCAACGTTTCGTTATCATCACGCAGACTTGCATCGAGTATCCCATACCAGTTTACTTCCTCGTTTACTCTGTTCTCCGCAGCGATATACGCATCCAAAGTAGCTAACATCTGAGAAACACCTTCCATCTCTGGATACAGGCTTTGAGCTTTCAAGGCAAATTTCTTGGCCCCAGCAACGTCTTTCATTTTGAACTTATTCTCTGCAATTTCTTTCGCCCTTGCCGCCTCGTCTCTGTTGCACTCCATGCCTGTAGTGAATCTGTATCATTCAATACCTCGAAGCTATAGTTTCGCTTCAAGGATGGCTCCTTTTCTGTCTAAAACAAAGAAAAAAGGCAGACATAGAGGTGTTAACATAATATGGGATCCAGATAAACGCATCACAAGTGTTAGTTTACTACTTGATAGACATACATGTGAATGGTTTACTACATTCATCATCTACATTCTTCTTCTCTGTGTTTCATGTATGACAACAGTCCAGGCTTCAAATTCAAGATCATGGAGTACAATATGACCATGACTTTGTACAACTTCTTCAAGATCTTGTCTTCAGTGGAGTCGCATGGATGATAGATAGCATTCAGAAGACTCCATGTTTCACTTTGGAAAAAGTGGATACTCCGCCAAGTGATGTTCCAAGTTGCACATG
Organism: Isatis tinctoria; assembly: GCA_010577795.1. Lineage (NCBI taxonomy): Eukaryota > Viridiplantae > Streptophyta > Magnoliopsida > Brassicales > Brassicaceae > Isatis > Isatis tinctoria. Next base: position 5,745,766 of record CM021248.1, on the reverse strand, counting down.
ACATGTCAATCTATCAACGTGATAAATGGTTCGATCTATGGGACTCTATTGCGAGGTAACTGTGCCTTCTCGATATGTGATTTGGGGAAAGGGCGTAATGAGTAGGATACTGTTAAACTCTCAAAAATTTTGATGTTTTTCTTAGGTTAGAAGGGTTTTGATCAGACTGTTTCTGCAGGTATTGTATTATGCAGCTAGTCACGGTGCCTGAGAGCAACCTGAATATGTACTTCAAGAGAGGAAAAGTAGGAGATGACCCTAATGCGGAAGAGCGGCTTGATGAGTGGGAGGATGAGGAAGATGCGATCAAAGAGTTTGCGAGGCTCTTCGAGGAGATCACAGGGAATGAATTCGAGCCATGGTAACGTGAGAAGAAAATTCAGAAGAAACCTCATAAGTTCTTCCCAATTGATATGGTACCTTGCACCTCAAGTCACCTTTTTGGTTGGTTGATGTATTGATTTAATGTCAAGTGAAGTATTTTGATTTATGCAGGATGATGGAATTGATGTGAGAAGTGGAGCACTTGGTCTAAGGCAGCTCGGTGTTGCTTCAGCACATTGCAAGCTTGATTCGTTTGTTGCAAACTTCGTTGAAGTTCTGTGTGGTCAAGAGATCTACAAGTGCTGTTCTTGACATATTCTTTATTTCTATCAACATCCCTTCTCTACTCGTGAATGTTCTGACCGTCGGTCTTTTCTCGCAGATATGGATTGATGGAGCTTGGTTAGATCCACCTGATCTGCCTATGGGAATGCTAACTGATATCCACTTGAGACGATGTAGGGCTTGGTGAATCAAATCTTGTGTAAGTAAGTTCTTGCTGTCATATTTTGACCCTGTGCTGTGGCTCTGATATCAGAAGCTGAAGCAATGTGGGCGGATTTTAGTTCACGGTGGTTCTCTTTGATGCATAGCACAGGACCGATGCGATTGCACGACTTTCATGAACTTTCATTAATATTAGGAAGTTAGGATTAGTAAATATATTTAGAAAGTTAGGATTAGTAAATATATTTAGGAGATTGATTATATGTTATACCTAATAAGATTAGGAAGTTGTTAGAGTTTTATACGTAGGAGTAGAGTAGTGATTCGAATAACATGAAAAAGATAGATTTGCTGCTAACAACTAATAACTCTTTTGCCAACAAAACACACTTCTTTGTTTGGGCCTCAATTACTCGGCTGGCCCATATTGTCTCCTAAAGACAAAACCACACAAACCCAATTTATCCATCTGTTGACTTTTCTTCCTTTTTGTTGACTCTTCTTGTTCTTTTTGGCTTTTGCTTTGCATTGACATCTTCTTCTTCTTCTTCACAGATGTTATAAAATGGAGATTCAGAAATGAGATTCGATCTGACAAGGGATCTTCTTTTCATTCTTCTGAAAGCTAGTGAGAAAGTGGAGTAGATAGTATTAGCAATATGAAGATGCACATTGCTAATACTCATTCCCTTCTCCCAATTTATTATTTCTTCTATTCTTGGAGCCCTATGAGATTTTGAGCAAACAACAGCCAAGTCAAGTCTTTTGGACCTTTCATACAGTATATAACAGTAGTGGAGAGGTGCTTGAAGCATAAAGAACTTGTAAGCTCTTCTCTGTCTGTGTTTTACCAATCTTTGAGATCTTGGAGTGCAAAGACTTCAGTTAACTGTTCGAGGAAAAGTAGAAACCAAGATGGCAAGCTCTAGTTATACCATCTCAACCATATATATATCCGTATACAATTTCTTTACAAACCCCATTCTTGTCATCTTTTTTCTATAGGACTATAATGCATCACAATGCAAATCAGAGTTCAGCAAAACGGTTTATATCTTATAATGATGCTTCATAATCAAGTTCCGTTGAGGAGATTGCACAATAAGATGATAGATTCGGTGAGAGAGCTTTTTGGAAAGAGGAATGATAACCTCTATTAATCCTTCAATAATGACGGAAAATCAAACTTGAGAAGTTCTTTAATCCGAGCACGACAGATGTTTAACTCTCACTTCACTTCCCTTAGAAGCTCTTTCTCTGAGCATACAAAAATCTGCAACTCAGACTTTTACATCAATACACTTTTCACAAGTAAGGTGTTGTGACATACGCTTATTCAGCGGCAGTGTTCTTTTCTTTGAAGCACTCGAAAATAGTGCTCCTCTGATAAAAAACAAGAACATATGATGAACTACAAAGGAAGTGGAGGAAATAACATAGAACATATGACAAATACACACGAAACAGTCTATGAATTTATACCAAACCAAATTACAGAAATGAGAGGTGCAAAAGACAAGGCAAGACAAACTCTTCAAGGAACACAAGACAGGCTTGAAAGAGAGAGACAATCCTCCTTACCAGCACGATCCCTTTTCAACAGAGACATTTCGTGGAACACAAAACAGGCCAGACTAACGCTTGTCTGTATAAACAAGATTAACCACACTTACGCTAACGGTGAAGGCTCGACAAAGAGAAGCGGAGCCCTCGATCTCCTATTCGTCGCCTTCCCTGTCGTCGGTAATAGTCATATCGTTGGACCCAGAAGCAGAGGTGAACTCAGTGGCAGCTTTGGGCAGCTTCGGGCAGTTGTTGACAACAAATTTCCTCAGGTTTGGAAGAGACGGAGGATTCGAGCAAATACTCTTTAATCCAGACAAATAGCCTAATCGAAGGACTTCAAGCTTCTGGAAGGGAAGAGAGATATCATCAGGATGCAAGTTGCTAATACTCATTCCTTTCTCCCTATTTATTATTTCTTCTATGCTTGGTGAATCGATCACAGATAGATCCCTGAGATTTGGAACGAGCAACAGCCACGTCAAGTCTTTTGGACCTTCCAAAGACTCTATATGAACAGTGGAGAGGTGCTTGAAGCATGGAGAAGTTGGAGATAGAAGCTCTTCTTTCTCTTTGCTTTCCCATTCTATCTTTATTTCCGAGATTTCGGAGGACAATATAACAAGTTGTCGAAGACCACCCAGATCTACCGTGTTTAACGTTACAACCTGTGCTGACATTTGCCTAATAAAAAGGCGTTGAAGACAACTTGCCAATCGCTCCATTCCTTGGATACTTTCCAAAATCATAGCATCCTTTACTGTTCCTGTTAAAATCGTCAAGTGCTGTAACAGTCGTAGCTCTTCCATTAATCTTGCATCGATATAAACACGGGAACGATATAGTCTCAACACTTGAAGATTTGGTAAGCTTGTTCCTATCCCATCAATGCTTTTAAGGGACCAAGTCCTTTCCAGGTCCAAGCTTATTAGTTTCCTCAACCCCTTCATCGGCAAAGATTCTATTTCTGTGAATGATAAATTGAGGTATTGCAAAGAAGTCAAACTGGAAATTTCTTCTGGCAATCCACGAAGATCCTCGTTCTCTGAAAGATCCAGGACAACATTGGCCGGCATAGACTGAAAGAATTCACCTGAAATACTCCTCAAATCGTTATTACGGAGTAAGAGTGTAGAAAGGTTGGGGCATTCAGGAGGACAACAAGATATCTCTTTAATTTGATTATTCATCAATGAGATCCTTCTCACACCTTCCCAGTTGATGTCTTGTGGTATACAACGTAACTTCCCGCCAGATTTGACCCAGTTGCTTTCCCCTTCTCCCAAGTTAGACCCTATCCAAAGAGCCATCTCCCGTACAACATCATGCATTTTCACCCCAGTTGTGATTTCACCACGAACATACATCGTTGTGACTTCCATCAATAGATGCGCACGAACTAACGAACAAATTACAGCATGACCTTCATCTATGTTTCCATTTATAAATCCTTGGCATATCCAATGTTCTATCAACTGCTCCTTCGATATTTCATAATCTTCCGGGAACAAAGAACAGTATAGGAAGCACGATTTGACATTTTCATCTCCTAAACCATCATAACTAAACTTCAAAGTGGACAAAATCTTTTTTTCCATACCCGGAAACTTGTGGCTAGACGTGTTGAGAACATTAACAGCATGACGCCATTCGTGTACATCTTCTTTATACGCCATGGCTTTGCCAATAACATTGAGTGCAAGTGGCAAGCCATAACATTTATCAACAATTTTTCTTGCAAGCGTGGGAATATCTTCATGGCGCTTTAGTGTGCCTTCTCCAACTATTGTTTGAAACAGTTCCCATGCTTCATCAGGAGACAAACACTCAACTTCGAGCTCATCGTCAGCTTTCATGTCTCTGCAAACTTCCTTCGAACGCGTAGTGAAAACTATCTTCGCTCCATTATCACAAGTCGGATGTGGAACTCCAATCTTGTCCAGATCTACCTCACTCCATATATCATCTAATAGCAGCACAAATCTCTTCTTTCTGCTAAGGATATTGTTTATGGAAGAGGCTTTCTCCTCCTCTGTTTCTCCTTTCCATTCTTTGTCATTACGCAACCTTCCCAGAATCTGATTCTGAATGCTTTCATTTTGCAAATCCTTAGAGACCACAACCCATATCACAACATCAAACTCATTCACCTCTTCAACGAACTTGTTGTTAATACGAGACAAAATGGTGGTTTTTCCAACTCCCCCCATGCCATAAAGACCTAAAGTTTTCGTATGCTCACCGTTCATGAGGCTGTTCCATGCCTTTTCAACCATTGAATCCAAACCAACCGTGGTTTGAATATGTTTCTTCTCCACCCTTGGTACAGGTCTTTTTTCCGTCACCACTTCAAAAACTCCTTTAGATAGAAGCTCTTTAACTTCTTCCAACTTCTTCGATACCTTCTTACCATACTCACAGCTTGAGGAGCACTTTCTGGAACAATATCCAAATAGACACAGTCTTGTAGTTTCAGTTGATTTATCCTTAAACAGATCACTGACCTGAGACTCAATATCTTGTACCCTTGAAAACCATCCTTCTACTTGAGAAAGCTGCTGCAAACCTTTGTCTTCTTCTATGGAAACTCTTGTTAACAGATCATCTCGCCTTTCTGTAAGTTCTTTCAGAGCATTCTCCAGAGACTTGAGATTAGCTTTCATCATGTGAATGTAATTTCCACCACCAAATAAGCAGCCACAGGCTTTATCCAACGTTTTATCACATGATACCTGCAGTGATGCACAGCCTCCCATCTTTGCTCAAACTTTCAGAAAGAAAAGAAAAACAAACTCACTCCCTTCCGATGAATGAGCAAGAGAAAAAACACACTTCTTCTTTAATTGACTTGATGAGAAAATACTCAAAATAGTAAGTCAAGACCGTTAATTCAGGAACAAAAGTAATTAACCCCACACGTCTTCTTTTTTATTTGTCGGCCAATAGCTTTATTAAAAGAGAAATTGCACTAAAGAGTAAGAAATAATACTGAGAAATTGCACTAAAGAGTAAGAAATAATACTGAAATTAAAATTGTCGTTGTTCATCACATACACTTTTGGTATAAAAAGTCAGGACATTACAGATGTCTTGTATCCACTCGGATGTCTAAGCCGGTTAAATAAATCCATTCCAAACCGAAAGATAGTTTCTTTTTTTTTTTCCTTAATCTATGGGATTCCAAATCCAAATCGTATAGTAACCAAAATGGAACCAATTTTTGGCGCTCTGAAAGACCATCAGTGCGTTGCAGGTTATAAATACGATTAATGTTATGTTCAACTTCTCACTTGATCTTGTCATAATAAGTTTCACCTCTCAGCTTTGTTCTCTCTCTATTTTTTATCTTTCGCTCTGTTTTGTTTCACTCCGGTTTTCTTTCTCTCTTGTCTTCTTTAGTTTTTTTTTTTGTTTAGACAGACAACAAGACAAACATGAATAATTATATTTTTTTAAAAAGTACGAATATATATATATATATATATATATATGAAATTGTATGTATGAGTAAACATATTAAATATTTGTATATAAATTACTTATTATTCTATATATCAGTTAAAATGTGTACACTAACTGAAGTATACAACTTCTGCATTAGTGCTCTACTACTATTTATATTAATCAAACCCATATATTAGAAATAAGTATCAACTTTATTAAAGACACATAGAGTAATTGGCAATCAAGTATGTTAAGACAAAGTGGGAAACACTAATACTTTAACAGAGATATATTCAATCATTGTATTTGTTAAATTCAATTCCGCGGCTACAGAAAATTAAAAAAGAAGAAGAAATTAACACAACAAATAACAATCATCAATGTAAGAAGTAAAGATGCAAAATTCTAAAATTACTCAGCTAACAACCAAAATTAGTTGTAGAAATCACGAAGATATCATTATGCAATTTTTGAATGATCAGCAAAGGATTTTAATTTTTATAGGCATGTTCGTTATGGGCTACCAAAGCACGTTCACCAAATAAAAAGAAAGGATTTAACCTAAAAGTGATTTAGTGTAGGATTAGGGAATTGGATGATTATTATTAATGACAATACATGGGTATATATACATCACATAAGCTTGGAGACTAGATAATATACAATGGTAAGAAAATATTGTATTCTATATATTTCCATATTCCTATATTTAGATCTTTTGTTTCAAAGACCATTTCAAGCTTTTATCTTGGCATCTTCATTCTCTAACATGATCTATATTCATCTTCACTGGAAATTTAACTCACTGACTTCCACAGAAACTCTCTGGTTCATCTGTTCTCATTCCGTGGAATTCAATCCACAGAGAACAAAGATAGAGAAGAGAGCTTTGGCTGGTTCTCTTTGATTTCGTGCAATGCTCGATGAGATTTAATTAATTGCTCAGTTCAAATTACCAAAACAGAGAGTCAAGCAATATCAAACGTAGAACTTAAAAACCAAACCAGAGAAAAAAAAAGGGACTGCATAAATCATTAAACTTCAACGTAACTAAGAATCATTGTTGCTTCCTAAGAGCATCTACAATAACTTTGGTCAAATCAGCTCCGACCTGAATCTGTTACAAATGTAAAGTACGGTGTGTGCGTCTTTAAGATTCTTAATCCACTCCTCCAATTCTCTCTTCTCCTCTTTATTCACTTCTGTTGCCTAGACTTGACTCACAGTCCATTCTTCTAAACCAAAGCAGTAAGCTCCTGTCTCTGTCCTCATGAGGGAAGCAACATCTATACCACTTACCATATTCTTTACCCTCTTTACTTGTGAGTCCTCATGTCGGCCCATATCATCCACCGTACGCTTGGCAAGCAGGCCAAAGCGTCAGACTAGTACTCTCTGTTTCAGGCTTCTCAACAGCAACAACTTGTGAACTAGAACCAGCCTTGTTCTGACTTTGACTCGTATCTCTGGAATCATACTCGTCTTCGCTGGCCTAACTTTCAGTGTCAGAGACTCGTGCATGCTCGTCTACCATCACCATTTTTGGATTCAGACTCCAATGTCGAAGAATGACAAAATGTTATGCTCTTCTCTCGCCTTTAAAGGGTACAGAGACTTAGCTTTTGCCATGGTATATATACTACTACTACTAGGGTTAAGGCTCTTGGAAATAGATTTACGTAAATCCTAATAATGTTACGTAAATATAAGTATCGAATTATGTTCCCCTTCCCTCTTGATGAATCGTGATGCAATGCATCTTCCTCTAATGTTATTTTGGGTTCTTCGCATGTAGGTTCTCTGCGACAATGATATTTTGCCAAGTGACTGAAATGAAAAGGAACAAGAGAACCACTCACAGGACAAAGAAAACCTTAATTAGAGCACTGAAACAGAGGATTTACTAGACCATGATCGTTTGCTACAACACCACTTGACACAACACTTTGAGTCTGTGTGTAAAATGTTGAGAAAGTGGTTTGCACCCAAAAAGAACCATCTCACTTTCTACAATGTTAGAACCAAAAGATTACCAAATGACCCAACTTACAAAATGTATAACCTACGAGTGATTGGTTATAGCCTGAAGCTGATATATAGTAGACACATCAATCACTATTATGCCTTGCATAACTAAAAAAAAACTGACTCATAATGCTAGCGCGACTTTACCTCCCTTGCTACACCTTCCTTGCTAATCTTTTTCTTGATTCTGGGAGATAACTTATCCGCTCTCTCTTTGGTTCCATGTAACTTTACCATGTTTCTTCCGGTTTCACCAGTTACACAGTAAATGACCTTCCTTCCACCAGAGAAACCTGTTTCGGTTTCTCCTATTACTTTCCTCTTTTTACAAGAGCTACCAGAAGCAGACGAACCAGTAGTAGTGCTCTTCCTTTTAGCATTCTTCTTTTCTCTTTTCGCGTTGCATCCTCGCGATCTTTCTTTATTGAAATTAAACTTGATTTTGGGTTAAGCTTAATTATGGGTTAATGATCCAATTCTCTATTTTGGACTAAACCCAAAATTAAGCCCAAATTCTTATAGATATGTATGTAAGATATTTGTGTAGAAAAATCTAGATATATGGTAGAAAAATCTAGGAAGTAAGGAGGTTATGTAAGATATTTGTATGATAAAAATCTAGATATTATATTAGAAAAATCTAGAGAATTAAAAAATATATAGGTTAAGGAGGTTAAAATAGAAAAATCTAGATTTGTGTTGTAAGATCTTTTGGAGGCTATAAATACCTCCTCACCCCCTCATTTGTAAGAAGTACAAGAAGTTGAAATAATAAAGAGTGTTCATCATAAGTTCAAATATTCTCTCTAAAATTCTTTCAAGTATTCTCTAAGTGTTCTTCCATATTCATTTTCATACTTAGAGGTTTATTCTTTCGGGTCTCGGGTATTACGGTCTTGGGCTAGTGCAAAGCACTATCGGTGTTGTTTTCTTTACATGGTATCAAAGCCATTCTAATTTGGTTCTTTTCAAGATCGGGATTTAAAGAGAGCTTGAGTTTATTCTAAGTATGGAGTCAATGGGTCGTGTTGTTGGATTGGGAATGGAGATCTTAAACCAATCTAACTACCGGTTATGGAAGTCATGTATGGAGTCATACTTGGTGAGCGAGGACTTATGGGATGTCGTCGGCGGTAGCAGCACAACACCACCAAGGGGAGATGCTGCAACAGCGGAAGCGACAAAGGAATGGACACGGAAGAATGCCAAGGCGGAGTTTGCATTGAAGAGGTCAATATCCTCAGGAGTATTTGAGCATGTCTCAAGGTGCACATCCGCTAGTTCCATTTGGCAGGCGCTGGATCAGTTGTTCAACAAGAAGAATGAAGCTCGTCTACAGCTGTTAGAGAATGAGCTGGCGAATGCGAAGCAGGGGGAGTCTTCAATCTCAGAGTTCTTCATCAAGGTAAAGAACCTTTGCTCTGAGATTAATACTCTTAATCCGGAGGAATCTATTTCGGAAGCCCGGTTAAAGCGGTCTATTATTCGAGGTCTACGGCCCGAGTATACACCGTTTGTGACTTCCGTTCAAGGATGGGCTACACAACCTTCCTTGGAGGAGTTTGAGAACCTGCTAGCTTCGCAAGAGTCATTAGCCACACAAATGGCTGGAGTCAAAATCCAAGATGACTCGGGGAGTGCTTTCGTAGCTCGGAGGCAACACAATTTCAAAGGAAAGCCTAAGTATGAAGGTCCAAAGAACAATGATGGACGGGAAGGGTCTTCTACGGGAGATAAGAAGCGGTTCAAGTGCTACCGGTGTGGAAAACTTGGACACTTCAAAAAGGACTGCAGAGTCAAGCTGAAGGAAACAAATATGGCGGAATCAAAAGCTCATGCTGAAGAAGAAGAATGGGAAAAATGCTTCACGGTGGAGGCTGCATCTTCAGGTACATCCAAAACTAAAAATCTGGGAAATGATTGGATTGTGGACTCTGGTTGTAGCCATCATATTACCGGAGATGAGAAGTTATTTTCTAGTCTTCAAAGTCATGACGAGAAAGAAGCCATTATTACCGCGGATAATTCAATCCACCGGGTTGAGAAGGAAGGGACTGTTGTCATTGAAGGAGATGATGGAAGTCCAATCACTCTCAAGAATGTATATCATGTCCCTGGAGTAAAGAAGAATCTTCTCTCAGTGGTGAATGCGGTAGAATCAGGTAACTACGTTTTATTTGGCCCAAAAGATGTTAATTTCTTGAAAAATATTCATGAATTAAAAGGCAGACGTAGTTCACACCGGAGCACGGGTTAAAGATCTTTATGTCTTATCTGCCTCCAACACTTATGTGGAGAAGATGAGCACAAATGACAATGCCTTCATATGGCATGCTAGGCTTGGTCATATAAATATGACTAAGTTGAAGGTTATGGTGAATAAAGATCTGGTGAATGGGCTCCCAAAGTTGAAGATTCAGAATGAAGGAATACTTTGTGAAGGTTGTCAATATGGAAAATCACATAGGCTTCCATTTGAAAACTCTACTTCAAGATGCAGCGCTCCGTTGGAGAGGGTCCATAGTGACTTGATGGGTCCAACGAGAACATCCTCCTATTCCGGGTTCCGCTACTTGTTGTTGTTCGTTGATGACTTCTCACGATACACTTGGGTATACTTCGTGAAGGAAAAATCAGAGGTATTTTCAAGGTTTCAAGAATTCAAGGTCACCGTGGAAGGAGAGTTAGGTCGGAAGATCAAGACTCTAAGGACGGATAATGGAGGGGAGTTTATGTCAAAGGAGTTTCTCTCTTTCTGCCAGAAGCAAGGTATCAAGAGAGAATTTACATGTCCATATACACCTCAACAAAATGGAGTACAGAAAGGAAGATCAGACATCTAAGTGAGACTTGCAGAAGCTGGCTACATGCGAAGAATTTACCTAAGGCCTTATAGGCGGAAGGTATGAGATGTGCAGCCTATGTCATAAATCGGATGCCACTTAGTCCAAATAATATGAAGTCTCCGTATGAGATGGTTCATCGGAAGAAGCCAACGGTGAAACATCTCAGGGTATTTGGATCAGTCTGCTATGTCCATGTGTTCGATACTCATAGAACCAAGTTGGAGGCAAAGGCGAAGAAGTGCATCTTTGTCGGCTATGATGAACAAAGGAAGGGTTGGAGGTGTATGGATCCAGAGACACAGAGGTACACTGTATCTCGTGATGTTGTATTTGATGAAGTTTCTTCCTATTATGGACCTCCTCAAGTCTTGTTTGAGAAAGATGGTATGGGTTCCCTCAAAGGCGATGAACCAACTGTTCAGATACCAAATGAAGGTGGAAGTTCTGAACAAGAGACACAAGGTGAAAGGGGGAGCACTAACCAAGAAGAAGATGAGGAAGAAAACCATGGTTCCATGGCTAATAAACGGCCGAAACGGAACATTGTCAAGCCTGCTCGGTTCAGAGATGACAGTTTTGTCACTACTTACTCATGCTATTTTGCAGCTCCATTAGATGAAGAAGAGCCATCATCATATGATGAAGCAAAATGAGTTAAAGAGTGTGAGACCGCAATGAAGGAGGAGATGGATGCTCTTAAAAAGAATGAAACTTGGGATTTGGTTCCAAAACCCAAGGATGTCCAACCCGTCTCATGCAAGTGGGTGTACCGTATCAAGCGAAGGACGGATGGAAGCATTGATAGATACAAAGGAAGGTTGGTTGCTCGGGGATTCTCCCAGAAGTATGGAGAAGATTATGATGAGACTTTCAGTCCAGTGGCGAAGATGACTACGGTACGTTCACTTTTATCTTTAGCTGCAAGCTTTGGCTGGAAGTTATGGCAGTTAGATGTGAAGAATGCCTTTCTATATGGAGAACTCGATAAGGAAATCTATATGGAGCAACCACCTGGTTACACATCAAAGGAGCATCCTGACTATGTGTGCAAGCTAAAGAAGGCTCCGTATGGGTTAAAACAAGCTCCAAGAGCCTGATATGGAAAGCTTGCTCAGTTTCTTCAGTTCTGCGGGTTTGTCCCATCTAATTCTGATCCGAGTCTATTCCTCAAGAAGAATGGAAGAGTCCACGTGGTAGTTGTTCTTTACGTGAATGACTTAATAATCTCCGGGAATGATGAAGCGGAAATAGCTCGTCTACAAGAGGATATGTCAATAAGGTTTGAGATGAAGAAGTTGGGTGAGCTTAATAACTTCCTTGGATTGGAGGTTGAAAGAGTAAAGGATTGAATATTCATCGGCCAACAAAGTTATGCAAGAAGGATTGTTGAGAAGTTCGGGGTACACGAAGGAAAGACACGTACTACTCCGATGGATGTAAACATTATGTTGAAGCGCGATGAAGGATCTCTGCTACCCAATCCTCGACCTTATTGATCTCTTGTAGGAAGTCTTCTGTACTTAACCATTACAAGACCTGACATTTCCTTTGTGGTTGGTCTTGTAAGTCGGTTTATGCATACACCGAGGAAGCCACATCTAGAAGCAGCGAAGAAGATCTTGAAGTATGTGAAGACAACACTTGGCATGGGTCTGATGTATAAGTACAATGCCAAGGTCTCTCTCTATGGCTTCACGGATGCAGACTTTGGTGGAGATCTGGATGATCGGAAATCAACTTCGGGCTATGTGTTTCTGTGTGGAGACACAAGCGTTTCATGGTGCAGCAAGAAGCAAGCAACAGTGTCGCTGTCAACCACTGAAGCAGAGTATAAAGCTTCAACACTTGCAGCTCAAGAGTGCATTTGGCTTCGAAGACTCCTTGAAGACTTGTTCGAGCCAATCAATAAGCCAGTTACTATCTATGGAGATAATCAAAGTGCTATCAAGCTGGCGAATAATCCGGTGTTCCATGCAAGGACTAAGCATATTGAGTTGGAACATCACTTCATACGGGAGAAGGTGCTTGATGGAACGATTGAAGCTTTGGAGGTTCGAAGTGAAGACAATGTTGCAGATATCTTCACCAAGTCATTACCAAAAGGTCAGTTTGAGCTACTTCGTTCAAAGCTCGGGATGGTTGACAAAATCAAGTTCAAGGGGGAGTATTGAAATTAAACTTGATTTTGGGTTAAGCTTAATTATGGGTTAGTGATCCAATTCTCTATTTTGGACTAAACCCAAAATTAAGCCCAAATTCTTATAGATATGTATGTAAGATATTTGTGTAGAAAAATCTAGATATATGGTAGAAAAATCTAGGAAGTAAGGAGGTTATGTAAGATATTTGTATGATAAAAATCTAGATATTATATTAGAAAAATCTAGAGAATTAAAAAATATAGGTTAAGGAGGTTAAAATAGAAAAATCTAGATTTGTGTTGTAAGATCTTTTGGAGGCTATAAATACCTCCTCACCCCCTCATTTGTAAGAAGTACAAGAAGTTGAAATAATAAAGAGTGTTCATCATAAGTTCAAATATTCTCTCTAAAATTCTTTCAAGTATTCTCTAAGTGTTCTTCCATATTCATTTTCATACTTAGAGGTTTATTCTCTCGGGTCTCGGGTATTACGGTCTTGGGCTAGTGCAAAAGCACTATCGGTGTTGGTTTCTTTACATTCTTTACCTTCTCATAAGCTTGTTGAACCATCATTGCAGCAAGAGCTGGACTGCTGGCTCGTGAGAATGTCCACGTGGAGTTACTGTGATTTGCAGCTGACTTTGGATCCAGGTTTCGCTTTATATGGCTGAGACTACTCCAAGGGATTGACATACCTAATTTATGAACTTCTTGTGCTGAAAACGACTGTAGACATTCGGGACACAGAATGTTACAGTTAACATATGTTCTGAGATACTCGTACTGAAGATTGCATCTCCTGCAGACTATCCAGAAAGTATTCGACTTTGATTGCTCTGACGATCCAGATGCAGAAAATGAGCTTGGTGTTGTTGTATGATGATCACTCCGTCCTGTTGTTTCTGTATCACCAACTGGCTTTTGCGGATTGCTCTTCTGCGTCGGTGGATTGTTTCTCTGAGTTGGCGGCGGATTGTTTCTCTGAGTCGGCGGCGGATTGTTTCTCTGTGTGGGCGGCCTCGCATGTGAAGTAAAACTAGGCTTGGCGAAATTGCGAAGCCGCTATTAGAAGACGAGACTGAAACCTTTTGATACATTGTGTGCAAACTCTTCCTACGATCATAACCTGCTCTCTTATCCTTATCTGACAAGAACTTCCAAGCTTCGAGAACATGTTTGAATGCTCCTTCGGCTCCTATAGAGCTGTTTTTATCGGGGTGAAGCATCAGAGCAAGCTTCCTGTACTTTCTCTTCAACGTTTCGTTATCATCACGCGGACTTGCATTGAGTATCCCGTACCAGTTTACTTCCTCGTTTACTTTGTTCTCCGCAGCGATATACACATCCAAAGTAGCTAACATCTGAGAAACACCTTCCATCTCTGGGTACAGGCTTTGAGCTTTCAAGGCAAATTTCTTGGCCCCAGCAACGTCTTTCATTTTGAACTTATTCTCTGCAATTTCTTTCGCCCTTGCCGCCTCGTCTCTGTGCCTGTAGTGAATCTGTATCATTCACTACCTCAAAGCTATAGTTTGGCTTCAAGGATGGCTCCTTTTCTGTCTAAAACAAAGAAAAAAGTCAGACATAGAGGTGTTAACATAATATGGGATTCAGATAAACGCATCACAAGTGTTAGTTTACTACTTGATAGACATACATGTGAATGGTTTACTACATTCATCATCTACATTCTTCTTCTCTGTGTTTCATGAATGACAACAGTCCAGGCTTCAAATTCAAGATCATGGAGTAGAATATGACCATGACTTTGTACAACTTCTTCAAGATCTTGTCTTCAGTGGAGTTGCATGGATGATAGATAGCATTCAGAAGACTCCATGATTCACTTTGGAGAAAGCGGATACTCGGCCAAGTGATGTTCCAAGTTGCACATGACATGTCAATCTATCAACGTGATAAATGGTTCGATCTATGGGACTCTACTGCGAGGTAACTGTGCCTTCTCGATATGTGATTTGGGGAAAGGGCGTAATGAGTAGGATACTGTTAAACTCTCAAAAATTTTGATGTTTTTCTTAGGTTAGAAGGGTTTTGATCTAACTGTTTTTGCAGGTATTGTATTATGCAGCTAGTCACGGTGCCTGAGAGCAACCTGAATATGTACTTCAAGAGAGGAAAAGTAGGAGATGACCCTAATACGGAAGAGGGGCTTGATGAGTGGGAGGATGAGGAAGATGCGATCAAAGAGTTTGCGAGGCTCTTCGAGGAGATCACAGGGAATGAATTCGAGCCATTGGAACGTGAGAAGAAAATTCAGAAGAAACCTCATAAGTTCTTCCCAATTGATATGGTACCTTGCACCTCAAGTCACCTTTTTGGTTGGTTGATGTATTGATTTAATGTCAAGTCAAGTATTTTGATTTCTGCAGGATGATGGAATTGATGTGAGAAGCGGAGCACTTGGTCTAAGGCAGCTCGGTGTTGCTTCAGCACATTGCAAGCTTGATTCGTTTGTTGCAAACTTCGTTAAAGTTATGTGTGGTCAAGAGATCTACAAGTGCTGTTCTTGACATATTCTTTATTTCTATCAACATCCCTTCTCTACTCGTGAATGTTCTGACCGTCAGGTCTTTTCTCGCAGATATGCATTGATGGAGCTTGGTTTAGATCCACCTGATCTGCCTATGGGAATGCTAACTGATATCCACTTGAGACGATGTAGGGCTTGGTGAATCAAATCTTGTGTAAGTAAGTTCTTGCTGTCATATTTTGACCCTGTGCTGTGGCTCTGTTCTTTTCAGGCGAGGAGGTGTTGCTGGAGTTTGTTGAGAAGCTCAAGACAACAAAGGAGAAGGGTCAGAAAGCTGAAGCTAAGTGGGCGAATTTTAGTTCACGGTGGTTCTCTTTGATGCATAGCACAGGACCGATGCGATTGCACGACTTTCATGAACTTGCAGACCATGCAAGTAAATTAATATTATGTCCTTGTTGTTGTGTGTTGTATTTCGGTATGTTGAAACTTAATAGTATTGGATCCACATGGCAGGCGGCCTCTGCTTTTGAGACAGTGAGGGACATAAACACAGCCTCTCGTTTGGTAGGAGACACACTTGATGACCCGTTTGAACGAGAAATGAAAATGAGAGAGATTTGAAAAACTTTCACTATATTTTCCGATAACTTTACAAAGAGAGCTTTACAATGTTTATATAGAGACTGAGGAACTTTCTAGATCAATATACAAAAGCAAAAGCTTATCCATTCGATACAGCTGGATTCAATGACTCATCTTGCAAGGACTCCAAAACGCGGTATTGATTTTGGCACAAAGCAGAGTGATTTGCCGTACTAACGGCTCCTTTGACAGAAGTTGTTGCAGGCGCCTCTTTTCTTGTCTTCTTCTCTTGAGAGGAAGATGTGGGCTTGTCTACTTTGGTTTGGCCCACAAAAGTGTCTTGGGCTTGGATCTCTCTTACACTCCCCCTCAAACTTGGGGTAGAAGGAACTGAGACACCGAGTTTGTCTCTGAGAGAGACGAAGGAGCGACGAGGTAACGGCTTGGTGAAGACGTCTGCAACTTGCATTTGAGCTGAGATGTGTTGAGTCTCGATCAGGCCAAGCGCCACCTGTTCTCGGATGTAATGGTAATCGGTGTCAAAGTGCTTGGACCTGCTGTGTAGAGCCGGATTTGCAGACAGATATACAGCTGACAGATTGTCACACATGACCTTTGTTGGTTGAAACTGAGAGATACCGACATCTCGTAATAGAGCTGCAATCCATGTTATCTCTCTAGCAACATAGGTGAGTGCTCTATACTCTGCTTCAGTGGAAGAGCTCGAAACCGTGGGTTGTCTTTTGGCTGACCAAGATATCAGATTGTTGCCAAGTAACACACAGAACCCAGTTGTGGACCTCCGAGTCTCTTTGCAGCCAGCCCAATCACTGTCACAGAAGGCTGAGACTGCAAGGTTGGTTTGCTTCTTTATAGGCAATCCCATGTTAAGTGTGCCTTTAACATACCTCAGAATCCGTTTGAGCAGACCAAAGTCTGAGACCGTAGGAACATGCATCCGTTGACAGATGAAGTTGACAGCGAATTGAAGATCCGGTCTCGTGATGGTTAAGTACTGCAGTTTTCCTGCAAAACTGCGAAAGTATGTTGGTTCTGCAAAGGGTTCTGAGTTGAGGTTGTCCAGATGCTGAGGAAGAGGAGTTGGCATCGGATTACACGTGCTCATGCCCGCTTGATGAAGGATATCAGTGGCATAAGCCTTCTGATGTAAGAACAGACCAGTAGACGTTTTCTCAATCTCAATGCCAAGAAAGTACTTCGGATGGCCTAGATCTTTCATGGAAAACCGATTGTTTAGAGCAGAGAGAAGACTGTCCAGTAATACCTGATTACTACCAGTAAGTAGAATGTCGTCCACATACACGAGAAGAACAAGAGTTTTTCCTTCAAAGTGATAGACGAAGAGCGAGGGATCAGACAAGCTGCATCTGAATCCAAACTCAAGCAAAAAATTGCTGAAAGTGTCAAACCAGGCTCGTGGGGCTTGTTTCAACCCGTACAATGCCTTGGTCAGACGACAGACGTGCGTAGGTTTCTCTGGATCCACAAAAACCGTAGGCTGATACATATACACCGGTTCTTGAAGCTCACCGTGTAGGAAGGCATTAGAGACATCTAGTTGTTTCAGAGGCCAGTCTTTGGCAGTTGCAACATCCAGGACAAGTCGTATAGTGGCAGTTCTCACAACTGGACTGAATGTTTCGAGATAATCCACTCCTTCTTCTTGATCAAATCCTTTTGCCACTAAACGTGTCTTCAGCTTGTCGATTGATCCGTCTGGTCTTAGTTTTGTTTTGAACACCCACTTTGAATGTAGTATATTCATATCATCAGTTGGTGGAACAAGACTCCAGGTATGAAGCATATGTATCCTCCCAATTTCTTCCATAACAGATTCTGTCCAGCCAGGATGTTTCATTGCAGAGACTATACTCTTAGGCTCTTCAGTAGAAAAACGAGACGCAATGAGAACATACCTGGTATTTGGCTTGTGTATCCCTGCCTTGGCTCTAGTTGTCATAGCATGCGTGTTAGCAACTTCGTGAACCTGCTCCACATTCGCATGACTTTGATCCTCCATATCTGATAAATTATCATGTTCATGATTTGACAAAACATCATGATTGTCTCCCCCTGTATCCAGAGCAGGAGACGCCGGTGGTATGACAGGCTGTTGTACATTTGGACGCGGAAAGAGCTGAGGAGCGTGAACAGACTTGTCAATAACCGGAGGTGGATTTGCAGACTGCCACGCTTTCAGGAGAGGAGACTGATACGCAGGAACTAGAGATTTGTATTTCTCTTTGAATGGCAGAACATTCTCATCGAACAACACATTCAGGGAGATGTAAACTTTACCGGTTGGAGGATATAGACATCTATAGCCTTTGTATTGGCTGTTGTAGCCTAGAAACACACATTGGAGAGATCTCGGTTCAAACTTGTGCTGTGTCTGAGGTCGAAGACAGGGATAACATGCGGATCCGAACACACGCAGAGATGAGTAGTCGGGTTTCTGTCTGAAAAGAACCTCATATGGACTTGTGTTGTTTAAGACTGACGAGGGAAGCATATTGACAATATAGGACGAGGTAAAGAATGCTTCAACCCAATACTGCAGTGGAGCTTGACTGTGATATAACATAGACAATCCAAGTTCAACCAGGTGTCTATGTTTCCTCTCTGCAACGCCGTTTTGCTGAGGCGTGTAGGGACAGGAGACTCGATGATGAATCCCATGATCTTGAAGATGCTTTTGAAACCCCCCATTACAGAACTCTCCTCCACCATCACTTTGAAAGACCTTAATCTTAGTTCCAAGTTGATTCTCAACAAGTTTTTGAAAGGTGACAAACACAGATGAGAACTCAGACTTTGTACGAAGAGGATATAGCCAAGAGTAACGAGAGTAATCATCAACAAAAACCACATAATATTTAAACCCTTGAGGAGATACAATAGGAGAGGGTCCCCAGAGATCACAATGGATTCGATCTAGGGGATGTAAAGTTCTTGAATCAGAAGAAAAAAATTGCAAACTAGTTGATTTCCCCATCTGGCAAGGCTCACAAATAAGAGATGTTCTGCTCTTATTAATTTGAATCTCCTTGCTTGACTGAAGTAGCTGCATAGTCTTGGTGTTAGAATGACCTAGTCGGTGATGCCATATTGACTCATCCACTGCACACTGTCTGTTGGAGTAGAAGGCCACACACTCTTGACTATCCAGAACATAGAGACCTTTAGTTCGAGTTCCCTTGGACACCACCCTCTGAGTGGGTAAGTCAATCACACAGACCTTATTAGCATCAAAGTAAACTCCACAAGGATGATCATCACACAGTTTAGAAACAGAAAGCAATGACTTTTGTATTGCAGGACAGACTAAAACCTCATTCAGCGGTAAGTTACCTTTCGTAGAAGAGATTGTGGTGGATCCAACGTGGGTGATAGGCAGATACGCACCATCACCAACCAAGACTGTCGTTGCCCTCATAGGAAGTGGTGTTCTGGAGACCATTCGCTGAGGGAGTTATGTGAGCAGAAGCAGCAGAGTCAGGGTACCACTCTTTGCCCGTTTCCTCAGAGACACGAAGACTAGAGAAGGCTTGAACTTCGGCCTGGTAGTTGTTGTCAAAACGATTATAGCATTTGATGGCAGTGTGTCCTGTTCTGCCACAGATCTGGCACACGGGACGTGGTCCTGAGGACTGAGTACTAGACTGGTGTTGAGAAAAACCCCTGCCACGGGTGTTGTATCCTCCTCTGCCTCGTTGTGGACCAAAACGTCCTCTTCCACGTTGGCCAGCGTTGTACCGAGGAACGGTGGAGTCAGAGCGCTCAGTGTTGAAAGCCAGATGTGGCGTCACAGAAACAGTGGAGTCTTCATACGACTGAAGCTTCGTGTCAAAGCCCTTCACCTCGGAGACAACATCTTGAAACGTAGGAGGTGAGAGTTTGCTGAGTGAGCTCTGAATCACAGTGGAGATTGGATCATATTCTCGACCAAGTCCATTGAGGAAGCCAAAGATTTTCAGAGATTCATCAATGGGTTTCCCAATGGAGCTTAGTGAGTCACATATCGCCTTGAAATCTCTGTAGTACGCAGAGAGTGCTTTGTCCTTCTTTGACAGAAGTTGGAGACTACGTCTGAGAGAGAACTCTCTGGCCACGCTATTCTTGTTGAAATTTTCAGCAAGGGCCATCCAGATCTGGTGCGAGGTGGTCAGGTTATGGACTTGACCGAGGACTTCTTCCGACAGAGTACCAAACAGCCATGAACGAACGAGCTGATCGGTGCAGTACCACTCTTCGTACTGCGGGTTCGGGACTTCAACTGTGACTTCTCCATTGACGACGGGAGAGGTCTGAGGTGGAGCAACGACAGCTCCATTGACAAAGCCGACGAGCTTTTGACTGCACAAGAGAGATTCGAACTGAGTCTTCCAAAGAAGATAGTTGGTGTCGTTCAACTTCAAGGTGACACTGCTTGAGACATGAACTTTGGACGGAAAAGGGTATGTTGTCACCATTGAAATACCTGTTAAGGCTACAGTGGCTCTGATACCATGAACGGGAAATGAAAATGAGAGAGATTTGAAAAATTTTCACTATATTTTCCGATAACTTTACAAAGAGAGCTTTACAATGTTTATATAGAGACTGAGGAACTTTCTAGATCAATATACAAAAGCAAAAGCTTATCCATTCGATACAGCTGGATTCAATGACTCATCTTGCAAGGACTCCAAAACGCGGTATTGATTTGGGCACAAAGCAGAGTGCTTTGCCGTACTAACGGCTCCTTTGACAGAAGTTGTTGCAGGCGCCTCTTTTCTTGTCTTCTTCTCTTGAGAGGAAGATGTGGGCTTGTCTACTTTGGTTTGGCCCACAAAAGTGTCTTGGGCTTGGATCTCTCTTACACCGTTGTCTGATCGGTACACCAAACTTGGCTGCAAAATTTCTGTGGTTGAGAAAGAGTCCGAAGACTATAAGATGATTGTGAAGTACCTCGAGACTACTTATGAGCCCGTGAAAGTCTCTGACGTTGTAAGCTCTGTCTCCTGGCATGGACTTGAAAACTAATGTTGCAGGTAATTTAGTTACAATGATGTGTTATGGTGTGGTTTCAGGAGTATGGTGCGACGGTGATCAATGTCTTTGCAGTTGAATCAGAAGCAATACCTCGAAATTATGCTACCTCGAAATTTAGCACAGATGACAATGTTTTCAACAACTCACGATCTGAAATGGCAAGTCGCAGAGCGTGCTCAGCTGCAAAAAAAATTGCAACATTTCGCAGAATCATCATACACAATAATTTATAAAGAGTAAGGAGACTCCAAAGCATAGTTTTGAGAATCCTGTCATAAACATGAAAACCTGCAAACGTTAAGACACAACATATATAAAGAGTAAGGAGACTCCAAATATGATAATAATTATAGTTTGCATCACAAAGAATTCTACCAGTCAATATTGGAAACGTTTTAGAATAAACAATAGGTACCAGTTGGAAAAATCTATACGCTTTTCAAAACCATGGAAAACTGATAATAGTGATATAGACACTTTAGAGGATTTAAAACGATGGAAAATTCATAATAATAAGATAGATGATACTTACTCTTGGTTTTTGAGCTGGAGCTACAGCCAAATTAAGGATATATACTTCAAATTTTTCCAATAAAATACATTGTCAGGCATTTTTATCTACAATGCAAATATAGAAACCTTGTTAGTTGCCTTTGAGATAGTTTATTTGAGTTCATAGCTTCAGCATTTAAGACTACTGGATGATACAAAAAAAACTATTGTATCAAAAAATTCACTAACCTCAACAAATTGTTGTAGCTCACTATTGGGTTCTATTTCGGAGTCTCCTGTAATGCATTTAGAGCAGAGCTAACAGTGAATCATCAAAACCATCAACTCTTGGCAAACGTAGCATAGAAAAAACTGCTATAATAACAAACTCATGTAGCAAACTGCTATAATCATTTAGCTAAATGAATTATTCTACTATCGAAACCATATTGAATTAAGTTATGTTTCTAAGTGATATATTAAATCTTCATTAAGCTTCACAGCCTATCAATGACTGTCTAGCAAAAGTAGTGTAAAGATATTACCTATTTTCTCAACTGTGAAGTTTTTGAGCTTTGTCAGATTTCGAAACTGTAGAACGAACAACTCTATTGCTTGTTAGCTTTCCCTTTAGAGCAGCTTGAAGTTTTAACATTATTGTACCACCCTCCTCTCGAAATCAAGTATTCCAAAATTCGACTATAACAATGGCACCTACATATGAAATAGCAAAAACTTTCTCGTAAATTCAAGTAAAAGATGACATTCGAGGACAAAAAAATTAAACTCGTGTGAAAAACTAACCAACACCTTTTTTCTTCTGATAACGAAAGTTTGGTATAACCAAGAGCAGCTCATAGATGTAGGTTCTATCTGCAAGTCACCCATACTTTGAATAAAAACAAAACAATCAGAACCAAAATTAAGAATCTCAAAATTTTCGTAAACGTAAACTTAAAGATAAGTTACGATGTGCCTCTTTACCATTCTCCGAGCAATCGTTGCCCCTGAAGCTGAAACCATAGCGTAACTCTTCAATAAAAACAAAACAATCAGAACCAAAATTAAGAATCTCAAAATTTTCGTAAACGTAAACTTAAAGATAAGTTACGATGTGCCTCTTTACCATTCTATGAGCAATCGTTGCCCCTGAAGCTGAAACCATAGCGTAACTTGCACCTGAACCTGTTTATAGCGACCACATGAGTTACTCTCTCAGTTTTCTCTGATGTTTGAGCTTTAGATACAACTGACTTAACAGTCCTCTTCGGCTTCGATTGCTTTTCTAAGTCACCGAAAAACCAATAGACTCTTAATGTTACATGAACAAAAACTCGTAAGGAACAAAAGTGAAGAAACCAAACCCAAGTTGTAGTATTCTTTTTTTCTTTTCCATCCATCATCGAATACCTCTGCTCCAAATCGAAGTTACACTGCTTTGTAACCCTTTTAACACCAACAAATCGCAAGAAATAAATAAGATGAAGTTTTTTTTAATTATAACAAAACCAACCCTATGAATATGACTAATAAAAATACCTACGTGCACGTCTACGGAAGTAGCCAAAACAAATTTGAAATAAGATGTTCTTGATCATGATGACAGCTGACAGTTGGATCCATTTTTTCTTGTAAGTCTCAATTCATCTACACATAAAAATTCAATAACAATTATATCACTAAGCAATTACCCAGATTTTAGCATCTAAGGGGGAATACAAATCACCTTTCTATAAAACCATATTTCTAAAGTGGAAATGCTAAAAACTAAACCTCAAAAATGACAAGTAAGATTTGACAGATTCATCTTCGATTTGTGAACATCGGAATCCCATATTTCTTCAGTTCCGCAAGACTTTGCTCTGTATAAAGTGCATGTTTTTAAAGA